>CM040926.1:8569134-9769134 GCA_023029165.1 Gobiocypris rarus
GTAATCTCAGGTTATCCTCACATAGAGTTTCAGAAGAAAAATGTCTGACACTGTGTTCAGATTGACCAACATTGTAATATTCCTTTACTCTTACTGTATTTGCTCATGTGTGCATTCTTCAAAAAGCCGTTTAACCCTCTATGGTACGCAATATGATTTCAATGAGGAAACAATTATATGTGGTGTTTTTCCTGCTTAAAATTGGACACTATAACAACAGCAATAAAAATGTTCATAATTTTTTATTTCTTTATTTTTTTAAAGTGTGTTTCCTCAAAGCAACATTGTACCACAACGGACAAATATAAACATTTGACATTTTCATGTAGAAAAAATTAATATATTTATTGAAAACATCTTGAACCAGACAACTGAACAAACACATTTATCCAGTTTTTAATGTATTACACATTTCATATTTAATAAAAAAGTAACATTTCAAATTTAGCTGATGCTCTCAGGCAACATTGTACCATCGTGGAACACAAGTATTACCAAACCATCATATCAGGTTATCATATCCATCTTCGATCTCACCCTCACTCTCTCCCTGTCGGACTGTCACTATGACCTCATCTTCCTCATTACAGTATGACAGCTCATCCTCACCCTCATCACCTGGCAGTTGTGCTTTATACCTTTTTTTAAGTGCTATAAAAAATGTGCAGATCATATGTGCAGTAGTATGTGAATTACTATTCTGCATTACAAAATCATGCAAACATGTGTGTCTGGTATGGCCTTATGCGACTCCATTATATGGTACAATATTGCCTTGAGGCAACACACAGTTTTTTGTTATTTACTCTAAAACATTTGATGATGTGTAATTTAAGTTCTCGAAAATACTTATTTACTAGTGAAGGTGACATCTTTTGTGGGTGATTAACTGGACGGAAATAAGTAAAAAATCACTTTTCACTGAAGAAAATATGGAGCCATGTGACCTATGCACATGTGCTGAAACAAGACACAAAATTCCACTTTCATTGATTAGTATTTGAGCTCTTCTTCCCTGAGATAGGTTTGACCAATATATTGGTGTTTCATTTTATTAAAAATAAACTAAAATAGACTTTGTTTCCTGGAGGCAACACTGTAGAGGGTAAACGTTGAAGTATATACGTAACATTTTCTGCGTTAAAATACTTTCTCCTATCCCGCACAGACTGCGCGCCATTCATAGGTGAACGTTTCCTCATTAACTATCAACACTGTGTCTCTGAAAAAAATCCCCTATTTGTTTTAAGCAACTCATTGTCTCACACTACAATACTGCATGACCAATGGTGTGAGTTAGGGGCGGGTCTAACAGTTTGTTTAATCGGTGGCTGATGTGGGCTGTATTCAGAAAGTGGTTTTAAAACATTTATTTCTGCAGTTCTGTTCCTGGTTCCTGTTCCTATAGTGCTGCAGAAACGACATACTTCAGCTTCAAGAGAAACTAGTGAGACAAAGTTAAATGAAGCCTTCCTTGTGCCCAAACATGCCTACTTCCATAGTGGGTTAAAACAGTATAAGAGCCGAGTAGTATTTGTCTGAATTCATAGTATTTATAAAATAGCATGTGGAAAATACCCAGAGAACCTACTGGCGAGATTCTGAAGTGCACATGCAATTTACTATCCCATGAGGCCATGGGAAAAGATTTGTGAATGGTACATGACAATGACAAATGTATCCAGATTACATACCACATTCACGTTTCAACATACTTTCTTTTAACTGTCACAAAGTTTCAAATCCAACACTGTACCTGGCGATTGTTTTGTTAGTTTATATTTATGAAAGCCAGAAAGATTGTGCATTTTTTAGCCTTCAGTTCCCTCAGATATGTAATGTGTTTTTTTAGAATGATGGATCGGATTGACAATTAAAGTCTATGATTCTCACACAGACACACAGAGTTTTTTTTGCAAAGTTTTTTTTTTTTTTTTTAAGAAGTTACAAAAAATACTACAAGTGCTTGAATTTAAGTGCTTGATGAACTGATTGTTAACTGTATTAACCTTACACTGCAAAGTTACAACTTACAAAGGATTCAGTTAGTCACAATAATCTGTTATAATTAATGAACGAAGCACACAGATGACAAAGCCCTAAAACAGAAAATGAATCATCATAATCGCAAATATTTTTTTGATAATTAATCGTCAGAATTTCATAATCGTGACCTATTAAGCCCTATTAAAGGATTAGTTCACTTTTTTAAAAAAACTTTTGCTGAGAATTTACTCACCCCCATGTCATCCACGATGTCCATGTCTTTCTTTCTTTAGTCGAAAATAAATTAAGGTTTTTGATGCAAACATTTCTCCTTATAATTCAAGTGTGTGTCATTCAAGGTCTGAATGACAGTTCCAGTGCAGCTTCAAAGGGCTTTAAACCATACCAGACGATGAATAAGGGTCTTATCAAACGAAACGATCGGTCATGTAAAAAAAAAAATCTAAAGTTTAAGTTTTATAAGCAGAAATGTTGGCCTTGCTCTGTTCTGTGAAATGTGTACGTGACGTCACGTAATACGCAGTTACGTTGAAAAGGTCACTGACTCTGTATTTCCGCCTACGGCAAGTAGGCGGAAATACCGAGTCAGTGTTGAACGTGCACATGCTAAGTCAAACGGCGTTTACAAAAAAGGGAGTTAAAAGGTAAAACAACGATGTCGGACGATTTTTAATCCTCCTTCCGCTCATTTGAAAACACTGACTCTGTATTTCAGCCTACGGCAAGCGTGACCTTTTCAACGTAACTGCGTATCACGTGACGTCACGTACACATATCACAGAACGGAGCAAGGCTGGTATGGTTTAAAGCCCTTTGAAGCTGCACTGAAACTGTCATTCGGACCTTGAACCGTTTGGCAGGGCCGGCCCTGACCAATTTGCTGCCCTAGGCAAGATTTTACTTACAAGGGTGCCCCTTGTGTCAAGGTTTAGTACTAACATTACGTTATCAATTTTTTAAAGGCTGATGAAAGTTAAACTTCACAAAAATAGCACCTACGTCACATTACAGCCTAAACACAAATAGAAAGAGTAATTGCATCTAACATTAGTGCACAAACTATTCATTGAGAAATTGCTAAAGTGTTTGTTTTCCAGTAGATGGCAGCAATCTTCCACTAAACTATGCACATTCATGTTTTCACCATGAATTAAACTGAGAAATTAAGAGATATTTAATGTGCATTTTACAAAATGTTTTGCTATTTTAAATAAGTCTATAAATAAATATCATTACTAATTTCTGAAAATATATTAAAAAAATGGGGCTATATCCCCCTAAAATTGCACAACTGTAAAAACATTAGGCTATTAAAAAAGTGATGTGTTAAAAAAAAACTGACATTCATTTTTACAAAATCACACTGAGTACCCAGAACAGCTGCTTGCATAAAGTTAAAATAAGGTAAAAATAACTGGAATTAATTAGCGAACATTCATATTTTACTATGCAGTTATAGATAAACAGTTAATTCATCACTTTACCTCTGTCTTTATCCCCTTATTCCTTATCTACCCTGCATCAGAGGGCTTCTGTCTTTTTGACATTGTGAATTTGGCCATCCGTCATAAATAATCAGGCAACTTTCACTGTCTGGCGCGAGCGACCAAGCACCCTGAAAAAACGAAAACAATCCTGACTACATTAGATGCTCGACAGGCGAGGCGAAGCGAGGCGAGGCGAGGCAACTGCACTAAAACACTTGGCTTTTTTTTTTTTTTTGGTAATATTTCGAATGAATATAAATAAAATAGTAGCAGTAATAAAACCAGAAAAATCACTCATTTTGGCGCCCCTATGGACGAGTGGCGCCTCTAGCATTTGCCTATTCCGCCTATGCCGCGGGCCGGCCCTGCCATTTTGGGGTCCATTGCTTCCATTATAAGGAGAAATGTTTGCATCAAAAACCTTAATTTATTTTCGACTGAAGAAAGAAAGACTTGGACATCTTGGATGACATGGGGGTAAGTTATGAGTAAATTATCAGCAAAACTTTTTTTAAAAAGTGAACTAATCCTTTAACCTCTCAGGTGTACATTATTCAATGGGTCCTTCTCAAAAAATGTGCATATTGTGATAAAAGTTCATTATTTTCCATAATGTAGTGATAAAATTAAAATTTCATATATTTTAGATTCATTGCACACCAACTGAAATATTTCAGGTCTTTTATTGTTTTAATACTGATGATTTTGGCATACAGCTCATGAAAACCCCAAATTCCTATCTCAAAAAATTAGCATATCATGAAAAGGTTCTCTAATCAAGCTATTAACCTAATCATCTGAATCAACTAATTAACTCTAAACACCTGCAAAAGATTCCTGAGGCTTTTAAAAGCTCCAAGCCTGGTTCATTACTCAAAACCGCAATCATGGGTAAGACTGCCGACCTGACTGCTGTCCAGAAGGCCATCATTGACACCCTCAAGCGAGAGGGTAAGACACAGAAAGACATTTCTGAACGAATAGGCTGTTCCCAGAGTGCTGTATCAAGGCACCTCAGTGGGAAGTCTGTGGGAAGGAAAAAGTGTGGCAAAAAACGCTGCACAACGAGAAGAGGTGACCGGACCCTGAGGAAGATTGTGGAGAAGGACCGATTCCAGACCTTGGGGGACCTGCGGAAGCAGTGGTCTGAGTCTGGAGTACAAACATCCAGAGCCACCGTGCACAGGCGTGTGCAGGAAATGGGCCACACGTGCCGCATTCCCAGGTCAAGACACTTTTGAACCAGAAACAGCAGCAGAAGCGCCTGACCTGGGCTACAGAGAAGCAGCACTGGACTGTCACTCAAATTTTGCATGTAATTCGGAAATCAAGGTGCCAGAGTCTGGAGGAAGACTGGGGAGAAGGAAATGCCAAAATGTCTGAAGTCCAGTGTCAAGTACCCACAGTCAGTGATGGTCTGGGGTGCCATGTCAGCTGCTGGAGTTGTTCTACTGTGTTTTATCAAGGGCATGGTCAATGCAGCTAGCTATCAGGAGATTTTGGAGCACTTCATGCTTCCATCTGCTGAAAAGCTTTATGGAGATGAAGATTTCGTTTTTCAGCACGACCTGGCACCTGCTCACAGTGCCAAAACCACTGGTAAATGGTTTACTGACCATGGTATTACTGGCCTGCCAACTCTCCTGACCTGAACCCCATAGAGAATCTGTGGGATATTGTGAAGAGAAAGTTGAGAGACGCAAGACCCAACACTCTGGATGAGCTTAAGGCCGCTATCGAAGCATCCTGGGCCTCCATAACACCTCAGCAGTGCCACAGGCTGATTGCCTCCATGCCACGCCGCATTGAAGCAGTCATTTCTGCAAAAGGATTCCCGACCAAATATTGAGTGCATAACTGAACATAATTATTTGAAGGTTTACTTTTTTTGTATTAAAAACACTTTTCTTGTATTCGTCGGATGAAATATGCTAAATTTTTTAGATAGAAATTTTGGGTTTTCATGAGCTGTATGCCAAAATCATCAGTATTACAACAATAAATGACCTGAAATATTTCAGTTGGTGTGCAATGAATCTAAAATATATGAAATTTTAATTTTATCATTACATTATGGAAAAGAATGAACTTTTATTATTTTTTGAGAAGGACCTGTATAAATAGCATGTAACAACTATTTACATTTGGTGCAAATAAAAAACTTTTTGTTGCTATTTTTGTTGCTATTTATAAATAGCATATTGTAATAATAATAATAATAATAACACTTTTTTTTACAACTCGGAATAGTGATTAACAAGAGCAGCATGTAACTTTATATCACTACTGTATAACTAGGAAGACCTAAAATGCCGTGCAAGATCAAATCAATCAGTAAAACTGTTTTTAAATCACTTCATGCATGAACCATCTGAACAAATTGATTCAATAAAATACATTTATACACTGATTATCGCCTTCAGCTCACAGGCTGTAAAGCTGCATGTGCAAAAGTAGCTTGTGGCTGGAAAAGCTGCACTGTTTTAGAAACAACTGTCACACTAATAAAAAATGTAGTAGCATGGGTATGTTTAGTGAGTTACTGTGTGCATGCGTGTGCTCTGTGCCCTTGGCCCTTTTCCACACACTCAGCACACAGTGCTGAAAGATAATGCTTCTGGTGTCACGAGGACATTTCCCTGTGCCATCTCTGGCATCTGCTGCTGTACCGCTGTCATACAAGACTCACGGCCCAACCCCAGAGACCCGTGTACTACACACACACACACACACAGCAAGAGAGAAAGAGAGAGAGACCATCCCAAAAGTCATATGCACCAGTACATGCGCATGGCCTCTTAAATCCAACGTCGTGTTTTGTGCCTCAAACGCAACACACTGACTGACTGACACGTTTAAGGTGTGTGCGCGCGTGTGTTTGTGCGTGTGCGCGCGCGTGTGTTTGTGTGTTCAGATTACTGTGTAATCCCTCTGTAAATGTGTTAAAAAGGATTTGCACTATTTGTTCTCTAGTTTAACACGGCACCCCAGCAAATATATATATATATATATATATATATATATATATATATATATATATATATATATATATATATATATATATATATATATATATATATATATATTATATAATATATATATATATATATATATATATATATATTATATAATATAATATATATATATATATATATATATTATATAATATATATATATATATATATATATATAATATAATATATATATATATATATATATATATATATATATATATATATATATATATATATATATATATATATATATATATATATATATATATAACAATGTTTTGCCTTAAATTATAAAATTAAAGCATAACGTTTTTTTTTTAAATGTAAAAAAAAAAAAAAAAATCTGAATATTCAGACACCCAAATATAGGCCTATTAACATAAAAAAAGAATTTCAGGAGGAAACCAACAAAAACATCCCATTAATGACGTATACATAATGTGTTTTTTGTTTGTTTGTTTGTTTTTCGAACGCCAAAGTTTTGAGAACGTTCCCTGTTAGCTGTGTCCTCAACATCATATTGTATTATCTACATTAAAGATGCGTTTTACTGTCTGTTTTTTTTTGTTGTTGTTTGATCTGTCTTCCGCTGATGAACAGACAGATTAATCTAAAGATTTGATCGATTTCTAATAGCTTGAACAGTAAGAGCAGCCAAACACCATTTTACCCTTAACTAACCTTACTTACCTAATCTCAAACTCATTCACTTTCATCACAGTGATGATGCCGGAATTATTGTCTTTTCAGATTGAAGGCACACATTTACATGTACAGTGCATTTATCATAAATATCCTATTGGATGTGCATGTTCGTTTTTCTTTCTTCACCTTTTCGTTCTTAATCGTATATATGCATTGTTGATGTATAAGAACCAAAGCCTTGAAATCACTGTTTGATTCGGTCTGAACGGTCTTTTTTTCTTTTTTTTTCAGGAAAACTGTCATCCTCCAAACTGTCCAGCAGGTGGAGACTGTTCTTCTGTTTCAGCAGCTGCCTCCTAAAACTATTTCTCCTGTCAAGACATTTCTGATCGAATGATTCCCTTCAACAGACGGATGTACACTGTCGCTGTGTAACATGAAAAGTATATTTGATATGCAGATGATTTTATTTAACTGTTTATTTAACTGGAACGTTTCGTATCATTTGTCCTCAAGCATATAGGCTATATACATATAATCAATGTTACAGACCTACATTATTGTACACTTACACATACAAACGATTAATGCGTGTAATATTCCTATTATTTGTAGCACTGATATTACAGCAGATATTTATGGGCCTATTTATTAAAACAACAATCTTCTGCATGGAGTATTTCAGAGCGAATACTTTCATGCAACTAAGAAAATAAATAAGCAAAAGCTCAGTCAGACTTGTAACCTTCCCAAGGGTATTTTGTATCCAGTCCCCCTATAAGAGGTCACATTTCCCAGAATCCGGTTTACATTCCAGTGTCACAAAAGCAATGCACTGCAATTTCCCGACCCATAATCCCCCTCTGGTCAACTGGAATAGAATGACCTTTTCTGCCGATTGGCTTGCACCTTCATTATAAAGGATGACAATCAAAATCTCCAGCACTTTTTATAGACATTGAGTTTATGCGGCTCTCAGAGTCCCAGAGTGACAGAGAAAGAGAGAAAGTCTTGTCTCTTCCACAGCGAACACACTCTGAATGTGTGTGTCTGACTGACTGTGGAAAGAGAAATTCCCTTAAGAACGCACTCTCCTCTCCTCTTCAACTCTTGCTGTCTCTTTCTGGGGGTCTTTTCCAGACCACCTCTCCTCTCTCCTGCTAATGTAACAATGCTCTTTGTGATTTCATGAACCAGAGCCACAAACCACAAAGTGCAATGTGTGTGTGTGTGTGTGTGTGTGTGTGTGTGTGTGTGTGTGTGTGTGTGTGTGTGTCCTTGTTTGACCCCACCTCTTGAGTTTAACTTGCTTTGCACACGATTTCCAACACACACACATTCATACACAGTCATTCTCTCATCATCTAGTCATTGTATGTATATATAACAGCAAGCATTTATAATATTGGAGCATTAGAATGTGAAGAACATGCAGAGCTTTTGAAACTGCCTTTACATCTATAATCACTGGACAAAAATCTTCAAACAAACCCCAGAGCTTCTTATGCTCATTCAAAAGTATGGTGTACATTTTTATGGGGTCATAAAATAATCATTCTATTTTTTTAGCAAGGATGCATTAAATTGAACAAAAGTGACAATAAAGACATTTATAATGCTGCACTCTAAAAAATGCTGGGTTGTTTTAACCCAAATGTTGGGTCAAATATGGACTAACTGTTGGGTTGTTTTAACCCTGCAGTTGGGTTAAATGTTTGCTTAAAACAACCCAATCGCTGGGTTAAAACAACCCAATTGCTGGGTTAGTCCATATTTGACCCAACATTGGGTTGTTTTTTACCCAGCATTTTTGGAGTGTGTTATTTTGAACTTTCTATTAATTCCAATAATTCAGAGAAAAATAAAATGTAGCATGGTTTCCTTAAAAATATAGTCAGCATAACTGTTTTCAACATTAATAATAATAAGCAATGTTTCTTTATTACAAAACTTGCATTACATGAATATGTTTTAAAATATTTTAAAATATATTACTATAGAAAACATTTACTTTAAATTGTAATAATATTTCACTGTTTTACAGTATTTCTGATCAACTAAATGTTGCCTTGGTGAGCATGAGATAATTCTTTCAAAAACATAAAAAAAAATTATTTCTGACCCCAAACTTTTGAATTGTAAACATCCATCAGAGAGACACTGTGATATTTAACTGTTGAATGCACAGGATCAAACACTATTGATGGAATTCAGGCTTATTATAGGCTAAACTGATGTCTGTTGTGAGTTCATGAATAAAAATGAATAAACAGGGATATTTGGGTTTACTTATTTAACAATGAATGTATGTATTTTTGACCTTATTCAATTCAATTTCAATTTTAATTTTATTGTGAAAATAGCTTCCAAAAATCATCTTGCATTTCACAAAGTACACTGTCTCACATCAATACCACATACTGATACAATTCAATACAGTTTACTCTCAGAATTATTATTATTTTTTTTTAAGTACAAAAGCTGTCACTGGGATGGTACCCTTTATAAAGGATTTAATATGTACCATTAAGCACTCTTTAAGTACAAAAGAGTGGATAGTCGCCTTTGACCTTTGGCTTGCTCAGTTGGGGACACTACATTTTCAACTATATTACTGATCTGCCTGCATTGACAGTATATGATATTTGAAATGTGCTGGATTACATCACTGGTTTCTCCAGAGCGGCTGTTCAGCCAAATCAAATTCTGTTGCATTATTTTCCTGTTTAACACTGTGAAGCTGCTTTGAAACAATCAACATTGTAAAACACTATAAAAGTATTAACTCATGTTGCATTCCAATTCGTCTGAAGTCATACGATATATCTTTATGTAAAGAACAGAGTTGATCTTAATGTTTTAATAGCTGAAATTATGACCCCGCCGCTCCATGAACGCACGCATGCACTCAGGCATGTCTCATTGAAAAGATACACCCAACTTTTTAGCATGACGCAATCAGTCACGGGACACACAAGAGTCAATGACATTTCACTTTCAAAGCTGACATAACATTTCTTTGGGTGGCAGTTTTTGAATGTGTGCATGATCTTCGGCGGATGGAGACGCTTATGGCTTTTGGAGATTTTCTTCGCACAAATCAACTTTGGCCTTGAGCCTTTTTGAATAACTGTGCCTGCAGTCATATCTGCCTGTTATATCAAGTGTTTTATATCATATAACACACAAATGGGTAGGTTTAGGGATGGGGTTGGGTTTACTTGTTTAAACGTGTCTAAATAGCGTAAATAAAAAAAAAAAAAAAAAAAAAAAAATATATATATATATATATATATATATATATATATATAATGTAAATACAATTATGCTGGCTGATTAAATTGAGAATCACGCTCCAAAATGTCATAACAAAATCATAACCTAATATAAAATGTCTTTCGTGACGATAACATTCCCAAGCCCAACACATCTGTATGACACCAGAGGTTTCTCATTGAAATCAATGGAGTAGCCCGCATTTCGAAAATTATGCTAAAGGGGTACCCTGTGAGGGAACGTAAAACATTTGCAAGAAAAGCAAAAGCATTGACAAATGAAGCACATAATGAAACCTATGGAGTGACTGAACGTCATAGACGGGTAACATCAGAACACTTGCACCAAACACAGTTAGCTTCTGTGTCTTCAGCAAGAGCCCTGTGTGAATCATAGTCTGTCAAATTGGTGTTTTTGTCTTTATTTTGAGCTATAGGCAGGAGTTTTTCACCACATACACACAAAAAAGAAAGAAAGAAAAAAGACAAAGAGTGACATTATGTCAAGCGAATAACAGTTAAGAAAGTGTGTTCATCCCTGCCCTCATTATATTGTGGGTGGGGAAACATATTTGATGTGCATTGTTTGTATGGGAGTGCAGCACGATCAGGCAGCTCTCGAGGGAGTTGCTGCGAGCATTACGATCTCATGTCTATAAGAAAGCTGCACTCCCGCCGAGCGCTCTTCGAGGAGGGCGCTTCAGCTCGCGTTCCCTGCGGCTTGGGGCCCGCTTCTGCCGAGGTAGAATGGCAGCTCCATTAATGGGGCTCGCGAATGGATCAGACAGAGGGGTTAGAGACGGGCCCTGCCTTATCTCTACCTTCACCATCAGGTCCAGTGCCTCTATCCAGGGTTTGTTCTGCCTCGGTTGAGGCTCTGGTGCTGCAACTATCCAGTTCAGAGGAACTGGATGTTGTTAGTATCGTCACAGGTGAAGTAGAAGTCTCGTCACTTCATTCCCCTGCCAGTGAGGAGATGATGGAGGTGTTGAGTCGTGCTGTGGCCAAGTTAACCTTAGATTGGCCAGAAGAAAGACGTGCATTCATTAAACAGAAAGAAGTTAGATGAACGTTTTCTGCCCGCCCACACGGCTCAGCTTCCACGGCGAGCCTGCCATTTTTCCCTGACCTCGACCTGTCATGGTCGTGGAGGAAACCGGTTCCATCCAGAACATTCAGCCCACAAACATCAACATATAGTAATAAAGTAGGGCTGAATAAATATGGATATGGGTCGATGTACAGGGGGGAGGAGACGCTTGCGAGCCATCTCTCTCCTGAATCGGCATCATCCTTAAAGGCTCCAACTTTGCCCACCAAGTCTCTTAGAGCTACTTCTGCACTGGTGGGTAAAGCGTACCAGGCAGCATGCTTGCATACGATGTCCATCGTGCAAGATTACTAGGCTGGCTTACTAATGGACCTTGGGGACAGTGAGGAGATCGGGGCAGATGTTATCAATGAGCTCCGATCTTCAGCTGATTATCTGTCTGCCACTAAGGAGACGGCCAGATCAGTAGGCCATTCTATGGCAGCCCTGGTTGCCACAAAGAGGCATTTATGACTAAACCTCACTGATATTAAAGAGAAGGATAAAACATTTCTGATGGACGCCCCTCTTTCTCCTGAGGGCCTATTCAGTAACGCTCTAAACACAGTCACCGATAGGTTCCAGGAGGCTCAGAAGCAGGCGGCAGTGCTCCAGCAGTTCCTTCCCCGAAAGCCTCAGGTCCCAGCTGCTACTGGGCAGGAGTATGAGCTCCTTACACAGGGCTAAAAAAAAGCAGTGTCGCTATCCATGCCCCACCAACAGGGCAGTGCTCTCAGATGCAGCCTTCGAAGGGTAGGGTGGATATGAGTACTTTCATTATCACTAAGAAGGTTGCGTTGAAGAAATCCTGATGCCTCTGGTGTCAGGGTTTTGAGGGTAGTCCCCTCCGAAGGCAGGCGCTATCCACCTCAGTATACGGTGCCCGTCTCCCTTCGGTGCCCTCAGGGGGTCAATCCGGCATGCAGGGCCCTCGCAAGTCTCACTGATATTAAGTAAACACTGAAAACACAGCCACTGATAGGTTCCAGGAGGCTAAGAAGCAGGCGGCGGTGCTCCAGCAGTTCCTTCCCCGAAAGCCTCAGGTCCTAGCTGCTACTGGGCGGGAGTAGCATAAACCGAGTACAAGCTCCTCATACAGGGCTCAAAACAGCAGAGTGACACTACCTGTGCAGGGTTTTGAGGGTAGTCCCCTCTGAAGGCAGGCGGTTTCCACTTCGTTGCCCTCAGGGGGTCAATCCGGTGTGGAGGGCCCTCGCGAGTCATCTAAGGATGGCTCGCACCCTCCAAGAGGGCTGTAGAGCAGTCAAGCCAGTTGTTCCCTGCCGGTTTTCCGCTTCAGGGTGTTGCTCTTGCTGTTCGAAATACACCAGAGGCCAGTCTCGAGAGACTGGTACCCTTAATGGATTTTTTGGTAGAGTGGGATAATCTTCCAAATATATCTCTTTGGGTCCTGCAGATAGTAGAAAAGGCGGATGCTATCCAGGTCAGAATGCGTCCACCTCGTTTCAGCGGGCTCCTAGCCACAGTGGTGGGCCCTGAGCAGACTCTGGTTATGTCTCTTCTGTGAAAGGAGGCTATAGAAAGGGTCTATCTTCCCAGCAGGGAGTCAGGGTTTTAGAGCCGGTACTTCATTGTGCCAAAGAAGGATGGGGTTGGGCCGAATTTTAGATCTGTGCTATCTCAAGCTCAAGTTCAAGATGCTCACACTCAAAACGATCGTGTCACAGATCAGGTCCGAGGACTGGTTTGTCAAGATAGATAAAAAAAGACATCAAATGTATCCATCCTTCCCGCAGCACAGGAAGTCCCTTAGGGTTTGCTTTCATAATGCCCCTAATGCAAGTCACCCCACACTTGCACAAAAATGTATGGATGCAGCTCTGGTACCCTGTGCATGCAGGGCATCTGCATTCTCAATTATATAGATGACTGGTTGATTCTAGCACAGTCGGAACAGATGGCGGTTCAACATTGAGAACAACATTGTTCTCCCACACATAAGAAAGTTAGGGCTGATGTTAAACGCAAAGAAAAGTGTGCTTTCTCCAGCACAGAGGACCACTTACCTGGACGTGAGTTGGAATTCAATAACTATGCAGGCACATCTATCACCGCCTCACTTTGTGTCAATTATCTCAGCAGTAAAAGAGTGAAGGTAGACCAGTCACTCACTGTCAAGCAGTGTCAGAGACTGTTTGGTCTGATAGCAACAGCATCCAACATGATACCTTGCGTCTTGCTGTACATGAGACCGTTGCAGTGGTGGCTCAAAACCAAAGGTGTTTCCCTGATGGGAAATCTCTTTTGCATGATCAGGGTCACACAGTGATGCCTTTGTGCCCTAGTTATGTGGAAGGAGCCTTGGATTCTGTCCGAAGGGCCTGTGTTGGGAGCTTGTTGGGGTTTGAGATTGCGCCTGCTATACAAGCTGTCTCATCAGCTCCTTCTCTGGGACCAAGGGAAACTGCTTTCTTTCAGGGCAGTTTTTATCCTGGGGTATCTAAATTTTCTCCCCAACTCATCTAGCTCCACTGAGGCTGCCCCTGTATGCATTTCCCCCATTTGCTCTGCTTCCGGGAGTTCTTGAGCGAGCTCGCCGGGAAGGGACAGCTCATAGGTTCTGGTCTCTCAACTGATGTTGTTGAGACCATTTTACAATCTAGAGCTCCCTCCACAAGGAAACTTTGTGCTTTGAAATAAAATATTATTCACTTCATGGTGCGGGAATCACCAGTTGGACCCAGTTAACTGCCCAGTGGGTGCAGTGCTGGACTTCCTGCAGGGTTAGCCCCCTCCACAATAACGGTGTATGTGGTGGCCTTAGCTGCTTACCACACTCTTTGGGTGGTGTATCTTTGGGGCAACACCCATTATTCACTTGTTTCCTTCGTGGCACTTTGAGGTTAAGACCTGTGCTTCATACTAGGGTGCCCGGCATCTAAGCAGAGAATGAGCAAGTGGGTGGTGCGGCAGGCTGGTCCTCGTTGCATACTTTTATGAGGTTTTATGAACTTGACCTTAGCTCTTCACCATGAACAATGTTTACACTGACGGGCATCTGGCTCCTATGGTGACGTGGGTATTGCGTTCTCACAGCAATGACCCAGCAGCTGTTCTCTTGAAAGGGAACGTCTCGGTTACGTATATCACCTTAGTTTCCTGAAGAGGGAACGAGACGCTGCGTCGCCCCGATATATTCCCTGCATACCCGTGATCTTTCTTCAGTCTTATCAGAAGCTAACTGTGTTTGGTGCTTATTAATTAATTGCTGTGTTATGGTATTGCATTATTAGTTTGTGTAATAACTGTGTAGTAATTGAAAATTATACATTTGGTGGCATGGGTAGGTTTAAGCAGTGCTGCTGCTCCCACCACACGCTGCGCGAAGGGCACCAAGTGCTGAGGGGGGCACCACAAGGAAATTCTCTCAGCACCCACACCCCCATTGTATATAAAACCAGTGTTTCTATGGAGGTTTGCTGTTCTGCATGGTCCATGGTAAGCATTTATTGCTTGTTGTGGTAGGTAATGTATAGTGCACAGCTTCACATTACTCCCATAATGCCACAATCTCCATTCACCAGTCCAGTCACCTCAGCACATTATATTTCCCAGAATCTCTCCTGGCTTACATCTGCTCACACTCCACAATCACCACACCTGCCTGAGATTACCCTTATCAGCACCTTTCTATTTACCAAGAACTACTAACCTGACTGCCTACCTTTGAGAAATGTATCTGTGTGATCCTCATCTCCAGTGACCACTCATCTCTCATCTCCATCTGAAACATATAAGAATTCAAGTCCATTTTCTAAGTTACTTACATTTTCTCATCATTTGTTATCTGCATACTTGCAATAGACCACGTGTTTTGGATATTACCTGTTGTTGCCTTCTTCAGTTCCTTGACAGAAGACCAGACCGTCATGGCTGAGTATCCATGGCATGAGTATCCTAACATTCCCCAGTTGAGGAAAGCAACATACCCAGCCTTTCACCGGGCACTGAAGGTTGTATCCAACATTGTGGGCCTAATATCTAAATTAGCGGTTTTAAGGATGCATTCCACTCATCAGTTCTTCGGTCCAGAGTCTGTTCCAGTGAGCGAAATAACTGAGTCTGTTCCAGTGGGAGAAATTCCCCTGTCCATTCTAGTGTATCAAATTCCAGAGCCTGCCCTTCCTGTCTGCCCTGGTGGGTTTGAAGAAGTGGTCTTGTCCAGTTATGTAGCTGCTGTTATGTGTGTTTGGCCACACACACCTTGGCTCCAGCCCGTGACCAGAGTGCAGTGATAGCTCCAGCCCCTGACCGCAGTACAGTGAAGGCTTCAGTGCTTGAGCGCAGTAACGAGTCCACTCTAGCCCCAGAGTTCAGTATTGAGCCCATTCCAGCCCATTAGTCTGAACCGGAGCTCACTCTAACCCCTTAACTTTTAGTGGAGCCTGCTTTAACCTCCGAGCCAGCATCAGAGTCAAGTCTAGTCAATAAGTCTGCTCCAAAGCCCCCTCTTTCCTGTGAGTTCAGAAATCAGTCTAGTCTATCCAAGTTTTAATTCCAGACCACAGGTCCTCTCCTGAGTCTCCTCAAACCAATGAGTCAGCTCAAGAGCCCACTCATGCTCTAGAGCTCATTCCAAGTCTGCTCATGAGTTCAGTCAAGAGTTCTCTGCAGAGTTCAGTCCAAAGTCCACTCCAGAATCAGTTATGTGAGCCTGCTCAATTCCCCAAACTCTCTCTGGAGTTTAACCCTGTGCATGTTCTCTTCCCAGAGCTAATCCCATCCCAGAGCCCACCTGCTTCCCAGAGCAAAAACACTAAGAAAGCCAAGAGACTACAGCCTTATGTTTGCTGGCACTAGTGATTGGGTGTTGGGCAGCACATACCTCTGGTATTCTCCCCAAGGAAAACATTTTTTGGGGGGTGGGGGACAGCCCGAGGTTGTCACATGCCTGTCCTGTCTTGTGTGCACATGTGGGTTTTGTTAGTGGTGGCCATGTGCCTCTGTCATTGTCAGATCCCACCCCCTTGTTATCTCGTTTTTTGGTTTAATTTGCCCCACCTGTGTTCCCCCATTCCCTGCTTGATTTCTCACCTTTATAAGTTCCTGTGTGTTTGCAGTCCTTGTCGGATCGTTGTATTGTCTACGTCTCCCAGTTCCCCATGATCGATGTTGGTTTGTGTGAGTTGTGTTTTGTTATTTCATATTATGTGTTTTTCCCCCTCGTGGGTTTTTGTTTTGAGTTTATGTTTTGTTTATAATTAAATCCCTTTTTTCACTGCAGTCCTCGACCCTGTTTTGTCCCTCGTTTTATGTGACCGAACGTGACAGAGGCACATGGCCACCACTAACAAAACCCACATGTGCACACAAGACAGGACAGGCATGTGACAGAGGTGGCCATTCCAGCCTCAAGTTCCCTCCTCCCTGCTTGCCACTGGTCATTCCGTCCATTACCAGGGTGCCTGCCTTACCTCCCTGGATGGATTCTGTTTGGCGTAAGTAAGTTCACGCCTTCTTGGGGAGGGGGAGTACTATCACAATCGCCATTCACCAGTCTAGTCACCTCAGCACGATGTCCATTCACCAGTCCAGTAACTTCAACCCGATCTCCATTCACCAGCCCAGTAACTTCAACAGAATCTACATTCACCAGTCCAGTCAACGCAGCACATTGCATTTCCCAGAATATGGATATGACATATGTGCATATTTCCTGCAAAATCCACCCTGACTAACAAACAGGTTATAAAACATTAGTAGAGGTTTATCAAAGTGCACCTGGGTAAAGTTTTGACCCTCCCATTAATAACATTTTTATAATTATACATTTCAAAAAAATAAATATTCTTCTTCATACAGTGGGTACGGAAAGTATTCAGACCCCCTCAGTATTCAGACCCACTCCTTGTGATATTTCAGCCATTTGCCAAAATCATTTAAGTTCATTTTTGTTCTCATTAATGTACACACTGCACCCCATATTGACAGAAAAACACAGAATTGTTGAATTTTTTGCAGATTTATTAAAAAAGAAAAACTAAAATATCACATGGTCCTAAGTATTCAGACCCTTTGCTCAGTATTTAGTAGAAGCACCCGTTTGATCTAATACAGCCATGAGTCTTTTTGGAAAGATGCAACTAGTTGTTCACACCTGGATTTGGGGAGCCTCTGCCATTCCTCCTTGCAGATCCTCTCTAGTTCTGTCAGGTTGGATAGTAAACGTTGGTGGACAGCCATTTTCAGGTCTCTCCAGAGATGCTAAATTGGGTTTAAGTCAGGGCTCTGGCTGAGCCATTCAAGAACAGTCACGGAGTTGTTGTGAAGCCACTCCTTCATTATTTTAGCTGTGTGCTTAGGGTCATTGTCTTGTTGGAAGGTGAACCTTCAGCCCAGTCTGAGGTCTTGAGCACTCTGGAGAAGGTTTTCGTCCAGGATATCCCTGTACATTCATCTTTCCCCCAATTGCAACCAGCCGTCCTGTCCCTGCAGCTGAAAAACACCCCCACAGCATGATGCTGCCACCACAATGCTTCACTGTTGGGACTGTATTGGACAGGTGATGAGCAGTGCCTGGTTTTCTCCACACATACCGCTTAGAATTAAGGCCAAAAAGTATCTTGTTCTCATCAGACCAGAGAATCCTTCAGGTGTTTTTTAGCAAACTCCATGCAGGCTGTCATGTGTCTTGCACTGAGGATAGGCTTCTGTCGGGCCACTCTGCCATAAAGCCCAGACTGGTGGAGGGCTACAGTGATGGTTGACTTTTTACAAGTTTCTCCCATCTCCCTACTGCATCTCTGGAGCTCAGCCACAGTGATCTTTTGGTTCTTCTTTACCTCTCTCACCAAGGCTCTTCTCCCTCAATAGATCAGTTTGGCCGGACGACCAGCTCTAGGAAGGGTTCTGGTCGTCCTTAACGTCTTCCATTTAAGGATTATGGAGGCCACTGTGCTATAAGGAACCTTAAGTGCAAATTAAAATTTTTTTTGTAACCTTGGCCAGATCTGTGCCTTGCCACAATTCTGTCTCTGAGCTCTTCAGGCAGTTCCTTTGACCTCATGATTCTCATTTGCTCTGACATGCACTGTGAGCTTTAAGGTCAAATCTAGACAAGTGTGTAGCTTTCCTATAAAGTCCAATCAGTATAATCAAACACAGCTGGACTCAAATGAAGGTGTAGAACCATCTCAAGGATGATCGGAAGAAATTGACAGCACCTGAGTTAAATATATGAGTGTCAGAGCAAAGGGTTTGAATACTTAGGACCATGTGATATTTCAGTTTTTCTTTTTTAATAAATCTGCAAAAATGTCAACAATTCTGTGTTTTTCTGTCAATATGGGGTGCTGTGTGTACATTAATGGAAAAAAATGAACTTAAATTATTTTAGCAAATGGCTGCAATATAATAAAGAGTGAAACATTTAAGGGGATCTGTACCCAATGTATATAAAGAAATGATATAGTGTTGCTTTAAAGGGTTAGTTCACCCAAAAATGAAAATTCTGCAAACTGCCAAACTGCTGAAATCACATTGGCGATCCGAATCATGAATCAATACGCTGATTCATAACCGTTCAAATCTTTGTTTGCGGATTGAAAACACACAATGTTTGAAGAAGACAATGCTGAATAAAGTCGTAGTTTTTGTTATTTTTGGAGCAAAATGTATTTTCGATGCTTCAAGAGATTCTAACTAACCAACTGATGTCACATATGGACTACTTTGATTATGTTTTTATTACCTTTCTGGAAAGGGACAGTATACTGTTCACACATTCAATGGAGGAACAGAAAGCTCTCGGACTAAATCTAAAATATCTTAAACTGTGTTCCGAAGATGAACGGAGGTCTTACGGGTGTGGAACGACATTAGGGTGAGTCATTAATGACATAAATTTCATTTTTTGGGTGAAATAACCTTTTAAGTATTGTAATTCTCAACTCAAATAATCAAGTGACAACCAGTGATATTACCAAGAAAAATAAATAAATAAATAAACAGAGCAAAGCAGGATGAAGGATGAAAGAGCATTCAATTATTTGCAAAACTCAGAATTAAACATGCTTTTTCATCAATTTGTTCATTATGAATCTTAACTTCAATTTGATTAGATATAGCACATTTCAGTTTGATGATTTAAGAGTATGAGTGTTTACATTTATTGTAAGTCATAATAACATAATGCCCTTAATGCAAGTCCAAAATGGTTGGCAAACTCTGCCTCAGGCCGTCCCAGGTGCAAAGATACAATCAGGACCTGCATAGACAAATGGATTTAGAGAATTCCAAACTGCCGAATGCATCATAACGGGCTGTTAGCTGCCAAAGTATAAGGAGCAGGAGTGTGCCACCCACCACAAACTTCAATATAATGCATAACATTGTGCATAAAGGTTCTCACAATTAATCACAGAGGACACCATGAAGATTTATAGAAGAATCTGCATCATTACACTGAGGAGAGTCAACACAGGGAACCAAATAACATATTGTACTCTGTTTTGACTTTAACACGTATTCATCATTTTGATATTCATTACATCATCCACTACATAAACATGTCATCTTACTGGAGAAAGAATTATACTGTTATGAAAACAGCACAAAATAATTAAAGTAATAGTTGAAAATGGAAATGCTGTCACCATTTAATCACCTGTTCACCAGTATGTTTTCAGTGGATAATGAAAGGTACTTTGCAGAATGTTTATACTGCTTATTTCCATACAAGGAAAGCTCCAAAAACAAAATAAAAAAGACAATTATTCCTTTTGAAATCATGTTCTGTGGGAATAACAGACCCAACTGTTAATAATAATTTATACTGTCATTTGTATGTAAAGTTCACATAATCCAGTTGATCCAATTCCTTCCTGAAGAATTTCCCACCCACATTTATTTATTTATTTATTTATTTATTTATTTATTTATTTATTTATTTATTTATTTATTTATTTATTTAATTTTATTGGTGGCAACATGAGTATGATTAAGGTGAATAATAATTTTGATTTAATTACTGTTTCTTACACACTGTAAAAAATGCTGTAAAATAACGGTCAATTTTTGACAGTAACATGCTGTTTTCCAATAAAACAGTAATATACCGTAGAAAACAATGCAATCTGGGTAATATTTTCATTTTCGAGCAAAAGGCCAACGGGAATATACTGTGAATTAACATCACTCAAGTCGACACTCAGAGGCTGTGCTCCAAATCACACCCTATACCCTCATTCACTATTCCCTACACTAGTTTACTGGTATAGACCACTAGACAGAGTGAACTCACACACTGATGACCACCAGCTGATATCACTGAAGGAAAGAGAAACATGAACAGAAAAAAGTTGATTTCATTAACTGAAGATAAAAGAAGACATCAAATCTCTGAAGATCTCAGCAGAGGAGGATTAAACAACTCCACAAACAGCATTACCAGCTTCACACATTACTAACCAGACTGACTTTATTTCTGTCAGACGCGTCTACAGAAGCTCTTATTGAGAATTAACAGAGGTTGTGTTATGGTTTCTTTTGACGTTACCATTATGGTGATCAGTGTTTGCTTTAGTTGGGCTCTTGACCATTGAAACTAACTTTAATGTTTCTCTCACTGCTTTAATGATGTGTTTTAAATACATTTGTTATAGCACACAAAGCCAAGAGGAAACATAAGAAGATGATGTTGACTGTTTGTAAATGGTTTGTTTCACTGAGATTACTCAAGGTTTAATCTAGAATGCTGTTTTTCATTTTATTTTTTTACGGTATGCCATTTTACGGAATGAGATCAATCAGTATTACAACAATCAGATCATTTGAAGAGCATGAAAACAGTTTGTGGCCAAAACATTTTGAACATCAGTGCAATTCAGATTCACATAGAGATCTAGAATCGGTGTATGAATCTCAACAATGGTGACGAACAAAAGCTTCATGCTGCAATGCATG
The DNA here is from genome assembly GCA_023029165.1 of Gobiocypris rarus. Taxonomy (NCBI): domain Eukaryota; kingdom Metazoa; phylum Chordata; class Actinopteri; order Cypriniformes; family Gobionidae; genus Gobiocypris; species Gobiocypris rarus. Next base: position 8,590,577 of record CM040926.1, read on the forward strand.
CTGGGTACCAGCGTTGTTCAAAAATCGTCCATGACTCCCAGCATGCATTGCGGTATGAATAAATTATGCTGCGGAATAGCCTGGTTATTTCCTTTAATTCTCACTATTTACCTTTATTTTGGTGTTGTTTTTGACTTTTAGTAGTGTTTTGTGAAGTTGATGAGTTGATCTGTTAATCTGTTGTGTTTATTGTCACCATTGTTGAGATTCATATGCTGATTCTTCATGTCTATGTCAGTCCAAAACTCATCACAGATTAAATCATGAGTTAAAATCATAAGTTTAAAAAAATAATTGAGTTTAAAAATAACCTTCATAATTGATTCCTTATCGCTGCTTTATATTTTGTAGAAGTGTCACTGATTGCTATCGTACAATAACGGTAAAACTATGTATTTTGAAACAATGGATTTGTTTAGGATTAAACTAACAAACTAAGTATCCCATTATGATTATGTCATAAGCAAAACATAACCAGTGACACCTGTTCACACTTTTTTCATGGCTGTTTCTTGCTATAACAAATGTGTCTAAGAAACACAGATACAGCAGCCAAAGAAAATCCATTGCAAAGTCAAGGGTCAAGAGCCCAACTGAAGCAAACACTGATCACCATAATGGTGACCAAACATTATCAATTAAACATCAACACCAAAAGATCTGTTAATTCTCAATAAGAGCTTCTGTAGACATCTGACAGAAATAAAGTCAGTCTGGTCAGTAATGTGTGAAGCTGGTAATGCTGTTTGTGGAGTTGTTTAATCCTCCTCTGCTGAGATCTTCAGAGATTTAATGTCTTCAGTTGATTTCATCTAAGGCTGTGGCAGTAGTTCTTGTGTTTCTCTTTCCTTCAGCGATTATGAAGGTGTTCATCACTAATTCTCAATTATCACTCAATTAATCCCTTAATTATCTCATTAACTTCAACACCTTCAATTACTCTAACGCTCTGTAGTGTGGACACATATAAGTGTTCATTTAAAACCTAAGATTTTGCTGTGGGGTTTAAAGGGTTAAAGGGATAAGATGAAAAAAAACCCAGAGTGAAACGTAAATTAACGGTAAGCAACTGTAAATTAATTTACGGAAAAGTACTGTAAAAAACAGCAATCTACTGGCAACCAGAGCTGCCAGTAGATTACCGTTAAATCAAGGAAAAAACAGTAATATACTGTAAAACATAACATGATGAATAACACCAGATGAATCGAGATATGTTTACTGAAATATTAGTGAAAGTTAATAGAAAAAAGATGTGCAAAGTCAGTAACTGATAAGGAGAGTAAATATTCAAATGAACTGTGTTTATGTGTTGTTGCAGAAGGTGATATAGAAGAAATCTTAGTTGAATGAATTAGTTTTGCGGGTCACCATTGTGCTGGAGAGTAGCGCCTGTGCTTCAGTCCAGGATGAGCAGAGAAACACTGATGATATGCTGTCTGATGCTTTATTTAAAGGCAGTGGCTGTGTTTGCTGATGAAGTTATGAGGTGTTTGTTGATTTGGCACATGCTATTGCTAATGATGAACAGCAAAGATTGAAGTTAAAGTCATATTTCTTAAGTATTTCACTACTCATTGCGACACATAACATGTTTGCAGTTTATATTTATATAAAGAAATGTTCTTTTTCAGTGGATTTAATTGAAATAAGTTTACAGTACAAACACCATATAAATACTTGTTTTAAAATGAGAACTGTTTTAAGCGATCAGTTTTTCCCAAATGGTAATTTCATGGTATTATTACGGTAACATGCTGTAAAAAAAGAGAGCTGTAAATAAACAGTAGAGGACTGTAAATTAACAGTACATTGCTGGCAACCACAGCTGCCAGTAGATTACCGTTATTTTACAGCACAATTTTTACAGTGCATGCAGCAATTCTAAGATTTCAGAAGATGTTCAATATAACGCATAAGTTACTAAAAATAATAATGGACAGTCCCTGTTGTTATTCATTTACATATTATACATTATATTTAAAAGATTAGGTCAGAAGTTCTGCAAGATCTTATTTTGTCTTTAAAAAAGCATACGCCATTCATGACTCAACATGAGGATGAGTAAATGCTGAGAAAATTTGCATTTGACTGCTACTAATACTGTAAAACCGTGAGGGTGCACATTTCAAAACGTTCATCATTTCAGATTTGATCAGGTTTGTGGTTTTTAAACACATGACATCATTATTTACAGTGGAAATCACTCTGTGTCCTTCAGAGAAGAGCTTATTAAAAAGGTTTTTAAAACCTCAGTAATTTTACATGGCTCAGGGTTGATGGTATTGAACTGGGCAATTCAACTTATTTCTGCATCGCTCTGCAGTGAACTGCATAAGTACAGAAGCTCTCCAGTGACATCAAACGCTTTAACTGGGTTAAAAAGCTTCAACCATTAAATTCCCCTCAGGAGACAGAAGGAGCCGGGCAGACTAATGCATGCTGGTTAAAAGCGTAATGAACTGAACCTGGTCAGGATGAGTTGACTCTATGGAAACTATTAATAGACATATTAGCCTCTTGTTAAGATGCACAAATCTGATTGTTCTGATACCCAGTCGTCTTGCTGAACTTGCCTATGGCAACATCCTGATTGAAAGAAAACCGTATAAGTGACTAATTTAGAACATTTATACAGTACATAGGCAACAAGGATCCATGCATCATATCAATAATACACCTTGCCCAAAGCTTGACACACTCGATTAATAATTAATTTTGTTAACAGCCATTAGAATGCTGTTTAGTTAACGCAATGATAATTATTAGGTTAAATAGTCTACTTAATTAAATTGAACTGCTTTAAAAATACTTTTCAGTACTGAATGAAATATTTACAATAAATATTTCTCTCTTCATAAATTAGTCATTTTTTCACCAGTTCAGTTGTAAACATCGTATTGATCTCACTTGTTATTATCTACAATTTAAAAAAATGTATACAATACGTATAGTTTACAACTGTAACTATGATTCCCTGAGAAGGGAACATGGGAAAGCTCTTGCGTGATTGCGTCTGAAGCATGTGTTCAAACACTCCAATCTCACTTTACACATGACGGCGTACCGTGGAAGCTAGGATACACAGAACACAACCGCGTCAGCTTCTGATTGGCTCAGTCGCTCACAGGCAAGCCGGAAGTGTATCATTCCCTTCTTAGGGAATCAAGATGTTCACTTTTGAGGGAACTCAATGCTGCGTCTGAATGATGACGCTATGGGAACATTAATACCCACTGTGCCATACTGACAAGTGCCTGGGTCCCACTTTATATTAGATGGCCATAACTACTATGTACTAACATTTAAATTAATAATTTGTTACAATGCACTTATTGTGTACATACATGTTTTTACTTATATTAATAAAAACATACTTGCATGTAATTACAGCTGTAATTAATTTCTGTAATTACATCTTTAATTACACCATTGAGCTTTTCCTTATATCTTAATCCACCCTTAAACCTACCCATACCACCAAACCAGTCCCTAACCTTATCTGTATATTCCACTTCAAATAGCAGCAAAAGTTTTGCAATCCAATATCTACAGAACAATTAAGACACATTTGGCAGAAGTTTCCACCCTGCCAAAAAGTTTACCAAGGGAATCAGTCTCTCAAGACTGACCTCTGATGCATCCGGGCATCAAAAAGTAAATACTTGTTTGATTTCCTTAATTCCAGAAAGGTTCAAACAGAGATGCTTCTCCGTAGCCGCTATAGCAAATCTTTGGCCTGGCACAACTTCTCAACCATATCAGGTTCCACACCTTCGCCTTTGTCCAGGTTCCTAAGCAGGTCAGCCTGGTATACCTGCAAGATCCCTACGGCATTGTTCTACATGGTTTGGTGGGCAGCATTGGGGCCTTGAGGGCCGATGCAGACTGAAGAGAGTTTGCGAGTGTCTCTTCAACCCTGGGCATCGACCTGTACCCGTGCTCATTCAGCTCCATGATTGATGAGGAGTTTGAGACCATAGGGCTAAAGACATGGTCAGTGAAAGGCCAAGACCTCAACACCTTGATGTGGAGCTCTGGGAAAAATGGCAAGCCCTGACCAGCTTGCTTCTAAGTTGCACGTCCTGCTTCTCAGCTGGCCAGTCAGCGTTTAACACAACATCCAAAACCTCCTCATATGCAGAGGAAAGAGGTGGTGAATCCTCAAGCTCCCCTGCATCGATGCTGACAATATCTACCTCCTCAAAATGGATAAAGCCAGCACTGGACCTTCACTCTGGTCAGAAGAAACCGCAGAGCCTGCTTCCGGGTCCAAGGGAAAGCACTGGAGCCAGCAGGTGATAGCTGAGAAAGGGACAGGCCTGTCTCTATTTGCGATCTGTGATCTGAGCCACCATGCTAACTTTGCATACATGGGACACGAAGGACAGGCCTGACCACTCCCTTCGAAGAGGGCCAAAGCACACACTCAGCCCCTTTGAGAGTTGACTGTGCAGTGTGCATGCTCTGCTCCAAAGCAGACCACACATAAATTGTTTATATTTCCGCCCATGCAAGTGCAAGGAGGCACACACAGTCTAAACTGCTTATTTGCCATATTTTAGAATATAATTTTGTCTATGGGACAAACAAGCACCAAATAAACGAGGACAGAGTAATACAGAGTGCTTACTGAGGACACAGAAGCTGACGTTGTTGTAACATCCCAACCTGAGGTTCTCCCTCCTAACTGCCAGAGGGCGCACTCTCTGTATCTAATGTCACAGACACTCCAGACTCCCACATCACACAAGCACAGCACACGCCTTCCACTGAATACTAATCATGCACACCTGCAGCACATCAACACATCAATCACCCACAGTACAAATGACACTCACACACACTCAGTCACTGTCCGGTCTCGTTTGTAAAAAGGTACTTACCTCTATGCTTACTTCAAGGACTTCCCTGATGATGCTTACCTCCAACCCTTGTTACCTCCAAGTCTCCATCGTGTTCCAGCATCGTGTGTGTCCTCTGTGTTTCCTCCAGTGATCACCACCTGCAAATATAAAGACTGTGTTATCCAGGATCTCATCACCAAACTCCCAGGAACTTCAGCACCACTCACCTGCACTCCGTTTGCACATCTGGTAGCTCAATAAACATACTGACTTGTACTTCTTGTCTCCGACCTTTCTGTACCATAACAGAAGACTGGACCACAACTGATAAGCACCAGCTTAAGCCAACCGGATCCCTTCCAGGAACTCGTGGACGCAGTCCGTCAAGCACCTCCGCTAGCGATCACTTCCGTCAACACAAGCACTTCTTCTACGTCACCCGTCTACGCCAGTCCCATGGCCAAACCGGCGCCCTTCTCTGGTTCGGCGGAGGACTGCAATGGATTCCTCCTTCAGTGTTCACTGGTCCTGGAGATGCAGCCGCACTTATATCCCAACGATCGTTCCAAGATCGCTTTTATTTCGTCCCAACTGAGCGAAAAGCGTTACGCTGGGCAGAAACCCTTTGGACTCAGCATAATCTGTTGTACAGATGATGTCCAGCTTCATCGCTCATTTCAAAGAGGTCTTCAGAAAACCAGCCTGGGATGCGACAATCGGTGAACAATTGTATCATTTGAAGCAAAATAATATGTCTGTCAATGAATATGCCCTCCAGTTCATAACCCTGGCAGCTGCCAGTGGATGGAACGAGCAATTACTGTTTACCACCTATTGACAGGGATTGGATCCCCGCGTGCGGTTGCATCTCGCTGCATATGAGTATACCATCAGGCTCAACGTGATCTTAGGGCGCCCCTGGTTGGAGCAGCACAACCCAGTCATTTCATGGAAGACCGGTGAGATCTGAAGTGGGGCAATAGCTGCTTCCCGTTCTTCTGCTCTCCCTGTTCCTTCTATTCCACGTTCCAGGCATATCCCTGTGTGTACCACCTCCATTGAAAGCCCTATTGAGCAATGCTCGGTGGAAGTACCACCATGTTACGCCTCCTTCAGCGATGTCTTCTGACCCCAGCGAGCCTCCAAGCTGCCTCCCCTTCGGCCATGGGACTGTGCCATCTATCTGCTTCAGGGTGAGCCAGTGCCCCGTGGGAAAATATACCCTCTGTCACTCCCGGAGGAGAAGGCCATGGAAGAATACATCCAGGAGGCACTCGACCAAGGATACATCCGCCGGTCTACTTCCCCTGCTGCTTCCAGCTTCTTTTTTTGTGGCCAAGAAGGACGGAGGCTTGCGGCCCTGTATTGATTACCGAGCACTCAACAAAATCCCAGTGATATTCCGTTACCCCCTTCCTCTCGTCCCAACAGCGCTGGAACATCTCCGTGGTGCCACTGTCTTCACCAAGTTGGACCTCCTCAGCGCGTACAACCTCATCCAGATATGTGAGGGGGACGAGTGAAAGACGGCCTTCGTGACGCCCACAGGTCACTTCGAATATCTCGTCATGCCTTATGGACTGTCCAAATCCGTATTCCAGGACTTCATCGCTGAGGTGCTCCAGGTGTTTCTCCACAATGTCTTGGTATACATTGATGACATCCTGATACACTCCCAGAGCCTGGACGAACATCGCTATCACATTGCGGAGGTCCTGCAACACCTGAGGGAGTTCCAGTTATAACTCAAGGCCGAAAAATGCTCCTTCCACCAGCCCTCAGACGAGGGGAAGGTGGAAACCATCAGGAACTCCCACAACCATCAAAGAACTCCAGAGATTCCTAGTTTTTGCTAACTTTTACCGCCGCTTCATTTACAACTACAGCCTGATTTCTTGCCCCTTGACTCATCTCCTTCACAGTAAGCCCAAGTCTCTGTCCTGGAACCCCGTGGCCATGAAAGCCTTTGAAGATCTCAAAGAAGCCTTCACCACTGCTCCTCCTTGTGCATCCAGACCCCACAAAGTCCTTCATAAGAACTTACAGTACCTAAGGGACGCCAAACGACTCAACCCTCGCCAGGCCCATTTGGCACTGTTCTTTACGAGATTCGACTTTACCATTTCATATCGTCCAGGACCCAAGAATGTGAAGGCGGATGCTCTTTCCCATCTCCATAACCCTGAAAATAATACTAAGAAGTGTGTTTTAGTAGTCACTGATAGATTTTCCAAGTCATGTCGTCTTATTCCATTGAGAGGCCTACCCACTGCCATGGAAACTGCTGAACTCATGTTTAATATGATTTTCAGATACTACGGAATTCCTGAGGATATCGTGTCAGACAGGACCTCAATTCATCTCCCAGGTATGGAAAGCATTCTTCTCACTCCTATGTGTGACCGTTAGCCTCTCTTCTGGGTACCACCCACAGACCAATGGGCAGACGGAGAGGAAGATCCAGGAGATCGGTTGCTTCCTTCGTACCTTCTGTCATGGCCACCAGGACTCCTGGAACCAGTTCCTGGGTTGGGCCAAGTACGCACAGAACTCCCTTCGTCAGTTGACCACCGGACTAACTCCATTCCGGTGCATACTCGGTTACCAACGCCCGTTGTTCCCCTTGTCCAGGGAACCGTCGGATGTTCCAGCTATCGACTACTTGTTCCAGGAGAGCGAACGCCGCACATCACCAGCTTCAACGGGACCTGCGCAGATGCAAGATGACAGCCGACCTTCATCGATCCAACACCCCACATTCCAGTCAGGTCAGAAGGTCTGGCTGTCCACCAGGGACATCAGGTTGCATCTGCAATGCCGGAAGCTCAGTCCCAGTTTCATTGGCCCTTTTCCCATCGTGAAGCAGATCAACACAGTCACGAATCAACTCCAACTCTAACCTCAGTACAGAATTCATCCCACGTTCCATGTTTCCCTCCTGAAGCCTCACTTCCCCTCTGTTTCTGTTCCCATAGAGCCCGGCGTAGCCGAAGAAGCCCCTCTCCCACTCGTCATGGAGAATGGTACCACCTACCAAGTTTACGAAATCTTGGACTCCTGGCGCAGTCTCCTCGAATACCTAGTCGACTGGGAAGGCTACGGTCCTGAGGAACATTCATGGCTACCTAGAAACGACATTCTCAACCCTAATCAGCTCAAAACCTTCCATGCCTATCATCCCAACAGACCTCACCTCGAGGCAGAGGCTGACCATCACAACGTCGGGAGCGGGCGGGCCGTGGAGGGAGGGGTAATGTCACAGACATGCTAGGCTCTCACGTCACACAAGCACAGCGCATGCCTTCCCCTGAATACTAATCGCGCACACCTGCAGCACATCATCACAGCAATCACCCACACTATAAAAGACACTCACACACACACTCAGTCACTCTCCGATCTCGTTTGTACTTACCTCTATGCTTACTTCAAGGACTTCCCTGACGATACTTACCTCCAACCCTTGTTACCTCCAGTCTCCATCGTGTTCCAGCATCATGTGTGTGTGTCCTCTGTGTTTCCTCCACTGCACACCTATCTCCAGCGATCACCACCTGCAAGTATAAAGACTGTGTTATCCAGGATCTCATCACCAAACTCCCAGGAACTTCAGCACCACTCACCCGCACTCCCGTTTGCACATCTGCTAGCTCAATAAACTTACTAACTTGTACTTCTTGTCTCCGACCCTTCTGTACTGTAATACCTGTCAAGTTTCTCCTTCGTATTTAAGGAGCCTGATTCCCTTTGTTCATTGCAAAGTATTGCTTGCCTGTGTATAAAGCACATATTAATGCTTTATTCTGCATGACCATATTCTACACCGTTTAATCCTACACAATACTTAAACAATATAACAAATACCTTACTAACTATTTATAAGCAGTAAATTAGAAGCTTATTGAGGCAAAAGTCATAGTTAATAGTGAATGTGTTCCTCATACTAAAGTGTTACCCAACCCCCAAATACCTAAATACAAAAACAATGTATTGCCTAATGTGTCAAACTTGTTAAATTACCAAATAAACTACTGAATGCACCTTTAACAGACCCATTAGACATGATGAACACTAACTTTACCATGCATGTTTACTGACATGACAGCGTGACAACCCATCACTCACATGAGATCAACCAATACTAAACCACAATCATTCAACCATCCAATCGATGCCCATAGACAAAATCAAGTTAAGACAAAATCCTTAATGCTGACTTTAAAATAGTCTTTTACGATAGTAAACAAGCCTTATGTCCCATATGCGCACAGAGAGCTCCAGCTCACACAGGCCAGTTGGCAGATATGAACATTCTGATGCAATGAGACATTCAAGAGAAGACACTGAAATGAAAAAAAAGGAACAACAGTGATCATACACTGTGGTTCCTTCTTTTTCATTTCAGTGTCTTCTCTTGAATGTCTCATTGCATCAGAATGTTCATATCTGATGCATTGTGGGATAGAGAGATGAGAGCATCCAGATGGGCAGAAATCACCCTGCTGAATTCTTTTATCTCTCCCTTAGTTGACCTTCCTGTCTCCCCTTCCCACATCCTGTCAGTCCAGCCATGGCTCTGACAGTCCATCTAAGACACCAAGAGCTGATCTGCATCAAACGCACACACAATTCACACGTACACACACATATATATATGCAGATGCAGGGGTCTTTCATGAAATAGAGCTCAGGTTGCTTTAGCTAGACTTGACATTGAGTGTCAGAGATGACACACACAGAGAAAGAGACAAAAATATCAACATATAGCAGTTGAAGCATCTCAAATCAAGGAATAAGCCATGAAGACACGTTTAGCACACTTAGTGTGTCATATCTGCATCACTAGCAGCACCAAAAGGGGGAAAAAATATAGTCCTTCCTCAACTTGCTCTAGCTTTAACATGTTTAGCCGAAGCCAATTTTTCAGTGCTTCCTACTGCCCTGGGGTGCATTTCCCATACAACGATGTAACTCATGGATCGTTGTAGAAACGAACTAGTCCTGATTGTTTCCCGAAACCGGTTGCACCTCTGTTGTTTGGACCATGTTAGTTCAACTTTAAAGGACTGTTGTTAATGATGTCGCATGCAGGTGGTATAATACCTTCTGCTAATTATTTGATTCAAAATCACAATTAATAAAGGTAATATTGTCAACACAAATATGGTCATCTTTAAATCATGTTAACATGCAGTATTTGGCATACACCTTACCTATGTAAGACATATACTCCTTGGACAAAGGAATTAGCATCTGAACTCACTCTTGTGCATTCCGCGTCTCCATCTGAGAAGACATCACACCAAGATAATCATCAAAAAATCACCTTCATTTACATGTCTTTCCCCGCACCGTCTCTACCCCATCTCCCCTCCAGAATTCACCCAAACTCTACATGGTCTAAAATTAACAAATACTATACAGTATATATGTGTTTGATATCATTGGGTTTCAGTCTCAGTGTGTCTCAAATGACAGCTGCATTTTTTATGGACTTCAAAAACAGCTACAACTATTGCTTGGATTAGCCAGGACTTTTTAAATATAACTGAAGAAAGAAGAATGTCATATACACCTAGGATTACTTGAGGGTGAGTAAATCTTGAGGGTGGGGTAATTTTCATTTTTGGATGAACTAACACTTTCAGCATTCATTTCAACATGTATGGTAAAAACAAATCTTCAACAATAGATAAAGTCTTAAAGCAGTTTGGAACTGTTTTGCTTTGCGTAAGAGCTAATACAATATTAAAACTCGACTAAGGGATAATGAAGCGGAGGCAGTATCCCTTAGTCGTTCTCAGTTCCTCAAAATACCAACACGCCAACAATGCGCCTGAACACACCTGGTTTTCAGACCAGCACGCCCATGGGCACACAGATGGGAGCGAGTGCATTTGCTATTTAAACAACATGTCGCTGAACGTGAAAATGATAACTTAAACTCGCAAAAAACACTTGTGTCATACCGGGTGTATATGATAGGGCCCATTACCACTTTAATCAAATCATAGACCAAGAACTGTAGTTCCAACCACATAAGTTTGTGACACTGTTTGCAGATGTTTGTTGAAACTATGGTTGGACATCATGGAACGTCTGTTCTGGGTTTGATTTCATTTTGGATTGTTATCGTGTTTGATTTTAATGATTCCCTGTTTGTCAACACGTTGTCAACACGATCCCCATTCACGCGAATCTGCAAAAATTACTAGATGTTGCTTTGTCAAGAAACACCCCACAAACTCGTAATAAGCTTGCATTTTACGTTCAAGCATGTGTATTACCTGTTCACAAGGTGTTCGCATGACGTCACCGTTTTCAAAGAGTCACATTTTTGTTGTTTACATGGAGATGGTAAAGGTATGAAACACGTTTTCAAAAGCTTGCGTTTTCAGGTCCCCAAATCAGTTGTTGTGTAAATGAACGTAAAGGTTTTAAGTTTACAGTTGTTCTCGGTCAGATCTTGTCTCACAATATGTGTTTCCTGTGTATTGTGTTTCCAGAAGAAGTATGTTTTAGTTTGTTTTTATTACAAACTGCTTGCAAATAGCTCCAGCTCATTTATTTATGCCTTTTTGCAACCCCTTTGCTGCACATCAATTATTCCACGAAGAACGTTTTACATCCATGGAATCCTTCTATTAGACAAAAGGTTGAAAAGGTTTTTTTGTTTTGTTTTTTGGATTATTAAAATGATTTTCGCACTAAGACATTTTTTTTTTTTTTAAGAACTGATCACTGAAAGGCTTAGGGAACCAAAACATATAAATATATATATATATATATATATATATATATATATATATATATATATATATATATATATATATATATATATATATATATATATATATATATATATATATATATATATATATACATATATATATATATATATATATAAATATATTCTATGACCTTGGTGCAAAAAACCCTTTTGGAAACTTTCTTATAAGTATTTTTATTTTATTTTATTTTATTTCTAAAAATATTTAAAACAAGATACTATGTTGCAGTGATTTTACCACTGGGAAAAAAAGTCAATAAAAAAGTCAAAAACATTCAACAGATGCAAATAGAATCTAATCTACACCCATTGACCTATGTATGAGTATTTTGCAGATTCATTTGTAGGAAAAGAGCTTCAGTCAGATTTTAGCACTAGATCTATTTGTTCTAATGTGATACATTTTCCTTGGTTCTGCGTCTCATTGTTATAACGGTCATCATGCAGAATTAGGTGGTTGATTAGCAGTCCGGGAGCTGTTGGAAATCAAAAGGAACAGGTCTAGCTCTGTCCTTCATTTTTTAGGACTAGAACAGCTCACCGGTTGCTGCAGACCGATGTGTTGTATTGAACATATGGGCTTTCATGTGGTAAATTGAATGTTACTCATATGTGAGTGCACACTGTTTTTTTGGTTATTCTGCCCAAGTTGTAGGCTCTACCAGGGGACTGCTTTCCTTTTACTGAGAGCCGCTCTGAAGAAAATCTCAACAGACCTTGGTACAATTACTGTGCCTTCCTCTCTCCATCTCCTGCTCTCCGGCCCTGCAGACAGCGGCCCCAGGGAATTCAACCCACTATTCTGCGGAAGATTTGGGCAGTCAGGCATCAAATGTAGGCCTCTTCTCACACTCTGGGCCTCGGCGGCAGTCGTGTCAGGGGACCCGGACTTTGTGTTTTCACACACTTCCCTCCTTGGGACATGAGGCTTCGCTGTGGCAGGAAGGGCCAGGAAGAGGCATCGGCCTCCGGTCCATCTTCCATAAGCCTAGCTGGACTCAGAGGGAGAAACAGGACGAATGTCTAATGTGCTTTGTCTGCCAGCCTGGACTGCTGCTATTTCTTTTGTCCTTTATATTGCCACTTTCCACAAATAGGGAACAAAATAGGATCTGAAACCCTTAAGAAGATAATGTCATTTTTTTTTATTTTTCAAGAAACGGTCAAAGTATAGGTGCTTGACCTTCAAACGATGTTGATCGTCAGGTTGAGGAGGTCAAACTAAATAATGCATGAGCTGTTTTAAATTTGCTTTATATGAGGTTTGCAAGTTTTGCAGTCCTGTTACCAAGACTGAAAAATGTCTAAAGATATATAAAAACCTCATCTGTGTGATTTTTATTTTGTAGAAATAGAAAAGATTCAAATAGATGCTTTTTTAAATACTTGTATTCAGCAAACATGAATTAAATTGATCAAAAGTGCCAGTAAAGTAATTTATAATGTTTTAACTTTCTATTCATGAAAACATTTTTAAAAATAAAATGTATCACTGTTTTCTACAAAAAATAAAAAATAAAATCAAGTTTTCAACATTGATAATAAGAAATGCTTATTGAGCAGCAAATCATCATATTCGAATGATTTCTGAAGGGTCATGTCACAATGAAGACTGGAGTAATGTTACAGAAAATTCAGCTTTGCATCACAGAAATAAATGACATTTTAAAATCACATAGAAAACTTTTAAACAAAAATGTAAGATTGATTTCACAATATTGCCTTTTTGTGCACAAAAAATAGCAACACGTTTGTATTGTTGAACTGGATGAATGGAGTCAACACTGTGTAAAAACTGAGATAATGATTCCTTACGCCATGCCATAAAGGGTCCAAATGATGTCACATCCTGTGTCACAATTTTATATCAGTTTAGTAGATTATGTTGAAGTTACGGCATTGTTGTACAAAGTGGCAACACACAACTGAACATGCTGTAAGGATCTATTTCTGCTTCTGCTATATGACCCTTATAAATGCCTTTTGTTGGTGGAAACTAATGCAGTGAGATTGATTTACTCATATTGAATAATATTTTGACCCAATTTTACAACCATGAAGGTCTGTATGTATGACAAAAAGGTATGGCAAAAATAGTTAACAGTTCTCCATACAAAAAGTTTACTACTTTTCTCTTTTTTCTTCTTGCTTTCCATAGAGCTGAGAGAGGGCACAGTTTGGATTTAAAGCTCGGTGCTACAAAAGGACTGGAGGAATAATGGTTTGGGGCTTAGGGAGGTTGTGTGTGTGTGCGTGTGTGTGTGTGTGGGTGTGTGTGGTCTCTTTCATGGATATGGGGCATTTATGTGTAATGTCACTTTATGCTGAGAGGTGGAGGTAGGAAAGGTGTAAAGCCCAGAGGAACATACCTCCATCAGTCCTGGCTGTCTCACCTCCGCTCCATTCCATTAATCGGCCTACGGAAAGAAGCCAGAGCAGCTACTACTCCTGATGCACTTCCTGTAGTAACCTTTATATAATGAAGGACATGACTGACACATAAAAAGAGAATTTCACTCTCTGTCAAACAAGTGTGCTTCTAATTTAACTGGTTTTATTCAAATCAAAAATATGATTTAGAATATAATCATAAAAATAATAATTGTACAGTAGATCAACAAAAGTCCTTTTTTAAGGTTTTATTAGCTCTTCAGATTTTCACTGTTCACTGTGCGGGATATTTTATTTATTTATTCTCAGGTCAAGGTGTAGACGGAGAAAAAAGGAGCTCATGAAGGTCTATGCCACTTTAATCCAAGAGCATGTATTTACATCATCCATGGGAAACATTAGGCTGAAATTGTTATAAATTTAGTGTTCTGTTGTGCCCTGGCTAGAAAAACGAGACATTTAGTGAGTATGAGATTATTTGTAAGGGAATGTGTTGTTGAGTGCTTAAAAAAACATTTAAATGAATGTGAAACAACCTACATTTATATATTTCTGTAGAGAACTTGGTTGTTTGAAAAATGTGTCAACAAAAAACAAAATGACATGTGATGTCTACTAAATAGTGTACAGATGCTTTGAGACAGTGCTATCAGCCTTTAACACTAAGAATGTGGAGCTTGTGAAGAAATTTTCTGGAGAATCCTGTGGACTGAGTAGATGTTGGCCAAACCTTTGATCTATGAGGATATTACAGCGTGTCTCCACTCTAAACGCATTAACCTTGAAAAGAGGGGCAACATCTCTCTATGGTCCATTAGACAGCACCCATCAAGAGTTTCCAACCAGGGGAGAACATTTGAGCGCTCACTCCTGAAGACTTGGGAAGAAAACACTAGTTGCGTGACTTGAAATAAGTGTAAAAAATTGTTGATAAATTGATGTCATTACATAGCCTGGATGCCAGCCGAATTTAGCCCCCCCCCACAAAAAAAATTTTGCTCGGGCAATTCGGTCTGGAATCGCTCCATAGAGGAGTTATTATGCCCGAACAGAAACTGTTCGGACCAATGAAATTGTCAGGGCGGGCTTTAGACGATAATGGACAGATGATCAACAGTAACGTAATCATCCACATCATCAAAGGCGCTTTGGGTTGAATTTGCTCTTATCCTAAATGGAGAACTTGTTCGTTTATGCATTCACCTTCAATATTTCTCTCAGAAATGATGATTGTGTTGGTAAGTACTCTGTGTATCTCTGTGTAAATTATTTTATTACAATACTGGCAAAGATCGTTTACACTCATCTTTTTCTTGTAATGTTACTTAATCCAGCGTGCGTGCAGACAGGGTTGTCACGTTTTTTTGCAATGTCGCGCACAATTGCTACTCAAAACTATAGCCCAAAACAATAACTTTCCGGGGGTGTTCTCCGGAAAAAAATGGCGTTTGATTGGCAAAATATGTTATTTTGGCAAGGTTGCCTGCTAAAATTCACATTCCTGGGTTTATATAATCACATAATCGGGGTCGCTTCAACCCGCGGACATGGTGAAAAACACGGACTTGGCAACACAGTGCAGTTGAGTTCTGTTGACATTTGACAACTAACCTTACACGTCGCTCCGTTGCTCTGATTGGTTGTGGGTCTATCCAATTGAGGTCTTTCCTGGCTCGGTTGAAACACGCCCCATAATCAAAGCTCAATGGAGCGGTACCAGACTCATATTCTGACTAGAATTGAGTATGGCCACGCCAGGCTAGGCATCACATATTCAGTGCTGAATATTTATTCATTCATAAGAATAACTAAAACGAATTATGTAAACAATAATATAACGGTATCATTTTCAAATATGATCAGTTTGTTTTCTCAGGCCCACAAAACAGCATTGCCTTGTAAATGAACAGCAAAATCTTATGAAAAGTTTATGAACGGCCCTCTAGAAAGTAGGAAACAACGTAACAGCTTCCCTAACATAAAGACAATACCAGGCAATCAGTAAAACTAAACTGAGGGCTTAAATACACAAGAGAAAACAAACTGAATATATATATACATACACTCACCTAAAGGATTATTAGGAACACCATACTAATACTGTGTTTGACCCCCTTCCGCCTTCAGAACTGCCTTAATTCTACGTGGCATTGATTCAACAAGGTGCTGAAAGCATTCTTTAGAAATGTTGGCCCATATTGATAGGATAGCATCTTGCAGTTGATGGAGATTTGTGGGATGCACATCCAGGGCACGAAGCTCCCGTTCCACCACATCCCAAAGATGCTCTATTGGGTTGAGATCTGGTGACTGTGGGGGCCATTTTAGTACAGTGAACTCATTGTCATGTTCAAGAAACCAATTTAAAATGATTCAAGCTTTGTGACATGGTGCATTATCCTGCTGAAAGTAGTCATCAGAGGATGGGGACATGGTGGTCATAAAGGGATGGACATGGTCAGAAACAATGCTCAGGTAGGCCGTGGCATTTAAACAATGCCCAGTTGGCACTAAGGGGCCTAAAGTGTGACAAGAAAACATCCCTCAAACCATTACACCACCACCACCAGCCTGCACAGTGGTAACAAGACATGATGGATCCATGTTCTCATTCTGTTTACACCAAATTCTGACTCTACATCTGAATGTCTCAACAGAAATCGAGACTCATCAGACCAGGCAACATTTTTTCATGTCTTCAACTGTCCAATTTTGGTGAGCACGTGCAAATTGTAGCCTTTTATTCCTATTTGTAGTGGAGATGAGTGGTACCCGGTGGGGTCTTCTGCTGTTTTAGCCCATCCGCCTCAAGGTTGTGCGTGTTGTGGCTTCACAAATGCTTTGCTGCATACCTCGGTTGTAACGAGTGGTTACTTCAGTCAAAGTTGCTCTTCTATCAGCTTGAATCAGTCGGCCCATTCTCCTCTGACCTCTAGCATCAACAAGGCATTTTCGCCCACAGGACTGCCGCATACTGGATGTTTTTCCCTTTTCACACCATTCTTTGTAAACCCTAGAAATGGTAGTGCGTGAAAATCCCAGTAACTGAGCAGATTGTGAAATACCAACAACCATGCCACGCTCAAATTTGCTTAAATCTCCTTTCTTTCCCATTCTGACATTCAGTTTGGAGTTCAGGAGATTGTCTTGACCAGGACCACACCCCTAAATGCATTGAAGCAACTGCCATGTGATTGGTTGATTAGATAATTGCATTAATGAGAAATTGAACAGGTGTTCCTAATAATCCTTTAGGTGTGTGTATATATTAAATTTTTTTGATTTATAATTTTTTTTTTTGACTAAACCAGAGCGTCTGGATTCGGATGTAACCTCGTTCCCTGAGGAGGAACGGAGACGTAACGTTAGTGACTAACGAATGGGGTTTCGCCAGAAGCCTATCATCTTCGAGCTTAGAGAAAACGCCCAATGGCGTGTTAATGCCATGGGCATGCGGAATTTGCATACGTAACTCCGCCTCACCTTGTGAGTATATAAGGAGGTACGTAGCAACATCGCATTATGTTACCTGCTTGAGGAGCCAAGACTGAACTCCTGCGTTCCAGGTAGCACAGCTGATGTGGCAACGGACGTTACGCCTCCGCTTCCTCCTCAGGGAACGAGGGTTACATCCGTAATCGAGACGCTCCTTCGCTCAGTCACTACGACGTAACGCTAGTGACTAACGAATGGGGGTCCAATCTAATCCCGCCACTCAGCTGTCTTCCAGTGTGCGTAGTGCGAGTTCCCTGTCGAAGACTAGTACGGACGAAGGACTCCCACTTATCACAGGAATACCAAGGTACACTGGGAAGCATATCCCAGTGAGGAAATGCCAAGATGCCTACCCGTAGGAGGACTTAAGAGTACACATATGACCCGCAAGGGTTGCATATGGAAAACTCTAGGTACCAGCCGAAGGTGGATTTTTAACCCTAGGGATGGCCGACATGCCAAGGGAAGAAACCCGCTCACTGCGGAGGCTTACGGTGAAATACACGTGTGGGGGTCGGAGGGGAACCATGCACACGGGCACCTGGCCGGACACGAGGGTCTGGGCTCGCTAGAGGGCAGACACACAGGCATCGGCGTAAGCAGTGCTGGAGGAACTCAGGGCTCTCGGTAGCTCACCTGAGGAATATCGCACGATCCAGTCCGAGGAGTGGAATGGCAAGAAGACACCTGAGCCTGGCCCATTACCGGCCCTCGGGGCGAGTACATAGTCGGACACTGGCTCCACTCGGAGATTGTAGAATCTGGCGAATGTGTTAGGTGTCGCCCAGCCTGCAGCTCTGCAGATGTCTGTTAGCGAGGCGCCATGCGCTAAAGCCCAAGAGGAGGCGACACTCCGAGTGGAGTGAGCCCGCACCCCAAGGGGACATGGTCGACCTTGCTGCTGGTAAGCCAAAACAATGGTGTCCACTATCCAGTGAGACAGCCTTTGCTTTGAGAGAGCACTTCCTTCCGCTCTCCACCATAACAGACAAAGAGCTGGTCTGAGGTCCTGAAACACTGCGGCACGTCACGTAGGCGCGGAGCGCCGCGTACTGGACAGAGCAGTGCCAAGGCTGGGTCTGCCCCTCCACGGGCAGCGCTTGCAGGTTCACCACCTGGTCTCTGAACGGAGTGGTGGGAACCTTGGGCACATATCCAGGCCGGGTCTCAGGATCACGTGAGAGTTAGCCGGCCTGAACTCCAGGCACGCCACAACCGAAAATGCCTGCAAGTCCCCGACCTCTTGACGGAGGCCAATGCGGTCAGCAGAGCCGTCTTCATCGACAGGAACTTAATATCAGCCGACCGCAAAGGCTCAAAGGGAGGCCTCTGCAGAGCATCTTAAAACTACTGAGAGGTCCCAAGAGGGAACGAGGAGAGCGAGGAGGATTCAGTCTCCTCGCCCCTCAGGAACCTGATGATCAGGTCGTGCTGACTTACCTTTCTGTTCTCCAAGAGATCGTGGTGGGCAGATATAGCGCCACATAAACTTTGAGGGTGGAGGGAGACAGCCTTCGCTCCAACCCTTCTTGGAGGAACGAGCACGGACCCGATCGGGCATTTCCAGGGTCTTCTTGGCGGGAAGAGCACCAGGTGACGAAGAGGTTCCACTTCAACGCATAGGCATGCCGAGTGGACTCTGCCCTAGCAGAAGTGATGGTGGCGACCACCGAAGGTGGCAGGCCACTCAAACCTGCCGCGTCTCATCCAGGAGCCACACGTGGAGGCTCCACCGATCGGGACGCAGGTGCCAAAGGGTGCCCGTCTCTGAGTGAGGAGGTCTCAGAGGAATAGGCCAGGAGGGGCTGTCGCAAGGAGTACGAGTTCGGGACCCAGGTCCGGCCGTGCCAGCACGGCGACCAAGGACCTGCTCCTTGTCCTCCTGATCTTGCACAAAAGTTGTGCGAGTAGGCTCACTGGGGAAACGATACCTGCGTAGGCCCCGCGGCCAGCTGTGCGCCAGTGCATCCGTGCCGAGCGTGCCCTCGGACAGGGAAAGAACAGGCTGCAGTGGGAAGAGTCGTGGAGGCAACAGATCTACCTGCGCCCCCAAACTGTTCCCAAATCAGCTGGACCGACTGGGGCTGGAGTCTCCATTCTCCCGGGAGAGGCTGAACCCGCGAGAGCTCGTCGGCTGCGAGGTTCAGGACTCCCAGAATATGGACAGCACGGGACCTCAGGCGCTTCTGACTCCATAAACCGAGATGGCGGGCGAGTTGAGACATACGGCGGAGCGTAGACCGCCCTGGTGGTTGATGTACGCTACTATGGCCGTGTTGTCTGTCCGGACAAGCACATGTTGACCCTTCAGCAACGCCGAAGCGGTGCAGGGCGAACCGTACTGCCAGCAACTCAAGGCAATTGACATGCAGGAGGCGGTGGGGTCCTGTCCAGGAGCCCGCGGCTGCTTGTCAATTGCACATGGCACCCCAACCCGTGGCAGAGGCATCCGCCGAACGCACAACATGCCTGGAAACTCGTTCTCGGGCACCCCGGCCCGTAGAAACTGAGGTTCAACCACGGGTGAGCGTCTGTAAGCATGCCTGAGTCACTTGGACCCGAGCGCCAGACTGCCATGCCCATCTCGGGACCCGATCGCGAAGCCAATGCTGAAGCGGTCTCATATGAAGCAATCCGAGCGGCGTCACCGCGGCTGCAGATGCCCATATGCCCCAGGAGCCTCTGAAACACTTCAGTGGAACCGCACTCTTGCTTCGAATTAACGGAGGCAAGTCAGCATTGACGCGCGCGTGCTCGCTGGTAAGCTGCACGCACATGGCGATCGAGTTGAAAACCATACCGGAAAAGAGATCCTGCACGGAGCAGAGTTGCTCTTCTCCCAGTTGACCTGAAGGCCCAGACAGGCTACGTGCTGGAGCACTAGAACTCTGTGTTCGCACCCTGTTCTCGAGAGTGACTCAGTCTGAGCCAGTCGCCGAGGCAGTTCAGGATGCGAACCCCGTGCTGCCTGAGTGGCGCAAGGGCTGCCTCGACAGACTTCGTGAAGTCACGAGGACAGAGCTAGCCGAATGGGAGGGACGCGACTGAATGTCCGCCCCTCAAGCAGACCTGCAGGAACGGTCCGCGCGAGGTAGGAGACAAAGAAGTAGGCGTTCTTCAGGTCAATCGCTGCAACCAATCAACTGGACGAACGATTCGAGAAGGCGTCGCTGCCAACATCCTGAACGGAAGCCTGTAAGGATCGGCTCAGGACGGGCAGATCCAGGATTGGCCATAACCCACCGGTTCTCTAGGGTACAATAAAGTAAAGGCCGAGGCCCGGACTTCATTTCGGCTGGAGGGACAGGCTCGACGCACCCTTCGCCAGTAGGGTGGCAACCTCCGCGCGCATGACTGGGACATTGGGCCCCACCATGGTGAGCGGACTCCCCGAAAGCGAGGAGGAGCCTGCGCGAATTGAATCGCGTGAGCCGAGCCTGATGGTTTTTATGCGGCCCTGCGGACAGTCCTGGAAGCTGTAGTCAGACTCCCAGGAACTGACCACGGGGTCACTCGAACCACAGACGCACTCCCGGTGGGGCAGCGAGGCAGCGTGACTGGCCCAGACGTGGGAGGCGAAGGCCCCGGTGTGGGGGCACAGCCAGCAGCTGCGCCCTGACAGAGGAGACCAGGGAAGGACGCGCCCACTGGGGTCTGCTCTGAGAGGCTGGCGAGAGAGAGGGACGAGAGCGGCGCGCCCGAGGGCGGTGCACACTGCCATCACCAGTCTCTGTGTCCTCAGGGATGGGGACACCAGTTCTTCCAAGCGCCGCCAGCCCGGAGGCCAGCAGCGAAGGATTTTCCCCCGGCCCTCCACCGGGGGAAGGAGAGGCCCTGCTACCATCTCCTGGAAAGAACTGGAACCCATCTCTGAGTTGTCCACCTCCAGCCTGGCGTTTAGTCAGGCTGTGCAGCGGACTGGGCGCCATCCTGCAACCTCCTCCAAGACACGGCCCCGGTGAAGGCTGCTGCTGGGGCCGGGTAGGAGGGGGGAGGGCGCCCTCGGCGGCGAGCGGACTGAGGCGACTGAGCCGGCGGCTGGTGCAGCAGCTGGCCGCCGGGGCAGTACGTGTTACAGCCTCAGTCTGCTCGGCGGCCGAGAACCGCTGGGCGCAGTTCTCAGCCGCGCCCGAAGAGGCCAGCCTGGGATATGGGCGAGTTGAGGAGGTGGCTCACTCAACTACCTCCACATCACCAGGTAAGGCCAGGTGTTTCTCCCGGACCACAACTGTGGACATCGCCCGCCCAGGAGCGTGTGGCCACCTTCACGCCCAGAGGGCGGGATCAGTGGCGCACGCAGCTCATTGAAGAGCCCTAGGCTCGTGCATGTGCAAAGGGGCGGCGGCCTGCCCCGTAGCTCTGCAGGACCACGCCACCGAAGTAGACGGGCCCTGAGGCTCTGGGAGGGTGCTTAGGATAGCCACGCCACGTCGAAGCACTCTGTGGACACCGTAGTGCGCAACAGAGTGCCCAACAGTGGGGGGGACCCCAGTGTACCCTAGGCCACGGCCCCATCGAGGGCAGAGAAGGCGGAGGAGGCCGAGCGGCCACGGAAGCACGGGACTCCCGGACCGCGTGACCTCCTCATGCACCTCGACGAAAGGCATTGGGGCGGGCCCAACAGCTGTCGGGTGCCGCCCCAAAACCAATCGCGCAACCACGAGCACTCGTGACAGGGCGGAGTTCCACACCAGCCCGAGGCTCGCGGCTGCCCGAAATCAGGCTGCGCTGACACACCCGGAGGCGGAGCACTGCCTAATCGTCATCCCCAAAGGACTCCAGCCCACCTTGGGATGGCGATCTAAATCTCACTGCTATCTGGAGTGTGAACTGAACGAACGAGGCGTCAGAGACGGGCCGCTGTTTCAGTCCAGCACTCACGGGAGATGTGCTAGAGGGGGTGTGGCCCGAGGAATGAACGTCGGGGGTCTTAAACCACAGCACAGCCCTCAGGTCACCCTGGCCACCAGCCAAAGTACCACCTCTCTCGGAGACGGTAGATTGGGGTGTGGCAGAGGGGACTCTCTCCTCACGGAGATCACTGAGTCTCGACCACAACATCGCGATGGTCACATTCCCGCAGTGGGAACATGACACATCCACAAACACTGCCCGAACGTGCTGAAGCCCAAACACATCGAGCAGTGAAAGTGCCCATAGACAGCAATGGATATCGATCGCACTCGAAGTGCACGGGCGAACCGTCTTGAAAAAGACGTGCCACACGCAAGCTCTTTTTGTGAGAGGAAGCCTCGCAGTCGATGCCGAAGCGCCCAGGGAAACACACACCAGCTGTCAACAGACCACTGCAGAGATCAGCAGGCAGGAAGTATGCGATCACTGGAACGCGTTACACCAACACCGACCGGAAAGCTGCTCGCCTCAAGAAGCTGACAGAGTCTCAGAAGGCTGTAGGAGTGAAGAGGTAGGTCCTCTTGGCTCCGAAAGCAGAAACATAATGCGATGTTGCTACGCACTCCTTATATACTCACAAGGTGAGGCGGAGTTACGTATGCAAATTCCGCATGCCCATGGCATTGGCACGCCATTGGGCGCTCTAAGCTCAAGATGATAGGCTTCTGTTAAACCCCCATTCGTTAGTCACTAACGTTACGTCAGAGTGACTGAACGAAAGGGAACTGTTGTTATTTGAAATGTTATTTTTACAGAATTTTATTTTATTTTAAAATCTTTTTATGTTTTATACTAGAAGTTGTCTAAATCAGATCAGATCTAGATCATCAGAAAAACATGCAATGTATTTCAATTTTAGCAGATAAATGTTTTTTCCTATCATGCATTAAATGGACCAAAAATATTAATTATGTGCATTGATGTGCTGATGTGCAGGGGCATTTTTAAATCCAGTACAATGCTAATGACATCCAGTAATACTAACTATTAATATGTCAAGCCACTTCAAAAATATTCAAACAAAACTAAACAAATCAAAATCAAAATCTTTGCAGTTTTACACAGTTCTGCACTTCTAAATTAAATCTTCTTCCTTTTTCTAAACTTGGTCTTGTTCCACTATTTCTGCCAAGACAGTGGACACATGATTAAAATACTGAATTCAATTTAAACATTCTATCAGGCTCTGCCTTTCTGGGGGCAGGCTGGCAGATTTAGGTAAATTTCCATCGAAATTTGTGTCAAGTTCAACAAAAAGCAAAAGTGAGGACAGATCCAATTACAAATGGTTTCACACCAAGAAAACTGCATTCCCTACTGTTGTTTATTGAGTGGAAGAAAAAGTCGGAGATTCAAAAAAAAAAATCCTGGACAGAGGCCACTCATAACACACACATCTTAAAGACAGCGATCAGAGGAGCCTGACGGGGGTGGGAGAGTTTCGCAGCAAACTTATGAATATTATTTGGAGCAGTATGATAGAAAAAAGGGAAGTTGATGATGGCCAGTCTTCATTGTTGTGAGTGTGTAGGCAGCGTGACACAGTAATGCATGCTAATGTAAACATCAGCACTCCTCTCAAATCAATTCAAATGTGCTTATTCAGGTGGAAAATAAACAAGGCAGTGAGAGAGAAGCACACTGTCCTCCAAAATCCACCAGATAATGTCATTTCACCATCCTCCCTTCAGCAGCCGGAAGTTTATACTTCAAACTGACCTTTTGTGGGAGTCATTTTATTAATTAAACCTCAGTTTATTTATATAGCTTTGTTTTACACACTTAAAACCTCATTGGCAATAACGTTCAACAACAAGAATGGAAAATTACATTTGAAATGGTCAATACAGTGCATCGGCTGAGCACAGTTTAAGAAACCCTTCTCGGAAATAGTCAGTTACAACACAAAATCATCCACTGCAAAGCATTTCAAAAGACATGGAAATGTCTCTGCAATCATTTAGCCTTGAATGTATCATTGAGGTATAAAAATGACTTGTACACTGTGATTTTTAAGTATGTGATTTATTTGGTAATCTGTAATATCTAACATCTTAAATTCCACAGAAACAATTGAATTGTCTGAACTGGAACTGAGACGAAGAAAAAAGAAAAACAAATAATATACCAGATTCAGAATTGTAATATTTACATTTTCTGTGTGTGTGTGAGTGTGTGTGTGAGAGAGAGAGAGAGAGAGAGAGAGAGAGAGAGAGAGAGAGAGAGAGAGAGAGAGAGAGAGAGAGAGAGAGAGAGAGAGAGAGAGTATATATTCTCATTTTTGTTTAGTTTAACTTAAAGTAGTAAAATAATTAAAACTGAATAAACTAAAACTGATAAATCAATTAATAAAAAAACTACATTGACACAATTACAAAAAAACTAAAATGTTACCTAAAAAACACTTTATTTTAAGGTGACGTTACTACATGTACTTAGATATAATAACAGTGAATTATGCATAAGTACAAGTAACTAACCGTAGACCAAATCCTAACTGTCATTCCATAGTCAGTACATTAATATTACACAGTACATATTTGAGTAAGTACAATGTTAACTAAGTGTAACCAAAAACTTTAATAGTAAGCCTATGTCAATAATGCTAAAATAACATGACAAACATGCATGACGTTTTCTTTGAGTTACACCATTTGACATTTGACATAGAGGCATTAGTGTCTACAGAAATATGTGATGTCATTTCCTGTTTTATTGTTTACTTGTCACATGGCAACTCAATGGTTAAACAACTCTGAGTTTTTTTATTAATAACATTTTTAACCACCGTAATTTCCTTTATTACAATCCCCCAACCTCCACAGACCAACAAGGTTTATAATGGAGTGAGCAAACCATGCGTGTGTGTGTGTGTGTGTGCGTGCGTGTGTGTGTGTGTGTGTGTGTATGTGTGTGTGTGTGTGTGTGTGTGTGTGTGTGTGTGTGTGTGTGTGTGTGTGTGTATGTGTGTCTGTGTGTGTGTGTGTGTGTGTGTGTGTGGGTGGGCATGTTTTTGTGAAATATCAGGACACAACTGTGTATAATGACATGGGTATGACATAGGTATTACAAAAGAGGGTGAAATATGAGGACGTTCCCCATGTCCTCACTTTTCTAAATGCTTATAAATCACACAGGATGAGGTTTTTTCACAGAAATCAAACTGCAGTCTCCTGTGATGGGTAGGTTTAGGGGCAGGGGCAGTGTAGGGGATAGAAAATACGGTTTGTACGGTATAAAAACCATTACGCCTATGGAATGTACCCACATTTCACAAAAACAAACATGTGTGTGTGTGTGTGTGTGTGTGTGTGTGTGTGTGTGTGTGTGTGTGTGTGTGTAAGGAAGCACACGGTCTAACAAAGCCTCTTGTCAATCAAAGCCATCTCTCTGGTCTCTGTGTCCCATGGCCATGTGTCAGAGAGGTGGAATGACACTGATCACCCTCCGGCTGCAGATGTCCAGTCGACCAATCAGTCCAGTCCGGTCCAGCTCAGATCCCTGCCAAGCATGAAGCCGAACACGGCCGAGGCCACACGGGACCCTCCAAAACCACCTTCACACAATTCGCAACCTGCCTCAGCTCATTAAGAAAATGAATGAATAATCAGCAAAGAATATAAATCTATCAGAAAGACTAGGACAAACAGTCTGGAAGAAAAAGGCATTTTCTGAAACCCATGCAGTGCATTTTCTCTCCATCTTGCCCCATTTTTTCTCTGAGTGGATGAAAACGCACAAAACAGCAAAAAGACATTATTCATGACTTTTACAATAGTCTGCCTCATATTTAGGCCTGTGTGGAACATTAGAGCGTGTGAGGCTACGATTATCTTGAAAATGGGCACTCACAATTATTAATTCATCATACTGCTTCAGAACACAAATGCATTGTATTGTCTCATTCAGCATCTTATTTTACCCATAAACCCCATAAATCGGCCAAATGGGATGCGTTCTAATGACAGAGCCATGTTAATATCACAGCGAATAGGCTCTTGGGCGCAGACGGGAGCACAATGTGGAAATTCAATCACAAGTCCCTTCAATCACGGAACGGGAAACAGGAATGCGTTTGAATATTTTTACCTGGAAGTATTAAAATTATACAATTTTAATAGCTATTTAACATGTAGTTGCTTTTTTAGCAGCATGCTTTGGCTGTTTAGCTGAAAAAAAGGGGGGAGAACGGACAGGTAAAGCAGGAATCATCTTGGCAGTTATGAGCAGGACATGGTCTTTCCACCAGGGAACTTTTTCCTGATCTATTCTGCTCTGCTCCCGCCGTACAACTGAGTCACTGACTTGTGCATTTCTGCTTCCCTTTGTCTTTTTCCCTCTGCTCGCTGGTAAACAAGTAGATCCTTGAACTGAGATTGCCTGAGGGTTTTCACATTCTTTATTTAGCTGCCTAAATATCTATTCAACCACCGAAGAAACACAGACAAACCTGAGAGGGGAATTTAAAAATGAAACATCTCAACTGTTCAAGTGTAATCGTCAAATGTGTGTCTTTCATTAAATTTTGGAATACACTGGAACTTTTGTCTCAAATATTTCACTTTTTTCCCATCTGCAATCATGATCAAGTTTTTCACACATATTCTCATGGTCTCAAACAACTAATCAATAATGTGAACTACAGTCCAAAAAAAAAAAAGGAAAAATGTATTACTGGAAAAATACATCTATCCAGCTAGAAGTAGTTTAAACATAAAATATGCTGACACACAGTTATTGTGTTATTTTAGTATCATTGAGATACTATTATTCTAAATGAAAATGAGAAATGTAGCTGAAATAAAATGTTTTGTCAGAATGTCAGAAAAAAAAGGTACATTGCTGTCACTGGGGCGGTACTCTAAGGAACAAAACCAAAAAGGTACAATTATTTACCTTTAAGGTATTAATATGTAACTTTAAGGGACTAATATGCACTCTTAAAGTACTGACATGTACCTTTTAAGGTACTAATATGTTCCATTTAAGGGCGAGTAAGGTACAAAGATGTACCTTTTGTACCTTAGGGTACAACCCCAGTGACAGCACTGTACCTTTAATTTTCTGAGAGTGTATCCCCTAACCCTAAACCTACCCATCAAAGAAAACTTTCTGTATTTTTATATTTTCAAAAAACTTCACTTTATATGATTTATACGTTTTCGTTCCTCATGGAGACGAAAAATAAATAAATAAATAAAATGCACCCACAAGGACAAGGATTTTGGGTATTTCCATCTTTTTTCCAAAATGTCCCTACAACGTATGGTTTACCAGGGCCACACACACACACACACACACACACACACTTGGGAAACCGACATTACAGAATATTCTTTTGAGAAGTTCACATGTGGTGTGACATGCTAGACTCCATCTAAAACTATTTTAAGAGCATTTTGCTATTTCTTGCATGTGTAATATGCATGCCATATTATGCATTTTATAATATATTATATCTTTATTAACTGATAAATAACACAGACTATTTATAGCATTAGTGAAGACAAATTAAAAGACAAATAAAGAATGTTGAAAAAACAGACTATAATACAACCAAACAGTATTTAATCTAAACACATTTTGATTGCATGTGCAACATGCAAAGCACAGTTAGAAAGTATGCATTTGTGTCTACTTGTGAATAATCAACTGATGGATTAACAAAATGTGCAAAATCTTTGTATCCATGCATTGTATCACTATTTATACAAATGTATAGGATAATTTAAAATGCCCATAAAACAGATCCTCAGATGCACTCAGCTGAGTGTTTGCATCTCTAACTAGCTGTTTGAGGAACACCTAGCTTAACTGAGCAAAGAGTGAGCGTGCTGACCCTCTGATCAATAATGCATGGAGAGTGAACAGAAACATGCTAAACCTCTTAGCCACTGCAGCGGAGGAGAGGAGAAATGCTTCTTCCAGCTCCTCATAACCGCGGCTCTCTGTGTGGGGCATCACAGAGGCTTTGATTGTCCAAGATAGACATGATGAAACAATTGACACTTTCTTTTGACCCACATTTTAGAGGCTGTAATACTTCACATGCAGATGAAGGCAGAAGAAACTTCAATATTTTGAAATTGCATTTTTGGTTACACTTTATGTTAAGGTGTCATTGTTACAGTGTAATTATATATTTAAGTACTGAGTAATATTAATGAACTACACGCACTTACTATAGGGTAAGGGTAGGATTAGGGTTTGGTTGAGGGTTAGTTGCATGTAATTATGTATAATTTACTGTTATTACTATGTACATGTAACATATGTAACAAGGACGCTGTAAAATAAAGTGTTACCCACTTTATTGTACAGTGTCCTTGTTGCACATACCTGTAGTTACTATAATAACTGTCTCACGCTATTACTATATAGTAATACAGTATCCTTGTTGCACATACCTGTAGTTACTAATAACTGTCTCACGCTATTACTATATAGTAATACAGTGTCCTTGTTACACATACATGTAGTTACTATATTAGTAATAACTGTAAATTGTGCATGCAGATAACCCTCACCCAAACCCTAACATTATAATAGTACTTAAAAGTAGAATCACACTGTAACAAGTTTAGTTTACTTTTTAGGGGTTGACTGTGCTTCTGTGACAGTTAAATAGAGATTTAAGTAGCTCAATTAAGAATGTGGATAAGCCTCAGGCAATCTCAGTTCAAGGATATACTTGTTTACTACTAACAGTCTACTAATGCTCCAATGAGAGTTAGTTGACATGTAGTTGCAAAGTTAATTATAGTTAGTAGAATATCTAAAGTGGACCATCAAAATAAAGTGTGACCCAATATCTTTATAGATTATTTATGATCATCCACATTTTCAATATGCCATTTATGTTGTTTACCTTAAATCCAGGGCAAACCAAGCAGCCCCTGACCTTTAACCCACCCCTAAGCACTAATATATTCATCAAAAAGCATTTAATTAGATTTCTAATGGAACTTCACTGCAAATGCTCAACCAAAAAAGCTTCATAAGGGTAATTATAAACTCAATGAGTGCATTATGAGTCACATCAACCCATAGTCCACACTCCCATGAGCCTTTGCTGCACATTTACTGTGTTGTTACCTACTGTAGATGTCAATAATTTGCAGAATAAATGCAGTGGTTTAAGCTTGAAAATGCTGATTGATTTGTAATTGCATACACATTTGGGGTTTATTTGCGTGGGTTTTATGTTGCTTGATTAATTTTACACTTCCTGTCGTCACTGGACTTCGTTGGGGAAAATGCAGCAGTTATTATGGAGTTTTCTCTAATTTGTCACCCAAAGAGGGGAAAACGGTAAAAACCTTCAGAACAGAACTCCAGCTACTCTTCAGAGAATAACACAACCATGCGACAATAATACAGTCCAGTGATTACAACAAATGCATTTATCGTCAGTTAAATCATAAACCAGTTAATGCACGCCTGACTCTGGATAGGGTCAGAAGAGGCAGGTTAAGATATATGCATGTACTGTAAAAGCTGATTCTCTTGCACAGGAACTTTATCTGCAGACAGCCTGGGAGCTGCTCACGGCATGATGTCATTCCTGGATCATCAGCTGCACCTGTCTCATCCTAGACTGAATACAACTTTGAAGTGTTGTCTGCAAATCGGCTATTATTTACGGTTGACCAATATTGGACAGAAAAAACAAAGCATGCAATTAAAAATAGGGCTGAGGGAAATGTTGTAATTTCAGTGACTGATTATTTTTCATAATAAAATTCATGAAAAAAACGATGAAATAACCTCACTTGCATAGCTAAATTTCATTGGGAACCTTCACTGTGAACTGGTGCATTAGATGAAGCTGAATGTCTGCGCTCAGAACAGAAGGGCTCTAATCTGCTTCACCATGAACAGACTTAAAATAGAAGTGTATGAACTTGTCAAGGCACTTACAGGAGAATGTGAAGCCTGCCTCAGACTGCCATACAAATCATCTCCTCACACCTCTTCATATGTTAGAAAATAATTATTTAGTGTGTTATATACTTCTGCCTGAAGGCAAATCCTCTAAATATTATTTGATTATTTTACTCTCTGTTCTGTTTGAGAACTGATTGTAAATGAAATATAAAATATGCTAACACTATGCATTGTCTGTGAAAAAGGTTGCATTAGCTGTTGTTAACATATCGGCTACCCCATATATTTTATATATTTTCAAATTGAAGTAACATGTGGATTTATATATAATTGACATCATATTCTGGAAAAAGACATGCATACTTTCTGATGAACACAGACAAATCTTCAGTAATGTTGAGTATTGCTGATTCGACTCAGAGGAACATTCCAAAATAATTTGTACAGGTACATTTTGAAAAGCATTAAGCAATTCATATATCTAATTATGTAACTAATCACAATCGCCCAAGCATCCTTTTGTTTAATTTTTTAGTGGAGGAACATTTTCTTTAGAAATACAGCTTTCATGTGCAACTGATACTTCAGCATCATGTATTAATCATAAAGGGCCTCTCAGTGTTGCTCCAGTTTGTTCAAACTGGACAATTTTCTTCGGTAATTGTATTTTATTTGCCCTAATTAAACCCATTTGCAATCGTAATGGACGTGTATGACTTATGTGTGTACCTGTGAGATGTATAGACCTGTACAGCCAGACTTCTCTGAGCTGGACGAGGGAGGAGGAGGAGGAGGAGGAGGAGGAGAAAGAGAAAGAGGAGGAGGTGTTGAAACATGCCGTCCGGTGATTGATTTGCGCTTGGTTTTGTCGGAGACAACAAAAGGATGCCATGTCCTTTCAAGGTGTAATTCATCCAGCTTATAATGCTGATGAGACGTTAGTGCATGAATTTATGCATCACAAGTATCCTGCTTATCCGATCAGATATTTGGATTTGGCAAAACTTGTCTTAATGTTCAAAGCTATTCTTAAATCACGTTTAAATGCCTCAGTCTGCATCTCTGCAAGCATTGTTTTCGTTTTGAACGTATTTCCATATTAAATACACCCCGTCATATCTTATCCATCTGTCCAAAAGAGCCGAGCTTCGTTTAAATCTTTAACGAAAAACAAGAGCAGGAACTCTTGCGCAGACTTCATTATCCTCTAAAAGCTTATACTAGTGCGTCTTAATATTTAATAGGGACCCAAATAACACCAGCAAAAAAAAAAAAAAGTAGCCTAATGTAAATGTATACGGAAAGCTATTGTAGACTTGCCCATCAAACTTCACGGATGCATTACCTGTTTTCACTGCAGTGTGTGTGAGGAATCAATCATAGAGTTGATGTTACTTGAGATAAAATGTCACGGGTTATTTTCAGGGAGAAAAAAAAGAACTAATTTAGCTCCAAGTGCGCGCGCTTCTGAGCATGATGTGAACATATAGTATATAGCCTATTATATAATCATAATTGAGATCCTCTCAAATAGTTTGTATAGATTATTATTTACTTAGATTAATAGCTTTGTGCTTAGATTAATGACTTTTTCCATAAAAAAAAAATAATATAATAAAATCGTCACTTAGTAAATGAATGAAAATTCAATGCTGAGCCAGTTTGGGTCAGTCACTTGACCTCGCGTCTATTAACACACACACGGCGACATTTGCTCGCTTATTGTCTGACTAATTTAATTTCACAGAACACTTATTTTCCAAACTCAAGTGCATGCCAAAGGAGAAGGAAGGGTGAAAAAAACTTGCCTGATAAAAGTCTAACTCAATTTAAGGACAAGTACCTTCATCTGTAAATGAAAGCAATTATGCGGCCCATATTATATTATGTTGGCCGGTCTCAAGATAGTCATCAATCACCCGCAATCGAGCTGTCACTGCGGGCAGATTCGTTTCTTGCAGGCAGTTTTCCAGCTGGGGAAAAGAGAAGTACATCATCATTAATTTGACTGTGACCCCGGGGCTTCTCACATGTCTAAACCTGGGCTTCTCTAAGCGAGTCAGCAACACACCATGGTGCACCTACACTTTCATCACTCTCAATGGCGATAGATAGATAGATAGATAGATAGATAGATAGATAGATAGATAGATAGATAGATAGATAGATAGATAGATAGATAGATAGATAGATAGATAGATAGATAGATAGATAGATAGATAGATAGATAGATAGATAGATAGATAGATAGATATATAGATAGATGATAGATGTTTTCACATGAAACACTTTTAAACCTTGCAAAAGATGTTTAAAGTGGAGATTATTTATATTATTTCGGTGATAAAATCTTGAACTATACAGAGAATATTGCACTTGTATATAAGTATTGCACTTTAAGGGCCATAGCCTGATGTATTAAAATAAATTAATATTAATATTAATTAATATCTCATTTGTGGCCTGTTTGAAAATAAAATAAAATAAAACTCCACATCTGATATATGAGTTATCGAATTTTCTTTCTTAGTTTTCTCACAGGTAAAAAAAAAAAAAGTGTGACTGTTTATTAATGCAGGCAAACCACTGGATTATGTATTTAAATTCTGATTAATTGAAATCAAAAGGAGCTTGCAAAAGCGATATGTTATAGCCTAACAAAAGATGCGTGCGGTTTGATTGTCATGTTTTAGTATTGCAATCTCTTTTTCAAAGCTCAGTTTAATTGATAAGCTCAATTACAAGTCCATTGTGCCTTAAAATTTCACCCCCACCCCCCTGTCACTCGTTGGGATTTTTATCCAGAGAAATGCATATTAAAGTTAGAGTCTGGTCATTTTGACTGGGTTTCTTCTGACGTCAGAGCCACCGGCGTTTAAAACAACCCGCATCTGAGCTGACGTGTTTAATACTAGTTTTTATAACGCAAAATATGTATTTCTGGCATCAAAGTCGGCAACTCGCCAAATGCTTCACGATGTTCGCGGCTGTGTTGTAGAAGTTTAATAGAGCGATAGGAGAGAGCATCCAAACTGGGCATCTATTGCACATCCTCGGGAAGGCGTTTAAGCAAATTAAACATGGTAGTATTGCGCTTCGCCCTATAAGCGTCCGGCAGCTTTATGCTTTACCAATCAATCGGTACAGTGAAACACAGCAGACCTGCAGTCTCGCCTGCTTTCGGGGAAACGGGGAGCACTCTACAATGTCCTATCCTCAATTCGGATATCCTTACTCTTCTGCACCTCAGGTAAGAGTCGTTATCGCGCACTTATTATTGCATTGATTTAGATTTTAAACATGTGAACTTCAAAGGGGAATCGCGCTCACGTGCGCTGCGGGGTTAAATGCGAGTGATAGAGACAGAAGATAAACGTTTAATCGGATTTCTACGATGCAGGGCTTCCCTCTGCGCTTATCATTTTACAAATCTAACACGC
The DNA here is from genome assembly GCA_023029165.1 of Gobiocypris rarus. Lineage (NCBI taxonomy): Eukaryota > Metazoa > Chordata > Actinopteri > Cypriniformes > Gobionidae > Gobiocypris > Gobiocypris rarus. The sequence goes on from CM040926.1 coordinate 8,624,341, forward strand.
GTTCGAGACACAGACACATGCAAAAGTGCAGATGCGATGACAGGGGGAAGGAGGACAACAGTTGTTTTTTTGGCCATGATCCATAAAATGTATTGTCCTGTGGGGGCTGACTGTGGCTCTGCCAAAAAATAAACTTTCACTGCATTTTTGGGAAACATTTGGACGCATTTATTTCCCGATTGCTTCCTATATACCGCAGGTTGTGGTGTTTTATTTATGCTGTGACATTTCCAAATCATTCCAGTTCCTCATGACCACCAACTCTTTGACATCTTGCTGCGAGTCGAGCACCAGATCCATCTCGGATTCGTCCGCGCAGACACCCGTGTACTGTCCCGTGTATGAGAGCAGACTGTTGGCCACGGCCAGGCACGAGCTGAGCTCCGCGGCTGCGCTGGGAGTCTACGGGAACCCGTACACGAGCAGTCAGGGCTATGGGAATTATGTTACCTATGGAGCTGACGCCTCCGCTTTCTACTCTTTGGTGAGCTTATAACATATACAATTATACTTTATAATAATAGCATAGGCTACTTTCTAGCAATAAATGATTGTGATATGTTTACCAGAATTCTGTATAACAAAAATTTACCTATATATCTGAGAAAAAAAAAAGTGACACTAATTAATAAAGCTTACATTTCTTTGTATGTAATTCCTACTGAAAACAGGATCGCAGAACTGATGCATTAGAGTCTATTTTTATATTATATTAGGTCCAAATTTGACTTTTGGATAAAGGTCTAATTAGAATCATATTTTTCACCTGAAAACAATGTTAGCAAGAACTTTATCATCATGACAAGCATCATAAACGTAAAGTTTAATCTCATGAATGTCATTACTGACAGGTCTTGTGTTTATTTTCAGGGAACATTTGATGCCAAAGATGGAAGTGCGTCTGCGCATGCGGGAATTACACAGGCTGCCGCATATTACCCATATGATCCCTCCCTGGGACAGTACCAGTATGACAGGTATTGAATAGCGGCCTTCATTAAGAGTCTTCTGATTGCCAATTAACAAGTGCAGGATCGATTTCATATGCGTTCAACATATTGATGGAATAATTAGAGCAATCGCTATACTTAAACGCACAATGCATCTTTTTCGATAAACCAATTTCAGGTCACTTTCTTTGATGCATATTTTATGTTATATCATGCACTTGACAGTTTGCCCTTCAGGGTTTCCCCTGAAGTGCTTTAATGGCCAGATACTCGGCCGGTGCATTCTGCGTGCACTCGATCAAGCAATTTGTACGCTCTATTATGCCTCTAAATAAAGAAACGCGATGAAGGGCTTATGGAAACAACATACAACATAAAGTCCTTGTATCTATGTTGCACACAGCAATTTACCATAAAAGCATACGTTTCTTTCTTGCATATCACAGATACGGATCTATGGAAGGAGGAACCAGGAGAAAGAACGCCACCCGCGAGACGACGAGCACGTTGAAAGCATGGCTTCAGGAGCACAGGAAAAACCCCTATCCCACCAAAGGAGAGAAGATCATGCTGGCCATCATCACCAAGATGACCCTCACGCAAGTGTCCACCTGGTTCGCCAACGCCAGAAGAAGACTCAAGAAAGAGAACAAGATGACATGGCCACCGAGAAACAAGGGTTCGGACGATAAGAAATACGACGATGATGATGACGAAGATGGCTCACAAGAAGATCAAATCAAAAGTGAAACCAATGATGACGGTCAGCCCCATTAACTTCTTCACAAATCCATGGGTCCTTTCGGTTATTTGTATTATTGTTATTTTATTATTAGGCCTATTATTATTATCGTAACTTTAAAAGTTAATGAATTCTCCATCCTTGAGCTGTCTGAAAAAGCACCATATCAAACTTTAAAGGTCCGTCGAGAGGCTTACTAAGCCATGGCTTTTAAAGAAAAAAATGTTATTTATAGTGGAAAACTTAAAAAAAATGTTCTTCACACTAAGAGTTAATTTAATAACTTGATTAATAAATATCACATTATTACTATTTTATCATAAAATAGTACTATTTGTGAAGCTTATTATAGTGTAAAACTGATTAAATGAGTGATATTAATCAAAGCATTAGTCAGTTGTTTCGGGTGTTTGTGTTAAACATATATTGTTTTTTTTGTAATTTTTAAGAGTTTGTTGTTCTCTCACGCTCTCCATTGACTTCCCATCACTTTTTTTAACAGAGAGCAAAAGTCGAGAAGACAAAGAACTTCAGTTAAGTGACTTGGACGACTTTGACACAATCGAGTCTGAGAGCTCGGAGTGTGAACTCAAACACCGCTTTCACATGAACGCCCACATGGCGACCACCGATGACCGCCTCAAAGAACCATCGCCAAAACTTTCCATTCCCGGTCTGCTCGAAGCCGAGCGCGATCTCACCAAAAGCTGCTTGAAATCCACCCCCGAAGACTGCGAACACGAGCTTCGGCACGCCAAAACGTGTTTCCAGCAGCAGGGCCATCCATTACTGGACAGCAAACCCCGCATCTGGTCTCTGGCCCAGACCGCGACCTCGTTGAACCCGACAGAGTACTCCTCATGTATGCTTAGATGTCAACCATCACCCTCCGCCTCCTCACCTGTAAACGGCCTGGAAAGACAGCAGGATTCACCTGTTACGACTCTCAGAAACTGGGTAGATGGAGTTTTTCACGACCCCTTGTTTAGACACAGCTCCTTAAACCAAGCACAGACGAACACTACAGTTTCTTGGACCACCACGACCAAAGGCTCAATCTTAGAGACTGGAGCCCTTGGACGCTCCGTAGGGAACAATAATGTGATAAAAACACAGCAGCAAGAGGCCAGTAAGGACAGTATGACTTTTCCAAAGGGGGTGAATAAAATATTCTGTTCCTAGCACACCAAATGAACCTCAAAAGCGAGAAGGACTGTTTGGAATAGCCGTTTACGATTTTCAGTTTACAGACGCAACAGATAACACATGTCAGACTGTGAATCGATGGGCCCAAATAGGTTTTGTTACATAAAATTATTGCGCTGTCATGGGAAAATGTATGTATTTATTGCTGTTGACATCTCACTGGCGAGGGTCCCACGAAGGGATTGGTTTATATATATATTTATTGGTTTGGTTGACGCACGTTCAGATTATGTAAATTAACTGGAGATTTATGTTATGAAAGACTGAAAAAAAAAAAAAAGTTTACAGCCTAGTTTTGTTTCGGCTTTTATTGTTTCTTTGGCATGCATATGTTGCTAGTTTTTATTGATAATTCTTTTAGACGAACTCGGAGCTTATTACAACGACTCACAAATGTCACTGTTAAGAAAGTATAGCACAAATGCACAGATCTCCTCGAAACTGGGGAATGTTCAAATCTGCTCACTACAATAAACGGTCGATTTTTCGATGCTTTTGTTCTGTGTATCGATCAGAGTCGCTGTCCCTGGTGCTGAACACTCGCAGCATTACTCCCGACATTATCTACCTGCTTGGTTAAATTTAGTAATTTGAGCTTTATTTGTATTTGCCATAAAGGGTTGAAGTCACACCATGCATGGAAGGATTTTTATCCTGCCGTAATTTGGCATCATAAACTATACAGCTTTCGAAAAGTCATTTAAAATTGAAATTTGACATCATTAGGTCAAAGTAATGGCATAACAATAATGGCCCGACTGTCCAGTCTAAATAATGCATATGATGTTCTCCGCAGTGATTGTTTCGTGTTTACTGTGTTTGGCTTTGTAATAATTCCTCAATAACTCTTTATCATTCCCTCTCGTCCTCTGATGGGAGAGATGAGGCCCTCAGGAGCCATAAGACAGCGCTGGATGAGCTCCATTAACCCGCCATAACCAGCCTGTAATTGGGATGTTTTCAGTCATCATTCACTTCACTCTATCGATTTCCACTCTCTTTCCCTCTGATAATATTATCGAAGCACCAAATCCTTTACCCTGACCTAACACTTGAGATGACCTGAGTTATCCAGACAGGCCGTTTATATGGTTAGAAGGCGAGATCATTTGAAATGTTCATCTTGACACAGACCCCTCAATTTCTGGAGGTTCTCTGTACTCGGAGGCTTTTTCACCGGGGCGCGTCTCTAAGTGAAAAGGGCAAGAGAATTAGTTGGTCGAGATAAAAGGGCAAAAACACGCAGTCAAAGGCAGGAGTTGACAGTGATGGTGAAAGTGTGGCCCCTGGAGTACTTGGGGGTCCGTTGAGACGGGCTTCAGTGATGAATATCAATGTGAAAGGCAAACGATTGAGATCTTCTCCCGAACGATCCCCTGGACAAAGACATTTGAAAAAAACGTGTTTTGTCTGTCCAACGCAATGCACAACAAATGGTGATGTTGGTGTTGTATTTTGTTGTCTCCGAATAAAGAGCATCCCTTTTTTCACACTCATAAAAAGTTATATTAAATGCCAGATTTATTAGTACTTAATAATTTAGTAATTTACCCATAAATACATTATTATTATTATTATTATTATTAATGTAACACAAGATATTAAGATATGTTTAAAATAATAATAATAATAATAAGCAATAAGCAATAAATAGCAGAACGCAAAGAAAATATCAAAGAAAAATGGAGAACAGAATGTAATACCATATACACTGTTTCAAGAAACTTTCCTGTCGTAAAGCAGGGTTTGGAGTGGGAGAGAGGGGGTGGAGGAGATGTGATGGTTTGACTAACTCACTCAAGCGTGTCAAACACACACACACACACACACACACACACACACACACACACACACACACACACACACACAGTGGAGGGGTGATGCTGAATTAACGGCGCTTTTACATAGAAACCGAATCAAACTGTAATCAGCGACGCGTTACTTTTCATTAAGCGCCTTTGACAGCAGCATATTCAGACTCGACAGGGGACACAGGGGCCCCTGAAATAAACTGCTCTCAAAACACAGAGTCATAAGATAATTCCTTAAGCTCCATTAACAACTCTTAGCCGCGGGAAATAGAAAACATCTCCAAATCTAAAAGCTTTATCGACCTGCGCAAACCTCTGCTGATGGCTCCGTTTTTTCCCTTTATTTATATATTTATGTTTCGTCTTAAGGGACAGGAACGTCCAGAGGTGGCAATAGACTTTAACAGAACATATTAACTGAAGAAGGAGGAGAAAACGGAGAACAGATTTAGATCTTTAACTGACCAATTAGTGTGTTTTATTTTTGCACTGGCTCTGTCATTCATCAGATTTGATCTTTTCTAATACTCGTTGCGATTACCATCTACTGCACGTCATTGCAATTATTTGTGTGTTGTCGAATCAAGCATCACATTAGGCCAGTAGAAAAACTTCTCTAGAGACAACAATTATCGTTTTTCTTTTTATTCTAACAAAGAGTTTCGCGGTACACGAAACATTAACAAAATTAACACATTATTATTATTATTATTATTATTATATAATGCACACTGAACATTAGTGTTCAAGTTACAATACAATTCACAGCATAACAAGAGGTCAATTTTAAATATGACACATTATCCAGGTATGACCTGTATGTGATGGGAGGAGATAACGCATGGATCAAAAAGGCCCACTTCAAGAACAAAAATAAACCATGTTGGACATCAGATTTCACAGCTCTTAACAGAACAGACGCTTGTTTATCTGACACGTTTGTCCACATTTCCCTCTGGATCCCAAACTGCAGACCTTTAAATAAGAGTGACACACGCGCACCCCTGGGAGCAAAGAACACGGTAAATATATTTGCACATCATTAGTAGCTCTCTAACACTGGCCCACGCCTGTGTGTTTTCTGTCCTGGCTGTATCATCAGTAACATTTGGTCTTAATTAATCTGGCAGGAAGCTAATTAATAAAAAGCAATTACTGTATAGTTGTACTGGTATGGAGAGTGAAATGCTGACGCAGAATGCAGCTTGAAGGTTGTAACAGAATGACGAGCTCTAAAGACACAGCACACAACACTAAAGATCTAACAGTTATACATGCTACTCAGTTATTATTATTACTGCATTTTACAAATAAGAATGCTATCAGGTTACATTTTATTGTGTCCTAGTTACAGGGTAATAGGCTATTTAATGATTGAGTAATAGGGTTAAAGTTATGAATAGGGTTTGGTTTGTGGTTAAATATGCATCATTTCAATGTAACATATGTAACAAGGATGTTGTAAAATAAAGTGTTACCAAAAACCAAAATGACAAGCAACCAACAACAGTAAGTTTTACCATTATGTTGCACTTTTTTTATTATCCCACAATAGGTCAAATTGTGACTACATATATTATGATACATATATTATGATTGTTTCTACCATCTAATGGTTATGTGCAAACAGACATCTCATTCAAATATAAATATGCCTTTTTGAAGTGTTTCACATTATTTATTTCCCTTTTTATAATCTTAGTGTATAATGACAAAGTGAGCAAACTATAAATATGTTTAATCTTGCATTCAGTGTCACAACTGTTCTATCAGTCAATATTAATCACACATAAAATAGCACATGCAAAAGCCATTTGTTTTTCCTGCAGCTTTAAAATTGCATTTAAATGTCATTAAAGTTCACTAGATCGGCTAGTGTAATAGGCATCGATGCAGTCGCAAAGAGCTTATCGGCTGCTTTCTTCCGTTAGTCACTGCGGGTGAAAGACGGGGTCTGGAGGGCAGATTTGAGGTGGTCTGTTTGATAGGCTTGTCCTCACTCACAGGTGTGACAGACTTTCCGTCTGCCTTCATAGACCCTCTCACACATCTCTAAAGTCACTGCAGAGGTCACATAGCTGCCATTGCTGGTGTGATTTGCACTCTCTGACTGGCCTGTATGAGCCTCTCTGAGCTTTGAAGAGGCTGGACTGAGTGTTGGCCAGTGTTATGTGCTCGTGTGACTGGAGGAATTCACTGTCACTTCGCCAGATTATCAGACCTGAAATAACATGCAGACAATACCTACACATATCAAGGCCAAAAAAAAGGGCTTATTGCCCAGGGGGCCACATGAGTTAACAGATCTATGAGACAGAATGAGATGAGATAGAATTCCCACTTCAAAGCAAACTGAATATATATATATTTGTGCCCTGAACAGAAAATAAATATTTCATGTAAAATTAGCCCATGATTTACTCACCCTCAAAACCCCATCCTAGGTGTATATGACATTCTTCTTTCAGACAAATAAAATCTGAGTTATATAAAAACATTTTTGACTAATCAAAGCTTTATAATGGCAGTGATTGTGGCTCTGTTTTTGAAAATCCAAAAAAATGCATTCAACTTATGTAAAAAGTGTAGCGCCTCCTGCAGATCTAAATGCTTACGCTACGCCTTACGTAGCGTAAGCATTTTGAACTGAGGGGAGCGCTACACTTTTTCCATGAGTTGAATATGGAAGGCGATCGGACGGAAGCTAGATAATTTACATTACTGTAAAAAAATCCCTGTAAAAAATGTACGGTAAAAAAACGGCAGCTGTGGTTGCCAGACCTTTGCTGTAAAAAATACGGTAGCAACATTTTAGGTTTCATCACAGTGGTTATGAGAGTCACATGACATGATGAATCAAATCTCATAACAAGCAGCTTTTAGGAGACAATATATAGAACAAACACTAAACACCTTTATGTAAAATGTAAAAATTGCAATACAACTACATTAGATGTAAAATAAAACCCTAATGTACAAAACTGATTAGGAAAAAAATAAGAAGAAACAGTTACTTCAATGAAAATACGAAGGGAATTCTGGGATGTCAGTTTTACGGTTTTCATTGTTAATTACTCAATGACTTGTTCTTTTTCACTTCCAAAACTGTAAATTTAATTTGATTAAATGTAAGTTTAGATCTATAGTTGTTCACTGCGTTATTTATAATTTCTGTTAATCAATTCGCTTCAGAAGCTCTTTATTAACCCCAGAGCCGTGTGGAGCAGTTTTATGATGGATAGATGCACTTTTATGGGTCTATCTATTTTATGGATCTATATACAATCACTGCCATTATAAAGCTTGGATTACCCAGGAGTATATATATAACTCCGATTTTATTCTTCTGAAAGAAGAATGTCATACACCTAGGATGACTTGAGGGTGAGTAAATCATGGGGTAATTTTCCATGTTGGGTGAACTAAATCTTTAATACACCATTGACAGTTGTGGCATAAGTTCTTGAATGGGTTAAATGCAGAAATGTGATATCATTGAGTTAATATATATATATATATATATATATATATATATATATATATATATATATATATATATATATATATATATATATATATATATATATATATATATTGAAGGGGAAGTCTGAAATCCTGCCGCTTCAATATACCTGTAAATATCTTAATCAGATTCATAATCAAAGCCTTAATGAATATTTATCCTCTTATTTCTAATGATTAATTCCAGTTGATTTTACTCAATAGAACTACAGATTGTTTGTTCTTCTTTTATGTTTTCTAAAGTTTGTATTTGGTCTTTGAGTGGCGTCTGGCCTATGTGTAACACAGCCCCTAACATGCTGGGAGTGCAGTAACAGTGTTTGCTCACTTAGCACGGCTTCCATAGATTAAATATGAATTTGTCTTTCATTTTTATTATATTTTATTCATTTTTTATTTCCTTTTACTGAAACACTAAAGAATCAAGATGAATATTGCCTGTACTATTGTCTGTACCTCTCACTGAGAGAAAGCACATGTTATCAGTATGTTTTGGTGAAGTGCTTTGTTGATAAGACTCTCCAACCTTGGGAGAGCTGTGATTCTGGGGAGCTCTTGTGTGTGTGCGTTGCATGATCTGTGCAGGCCCAATATTGAAGATGGACAACACCAGATATGAAGACGCCTTTCTGCAACCTCCGAGGTCAACAATGATCTAAATCTAGTCATGGGGCGACAACTAGTCTGCCTAGTTTAGTGATATGCTCTGATATATATCCTTGTGTGGAAATTTACCATGACTGTGCATGTGCTCTGAGCCAATCAGAATCATACACCTTGAAGAAATGACGTGGCTAGACCTTGAAAACAGTATAACTGTTGGGACAATTGTATGTACGGTAATGACGAGACCGGTAGAGAGGAAGCGCGCCTACGAACTCCTTGTGAGACTTGAAGCTGGCTTCTGCTGATGAAACTGCAAACTATTCTTCAGTAAAATTTTTCTTTAATTAATTGCACTCCTGACTCGTTGTCTTCATTCTTCACTACTGGTCTCTGGGTCTAAGCTGTTATACCCTAACAGTTTTGGTGGAGGATGCACGGGCAATCACTCCTTGGTGACATTTCTGGCAAACCAACAAATAAGGTAGTAGGAAGTTTTTATTATTTGGTTAGGACTGTCTGAATGGAAGAGATTGGAGAAGGAGAGCAGTGTACTTCGCTTCATTCCGCTTGTGAAGAGTGAGGCATAATTATACTAAAGGTTAATAGTATAATAAGTCGCTGATAGCGCCGTGACGTGCTGAAGGCATAGGTAAAAACGGTAACATGCAGTGCAAAGCGGACTCAAGAAAGGGAGGCCCTGCGGGCATAGGTAACGTCCCCTACAGGAGCCCGTCTTGGACCAACTGGTAAGGTCCAGGAGACATTGTGAACCTGCTCCATCTCTTCCATCTCAGATAGGGGATCCCCGAATTTAGAACTTAGTGAATCAGGCAGTCAGGGAATAAAGTATAAGTTATTAGTTAAACAAAATAAAAATAGATATAGGGTTGTTTGCCAGAGATGCACCTGGAACGATCCCAAGGAAAAGATGACCCAAATTGGCATGGACCAGTATATGTGACTTTTTCGTACAAGTGTCCTTTGCAGTTTCATCACGCAGAAGCCACAGCTGTGTTGGTTAAAGATCGCCGCCTCCATCTCTACTGGTAACCAGGTGAGTATGAACTTTGACTAAATTATGACCAACAATTTGAGTGACATGATCAGTACATTTACGTTTACATTTAGGCATTTAGCAGACGCTTTTATCCAAAGCGACTTACAACATAGGAGTAACTTCATAAGTCTGGATAAAGATTTTGAGAAAAAGAAAAAAAAAAAGAGCTCAAATGCTGTAAGCAGCTCTGCTCTGAAGCCCTCAAAACAAATGAAATTTGCAGAACTTATTAAGAAAATGGTCAGCCGGGGCTTTAATTCTGATTGGAAAGTTACCCAGCAACTTGACTGGTTACAAACAAAGAGAACCATAAACATTTGAATGTTCTAGGTTAAAGAAAAATCCCAGAAGTAACTGAGGGATGGTATAGTCTGATTACCAAAATGTAAAGGGCTTGAGGTTGTTTTTGGAAAAGTAAAAAAAAAACGGCAAAATGTATGAGCGGCCAGTCTTATCTGCCCCCTCCCCTCTCGCGCTCTCTTCTCAGACTGTTCAAGCAGCTGCTGATAGAGGAACTGACACAGAGACTGAGAATCAGACTTAAGGATACAATTTGAGACCCAAATGCTTTTGTAAAAGCATGAAGAATTGCAAGCCATTATGTTTTATCGGATCACAAGCTCTGTTCAAAGATTTTGTCGAAGTTGATGCTTTAAGCACAGACTCAGAGATTGAGAACCAGACTGAAATTAAAGAAAATAGGTTGCTGAAGGTTGCTAAACCAGACAGAGAGTGTTTTAACTATGGTCAGCAGGGCCATTTTGAATGTAACTGTAACCTCTCACCTATAATGTATAGAAAGAAAAAAAAAAGGCAAATCACGCCACCAGACTAACATTCTGTAAACAAGCCAAAGTAAAAAGAAACAGAAGTGACTTACACTCTAAGACGTATGAATAATAAAAAATTTAAGTCTTAAGGAATTCCTTTTGAAGGAAAATCTATTGATATAAATTACAGACAATGACTGCAAAACACGTGAGAGGAAAGAAAATAAATAGTGACGTAGGAGGGTTTAAATGACAAACTTATGAGAAAGTTGTTCCTGTTCCTCTATTGAAAATTCTGTTTAGTTGACTGAATATTGGTAAAAACACTGTAGGAAAATTGGTGTTAAAAATGTTGAAAACCCTAGAAGCTGATGTTTTGGTTTCAAAAGATAAGCTCCTGCTGAGCTGTAATAAAACTATTTGCTTATCTGAATCTGGCCCACCATGTCATTTCTGGTGCTGTGGCTAAAATTGAAAAAGTAACTGAGACTCAATTTGAATTTTGAAGTTTACATTTGTTGTATGGGCAAAAGACAAAAATGACAACTATGGTTATTTGAAAACGTCATTTCTGGCAAAGGATAGAGTTAAAAGGATAATGTCTGATGTTTATTGAAAAACAAATGTAATCTCTAGCCAAGTCTTATGCTGTGCTAGAGTGAGAAGTTAAAAGTTTATGAAAATGCAGTACCAGTCCTGAATGCCTAGGAGTCTCTCTTTCGAAAACGAGCTCAAAGCTGATATCTGAGCCTGTGATAAGATATTGATAAGTAAAAGCACAGGGCATCACTTGAAAATATTAAGATATGTTTTAGTGGTTAAAGAGGTATACAATGATTTTACACACAGAACTTAAATGATGATTAATATTTTACATATGACCAGTAACTTCAGTGTCTGATCTTAGCCTCCACCATGTACAGAAAATGGCTTTGTTCATAGAGATAGTCAAACTCTAAATTGAATGGACAGTTGTTATGGCTAAATTCACTGAGTGTAACCCACGCACTGTTAGATTGCGTCTTTGAAGAGGTATGATGGATTTTAGTGATTAAGTTGTGTTATGATTAACCTGTCTCCATGTTCTACCTATAGTAAGCAGACTAATTGGCTCTGGTGACTCTTGAATGCACTTTCCCCAAGACTCCAGAAAATATTGGATCCTGTTGAGGGTCAAAGATCTCAAGCGATGACCAAGTGGGCACGAGGTGGTTTCCCGAAGACGGGTAAGATTCTCTTTTGGCCAGCGGGAACAACCCAAGCCAGGGAAATCACGTAAAGTCATTTGGGACCCCAAGTGGGACCCCACTTGGGGTTGTATGTGAGGTGTATGAGAGTGAGCGATGTCTGTGAGGCCAGCAGCATCAGTGAAGGGGGGAAGCTGTGCCTGTGGGGGCCGAGAGTCCAGACAGGACACAGCAGGGCCTGCCCTAATTATGCTCCTCTATACCGCTCACCAATAACCGCATAAATTGAGTGCCAGGGAAGAAAGACCCTGAGCGAAAGAGATATGATGGTAAGGGGCATTCAAGAGCCGGCTGAGACCATGCAGTGCTTGTCATTTAACTTGTGTGGAGACCAGAACAAAATGTATTAATTTGTATCAGTAAAACTGAATTAATGTTATTATGAGTTTACTTCTGCAGGCTTAATTCAGAGACATGGTGATGGCTTTAAGATGAGGACGACTTTTGAAGTTTAAAGAGAAGGTCTGGATGACAAAAGGTATTTAAACTAAAGATAACTTGAAACAATTTCATAGTGTAACTTATTGGAGATGCTCTAATTTGAAAGTTAAACATTTACATTTCTAAACTTTGTGTAACAGTTAAAGTTAAAGTCTTAGAAGACAGTTGAAAAGATTATCAGAGAGAGAGAGAGAGAGAGAGAGAGACTGCTGGTGGACACAGGGATGGTACTGTGACAGTTTGTTATCGCCCTACTAAAGCTGAAACAAAACAAAGAAATGATATCAGAACCAAAACAACCCAGCTGACTTATAAAAACAGATGAATAATGAACAGACATGATCTGAAATTGGTTAAGAGATTTTGTAAAAGCAGAGTTTAAATAATTTTTAGAGTTAACACCAAAAGCAAATTTTGATAATGAGAAATTAATATTTACGTGTTTAGTGTGTGTGTGTGTACGTTGATGACTGCACTTTATGTTTTGGATGTGTTGGGAACTATTCTGTCCTGATGGAGTGTATGGTGTCATTAACCTCTGGAATGAGTGTTTATCAGCACAGATGGGTTAAGTCAAACGACAACCTTTAAAGAAGCTGCTAATTCTGAAGGAATCTGGTGAAAAGATGATCCAGAACTGAACATGGGACGAGCTTTAAGTGGATTGGTATCCAGCTCTGTCCGTTACTGGTAATTATGACTTTTGTCATTTATGATGCTGATTTGAATTAATCTCTGGATTAGTGTTTATGTTAAAAAAGAATTGTAAAGCTAAAGATTGCCGTCCATCATGGGTTAAAACCCTTCTCTAAATTCAACAGAGGGTCTACAATTGAATAATGTCGATTGATTAAGAATGGTAAAGGTACATTTTCTGGACTTGACGGCAGAGACAAAGTGACAAATTGGCTGAAGTCACTATCCAAATTATCCAGAGACTCCTCATATTTCTGAAAGGCAGAAGGGCGAACAAAGAGATAACTTCTAAAAAGAAAGTTTTATTTTTATTTTATTTTATGTTTCCTCCATTAAATAGAGGCATGACATGTGATTTCTAGAGAGAACAACAATTAATGTTGGAAAATCAAGTGACTTGAGTCTTTCTTTGTTATGTAATATTTTGGTTTCTGCAGAGAAGTAGAGATAAGACTGAAATAATAAGAGCACATGGTGCATCTGCAGATTTTGATAGAGGGACATTACAAGCAAGTTAAAACAAGAGAGACATAGCTCCAAAGATTGATGTTGTGACAATAACTTTTGACAGAACTTTTGAAACCTGAAGACAAATTAGGTTAATAGAAATTGAACTATGAATGCTTTTCAAAATACAGATTGTTTAAAACAGCTTTAAAGAAATTGATGATGACTTATAGTACAAAGTTAAAATACTATGGGAGATTTTGATAATTTATTCTTGGTAAAATTATAACAATTTTTGGTGTAAGTGGCGAGGTAAGGCTAGTGATGATATTTGATGATAAGTATCACTACCATATGACATGAATTACGAGGATTTTAGTCATTTGGAGCTTAAAAGAGTTTAATGGACAAGACACTGAGAAAAATTTACTTTAAAGGAAATCATAATTAATTGATTTTGAGTGTTTTATGATAACATGAGTTGAAAAGAATTTGATAAATACCAATTGGGTATTGGCAATGGTTAAGCATTATGTCACAAGATAAAAATATGAACAAGCTGAATATGATATGAATTGATGAATTTCGATTAAGTGTTTTTTTTTAACATTAAGAATTTTATGGTTATGTTCATTTAGGTTAAAAATGATGTGGGCTATGATGAGTTAAAAATGGATTTGATGGAAATAGCAAGTTGACAAAAAGGTTTGAGTATGTGGAAAAGGATGAGTGAAAGGAGTTTTAACAAGAAGGTTCTCTCCCTAAAAATCAGGGAGTAGAGATTGAAATGGATGTTATGAACGTGTTTGAGAAAAGAAAAAAAGAATGAGATGGGATGTAATTTAAGATGGTACATGTATGTAGACTGTAACCTGAAGGATGTTTTATGACTGTATGTAATTGGATGGATTATTCTGTCTATTTATTTTTTGTTTATTTTTATTTCAGACCATTATTGAACATGAAAAAGGTCTTTATTTTGAAGGAGTGTATTTGCAAATACCTATTTGGAATGATATATTTTGGTATTTATGATGACAAGGGGTTAATTTAGTATGTCCTTCTGAGGATGAATATGTGCTTGTTTGTAAGCATTCAAGCCAATGATAAAAGCCAAATTATCCTAGATTAATAAATTAATAATGGTTGAAGTTAAATCCTTGAAGAGGATATTTTCTGTTTTATAACCTGACAAGGGGGGAACATAGAAATTATGTAGCGGCCTAAATTGGTAGCCCAAAATGTGGGGGTGACAGGACCCCAAAATTGGACTAAGGGGGGAATGAAGGGGGAAGTCTGAAATCCCCTGCCGCTTCAATATACCTGTAAATATCTTAATCAGATTCATAATCAAAGCCTTAATGAATATTTATCCTCTTATTTCTAATGATTAATTCCAGTTGATTTTACTCAATAGAACTACAGATTGTTTGTTCTTCTTTTATGTTTTCTAAAGTTTGTATTTGGTCTTTGAGTGGCGTCTGGCCTATGTGTAACACAGCCCCTAACATGCTGGGAGTGCAGTAACAGTGTTTGCTCACTTAGCACGGCTTCCATAGATTAAATATGAATTTGTCTTTCATTTTTATTATATTTTATTCATTTTTTATTTCCTTTTACTGAAACACTAAAGAATCAAGATGAATATTGCCTGTACTATTGTCTGTACCTCTCACTGAGAGAAAGCACATGTTATCAGTATGTTTTGGTGAAGTGCTTTGTTGATAAGACTCTCCAACCTTGGGAGAGCTGTGATTCTGGGGAGCTCTTGTGTGTGTGCGTTGCATGATCTGTGCAGGCCCAATATTGAAGATGGACAACACCAGATATGAAGACGCCTTTCTGCAACCTCCGAGGTCAACAATGATCTAAATCTAGTCATGGGGCGACAACTAGTCTGCCTAGTTTAGTGATATGCTCTGATATATATCCTTGTGTGGAAATTTACCATGACTGTGCATGTGCTCTGAGCCAATCAGAATCATACACCTTGAAGAAATGACGTGGCTAGACCTTGAAAACAGTATAACTGTTGGGACAATTGTATGTACGGTACGACGAGACCGGTAGAGAGGAAGCGCCTACGAACTCCTTGTGAGACTTGAAGCTGGCTTCTGCTGATGAAACTGCAAACTATTCTTCAGTAAAATTTTTCTTTAATTAATTGCACTCCTGACTCGTTGTCTTCATTCTTCACTACTGGTCTCTGGGTCTAAGCTGTTATACCCTAACAATATATTCTGTTGAACACAAAAGAAGATATTTTAAAGAATGTTGGTAATCAGTTGACGGTAACCATTGACTTCCATAGTATTTTTGAATGGGGTCCATCAACAGTTTGGTTTTTGGAACAACCTGAGGGAGAGTAAAGGATGACAGAATTTTCATTTTTGGGTGAACTATCCCTTTAAGCAGATTTAAGAATCGGCGCTCCCGTTAAGATTCAGGGTTTCCTTTAAGACCGAAAGAAAGAAAGATCAACATCGTTTTTTAGTTTATTTTTGTTTCTCTTGATTGTGCAACAATTGAAACCCAAATGAAGACCTGAGTCAATTCTTTGCCTGAAAAAAAAACGAAAGGTTATTGCTACTACAAACAGTGAGTAATGTTTACAGATTGGCCTCATTCACTTCCATTCTAAGTAATCCAGGAAAGGGGGCACGAGTTGAAATTAAATTTTTGCAATCAAAATAACACCACAAGCACTGAAGACTGAGCTCAACTCATTTTAAATCTGGAATATTATTTTAAAATAAGATACAAGATAAAAACAACAGAAGTCCTGATTATGAAAAGGAAATAGAATAGGAAAGTGTAGATTGGCACCTACAGGATGAGAAAGGAGAGCTAGATTGTGTTGTAGAGTTTTGAGCTCATGTGAAGCGTGCGGTGAACGAGTCTACCAGTCAGAGCATTAGAAGAGCTTCTCCACGAGCCTCCATGAGCTCAAGACAGAAACACAGCAGGACTGTGTCTGTGCACTAATCAAAGGCGTACTCGTCTTTATCATCTAATGATTAAAGTATCCAGCATGTGGAGATTTTTTTTAAATAATCTGTTCAGAAATGAAGTGCAGTTTAAAACTTCTAATTGGATTACATAAAATACAATTAAATCAGCACAAGATCATTGACCATATATACTGAGAAAGCACTTGAGATCATCATGCCAGGCACATCTCAGCGAGGTCCAACAAGACCGATTCAAACACATCTTCTGATTTGTCAGAGGAACTTAGTAATATTTCCTTACATCGTACTGCATCAGTGTTCTTATTCCCCTCGTGCCCAACCTCTTGTTTTTATCTTTCGTTTAACAGAAACACACATGCCGCTCTTATTTGTATGTACTGCTGATCTTTTGCAACACAATTGGATATGGAGGCAAAGGTCAAGCTTAACTCTCTTATGCTTTTCATAGACCAATGAAAACAGCATATACTATTGATCCATCCTAAAATGATGTACATAAATCTGAGAGCTCCACACAATGCCGTCTGACCTTTCACAATTACCAAGGTGACAAAAAAGGCCAGTGTGATGCTTACAGAAGTTTGACATGTTGGTTATTCGCAACACTTTAACTGCAACCGAACAGACACAGAAAGTTTGCAAATTATTCATTATTTACATTTAAAACATAACATTTATTATTATTATTATTATTAATATTATTTTTATTTATCTGCAATGTGTGGTTTTCTGAAAAATAAATATCAGTGAAGACTTCACAATGAATGCACCATGTGCATTGATTATTGTGAAGTACAGTAGGATAGTGTTTTTTTATTTTTTATTCTACAATTGTATTGTAATTGTGTGTTTTTTTCCATGTTCTGGTTTGGCTGTGTACCCTGTGTTCTGCTTATTAGTTTTTAAATTAATTACGCACATGTTTCTGTTCAGTTAGCTTCAATTAGCTCTCCTTGTATATTTAATTTCACTGTTTCCTTTGTTTAGGGGTTTGTTCCGTCAATGTTAAAGGTGTCATGAACTGGAATTTTTTTATTATTTTTTATTATACTGTTGTCTGAGGTCAACTTATGACATTTGATTTTACAAAAACATCATAATGAATAAGTAATAGGCTATTTTCTGCCCTGGTTTTGAGGCTATCTCCTGGAACCCTTGGTTTTTATGGGCGTGCCACACTGAAGACTTGGAAATAAACGTCCACAGCTAGGATTGGATAAGATTTGCATATTTAATGAGCTTTAGCTCTCCTGACAGTACACAGATTGTTTTGAAAGTGTGTGGGGAAATGGCAACCGGAATGAATCATATATTTTTTATTTTAATAATAACCATGGATATAACTCCAGACTGTACACACACACGCACCATTATTCATAATATTGGAATCTGAATTAAGCTTATGCTGTATGTTTATTGCTTAGAAGTTCGATCTGGTTTAGCTCTATGTAGGCCAGTGTTATGTCAGTGGCACGAGTTGGTGAGTGGGGCAACAGAATCAGGCGTTGTTCTTATTCTTTTGAGGCGGTATTTCACCACACGATGACGTCAAGGTGTGGCATATTTTGAGATCGATCGTTGGCTCGGTGTGGTGTAAATAAAAA
This sequence comes from Gobiocypris rarus, assembly GCA_023029165.1. Classification (NCBI taxonomy): domain Eukaryota; kingdom Metazoa; phylum Chordata; class Actinopteri; order Cypriniformes; family Gobionidae; genus Gobiocypris; species Gobiocypris rarus. The sequence continues at coordinate 8,642,412 of CM040926.1, forward strand.
TGTGTCTTTGACTAACAAGGAAGTTTTCAGCTCGGAAACTTACAGGATATTCTTATATAACCATGACCTTTTATATATCAAAAGCTCAATGGAAAGTTGATTTCTCAATTCATGACCCCTTTAACATGGTTGTGGTTCTATGATTATCCTGTTATCTCCGTGTTCCTGGTTTGATTTGTAATTAAAGATGTTGTCAGAGAAATTCCTTCATTGTGTGCTTACTCCAGCCACCATTATGTGACAGAAAATGAAACCTGTACTTAAAATGGACTTACCAGCTGTCCACCTACTCTGTTTGGAGCAGGAATGGCATAATCTTGAGGACCACAATGACTTCTTGAACCTGGCATGGTTCACCTTACCACCTTCCCTGACTGCTTCCTGTTTGTGTGTGTGTGTGTGTGTGTGTGTGTGTGTGTTTTCTCACACACACAAGATCCTAAATAAGCAGTGTAAGAAACGCCTGCCCAGTGTTGGTCCTCTGGGGGAAGTTTGTGGAGTGGGTGCTGGCCAACATGACAACTCCCACATGACCGTCAGCCTTGTGGATGAGGACATCCCCACTCCAAACACAGAGCCCAGCCCCCATTCTGCACGGAACTGATGGCAGATGAGGAGCCTGAGCCTGTTACGATGAACAAGCCCCAGCCAGACGAGAAGTCAGGTATGCAAGCCGGCAATATTTTCTGTGCCCGCCACTGAAGGTGAGCTGCTGGATATTTTCCTGAGTCTCCCGTACCCGCTGATTCTGCCCAGCTCCAAGTTTCCTGTCTCTCTGCTGTTCCCGCCCAGGTCCAAGTCTCCTTTGTCTCAGAAAATCCCGCCCAGCCTCCCTATTCCCTAAAACAGTCAGTTCTATGGCCCTTCCTCTGCTATTTCCCTTCAGTCCCTAAGCTCCTCCACTGTTGACTCATCTCTGGCATTGATCAGCTTCAGGTATTTCGGTCTCCATCTCCACCTTGGCAAGAGAATCCCCCTGGCTCTGTCTCCAGCTGCCGAGCCCACCACTCCACCTCAGCTAGTTGACCAGTTGGCTCCATGTTGGCTCCTCCCTCTTTTGGCTTGACCTTGAACCATCATCCTTACGGCTTCACCGGGCTCCCTCGTCCTTCAGGCTCTGCCTTGGTCAGACATTGCATTGCCTGAGCCATGGATTTCCGGGCCTTCAGTTGTTTCATTCCTCCATCCCTTCGGCTCTGTTGTGCTCTGCACCTTGGTCTTCAGTCCCTCCGGCTACACTTCGGTCTCCAGAACCATCAGTGTCCTCTGCTCCACCTGGTCTCCCACTTTCCTGGAATCACCGCTGGTGTTCGGATGTTTTACTCCACCCTGCAGGCTCCACCATTGATTTTGCTGTGGGCCTTAATCCTGGCTGGGCTTTGGACCATCATCCAGTCTGCACACTGGCTCCTCCCACCTTCTTCTCCTCCCTGGTTCCTCTGGCCTTTGTCTCTGTGGTGTCTTCATCAGTCTGCTCCTCCAGAGCCCCCTCCCTTTTCAGTTGGACTCTCATCTGCCTGCCGGAATCTACTGTAACATTTATGTTCTTTTTTATAGTAATAGTGTTTAGGTTAATAGCTCATTTAGAGAACCTTTTCATGATATGCTACTTTTTTGAGATAGGAATTTTGGGTTTTCATGAGCTGTATGCCAAAACCATCAGTTAAAACAATAAAAGACCTGAAATATTTCATAATGTAATGATAAAATTAAAATTTCATATATTTTAGATGCATTGCACACCAACTGAAATATTTCAGCTCCAAACAGCTATTAACAGCTATTAACCTAACCTATTAACCTAATCATCTGAATCAACTAATTAACTTTAAACACCTGCAAAAGATTCCTGAGGCTTTTAAAAACTCCCAGCCTGGTTCATTACTCAAAACCACAATCATGGGTAAGACTGCCGACCTGACTGCTGTCCAGAAGCCCATCATTGACACCCTCAAGCGAGAGGGTAAGACACAGAAAGACATTTCTGAACGAATAGTCTGTTCCCAGAGTGCTGTATCAAGGCACCTCAGTGGGAAGTCTGTGGGAAGGAAAAAAGTGTGGCAAAAACGCTGCACAACGAGAAGAGGTGACCGGACCCTGAGGAAGATTGTGGAGAAGGACCGATTCCAGACCTTGGGGACCTGGAAGCAGTGGACTGAGTCTGGAGTAGAAACATCCAGAGCCACCGTGCACAGGCGTGTGCAGGAAATGGGCTACAGGTGCCGCGTTCCCAGGTCAAGCCACTTTTGAACCAGAAACAGCGGCAGAAGCGCCTGACCTGGGCTACAGAGAAGCAGCACTGGACTGTCGCTCAAATTTTGCATGTCATTCGAAATCAAGGTGCCAGAGTCTGGAGGAAGACGGAAATGCCAAAATGCCTGAAGTCCAGTGTCAAGTACCCACAGTCCGTGATGGTCTGGGGTGCCATGTCAGCTGCTGGTGTTGGTCCACTGTGTTTTATCAAGGGCAGGGTCAATGCAGCTAGCTATCAGGAGATTTTGGAGCACTTCATGCTTCCATCTGCTGAAAAGTGCCAAAACCACTGGTAAATGGTTTACTGACCATGGTATTACTGTGCTCAATTGGCCTGCCAACTATCCTGACCTGAACTCCATAGAGAATCTGTGGGATATTGTGAAGAGAAAGTTGAGAGACGCAAGACCCAACACTCTGGATGAGCTTAAGGCCGCTATCAAAGCATCCTGGGCCTCCATAACACCTCAGCAGTGCCACAGGCTGATTGCCTCCATGCCACGCCGCATTGAAGCAGTCATTTCTGCAAAAGGATTCCCGACCAAGTATTGAGTGCATAACTGAACATAATTATTTGAAGGTTGACTTTTTTTGTATTAAAAACACTTTTCTTTTATTGGTCGGATGAAATATGCAAATTTTTTGAGATCGGAATTTTGGGTTTTCATGAGCTGTATGCCAAAATCATCAGTATTAAAACAATAAAAGACCTGACATATTTCAGTTGGTGTGCAATGAATCTAAAATATATGAAATTTTAATTTTATCATTACATTATGGAAAATAATGAACTTTTATCACAATATGCTATTTTTTTTAAGAAAGACCTGTAATTCATTGGGGACAGTTAATATTCAGAAATATTATTAACTTAATAAACTAATTTCATAATTGATTAACTTTACACAGTTATTGAACCAAACTAAATCAATGCTGAACCGATTTTAGATGAATAATGACTTGACTGTTTTGTTTTTAGAGCTGCTTTACAGCTAAATTTAATTCGGTTTGCTTGACTGAATCATTATTTCACTGAATCTCTGCTTTAAAACCATTTTATTGTATAAAGCACTATATAAATAAAGGTGACTTGACTTGATGTGCAATAATGTACTTTTGTAAACAATGCTTATTGTTTAAATTGTCATGTATAAAGTAAACGGTGGGCAAAACATGTATTAAACAAAATGAGGCTTTATACAAATCAACACAAATGTGCTGCAGTAAATGTCCATTTCTTTGCTTGTTTCTTGAGATCATATCATGTTGCCATGACAATTGGCTTTAACTAGGCTTGATTCAGTTTCACACGGCATGAACTCAAAGGGCAAGATGCACCTACTGCACAGACACACACATTGGGGCAGAAGCGTCCATGCGAGCGGCCCTGTTTTACATGCCTGGCCTGGTTGAGCTGGTGAGGAGAGAAGAGGGGCCATGGGGTTTCTGCCCTGTTTAAGGATGGGCAATCGGTGAAGTCTGCTTATGCATGAGTCTGTACTACAGGGGCGTCCGGCTGGCTGCCCAGCCCTCGTTAAAACGGCCGCATCAGGGCACTCAAGCCTCCTTTATGATGTCAAGTCTACTGGTTTGTGTTATGGCTATCAGAGTGAGTTAACATTCACAAAGGATGGAGTGTCACAGAGGGGCCTTCATCTGACACAAATACACACACACACACACACACACACACACACACAAAAAAAAGAGCCATTTCACATATCACACAATGACTGTCTTCAGAAACACACACACATTTCCCTCCTTCAGCAACACTTACCCCTGAACAAGCAATCAGCTCTTACGCAAAAGGTCACATTTGCAATGCAGGGGACTTTATGCAGAGAAAACGCAGGTAATTGGAGGCGGGCGGCTGTGATACCTTTTTGGCGGATTGTGGCAAGATAATGTGATGGATGTGGAACATTTTGGCGGGCAATTAAATGTTTTGGAGTTCCTTGCTGTCTGATCTGAGTGGGGCGAAAGTTGGGAGAGTCTGACAGTGTGCCACCTTATAATCTGATTTGCTTAGAAAAACCTGCTTCAAATCAAAGCGCTTTTAATCAAAGTCAAAAAAATTTTTTTTTTTCTTGCACACGTTGCATGAAAGGAGAGAGTGCAGAAATGAAGGGCTAATTTAATTGGGTCAGGATTGAGCTACAGGCATGAGAAAACACTTTAAAGCCTTTACATTATTTACACACTCCTGCCCTGCCTCCACAATGCTTCTCCTTTAAGGAACAACCACTATATGACACATAGACTTAATACTTACTTACATGAAATCTTAACTCAAATTCATTTTAAATTTCCCATAAAAAAATATTGTTTTTCATTTGTTGCATAACAAGCAGTGAAAGGTCTTTCTAACTGTTTCTGTGCATTATTAATCAGCAACTAGAGAGTTCTGGGTGGATTCTAGTGGTTTTGTCCTGTCTGGTGTATTGTTGTTACAATCCAAAATTTCAGTAGTCTGCACTAGTAAAATTTTCACGGTACAAATTGCAAAAACTTTTGGAACACACTCTCTTTAACTATATATAAATGTTACATAAATTATTAATATTAATAATGATTAAAAGAAAGTAATACGTTAAAAAAAGATCAGCTTTCAAATATTTTTCCATAAAGTAAGCATTCCTTTAAAAAGTCAAGTAAAAGTCACTAATAAAATGAAACAAAGAAACACATTAGCAGTATGGGTTTTAGTATTTAACTGTAGAGGCTTGTTAAAGCTATTAAACGTATTTGGCCAAGACGGATTTATTTAATGCACAACTATTTTTTTTTTTTTTTTTTTCATTTATTAAAATGAATGAATGAATTTCATATAGTGTCTTTATAAGGTATTTTTTCTAACCTTATTAAATGTGTCTTAAATGTCATCTTTTTATAATACAATCTTTTTTTAAATAACCAATAAATTCAATTAAAATAATAAGAAACTATACAGCGAAAACTCCATCTTTGCAATGGCGCAGAAGATGCATCTGAAACAGCTTTTGGATGCATTTACACAGACTGTTTAATGCAGCTCAGAGGTGGCATATACGGTGGCCGAGAAGTGCAAAACAAATCAGAATTATGAAATCACGATAACAAATCCAATGAATAGCAAGTCAGAAAACACAATTACAAGTCAAACAAAATGAAAAAGGAAGGTATATTTTGTGAATGGAATACTTACCGATGAGTGGAGACATGCACAATCAAGACATGCAGAAAGTACAACACATAGAACAGTGAAACAGAGTCGATGACTTTAAAACCGAATCATTTCATAACTCTGTTAGGGCAAAATAATTTAGCGATTGGTTTTAGCTCTGTCATGTGCCTTCATAGCGTAAAATATTTCTGCAAATTTCTGCGTGTTTATATTTTATTGAAAGAATGTCATTTATACATTTTAGCATCATAAAAAGAAGAAGAAAAAAAAAACTTTTGCTTTAAACTGCAGCAACAGACCAGTCAGAATCAAATATTATAGAGGAGCCCTGTTCCTCTCATTGTTTGTGTGATGCTCTGGCAGCTCATCCCTCAAAAAGCCACAGATGCTTTTACAAACCAGATTAGTGAGCTTAACTCATGCAGTCTGTACGTTTGAACATATAATCAAACAAACTGAGTCAAATGTCATTCAAGGTGTGCAGGGCATTTTTAACAGCGAAACACAAAACAGTTAGCATTGTTGCCACTCAATTCATGTTTTACAGTTTAATTTCAATAAACTGATACCTGAGAACTGTAAGAATGTGTATTATTGTGGTAACACTTTATTTTAGGGTTTAGTTATTAACTATTAACTAGTTGCTTATTAGCATGCATATTATTAGAATATTGGCTGTTTATCAGTACTTATAAAGCACATATTAATGCCTTATTCTTCATGACCTTATTTTACATCCCTTAATCCTACCTAATACCTAAACTTAAATGCTACAAAAACTACCTTACTATTAATAAGCAGTAAATTAGGAGTTTATTGAGGCAAAAGTCGTAGTTAAAGGGATAGTTCACTCAAAAATGAAATTTGATGTTTATCTGCTTACCATCCAAGTGTGTTTGTTTCTTCAGTAGAACACAAATGAAGATTTTTAACTCCAACCGTTGCTCGTATAATACATGTCAACGGGGTCTATTTCTATGACAGTCACTATAAGAGTAAAAACACAGACATATGAATCCATATTAAACCCAAACATAGACATATATTTACTTAGATTCCTCATTCGACCGATCTGCAGGCACTAATGAGGCATCTATATAAATCTATGATCTGTTTGAGTTAAAAACGGTTGGAGTTAAAAATCTTCATTTGAGTTGATTAGACGGATTACCTCTGATCTAGATGGCCAACCAAGATCTTAAGACATAGGGCCCTATCATACACCCGGCGCAATGCAAGTGTTTCTTGCTAGACACAGTTATCATTTTCACGTCCGGCGCCACGTTGTTTAAATAGCAAATGCACTCACGCCCATCTGTGTGCCCATGGGCGTGCTGGCCTGAAAATGAGGTGTGCTCAGGCACATTGTTGGCGCGTTGCTATTTTGAAGCAACTATTGACGCTATTGACTTTAAACCAGGTTTTTGTTGGTCAATGTCGTTTTCAGTTGCGTCAAAATAGCAATGCGCCAGCAATGCTCCTAAATCCTCCATGGTGCAAACGCAACTGGCTGGGAGATGAGACTCTGATTGGTTTATTGCATGTTACACCTAAAACACACCCATGACTCATTAAGAGACTAGGTACAACCCTTTTAGGCCATGCGCCTGGGAAGCCGACCGTTTTTTTTCGTTGTTAAAGTGGATTCGGACATGCCCTAAGTGCACCTGTGCCATGCGCTTCAGACCATGCGTTAATCCAGGAGTATGTCCTACTCAGAGGAACTCTCCATGATTTCCTGTCCTCTCTCAGGGATGCAAAATTATCACAGCTCATGATCCAGTGTTTTCAGGGGTTTTTTCAGAGCATTATTTTGCTTCACACAAACTCAACTTCTGTATCTGCTCTAAGTTTGGGTCTCTTGTAACTTGTAATGAGAATTGTTTATAAATCTGAAGTTTTAAAATCACCATGAAATATATATATATATATATATATATATATATATATATATATATATATATATATATATATATATATATATATATATATATATATATATATATATATATACATATATATATATATATATATATATATATATTTTTTTTTTATATATATACTGTATACACACACACACACACACACACACACAAACACACACACACACTCACCTAAAGGATTATTAGACACACCTGTTCAATTTCTCATTAATGCAATTACCTAATCAACCAATCACGTGGCAGTTGCTTCAATGCATTTAGGGGTGTGGTCCTGGTCAAGACAATCTCCTGAACTCCAAACTGAATGTCAGAATGGGAAAGAAAGGTGATTTAAGCAATTTTGAGCGTGGCATGGTTGTTGGTGCCAGACTGGCCAAAACAATCTCATGACAATGCGTATCAATAGCACGAGTGTGCAATCTCGTAGAATGTATACGCCAAAATTAGTTTTGGCGTGCATATGCTACGCAGTTTTTTGTGTGTATATGATACGCACTTTATGGCGTGTATATGACATGCTTTTGGGTAAGGTGAGGGTGTGGGGGGTTCGTACGTATAATACGCCATAAAGTGCGTATCATATGCACGCCAAAAACGGCGTACCATATGCATGCCAAAACTCATTTTGGCATATACATTCTACAAGATTGCAAACTCGTACTATTGATACGCATTTTCGTGAGATCGGGCTCGACGGGCCGGGCTGAGTATTTCACAATCTGCTCAGTTACTGGGATTTTTACGCACAACCATTTCTAGGGTTTACAAAGTGTGAAATGGTGTGAAAAGGGAAAAACATACAGTATGCCGCAGTCCTGTGGGCGAAAATACCTTGTTGATTCTAGAGGTCAGAGGAGAATGGGCCGACTGATTCAAGCTGATAGAAGAACAACTTTGACTGAAATAACCAAGTACCACTCATCTCCACTACAAATAGGAAAAAGAGGCTACAATTTGCACAAGCTCACCAAAAGTTGAAGACTGTACAAATGTTGCCTGGTCTGATGAGTCTCGATTTCTGTTGAGACATTCAGATGGTAGAGTCAGAATTTGGCGTAAACAGAATGAGAACATGGATCCATCATGCCTTGTTACCACTGTGCAGGCTGGAGGTGGTGGTGGTGCAATGGTTTGAGGGATGTTTTCTTGGCACACTTTAGGCCCCTAATTGCCAAATTGGGTATTGTTTAAATGCCACGGCCTACCTGAGCATTGTTTCTGACCATGTCCATCCCTTTATGACCACCATGTACCCATCATCTGATGGCTACTTCCAGCTGGATAATGCACCATGTCACAAAGCTCGAATAATTTCAAATTGGTTTCTTGAACATGACAATGAGTTCACTGTGCTAAAATGGCCCCCACAGTCACCAGATCTCAACCCAATAGAACATCTTTGGGATGTGGTGGAACGGGAGCTTCGTGCCCTGGATGTGCATCCCACAAATCTCCATCAACTGCAAGATGCTATCCTATCAATATGGGCCAACATTTCTAAAGAATGCTTTCAGCATCTTTTTGTATCAATGCCACGTAGAATTAAGGCAGTTCTGAAGGCGAAAGGGAGTCAAACACAGTATTAGTATGGTGTTCCTAATAATCCTTTAGGTAGTGTATATATATATATATATATATATATATATATATATATATATATATATATATATATATATATATATATATATATATATATATATATATATATTTATATATATATATATATATATATATATATTATGTGCCATGGTAATCTTTAATCAAAATAACTTTCACTGCCTCTTGCAGCAACATCTTTTATTTTCTCTGATGACATGTTGATAATGGGGGCGGAGCAACCTGTCACTCATCTGAGATCAACCTATAGCAAAAGACAACAATCCAACCATCCAATCAATCAGTTTCCCATCGACAAAATAAAGTCCCGTTATATGTCACAATAAAAAAACTATTGCAACTTCTGTCTCATGGAAACTTTAATATCTTCCTGTTGTTTTCAAAATAAAAGCTATATGGTATAACATTTGAAAGCAAAGAAACTAATATATATATATATATATATTGTTGTAATTTGACTGTTGAATAAATGTATTATATTATTTTTATTATTATTAGTCATGTATATTGACTAGGTTCCATAAAAAAGTTTGAATGTGGCCTAAAAGAAGTGGAATTCTTTTTTAACTAAACAAATCTACTGTGTCCCCCTATATCCTCACGCTAAAATCTTTATTTGAATTTTTTCTTGAAACTGATCCATAAACATGACGAAATGACTAGACGAATGAATCAACCAAAGAAATGTTGAATGATGCAAACAATTATCAGTCTGCTCCCGTACACATATAATATTTTCTACAGTCGTTCTGGAACAAACCAATGAAAGGAAATGCCTGAAACACTGATGATTTCAGAGTCCAACTTCTATTTTCCATCTCTGTTGGTTTTCACTGTACGCTCCACAGCCCCACTGTCGTTCTCATTGTTCCACACTGTTTCCATTCTTAAATAATAGAAGAGGAGTGTGTTTTATGCATCCATTTTGTCACGCTCAGTTTCACTAAAAAATGGAGCTGAAGACATGGAGCCAGCCGGCTCTGTGGCACACAGATGTAACATGTAAACTAACATTCCTCCCTCCGACACAATTAATTTTCATTGAATGATATTGATCTTTTCCCCGTTCAATTATAATCCGGCGGCATTGAGCACATGAATGTTTGTAGTCATTAGACGGGCTCTTTGTTGTGTCACCAACAGCAATTAAATCGAGCCGATGGGCCTTTTCCCAGAAACTTCCATGTGGAACCGCTGGAATCGGGATACGCATCACTAGACACCTGGCTGGATCACCAGCTCTGTGGAGAATTTCATCTATAAAATAAAAATGACGCTTGTCCCTCAGTTAGCACTAGTCGCTGAATTCTTAAATGGGGATTTTTTTTCCTGATCTCCAAGGATCTGTTTGGTTGTCTTCTGAAAAATCTTTGATACTAGCAAGATGGCATTTTTGATTTATAGAGGATAGTAGTGCACCCTGTCCTGAGATACAAACAGACAAACAAGAGCTTGAAAGTGACTGTATAGGCTCTAAAATAATCCAGAGTCTATTTATCCTAGATTGTGTTTGAATGCTCCAGATAATAGACAGAAAAAACAGTGAGTCTGTCAATCTATTTGCTGATTCTAAAAACCAAAAATAAATAACATTTGTATTGACTTATCAGATTTGGCCGTTCACACCCAATTCAAATTTGTTCTTCCTGTCTGTGTCTGTGCGGTGTCCCGCTGTGTTGGCAGCACTTCAAGTCTGGGACACACATTGACTTCTGCTAAAAGAGATATAGACACAAAATATTACTGCAGAGCCTTTAAATCAGTCTGATGATATGAATATCCAATATTTATTAGCCACTAATCAAGTGTCTTTAAAAAAAAGACAAAAATAAGACAAAAGAGGCACTATTGACTATGATGTCAGGGCCAGCTGTCGCTCATATTACTCTAGTGAATATTTACATTTTAATGAACACACATTGATTGTTTACCAATATCACACTATATGGGTAAGCACTTGCCATCAACAGCTTATTATCAGCTTTTCAGATCAATTTAAATTCAAGAAACAGCAAAAACATAAACGCTAACACACTGCTGTGTCTCTTCTGTTCACCAACACTCTCAGAAACAACGTGTATAAATGTTACCTTTATGGGTACAACAGCTTGTCACTGGGTCAGTACCCTTAAAAGGATATATTTGTACCCTTTTTACCCCAAAAATTGGCATATTAGTACATTAGAGAAGCAACACATAGTAGGCCTACTACTATGAACCATTTAGGGGTAAAAAAAGGTACAAATATTTCCTTTCAAGGGTACTGCCCCAGTGACAATCTGTTGGTAAAATTTTGTTTCAGACAAAGAAGGCTACATGTATTTGATCAAAATACAGTAGGAACAGTAATATTGTTTTTAACTATTATTACAATTTAAAATAACTGTTTTCTATTGAAATATATTTTCACATGCAATTTATTCTTCTGATGCAAAGCTGAATTTTCAGCATATACATATTTGATAACATTGTAAATGTTTTTACTGTCACTTTTGAGTAATTTACTCCCTTGCTGAATAAAAATACATGATCTAAAAATACATGATAATGATCCAAAACTTTGTATGGTAAGTCAGTGGTAATGACATGAACACATGTGAATGAGTTCTGGAAAGAGGATGAAAGGAACAGAAAGAAAGAGAGAGAGAGAGAGAGAGAGAGAGAGAGAGAGAGAGAGAGAGAGAGAGAGAGAGAGAGAGAGAGAGAGAGAGAGAGAAAGAGAGAGTGAGAGAGAGAGAGTGTGTGTATGTGTGTGTGTGTGTGTGTGTGGGTGTGTGTGTGTGTGTGTGTGTGTGTGTGTGTGTGTGTGTGGGTGTGTGTGTGTGTGTGTGTGTGTGTGCTTATAAATCATACAGAATTAGTTTATTTTTTTGAAAATGTAAATGCAGAAAGTTGTCTGTGATGGGTAGGTTTAGGGACAGCGTTTGAGTAAGGGGAAAGAATATACAGTTTGTACAATATAAAAACCATTACGTCTATGGAGAGTCCCTACAAAGATAGCGAACCAGACGTGTGTGTGAGAGAGAGAGACACTTCACTCTCCCATCTCTTATATAGCATTTTTTAGTAATTACACGCCAAAATGAGTTAAAACCCACAGTGAGAGGAGCAGCACCAGCCCTTAATGACGTGCCACTTCACCACGAGTTCCCCTCATTCCTCCTGTCCTGAACCAACTAATTACAGCCGTTCATAATCCTCCTGCTCCTGTTTCCAGTCAAACTCGCAGTGTTGCGATCGGGAAAAAGTGGGATTGAGGGGAACGCTGTGATGACAGGCTGCCACCACAGTGTGTTCTAGTGCAGACGCAGCATTACATCTGCACTGCCATTCACACAAACATATAATTAACTTTAATGCTGTGTGGGAGACCCAAAAGAACACCCCAACAACACTCTGACAAAATTGGCCATACTGTGCATCACACTTGATAAAGGCAGAACCACCCCGTCCCCAAACACTCACACAAAAACACAGTACACTTTGGAAAATGCTGGGTAAAAAACAACCCAAGTTGGGTTGAAAATGGACTAACCCAGTGATTTGGCTGTTTTAACCCAGTGATTGGGTTGTCTTAAGCAAACATTTAACCCAACCGCAGGGTTAAAACAACCCAATTGCTGGGTTAGTCCATTTTCAACCCAATTTGGGTTGTTTTTTTAGCCAGCATTTTTTTTGAGTGTACAGCAGGGCTTCAGAGAGCTGTTTGAATTCAGAATACAGGTACATAGGATGCATCGTCATAATTTAAAAAAAACATTAAAGATGCAAATTCTTTAAAACTATGAGTAGAATTAGGTAAGTTGTGGTAAAGGACATAATGCATTAAAGACACGGCATTAACACTCTAAAGTAAAGCAACAGTGACCTCTTTCTTTCAGTGCTGGAATAACAGGCTGCTTGGAAATTTCAGTTGGACTTGAAGCAAGAAGCTCATGCATAACTGCTTGATTATTCACAGTGGGGAAACAAAAGGATCAGACTACGATGATATAATCTGATCTATGCTATTTTTTTTTGCTATTAAAATAGCTTAGGAAAATAACATTAAAAAAAAACACATTGAGGAAGGTGTAGTTCATGTTGGGGTCTGTGATACATTTTTGTGAGTTTAAAGTTTAGAGACTGTCTGATTATATGTTGTGCCCTGAAAATTAAATGAACAATATATACAGTATATATACTCAAAAATATTACAGTGATCAACTGGATTCAGAATTTAATTGTATCACTCTTGTCTAAATGATAGAATAATTCTGACTTTGCAAAGACTTTGTTTATTGAACACTTGTTTTTTAACATATTGCTATGCCTCTGTTTTTAAATGAATTGGCTACTCGAGGCCATGAGTTGCAGTAATGTTACTACAGTTACAGAGTTTTAGGCACTGTGTTGTAAGAACACCCCTTACCTTTGCATGGTAAAATCATCATAACAAATGAATTATTGCTTTCATAAACAACCGGTACATTAGTCTATAATGGAAGAGCATTTGAAGTTTGTGCTGCTCTTCTCCCATCATACTTCCAGATGGCTCAAGTGGACGGACAGCACATGTCAGTGACTCTCTAACTACCGGGTGGTCATTTTTGAGTTGTGGGCGCCTTTGACTGTGACCGTGCCGGGTGAGTGAGTGCCAGACCTCTGACTGAACATTACAAGACACAAGCTCAAACTCAGGTGAGCAGATTAGAGCACCTATGGGGCCCTTTAATAAGAGCGGAGCGGAATGGGGTGAGGCCTGTCAGAGCTGATCTTTTCCATCCTGGAGGCAGAGGTTTCCCCCAACGGCCTCGGGATAGAGGGAGGAGGGATGGTTTCACACCAAGGCTTCTGACAGCATGTCACGAACTATAGTCGCACTGCACTCCGATGTACTTCAGCGTGTTTATATTTGTTGTTGAGTTGTTGTGGGCTTTTTTCCTCTGTTCCTATGAATGAAAACATCTCGCTGTCACAGACATCAAACGAAAGTGTTGTGAGGCCAGCCAAGGGTCTCTGACATGCTGAGATGGCGTTGAGAAAAACTCTACCAGAACTTCATTCAGTTGAAGGCTCCTGCTGTTTGGACATAGCTGTAAGTTTTTCCTTTTGTTTTCATGTACATGTACAACTTTCATTGTCCGTATGAGAACTGTACTATGTATGTATGTATATATATATACTGAAGCAACTCAATGAATTTAAGCATGTAGACAGGGGCTATGCCTGAAATTGCATACTCTTAATTACTTTTATTTTGTTTTGAATAAGTAATTACTTCACGAAAAAAAAAAAAAAACATTCTATAGAGTATGAGTTTGTAGTATGAATGTAATCCGAACATGCTACATTCGCCATGCTGTCATTATCATGTGACAGCTATAGGCTAAGCGTTAGTTAAACGTGCACTATGTAGGATTTTTGCAGTAAAATATCCAAAAACCACCAGGCCAGTGTTATATATTTTGTTCATTTGAGTACTTACAATATCCCAAATGTTTCCAACTATTTGTAAATCATAAGAAAATTGCTATTTTAACCTGGAACCGGGACGTGTTAGGGAGTCGCCTGTCAATTGCGTCATATTTGCGTTAACCCTCGGTTTCCTCTTTTATTTGGCAGAAACGCTTTACTCTTAATGCAGTCTACAACAAGTGTCATAGCAGCCGCCGAGTGAACGCACAGAGTAACATCATAACATAATTCTCAACACACTCAAATGTAAATAATATGATAAACAGAGCTGAGTTACCTCATACTCATGAACGGAAAAGCGGAAATGGGGCCGACGACTGTGTAAATGTCATAATAACCGTCATAATAAAAGTCCCACTACTCGCGAGCTGTGTTGAGTAACAATCGCTCTGGCGGCCCTGCTCAGCTCCTACAACACTCGGTCCTGCTCTGCTACATACTAGAGTAATGTTAATAATCACATCCTTGAACATGATTTCTACCTGAGTCCTGTCCTGATTCTTTTCCACTCGCTGTGAGGTGAAGACCACATGTCCCAAGATGCTGTGCTCAAACTTGGCGTCATCAAACTACGCCTTTGTTTTGAATAGGCGACCTCTTGCGGATGGAAAATTTGCATAGTGCACGTTTAAGTCGCTTCACTTCCATTCCCAAATGGGTACCACTTTAGAATAATGGTCATTAGTTAACTTTAGTTAACTACATTAGTTAACATGAACTAATAATGAACTGCACTTATAAAGCATTTATTTATCTTTGTTAATGATAATTTCAAAATGTATTAATACATTATTAAAATCTTATTAACATTAGTTAATGCACTGTTAACTAACATGAACAAACCATGAACAGCTGCATTTTAACAAATGAACTGCTCATGGTTAGTTCATGTTAGTTAAAACATTAACTAATGTTAACTAATGACCATTATTCTAAAGTGTTATGTCATCCGGGTACTTTTTACTTACTCTTTTATGAGTACTGTGAGTTCAGACATACTTATTCTGTTACATACTGTTTTTTGCCTACTATATAGTAGGGAAGTATGCAATTTTGGATGCAGCCATAGTCAAGATGATGGGCTGGTCTTAGTATTTTAGAAACTGGGCTTTATCTCTAGGGTTTACAGAAAAGGTCTGAAAAAGAGAAAATACCCAGTGAGCTGCAGTTCTCTGGGCAAAAAAAATAATCTGTTGTTGATGCCAGCGGTCAGAGTAGAATGGCCAGGGCTGCGTTTCGCAAAATCATCGTGAGCTAATTTGATCGTAAAGACCATTGGTGCCAATGGTTCTATGATCTACTTAGCTTACAATGCTTTTAAGAAACACAGCCCTGACTGGTCCAAGCTGATAAAAAGGCAACAGTAACTTATATAATCACTAGCTACAGCCGAAGCATGAAGAAGAGCGTTTCTCAGTGCACAACACGCCAAACCTTGAAGCAGATGGGCAACAGCAACAGAAGGCCATATATGGTCTACAGTCTGTCAGCTGAGAACAGGAAACCGAGGCTATAATTCACACGGGTTCACCAAAATAGAAGATTGAAAAAAGGATGCCTGGTCTGATGAGTCTCAATTTCTACGGCGACAATCAATTGGAAGAATTTAGCGTAAACAACAAATCTATTCATCTGCTGAAAACGGTTTGTGTGAAGAATCAGTCA
Source organism: Gobiocypris rarus (assembly GCA_023029165.1). Taxonomy (NCBI): domain Eukaryota; kingdom Metazoa; phylum Chordata; class Actinopteri; order Cypriniformes; family Gobionidae; genus Gobiocypris; species Gobiocypris rarus. The sequence continues at coordinate 8,658,513 of CM040926.1, forward strand.
CCTGCTCCTTTCTAAGAGCATGCACTGCTCTGATTTGTTAGACGGCCCAGTCTGTTGTGATTGGAAATTAAAAGCTGAAATTCAGCTCCGGAGGCTTCCTCAGCGCTTGTATACACTTTGAAATGATCAGTAATGATGGCATCGTTTTTCCATATCAATTTGAGCCCGAGTCCTTATAATTTGGAAGTGCATGAAAAAGTGGATGTGACTGAAAACAGCATCTTCTCGACATGACAAAACAAACCAAACTCATTTAAAGGGTGGGTCAAAGTAGATGTTATTCGTGGGCAGCTATTGAAGACAAATTTGTCAATGCAAATGTGTTACATTGTTACGTAGATATGTAACAGGAAGTGAAATTGGAATTGCTGATGACTCGTTTCAGCAGTTCAGAATCAAACCTCTTTTAGGAGACAATATATATTAAAAGTGAACAATGTAGGATTTTTTCCAGTAAAATATCCAAAAACCAATATGCCAGTGTTATATATTTTGTTCAGTTGAGTTCTTACAATATCCCAATATCCCATTTTAACCAATGAATCCTGATGTGTGAGCATAGCGTGTGAGAGAGTCGCTTGTCAATTGCGTCATTACCCTTGTTTCCGGTTTAAACTTTACTCTCACTGGAGTGTGAACAAGTGTCACAGCAGCCACCGAGCGAACGCACAGAGTAACGTCATAACATCATTTTAAACACACTTAAATGTATCTAATATGATAAACAGAGATATGTTACCTCATACTCATGAACGGAAAAGCGGAGATTGCGCCAGCGACTGTGTTCCGTCATAATAAAAGTCCTGCTGCTCGCGAGCCGTGTGTTTTGTGTAACAATCGCTCCAGCGGCCTTGCTCAGCTCCCTCAACACTCGGTCCTGCTCTGCTTCATACTACAGTAACGTTAATAACCGCATCCTTGAACATAATTTCTGCCCGAGTCTTATCCCGATTCTTCCGCACCGGCTATGAGGTGAAGACCACATGTCCCAAGATTCTGCGCTCAAACTTGACGTCATCAAGCTACACCTTTGTTTCGAACAGGCGCCCTCTAGCGGATGGAAAAGTTGCATCGAGCACCTTTAATTGCTCACATGTAATACATTAAGTAAATACTATTAATACTATATAATTCATATTCAGTAAAATACATATTATAAATTATTAGAAGCAAAAACTGTGTTTTGTCTCTTAAATTCTTGAATTTCATTTGGAGCAAGAGATATGGAGGTGTAAATATAATATGAACTTTACTCACTGCTGATTGGTCCAGTTTGAGATCTCTTACCCAATAGAACACTACTAGGTTTGTCATATCCAGTGTAAATTACTATGTGATGAACACTGTTAAAAACTAACCGACAAATCAAGTCACACTACAAATCATGTGAAAAAAAAACTTTAATTTGAAAGAGTAAAACCATTTGCAGAATTCTGTTCAAGGACAGAATCGAGGTCTCATAGAGTCCACCAAAACACTACTAGAGCGATGTCACTCAAGTGACATTTCCTTGTCTTGGAACACAGTGACACTGTGTTACTCTGATGTTAATACAGAGATGATGAGAAAAAGGCGATTTCTTGTGAAGTTCACAGTATAAAGGAAGTTTTCTGTTAAGTTCTAGTATCATAAAAGACACACAAAACAGCATGTTCAAAAGCTGTTTTAGAGAACAATACATGGCTAAATCTAAATTCTTGATGTTAGGAAAAGCATTGAGAGGTTTTTACACTTTTGAGAGGCACATTAATCACTGGCCCATATGATTTGTTTATCAGTTTACCAGTAGCAAAATATACTCATTGCTGCCAAATCAGAGATCCAAACACGGCACACAGTGTGGATGCCTCTCATCTGGCTTTCTGGACGATGATGAAACTGTGAGCGTTCTCAACACTCGAGGAGCCAAACAGATACGAACAATGAATCGCAAACAGGAGAATGTGACCTCTCCGGGCACTTTATTCACAATCGCTGTGACACGGCCGCATTGTGACTCCAGATAAACGGCACTCTGTTAATATTGTGCCTGAATGTGAAACTGGAAAAGCTGGATGCTTTCCTCACAGTCCTGGAGATTACTGAGATTACTGATGCCACCTGATACTAGAACATGCCAACGCATTCATACAATGCTTTGTGAGGATTTTCCTCTCCAAGTCTAAAAAATGATGGATGGATGGATTTACATTTGCAGTCGCGGGAGCTACGACCAGATCGTATTTATTACCCAAACCTCTCCTCGCCTTTGTTTGCCTAAAGAAGCTTCGTTTTGTGTTCGGCACAATATGCAGATTCTGGGATTCCATCAGTGGGAGTTTGTGACGGCATGTAACCCGGACCGCCATCAGATCCGTGCTCTCCCGACAGTTAAGCTGTTTATGTTTCTCATTCAGCGGTTACACAGGCCAGCAAGTGTAAACACAGCAGTAGCTTTTTTAATTGTGCAGTTGCTAGTGTCGTTTCTCTGTCAAATTAACACACGCTCCCTGCCAGATTAGAACAGCCCAACAGCACGCGGCTTGTCACTGGATCAGCTTAAACTTTGCACAGAGAGTGTGCGGGAGAGCGATAACACGGCCGCTGCTGTTTGCCATGCTCAGGCTTTTGGAGTCTTCGCTGCCCGCTGGTCCTCTGCTTTAGTTCTCAGAGAAAGAGTGCGAAAGACCTAGTTTGTTGTGGTGGGGCGTCTTATCTGTGGTTGGCGACATCAGAGTGACACACATGATGTAAAAATTAGATGAAATAAACAAATGAGATAAATGTGCATCTGCGGACAAGAGTGCTTTAGAGTGCACATCACAGTCTCATCAGGGGGCATCTGAGGGCCATTAACATAAGGGTTGAGAATGGAAATAATCACTCAAAAATAGATTTTGATATTTTCAGTTGTGGTCATAATTGTGCCATATTTTAATATTGTATTTTCTCTACTGTATCGCTGATATGCCACTCACAATATTTCCTTTACATATTTGTGTATCTCTGACATTGTAATTAGAGGACCAAACACAAAAGGTGCCAAGGTGCTTTTGTGTTTTTACAGATTTTTTTCTTTTTCTTCTTAATTTTTCTGCCCTAAAAGTGTATGGGCATCAGAGACCGTAAATCGTAAAGACCCATAACTTGGCAAAACGGTCCCAAAAATCCATTGCTACTCATGCACACAGACACACATCTGTCTGACACTAGGTGGTACTATAACAAGACATTACTTATTATAGTACATCATAACTTGATGGAACCCTAAGGGGTAGACACAAAATTCCCCTGAATCTTTGAGTCAAGCCCTACAAAATCTAAATTCGACCTGGATTACCATAGTAACAAACATTGCTTTCACTTATTGATGACATCATACCCTCAGCTGGCTGGTACAGCAGATTCCACCATAGTCTGGGTTGCGTACATATGTGTAGGGCGGAGCTATCAAAATAGGGCTAGACCCTTTTGGGGTAAAGGCATGTTTGTTTTGGTGATTTGAAATATCAGCATTGGTTACCAGAAATCTCTTACCTAGTATTAAGGATACAGATTCAGGTGATCGATGCTCAGCTGGGGTCGTACACAGCAGGTTACCACATCAGTATTTCCACCACAAAACTTCCTGTTTTTTTTCCTGTTTCTTTCCAGATGAACATCGGCTGTCATCCGCTCATCAACCAGGTAAGGACAAGGTAATAGAAGGTTCCAGTGCAGCACTCTTTCCTTTCCAGTCCCATGCAATGGTTCTACTACATACACTGGGCCATCCCCTCCTCTCCTTTCTTTTACCATATACGTTTGCTTTTCCTAGTACACTCACAGTTTTCCTGGGCACCTCTTTCTGAAAGGTTCCTCACTAGCACATGATCATCTGGCTCCAAGATAAAATGTTTTCCGGTTGTAATTCTTCAAAATCTTAAAATTTTCAAAGATCTTCTGGGCTGCTGTCTTTCCAGTTTTTTCTGGTGGTGTATGCCTGGGCAAACACTGAAAAAGTGTCTATGATGTAAGGGATTGATTCAGATTAAATAACTCAAATGGGTCTTGAAAAAAACAGTGAAATATTTAACACTTTATCAACTATTCGTTGAAATTAGAGTACATTATCAAACTTTTACCGGTTACAACGACAATAATATCAATTTTATGTTCACTGTTTGTGAGCTTAGGTAACACAATCGATCAGTTTGAGGCAGTAATTTATAAACACAAAACCCAAGACACTTGTATAGATGAAAAAGTTAATAAACTTTTGAAAAAACAAAAGTTTATTAAGCTATTCTAAAACACACAACTACTCTAACAAAAACACAAACACACAGGTCCAAATTCATACAGTTACAGGGAAAGGTAGGTTTGTTAACGGAGAGGAATGAAGTCCCACATGTCGTTCAGACACGATTTCTTAGCCACAACCTGAGAATCAATATACTAACAGTTCAACTTAAGACTCCAGGAAGTCTTCTTCGGCGTGGTTTAAACAGAGTTTTGTGGAGAGCTCTTGGTAGTGAAACGTGGAGGCAGGGAGGTGGAAAGACCAGCACTCACCAAAGCAGAAGTCATCGCAAAGCCATGGTGATCTAGCATAAGCAAGAGGCAACGCAACAAAAGCAAAGATATCTCGTTTGCCCGAGGGTTTTAAGCCGGCCTCAGGAATGCTCTGTGTATCGACTCGCCATAGGAATATACATATTCCTACAATGACCACAAGGGTATACGCTGATCTAATTTTCTCCAGGTGCAGGTAATCAATCAGGATCTTCCCAAATTGAGCTATTGTCTCATTGGTCTGGATTGGGATTCTGGTGATCCAGTTTGGTTTCTTCTGTCTTGGGCATCGACATAATGGCTCAAGACATAATGTTCTAATCTCTTCTCTGATTCTCACCGAGGTGAGCCATGTCTTTATATAAGTATGTGTATATTATACAGTTTTCTGGGACAACTAACTGGAGTCATTATTTTTATTTGCAGGGTACCTTCCTCATCAATCTGCAGGTGGTGCCATTCTCGTATATGTTGTCTCACAGCATCTAGGTAGAGCTGTTTCTGTTTCAGATCACTCAGCTGGGTGATCCTTATATCCTGAGTTGTTAGTCCTCGTCTGGTCTTCTGATCCAACTCAGTTCCTCAACTAAGACATTTAAGTTGTAGGTGATTGCAGATATGCAGTCCACTTCTCCCCATCAATGCTTTCAGGGCTGCCCTGATTGGCCGCAGAACTTCTGGCTTCTGAGTACACTCTCTGACTGTGACTTCAATGGGCACTGGTCTCCATGACAAGAAGTCTGCATACCGATTTGTCATTCCTCGTCTATACTTCAAAGTGAAACGGTAGTCTGCCAGCTCAGAAACCAACTGTTGCCCTGCTGCATTGAGCTTTGTAGTTTTCATGACATATGTCAATGGGTTATTTTCATTGTAGACAGTGAAATGTGGCGCATGAAACAGGTAGTCACAGAATTGCTCTGTGTGCCTATTTGAGAGTGCAGCCTGTAGTTACTTTCAGCAGGGGTCAACTGAGGCACAACTGGTTGGCACCCCTCGTCAGATCCACTCCTCTCCCTTATCCCAGCGCATCTTAGACGGCCAGGTCATCACTTTCTCCTCCTTAGTCACAAACCTAGGGGTTCAGTTTGACCCCCAGCTTACCTTCAATGACCATATTAAACACATCTGCAAAACCTCCTTCCATCACCTTCGAAACATCTCCAAAATCCGTCCCCTTCTAACCTTTGCCGATGCAGAGAAACTTGTCCATGCCTTTGTCTCCACCAGGCTGGACTACTGCAACAGACTCTTCATTGGGATTTCTGGCAGAAATATGCAATCAGAAATATGCACCACCTCCCCAGTGAGCTGAGAGCAGTACAGAGCCTCAAACATTTTAAAGCAGAACTGAAGACTTTTCTGTTCAGAAAGGCTTTAATTTGTTGATTGTTTTAATTATTATTAAAAAAAAAATGATATTGTTATTTTGTAGCACTTTGAGATTCCACGGAATGGAAAGTGCATTATAAATAAAATCTATTATTATTAATATGGGTCCTAGTCCTTCTTCTGATGCATCAACATCAAGGACACACTTTTCAGAGTCTGGGTATGCCATAATGGGTGGGGTTGAAAACACTGTGATCAGCTTCTCTATCGTTTCCTGATGTCTCCCTGTCCACTCTACTGCCTGTGGTGGAGATGCTTGCAAGAAAGTGTTTCATCTCTTTCCTGAGCCTTTTGTCTTGCATATACAGGGTTTTGTCAACAGTCCATATAGAAGCTTGGCTATTCTGGCAAAGTCAACAATGTATGATCTGTAGTAACCAAGGAAACCCATGAGCTTCCTCACCTTGAGTCCCACTTAAGTGCTTGCACAACCTCTATTTCTTTGGGGTTCATGTTATACCCATGTTCGGAGATGATGCGACCCACATAGCAGACTTCCCGCTTGAAAAGTCACATTTCCTCTGCCTTAGCTTGATACCACACTCCTCCTGATGCTGTAGCACTCTCCTCAAGTCCTCTAGGTGCTGGTTAAAGTCCTTGCTGAAGACTAACACGTTGTCATGGTAGGTAACATAGATATCATTCCTCAACTCTCCTAGACATTGATCCATGTACCTCTGAAAGGCAACGGGTGCATTCATGAGGCCAAAAGGAATCTGTACCCGCTCGTAGAGCCCCCAGGGTGTTATGAGTGGCAAGTATGTACTGTCTTCACTCATGAAGCCCTGTTGATAGGCTTTACCCTGGACCAGCACACAAAACCAGGTCCCCAAGGTTATCTTGGATCTTTTGAATTTGCGGGATGGGATGCCAGTCAGGGTGTGTCTTCTTGTTGAGCAACCGGTAGTCCACACATAGACGCAAGCTCTCATCTTTCTTCCTCACACACACAACCGGCGAGGAATAGGATGATGTCGACTTTCAGATCCACCCTGTACTCAGCAAGTTCTGTATGTGGTTATTCACTTCTTGATACAGGGCTCGTGGGATTGCATTGTACATCTTTTGGACAGGGATTTCATATTTCAAATGAATATCCTTTCTAAGGTCTTGAATACCTCCAGTATCCCAGTCATCCTCCGCAAACACCCCACTATTGTCTCTCAAAAGCTATCTCACACATTCCTGTTGTTCCCCTAGAAAGTCTACTGGAGGGTCCTATCTTTCACTCTCCTGAACCCTGGGCAGAGTCTCTGGAGGTAAGTTATTGTTGCATTGTTATAGCTGAGGTTGGGATTTAGCCAGAGGCAGTGGTTTCACTTCCAGGTGATGGATGGCATCCACTGCATGCATCCACTCCAGGATGGCCCATGCAGTAAGGGTCACCACTTCATCCATGGTATTTTCCACCATCACTGAGATGTTGTCTTTATCCTTCAGAGGCATCTAAATGAGCAGTTTTTTTACCCTTTTTTTACCCTAGTTTTTTAGGCCAGGGTACTTCTGGATTGGGCTTTTGCTTTCCTGGAGCTAACATCCAGAGAGAATAACTCAGTGTGTTCACAAGGAAACTCAAAGGAATCTGCTGGGTTGCGTTAGCTTGGACCAAATCCTTAATCACATTGAAGCCGATTATTGGTTTCGGCAATTCACTGGATGCAATTAGAATTGGTGTCAGTAGGTGTCTGCCCCTTCCTTCAGTCTCAGTGTTTCCCGACATACAAAACTCAACTTCCATCCATTCTTCATATGGGATGCTCGTCCCATTTGCCGCTGTCAGGTTGAGTTCTCCCTCCTCAAGCAGCTCTCTCACAGGTATCACCCCTACATCAAAAATATGTCTCTTCTTCCATTCCGAACCCACAATTGAAGGTCTTTAGCTGAGCGCTGTCAATCATTACATTGAACCAATGGTGTTGATCAGGCAAAGTCTATTTGAATGGCAATGCAGATAGGAGGACGATACATCACACAACCACGTCTCTGGTGGTATGGAATGTAAACTCACATTTAACACGTTTCCATGAGAAATAGATGTCGTTCCCTCAGCATATGAAGTTGTGGTCAGAAGAAAAATATATTTTCCCCTCAACATAGGGTATCAATGCCACAACTTTACATTGCATGGCCACAACATGATGTCTTTATCTCGACAAAATTATCTTGTGGCCATGACTTTCACGTAACCACATGTTAATACGTTAATATGTTGTGGCATAAAATAAGTGAACGACAAAACTAAGTGAATCGAACATGTCCCCTCCTGGTCCCCATACTTTTGAAATAGTTTGAGGCCATTTAGTGATTAATGTTGGTCTTTCTTCCTGGGTAAGAAAATAAAGAAAAATTCCATGCCTGAATATAAGAAAGGAATTGAGCACAAGCATTCCTCATACTAACCATGTTTAGCCAGGTAATATTATTCACAGTGTGCATGAGGTGCAGTGGTTGCTGTGTAAGAGAATGCAGTCTAAACCTCCCACTGACTGTACACAGGCCTTTGGCTTCATCAGGTTCAACCACTGTGACACTTTTCAACATGCCAATCTGCAAAGCCTTTCATTAATATGCAAATCAGATCCATTTTTCCCAAGCACGACAAGGAAAAAAGAAACAAAAAAGTTCCTAAGAAACACAATGCATATTTCATGCTCCATGTGCTTCTGCAGAATGATCAACTGGAATTTAATTGGTTTGGACATTATAGTTTTAAAAATTTAAAGGCGTTAGTGAGAGAGACGGCTTATACGACTTCAATAAGGTAGCCGTATTAACCGTCACGGGATCACATGCTCTCGAGACAGACATGCGCCGGGTCTGTGACCTTTCACATTCATACGGTGGGTTACACGTCAACAGGCGGAGAACAGGCCAGAGCTTCCTGATCGGCCCTCATGAATATTGTAATGACCTGCTCAGCGTCGGCCGCGTCTCAATACATGGCTGAGCTTTAAGGCAGTGGGTGACATGACACAAGCATAAGGCAGGGACGAGACCCACGGTCCCCGAGCCCACTCATTAACCCTTCTCAGTCCCGGCACATCAGCCCACATGAGAGACAGAGACAATGTTTAATTGGTCCATGTGATATTTGGAGTGAGCAGCCTCGGGCTCAGGCGGGTGTAGAACAGCTGCTGCCTGTGACATAATGAGGGTAGATGTGAAACCCAACAGGATTATTGAATAGATGAGACTTGATGACTTGTGAGGGGAGAGGACAGGTGAGCCATGAATAACTGTGTCCGGTACTGAAGAAAATTTGAGTGGCGCTTGACTGTGCAAATCTCACTGCCACAATGTCTCAATGTTATGTAGCTGGATACCAGTAGCTATGCACTTGATAATGTGTTTTGAGTGATTGGCAAGGCATTGCTAGGGTGGTTACTGACTAAGCCAAGTCAAAAGAATCTGTATCATTCATGTTTGTGTCACAAATGATGGAGGAGGAGGCTGTTTGAGATTCTGTTTGCAACGTATAATAGCATTAGTAAATAGCAATAGATTTTTAAAGCTAAAATATCTAAGTATATAGCTGGGCAATAAGCGTTTACTTCTTTGATCATTATATATTATACATTTGTGTAATATCAACCTTTACTTTGCAATTATGGTGTTAATCACATGTAATATATTTGCAAAGTGAACCCACAATTTGTTAGAAAAAGTACCCTTTATATGGGATATTGATGCCCAGAGAATTATGTAGAAAATGCTGGTCTAGAATAGGGTTCATGAGGTGAATTGCATGTTACAAAAAACTTGGCCCAGCAACAAAAAGAACATCATAGCAACAGTGTTACACAATTATTAATACCATTACAGTTGATAAATGGGATGAAAAAAGGTGCCAGCTGTCTTTGTGTGAAACAAAAGAGAGCAGTGTGATATGAGAGACAGGAATGCAGTGCTGGTTTCAGATATACAGCACTGCCTTTAAGTATCTGAAATAATAATAATAAAAAAATATTATTCCCAAACCAATTTCCCTCCCTGTCGGCCAGGAACTTCAATCTGTTCAACGGAGGCTCACTAAATTAGTTGAGACAGAAGTTGAACAGCTCAAACCAACAGAATTACAGTGCTGACACTTTTCCTACTTAAAGATACAGAAGCAAACATTTCTGCTGAAATAATTACTGACATCTGCAGTCAGTGATAACTCAGAACGGCATGGCACTAAAGGTTACTGACCACTGTCTCTAAATTCAGTATGTATGGAAAACAGATTTAATCACTACAGCCAAGATCATTCCAAATGTCTCAGCAAGGTCTTACGTCCACCATCTACAGCACAATCTTTACATTATATCTATTCTCAGCTCATCTCAACTATTACAGTGTCTTACAGTCATGGCCTGTATTTTATCAGCATGTGTATTCTCTTGGAATCAAACCCATGATCTTGGTCTTGCTGGTGTCATGCTCTAGCTACTGGCCTATTTATTTTAACTGTCAGAAGCAGCACTATCTACGACATAATGCACATGGTTATGCTCACAACACACACGTAGGGATTTCCACTTAGTGCATAAAACAATGTGATGCACTAAATAATAAAGTTATTCATTTAAGGCAAGACATTGCAGGCAAAACGGGATGTGGGATTGTTTTTTTTATTTTTATTTTTTTTATGCCCTAATCAATTTTGAGATTTGGGCTATTTAGGCTACTGGTAACATCCAAAATACACATTTAAAGCTGCAATCCGTAAGTTTTGCCTCTTTGTCTCCAGCTCTGTTTGAAACCTGCAGTTATTTGCGGAATTATCGTCTTTACGTGGGTCCCAGATAGCCACGTTGTGTTGGGACAATATGGAGTCAGCTCAGCCTTAAAAAGCCTGTTAACAAGCAGAATCACTGAAGAAAAGAAAAGAACAGAAAAACAGATGAGCAGAAAGACAAGACATGGAAGCTCTAGCGTAGTTCTACCTGGAAGACTCCAATGTCACGTCATTCATTAATTATCTAGCCAATCGTTATTCGTCATCTGTAGTATATAAGTTCTGTTCTCACCCATCACTACGTTCGCAGAAACTGATGCCGGCATTCATCCCCATCCTCCCCACCACCACCAGGTCGGTCCCTGTCCACATCAGGGGGTAGGCTCCGCTCCCACCTTCATCTTCAGGCAGGAACTGCAAGCATCTGCTAGCCTCTAGATTCAGACTATGGACAGGGCCTACACCAAAATACTTTATCATTTCATCTATTTGATACTCATTGTACACAAACTGTAAATAAATCTTGTTCAAAGGTTATTCTCGCCTCCTGAGATTTTCGGGTAGAACTACAACTGACTTCAGTCACAGCCTAAGATGAAATCAAATGAAGATAAAAGAAGACATTACATCTCAGAAGATCTCAGAAGATGAGGATTAAACTCCACAAACTGCATTACCATTTTCACGCATTACTAACCAGACTCACTTTATTTCTGCCAGACGTCTACAGAAGCTCTTATTAATAATTAACAGGGGTTTAACTCTAACGTGTGCAATTTAAAGTCACCATAACAGTGATCAGTGTTTCCATTAGTTCGGCTCTTAACTCCTATTATGCATTTGTCTGTTTATGGTTGCTGTGATAGTGTGTTTGTTAAACACAATTGAAGTAGCAAAGGAAGCTAATGACATTGATGCAAGCATGCATTTGAATTATTTTAATATTTTGTTGCCTGTCACCATTGATTAGATTTATATGCTGATTATTGATGTCTGTGTGTATCTGAATGTCATCACAGATTAACTTTTTGAGCTTTTTTAAAATCTTCTAACTGACTGTTATAATACTGCTGGATCTTATGCTTCAATAACGTGGAGTTTGTAGTGTAAATGTTTTTATGTATTACAATGTAAATGCACTTGTTAGACTCAGATAACACAAGTCGATTTTGTAATGATTATAAAACCATCAACAGGTGACCACCACCATCATCATCATCATCATCATCATCATCATCATCATCATCATCATCGTCATTTCACTTCCTTTGCTGCTGCAGATGTGTTTTACAAACACACTATCACAGCAGCCAAAACAGATAAACATGTATATATATATACTACAGATGATGAATAATTATTGGCTAGATAGATAATTAATGATTGATGTGACATTTGAGTCTTCAAGGTAGAACTAAGCAAAAGCTCCCATTTCTTGTCTTTCTGCTCATCTCTTTTTCTGTTCTCTTCTTTACTTCAGTGATTCTGATTGTTAACAGGCTTACTAAGGTTTAGATGACTCAGATTAAGGCTTAGATTTTGTGGCTCAGATAAGGTCCAATCTGGTTAATTTCTTTGGTCTTGGCTGACATGTGGCATTGCCATGGCCTGCTTGTGGCCCAGATTTGGCAAACAGGAGTAGGCCACCCAAGGGTCGTCATTCCACGCAGCATGTGGGCCAGATCAGCATTCCACATGTGCCAGATATGGGCCGGATCTGGGCTGACACAATGTTGCTATGTGGGAACTGACTTCCAGCCATCGTTAATGAAATCAACTGAAGTCATTAAATCTCTGAGGATATCAGCAGAGGAGGATTGAACAACTCCACAAATAGCATTACCAACATAACTTATTACTAACCAGACTGACTTTATTTCTGTTAGATGTCTGCAGAAGTTGAGAATTAACAAGGGTTTAATGCTCAGTCACTGACACTGATAAACCTACTGTTAGAGAAATCTTATAAAAGAACAAAACCACCCGTAATTGAAATCTCATAACACAACAAAACCAACTGTTATTAAAATATAGTAATGAAATGAAACCGACGGTCATTGAAATCTCGTAACCGAACAAAACCGACCGCCTTTGGAATATCATTAGGGAACAAAACCAAATTGCCTTAAACAAAACAAAAAAAACATCCTTAAAAATCTCATAACCAAACAAAACCAACCGTCATTGAGATCTTGTAATAGAACAAAGCCGACCATTAAAATCTTGTAATGAAATGAAAATAATTTTCATTGAGATCTCTTAATATAACACAAATGACTGTCATCTGAATGGCCTTGAACAAAACCAACCAACATTGAAATATTGAAATTGAAAAATACCAACTGACAATGACAAACTTACTGTCATTGAAATCTTACAAAAGAAGGTGACAAATCTAAATGGCCTTCAATAAAATGAGACCAATCATCATTGAAATCTCGTAACAGAACAAAGCTGACTGTTATTAAAATATCTTAAATAAATTAAACTGTCTGTCATTGAGATTTCGCAATCGAATAAAACCGACCGTCTTTGAAAACTCATGCTGTATAGAAGCTGACATTGAAAACTTATAACCAAACAAAAAATGTCCATCATTGAAATTTCATAACAGAACAAAATTGACCATCACAGAATTCTTGCAACCAAGCTAAACCTACTGTCATTGAAATCTCGTACTGAAACAAAGCTGACTGTTATTAAAATCTTGTAATGAAATAAAAAAATAATAAAAAATGGTTTTCATTGAGATCTCGTTATAGAATAAAACCGACTGTCACAGAAATATTGTTAGATAACAAAACCCAATGGCCTTGAACAAATTCAACCGTCATTGAAATCTCATAACGTTGTAATGGAACAAAACCGATTGTCACTGAGATCTTGAAACGGAATAAATCTGATAATCATTGAAATCTCGTAACAGAACAAAGCCGACCGTTATTAAAATCTCATAATGAAATGAAACCGACTGAAAACTCATAACCAAACAAAAATGTCCACCATTGAAATCTCATAACTGAAACTTAACGACTGACAATGAAATCTCAAAATTGAACAATACCGACTGACACTGACAAACAAACCTACTGTCATTGATATCTTATAAAAGAACAAAACCAACCGCCTTTGAGATCTTGTAACGTAACAAAGTCTGACTTTATTGAAATGTCATTACGTAACAAAACCCGGGGTGGCATTTACGTATGGCAGTTTCCATACCCTGGCATTCAGACAAGCAGGGGAAATAAACTGCTCATGATGCTGCTCTTTAGTTCTACCCGAAAGACTCAGGAGGCGATGAGTATCAAATAGATGAAGTGATAAAGTTCTTTGGCGTAGTCCATAGTCCGAATCCGGAGGGTAGCGGATGCTTGCAGTTCCTGCCTGAAGATTAAGGCAAGAGCGGAGCCTACACCCAAAATAACTTGTATAAACTGCCACGTTAGGCTGTGTATACTGCCTCGACAGGTCGGGGTACGAAAAGCCGTGTTGGCTGAGAATGAGGCTCCGATAAGCCAGTGTGCGGGGAAGGCCGCATAGGTTGAGTAAGGCCACGATAGCCCATAGTGAGGAGAAGACAGCGTGGGTGCATGAGTTGGCCTTGATAGACCAAATGGAAAAGTGAGCCGTATTAATCAAATATAGATATAGGAACTAGCACGAAAAGTGTAAGTATTAGGAGTTAAATGATATGCTGTAAACTTACCTGATACTTGTTACGGCACATAGGTAATCTTAATATTACCTGTAAAGGATGTAAAATATAATATATTTTGTTACTGATGTTCAGAATAGAGCCATGTTAGACTGAGATGCAAGAGATTGCATGAGGTGACCTATGGTCCATGGAATTAGCAGATCACTTAGCTCTGATTGGGGTAAATATGGAAATAACTATGATTTTGGAGCAAATGAAAACCACCACCACCAGTAGTTTGCATTAGAAATGTACCTTTGAAATTATGAGAGTTTTCTGAGCATGCTCAAACAATCAGTCATCGCATCTTAAATAGGATTAGAAATGCTGAAGAAGACCATCTTGACCATCATGGAACCACCACGTTCGACTGCCGTTGTAGCAGGTCTGCAGTTCGGTCACTAGATAAATAACCCATCTTCTTGTTATGGGAGACCCGTTGGAGAGTATGAAAAGTGCAGAATGATTAGGGGTGCAGGCGTGCTTTGAGATATTTTCTAAAGCCCACACAGACAAAGCCACGGTAGGCCGCATGCACTGTCAAAAAAAAAAAAAAGAGTACAAAATCGTACCTTAGTACAACTGTCCAATACTGGGGTGGTACCCTTAAGGGTACATTTTTGTACCTCTTAGTCAGGGGCAGGCAAGTTCGGTCCTAGAGAGCTGATGTCCTGCAGAGTTTAGCTCCAACCCTACTAAGCTGCCACAGTATAAAACCCGTGGCTCCCAGCATGCATTGCAGCATTAAGTGTGTCACCATTGTTGAGATTCATATGCTCATTCTTGATATCTGTGTGCGTCCAAACATTAATCACTGTGGAATGTTTTTAAATCTCAAATTTCAGAATGTCTGATCTGTATTGTTGGTGAATATTATTTAATAAATATATTTAGTTAGGGGGTCAAACATTTTTCTCTATGATAACTTTGTTTTACTGCTTCTACTGAATTTAACAGAATATGTGTTTTGTTAACAATATAACATAAACCACAAACTCACCTAAAAAGCCAAGAGTCAAACTGCCCAACTGAAGGAAACACTGATCTCCATAATGGTGACCAAACATTTTCAATAAAACATCAACATCTAAACCTCTGTTAATTATCAATACGAGCTTCTATAGTCTTTCAGGGTTGGAGGCAAACTCTGCAGGACAGCGGCTCTCTAGGACTGGACTTGCCTACCCCTGCTCTAAGTAGAGGAAAATTGTACCCTAAGGACCAATTGTGTACCTTTAAAGTCCCTGTAAAGGCAATTCTGAGATTTGTTTCTAAACACATTAGAAATGTTAGAAATGTATTGTTGAAACACATTACAAAGACTGTGAACTATGTAATACTGAATTCAGAAGTTAGACCGTTAAGAAGTTTTTCACCATTGCTGTGTTCCGGATTTTTTGGGCGGGGTTAAAACGGTGGCTCGATGACGCACTGGAGTCGCTTGGCATGTGGCCCCTCCCCCATAACTAGAGTACATTCGCAATTTCGCATCAGTTCACCCGCTAGATTGCGAGTTACTGCCATTACCGTTAGTTACTACAGCCTACAACTTACAAAACAGCCTACAAAACAAACAAAAAGACGATCTCAAGAAGAGGTGGATTCATTTTGTGAACAGCTACCTTGATGGAGTGCTGACGATCACCACCAACACCTGCCTCTGCAGTGTCTTTACACCGGATAGTTTTACAAACTTTCATCGGCAACAACTGGGATTCACTGATAATCCACAGCAGAATGGGGCCGAACAGACTATCTCTCGCCCCGACCTTCATCCTCCCGTCCCGCCGACATCTGGTGCCGTCGTGACTCGTGAGCTGTACTTGAGTGTTGTTGTTGTCTTGTGTTTTTACGGCCGCTTTCCCACGAGTGGGTGTGGTTTCGGCGCCGATCAACGGACACGCCCCTAGCGTTTGAGAGCCGAGAATGCTGCTTATTTTTTCAAGATTTCGATAAGATATTTTATGTACTTAGCGGATTTTTTTATGATTCAAATTTGGCTAGTTGGTTAATAACACATTTATCTGTGGTGTGAGAAACACAGAACAGTTTAATTTTGACTTTACAGGGACTTTAAAGGTACAGTTATAAGTTTTGTTTCCCAAGGAACAACATTGTACCTCCACTGTACCTTTTTTTCTGAGAGTGTGGAGAAAAGGCTGCATAGATATGAAGGCTAAAATAGGCCCCCTGAACCAAGACCACGTTAGGCCACAGACAAATTCATGAAAGGCTGTAGATTCTGAAAAAACAGGATCAATGAGTAGTAATGAACGAGAAATACATACCACCACCAGTATTTGCATGAAAATTACTACTTGAAATTTGCTGAGTGTGAAAGGCTTTAAAAAGTAATGCCGGCTTGTCTGGTTGAGGACAAAGGATACTTTTTGCAGACGACATCACACTGAGTGAATCAACTTAGAATGGCTCTAATTTACATGTATTTATTTCTCCCCCCATCCTACTTACCCTCAGGTTGTGAACATTAGAAATATACCCAAAATCTATATGATCTAAAAATGAACAAATACTAAACAATATATATGTGTGTTTGATATCATTGGAAATGTCTTAGTGCGACTGGTACAAATATCTCATCCCCACAGAAATATTCAAGAAGATAACAATGGTTTTAAGAGTTTAAAGAGATGTTGCATAGTATGGTAGGTGTGGCTTTCAACCATTTGGTCTTTTGTCAATACAGGTCTGAGACAGTGATTAAATGTAAATTCCCTTTGTTAACATATGTTACCATTTGAAAGAAGTTATTGTCAGGTCTGAATACTTAAGGCAGCGTAGCAGAAGAGTCAGGGCACAATCCTGTAATCAGATTCGCCCGTAACGTTGTGTCCAGTCAACGTTACGTAACCTATGGAAAGTCAGGAACGCATCTCTTTACTTAAGAGTATTTGATGTTTTGAGGATCTTTGAATTGATTATGTAATTGGAATTATACCTGACTGTTTAATAAATTGTTACATTTTGATTTATTCTGACTTACTCTGGAATTATTAACGTGTATTAATAATTAAATGTGTGTCTAACTATTAAACATAAATGACCAAATAACCAAATTGGCATTCAAATCTAAATTCTAAATTATAATAAAATGGAGTCAGATAAAGAGGAATTGGAATTAGATCCATTTTGCCCAGCTGAGAACACCGAACGCGCAAATCCCTTCGCCCGCTATTCGCTGCCGCCATTGGAGCGATTTCATCGGCCCTACAAGTGTTTGAGTTATTTTGACTCTTGCTTGTAACTAGAATGCTGAGGATCACTATGTACACAGCACCTTGATTAAGGATGCTGACTCCACATTCAGCTGCGTTCGTAGAAGCACCATCCAAAGAATGTCCTATGCAGCGATGAGTAGGAGAACCACAGTTCTTTGCCTCTGCAGTTAGGAGGATTCTAAACCGTTGGGCGTGACTCCCGCTCACAGCTTGATAGAACTCTGCCAATAAAACGCCATCTAACCATCGGAACCCCCAAAAGACAACAAACCGCGTGACAGAAAGTAATAATTTAAATGAACGAAGAATATAATGACGACGATTAAGAAACCTCAGCCAATGCCCTTGTAGATGAATAAAAATATTTTATATGATAATACTTTACTAGCTAACCATAGCTAGCTATTGAACCCTGCAAAGATACCACCTTGGAAAAATAAAAATGTAAATTTGAGTGTCATAATTTAATACCTTAGGACAGGTTCATACTGTGTGATTTTGATCGCAATCCTCAAAGATACATTTGACCCTAGGCTAAAATCTGATGTCTTTGATAGATGGTTTGGCAAACTCACCACAGCCGATTATTGACTATTGTGATACGATTTTACCCTGAAATAAATTCGCTGAATGTGAAACGGCTGATGTAAAACTGCAGACAAGCTGTTGTGCGGACAAGCGCAGTCGCACTTATGTTTTTGCAAACTTTCTAGTGTATTTGCATTTGCAAATACAGCTGCTCCATTATGTCAAGGAGCAGAGACGTGGACTTGTGCTTCTTGTTACATCGCCACCTACTGGTTTTGCATGCTTTTGACGGCATGGGTACGTGTAAATGAAAACTTTTCTGAAAACTGACGTGTGCACAATGTTATTTTTGAAACTGGAGATGTTGAAATGTCCATTTATGAAATAGCCACCCAGTGTAAAAGTAGCTTCAGTGAAGAGAAAAAGCTCACTGCAAGAGGGCCCTTGCCATTTGCGGTGTGACCAGGGAATTAATAAGCACGTGCAGACTGCGTGTTAATAGCCAATGCTATTTGGTACCAGCGGAAAGGCAGGCATTTTCAAACACTCCTCCTGTATATTGAGAAAACTATTGAGGGTTGGCATTTACCATCCGTTTTGCAGTGTTGAGCATAGCCGATCACAGACATATCTGTTGAGCACTTAAAAGCAATGCCCTATTAGAGGAGTTTACGTAACACAATGCACACAATCAATATCAAGTGGTTCAGAACTTGTTGGCCACAAAGAGTAGAACATGCAATAGATTCATGGTGCAGTGCAGTCAGATTAGACTATAACAGTTTTTGCTAGAATGTAGGAGTTTAGCTGAATTGAAGCACTTTGCCAGTTTCTATGCATTTATAAAGGGTGTGCACTCTGCTCACTTACTTTATTCATAAAAGATTTGAATTATGTTCCCACGCTGAAATTTCAGTTATGATACGAGATGCATATCTTTATGTAAACCAGGTCGGATTAAGTACAGAATTATATTAGTGCTGCTGTCGAATAACTACACTGTAAAAAAAAAGAAAAGAAAAAAAGCAGAACATTTTTGAGTTTACTCAACTTAGGATCAATAGTTGTGCAAACTTTGTTTTAGTTCTCTCAACTTTTTTCATGTTATATAGCTGAATAAACTTTAAAAGCTGATTTTGTCATACAAAACATAAGTTGGATTTTTTACAGTGTAGTTAAACCTTGTGTATACAAACCTTTGATATGACCGAAATATGGTGTTGTGAATGTTAGTGAGAATACACGTTTCAGTTTGATTCAAAATCGTAACCAGGGGTGCCCTAGCACAAAAAAATTCCAAGTGAGACGAAACTATATTCTATAGTTCTAAAAATAGACAGGCACTCAGATATTACAGTCGCTAAAAAAACGCAGGTTTACTGGAGTGACACAGCGAAAGCACTCAACTACTATATACGGTCTGTTTGTGCTGAGCCAGACGTAACCAGGATTTTATGGAAATAAAGAGCATAAATATCGCAATATTCAATGACAGGTAAAGCATGGTTCTCACTGTAAAAAAGAAAACAAGATTGTATAGGAACCATTTATATTCACCCTAGGTTAATTTAACCATTACTTCACTAGTTCACACTTACATATAATTTAGAGTAAATTTAATTGCGTATGTGGCGTGCTGTCTGGGGGGAGGGTTTCGAGCTCGGACTTTGGCCCGAACCCAGAGTACCCCCCGTATGTAAGTGGTTTAGAACTAAAAAAGGAAAAAAAGAGCAAAATGTGGAGAAGGGGTGGTGGAGGGATGCTGGAAAAACTGTCAACAAAATGGAGGTAAGACGGCTTCGTATTTATACCTCTTTTGTTGATTGGCTGAGTACTCTCCACCTGTGTCAATTATCTGACATGTTCCTCCTGAACCTCGTTTAATAAAACAGCATTTCACTAGTTCACACTTACATATAATTTAGAGTAAATTTAATTGCGTATGTGGCGTGCTGTCCGGGGGGAGGGCTTTGAGCTCGGACTTTGGCCCGAACACAGAGTACCCCCCAAAAGCTAGAAAGCATAGGACAGCCGCCTGCTAAATACCCCCCAAGAAGTGCCGAGCTTGGCGGCTGGCATGAGAGAGGGACCTGGTTATTTGATTCGGAGGGCCCGTTAGTGGCTTGTGTCGCCTATGGGCGGCCCTTGTTGGTTCACAAATCACATGGTTCTTGACGGGAGCAGGGTGTGGTCTTGTACGTGGGAGACCACCTGGAAGAAAAATGGGAAAAAGAAATGAGATCTTGATTTAGAGATTTTTTGGCACTTACCCTTTCCTTGCTGCATGGAAACTTTCCATTTTCTTGCTGCAATGAATCGGTCCACTTCCTTACTAAGTGGAAACTTTCAACTCGTGCAAACTATCAATCTAGAGGGTTTTATCCACTTCCTTGCTGTGTGGAAAACTGTCCACTCCTCGCTGGGTGAAATGTATCCGTCTTGCTGTGGAAAAAACTATCCGTTTCCTTGCGGTGTTTATAAAACTTCTATTTCTCGCTGTGTGGAAAACAATTCACTTTCTTGCTGCATGTAATCTTACATTTTTCGCTGCATTGACTCTTCAAAATAAGATAAAAAAAGTAATCGTATTCACTATCTCGCTGTGGAATATTCTACTTCTCACTTAGTTGGACTTATTCGCTTGAGGAGACTGTTGACCATCTTACTGCGTGGACGCCGGTCCAGTATCTTACTGCGGAGGACGCCTGTCCACTATCTTACTGCGGAGGACGACTGTCCACTATCTTACTGCGGAGGACGACTGTCCACTCTCTTACTGCGGAGGACGCCTGTCCACTATCTTACTGCGGAGGATGACTGTCCACTGTCTTACTGCGTGGACGACTGTCCACTATCTTACTGCGTGGACGACTGTCCACTATCTTACTGCGTGGACGACTGTCCACTATCTTACGCGTGGGCGACTGTCCACTATCTTACTGCGTGGACGACTGTCCACTATCTTACTGCGTGGACGACTGTCCACTATCTTACTGGGTGGACGACTGTCCACTATCTTACTGCGGAGGATGACTGTCCACTATCTTACTGCGTGGACGACTGTCCACTATCTTACTGCGTGGACGACTGTCCACTATCTTACTGCGTGGACGACTGTCCACTATCTTACTGCGTGGACGACTGTCCACTATCTTACTGCGTGGACGACTGTCCACTATCTTACTGCGTGGACGACTGTCCACTATCTTACTGCGTGAACGACTATCCAGTATTTTACTGCGTGAACGACTATCCACCATCTTACTGCGTGGACAACAATCCACCATCTTACTGCGTGGGCAACTATCCACCATCTTACTGCGTGGGCGACTATCCACCATCTTACTGCGTTGACGACTATCCACCATCTTACTGCGTGGGCAACTATCCACCATCTTACAGCATGGGCAACTTCTTACTGCGTGTCCAGTATCTTATTGCGTGGACAGCTATCCACTATCTTACTCTATTTGCTTTTCTTGTTGCGTGGATCTTTCCGCTGACTCACTGCTCGGAAACTTTTCACTGGCCCACTGTGTGGAAACTTTCCAATGGCATACTGTGTGGAAACTTTCCACTGAATCACTGTGTGGAAACTTCCTGCTGACTCCCTGCGTGGAAACTTTCCACTGAATCACTGTGTGGAAACTTTCCGTTTACTCACTGCATGGAAACTCCGTTGACTTACTGTGTGGAAACTTTCCGTTGACTCACTGTGTGGAAACTTTCCGTTGGCTCACTCCGTGGAAACTTTCCACTGAATCACTGTGTGGAAACTTTCCGTTTACTCACTGCATGGAAACTCCGTTGACTCACTGTGTGGAAACTTTCCGTTGACTCACTGTGTGGAAACTTTCCGTTGGCTCACTCCGTGGAAACTTTCCACTGAATCACTGTGTGGAAACTTTCCGTTTACTCACTGCATGGAAACTCCGTTGACTCACTGCGTGGAAACTTTCCACTGAATCACTGTGTGGAAACTTTCCGTTTACTCACTGCGTGGAAACTTTCCACTGAATCACTGTGTGGAAACTTTCCGTTGACTCACTGCGTGGCAACTTTCCTTTGGCTCACTGCGTGGAACCTTTCTGTTGGCTCACTGCATGGAACCTTTCCGTTGGCTCACTGCGTGGAACCTTTCAATTTCTCCTGGAAATACTAAGAACAGAAAGGAAAAGCATGAGATTACATGTTGGCTGGACAGAAACAAATCCCTCGGTGGACGACCCAGGGGATTTTGAAAAGTATCTGAGGACCATCTCCCAAGAGCTTGAATCTGCTGTTGGGAGATGCCTTTTTGAGCTGCTGAGCTTGCGGCCTGACTGTTGAAGAACAGATTTGGGATGTTTCTGGAACCAAAAGCGTGTCACGGGTTTATTGGATTCATCCGTGAACAGGGGCAATTTTGTTTGAGAACTTCTCCATTGAAGATATGTCAGAACTGACTGGTATGGTTGGATCAGTGATGAGAGTTTAAAAATTTAGATAAAATTACCCTTTTTTATTTGGTCAGTCTCACTTTGCTTGATCAGATAAGAGAATGTTTCCCCATCTATTAATGATAAGTCGGAGATGGTGGGGTGGATTTTTTGGGTCGAATTTTGATGTGATAGCGAGTTCCGAACATCTAAGGAAACCAAAGAAGGCTAAGACAAACATGGTGTCGAGTGGTCGGGTGGTACTGAGAGGCTGGTACCCTGTGCGAGGATGTGTGTAGTGAGGATGTCTAGCATTGGGATGGATTGGCTGGGATCTTCGGATCCCTTGATCTGGAGGGAGGTCTGAGAATTATTTATCTAGAGAGAGGGACTTTACGGAAAACTGAATGCCACTCAGGTAACCTTTGATGAACCCTACTTGGAGGCTCTTGATGTTGTTAAGATAAGAAATGAACGAGGTAATTGAAAGGAGAGAAAAATGGACACGTAGGATTGGAGGGTCCTGAGAGAAACTGCTTGGAAAATGGTATCGAGCGATGCTTCAAGGAGGGGGTTTTAACAGGAGGGTTACGGGAAAATTAGTTGCGAATAGCAAGGTACTGGAGTTGGGAATTGGTCAGCCAACTTCCTGAATTTCAGCGAGGATCTGTGCGCGGATGTTTTGGGACAGTGGTGGTGGTTCCATGGCCAGGGTCGTTGGATGGCACGGGCATCTGTATTGCAGATGGAGGTGGGAGGGTTATAAACCGGGGCTGCGGATGTCGGCGGCAGCCTCACACTTGGGTTTTCCTCTGTGATTTGGAAAGAAAAGTTAGCTGGATGATGGAAGAAAATGTGGGCTTTTACTTAGGTGGACTTAAGCAGAGAAAGGCTTGTGCTTATTTGTGCCACTGGAGCTGCAGGCCACTGGACGTAGGTGCACTGTAAAAAAATGCTGTAAAATAACGGTCAAATTTTGACAGTAACATGCTGTTTTCCAATAAAACAGTAATATACCGTAGAAAACAATGCAATCTGGGTAATATTTTCATTTTCAAGCAAAAGGCCAACGGGAATATACTGTGAATTAACATCACTCAAAGTCGACACACAGAGGCTGTGCTCCAAATCACACCCTATACCCTCATTCACTATTCCCTACACTAGTGTACTGGTATAGACCACTAGACAGAGTGAACTCACACACTGATGACCACCAGCTGATATCACTGAAGGAAAGAGAAACATGAACAGAAAAAAAGTTGATTTCATTAACTGAAGATAAAAGAAGACATCAAATCTCTGAAGATCTCAGCAGAGGAGGATTAAACAACTCCACAAACAGCATTACCAGCTTCACACATTACTAACCAGGAAACATAAGATGATGTTGACTGTTTGTAAATGGTTTGTTTCACTGAGATTACTCAAGGTTTAATCTAGAATGTTGTTTTTCATTTTATTTTTTTATGGTATGCCATTTTACGGAATGAGATCAATCAGTATTACAACAATCAGATCATTTGAAGAGCATGAAAACAGTTTTTGGCCAAAACATTTTGACCATCAGTGCAATTCAGATTCACATAGACATCTAGAATCGGTGTATAAATCTCAACAATGGTGACGAACAAAAGCTTCATGCTGCAATGCATGCTGGGTACCAGCGTTGTTCAAAAATCGTCCATGACTCCCAGCATGCATTGCGGTATGAATAAATTATGCTGCTGAATAGCCTGGTTATTTCCTTTAATTCTCACTATTTACCTTTATTTTGGTGTTGTTTTGACTTTTAGTAGTGTTTTGTGAAGTTGATTGTTGAGATTCATATGCTGATTCTTCATGTTTATGTCAGTCTAAAACTCGTCGCAGATTAAATCATGAGTTAAAATCATAAGTTTAAAAAATAATTGAGTTTAAAAAATAACCTTCATAATTGATTCCTTATTGCTGCTTTATATTTTGTAGAAGTGTCACTGATTGCTATCGTACAATAACGGTAAAACTATGTATTTTTGAAACAATGGATTTGTTTAGGGATTAAACTAACAAACTAAGTATCCCATTATGATTATGTCATAAGCAAAACATAACCAGTGACACCTGTTCACACTTTTTTCATGGCTGTTTCTTGTTATAACAAATGTGTCTAAGAAACACAGATACAGCAGCCAAAGAAAATCCATTGCAAAGTCAAGGGTCAAGAGCCCAACTGAAGCAAACACTGATCACCATAATGGTGACCAAACATTATCAATTAAACATCAACACCAAAAGATCTGTTAATTCTCAATAAGAGCTTCTGTAGACATCTGACAGAAATAAAGTCAGTCTGGTCAGTAATGTGTGAAGCTGGTAATGCTGTTTGTGGAGTTGTTTAATCCTCCTCTGCTGAGATCTTCAGAGATGTAATGTCTTCAGTTGATTTCATCTAAGGCTGTGGCAGTAGTTCTTGTGTTTCTCTTTCCTTCAGCGATTATGAAGGTGTTCATCACTAATTCTCAATTATCACTCAATTAATCCCTTAATTATCTCATTAACTTCAACACCGCTTCAATTACTCTAACACTCTGTAGTGTGGACACATATAAGTGTTCATTTAAAACCTAAGATTTTGCTGTGGGGTTTAAAGGGTTAAAGGGATAAGATGAAAAAAACCCCAGAGTGAAACGTAAATTAATGGTAAGCAACTGTAAATTAATTTACGGAAAAGTACTGTAAAAAAACAGCAATCTACTGGCAACCAGAGCTGCCAGTAGATTACCGTTAAATCAAGGAAAAAACAGTAATATACTGTAAAACATAACATGATGAATAACACCAGATGAATCGAGATATGTTTACTGAAATATTAGTGAAAGTTAATAGAAAAAAGATGTGCAAAGTCAGTAACTGATAAGGAGAGTAAATATTCAAATGAACTGTGTTTATGTGTTGTTGCAGAAGGTGATATAGAAGAAATCTTAGTTGAATGAATTCGTTTTGCGGGTCACCATTGTGCTGGAGAGTAGCGCCTGTGCTTCAGTCCAGGATGAGCAGAGAAACACTGATGATATGCTGTCTGATGCTTTATTTAAAGGCAGTGGCTGTGTTTGCTGATGAAGTTATGAGGTGTTTGTTGATTTGGCACATGTGCTATTGCTAATGATGAACAGCAAAGATTGAAGTTAAAGTCATATTTCTTAAGTATTTCACTACTCATTGCGACACATAACATGTTTGCAGTTTATATTTATATTAAGAAATGTTCTTTTTCAGTGGATTTCATTGAAATAAGTTTACAGTACAAACACCATATAAATAATTGTTTTAAAATGAGAACTGTTTTAAGCGATCAGTTTTTCCCAAATGGTAATTTCATGGTATTATTACGGTAACATACTGTAAAAAAAAGAGAGCTGTAAATAAACAGTAGAGGACTGTAAATTAACAGTACATTGCTGGCAACCACAGCTGCCAGTAGATTACCGTTATTTTACAGCACAATTTTTTACAGTGTGGGGTTATAACCTGTTGGATAAAACTGTTGAAATGATTGGCCAGTGCAGCTAAACTGTAAAAAATTGTGCTGTAAAATAACGGTAATCTACTGGCAGCTGTGGTTAAATCTCTGAAGATCTCAGCAGAGGAGTATTAAACAACTCCACAAACAGCATTACCAGCTTCACACATTACTGACCAGACTGACTTTATTTCTGTCAGATGTCTACAGAAGCTCTTATTGAGAATTAACAGATCTTTTGGTGTTGATGTTTAATTGATAATGTTTGGTCACCATTATGGTGATCAGTGTTTGCTTCAGTTGGGCTCTTGACCCTTGACTTTGCAATGGATTTTCTTTGGCTGCTGTATCTGTGTTTCTTAGACACATTTGTTATAGCAAGAAACAGCCATGAAAAAAGTGTGAACAGGTGTCACTGGCTGTTTTGCTTATGACATAATCATAATGGGATGCTTAGTTTGTTTGTCTAATCCCTAAACAAATCCATTGTTTCAAAAATACATAGTTTTACCGTTATTGTACGATTGCAATCAGTGACACTTCTACAAAATATAAAGCAGCGATAAGGAATCAATTATGAAGGTTATTTTTTAAACTCAATTATTTTTTAAACTTATGATTTTAACTCATGATTTAATCTGCGATGAGTTTTAGACTGACATAGACATGAAGAATCAGCATATGAATCTCAACAATGGTGACAATAAACACAACAGATTAACAGATCAACTCATCAACTTCACAAAACACTACTAAAAGTCAAAAACAACACCAAAATAAAGGTAAATAGTGAGAATTAAAGGAAATAACCAGGCTATTCAGCAGCATAATTTATTCATACCGCAATGCATGCTGGGAGTCATGGACGATTTTTGAACAACGCTGGTACCCAGCATGCATTGCAGCATGAAGCTTTTGTTCGTCACCATTGTTGAGATTCATACACCGATTCTAGATCTCTATGTGAATCTGAATTGCACTGATGTTCAAAATGTTTTGGCCACAAACTGTTTTCATGCTCTTCAAATGATCTGATTGTTGTAATACTGATTGATCTCATTCCTTTAAAATGGCATACCATAAAAAAATAAAATGAAAAACAACATTCTAGATTAAACCTTGAGTAATCTCAGTGAAATAGACCATTTACAAACAGTCAACATCATCTTCTTATGTTTCCTCTTGGCTTTGTGTGCTATAACAAATGTATTTAAAACACATCATTAAAGCAGTGAGAGAAACATTAAAGTTAGTTTCAATGGTCAAGAGCACAACTAAAGCAAACACTGATCACCATAATGGTAACGTCAAAAGAAACCATAACACAACCTCTGTTAATTCTCAATAAGAGCTTCTGTAGATGTCTGACAGAAATAAAGTCAGTCTGGTTAGTAATGTGTGAAGCTGCTAATGCTGTTTGTGGAGTTGTTTAATCCTCCTCTGCTGAGATCTTCAGAGATTTGATGTCTTCTTTTATCTTCAGTTAATGAAATCAACTTTTTTTCTGTTCATGTTTCTCTTTCCTTCAGTGAAATCAGCTGGTGGTCATCAGTGTGTGAGTTCACTCTGTCTAGTGGTCTATATCAGTACACTAGTGTAGGGAATAGTGAATGAGGGTATAGGGTGTGATTTGGAGCACAGCCTCTGTGTGTCGACTTCGAGTAATGTTAATTCACAGTATATTCCCGTTGGCCTTTTGCTCGAAAATGAAAATATTACCCAGATTGCATTGTTTTCTACGGTATATTACTGTTTTATTGGAAAACAGCATGTTACTGTCAAAATTTGACCGTTATTTTACAGCATTTTTTTACAGTGTAACACTCTGTAGTGTGGACACATATAAGTGTTCATTTAAAACCTAAGATTTTGCTGTGGGGTTTAAAGGGTTAAAGGGATAAGATGAAAAAAAACCCAGAGTGAAACGTAAATTAACGGTAAGCAACTGTAAATTAATTTACGGAAAAGTACTGTAAAAAAACAGCAATCTACTGGCAACCAGAGCTGCCAGTAGATTACCGTTAAATCAAGGAAAAAACAGTCATATACTGTAAAACATAACATGATGAATAACACCAGATGAATCGAGATATGTTTACTGAAATATTAGTGAAAGTTAATAGAAAAAAGATGTGCAAAGTCAGTAACTGATAAGGAGAGTAAATATTCAAATGAACTGTTTTTATGTGTTGTTGCAGAAGGTGATATAGAAGAAATCTTAGTTGAATGAATTAGTTTTGCGGGTCACCATTGTGCTGGAGAGTAGCGCCTGTGCTTCAGTCCAGGATGAGCAGAGAAACACTGATGGTATGCTGTCTGATGCTTTATTTAAAGGCAGTGGCTGTGTTTGCTGATGAAGTTATGAGGTGTTTGTTGATTTGGCACATTTGCTATTGCTAATGATGAACAGCAAAGATTGAAGTTAAAGTCATATTTCTTAAGTATTTCACTACTCATTGCGACACATAACATGTTTGCAGTTTATATTTATATTAAGAAATGTTCTTTTTCAGTGGATTTAATTGAAATAAGTTTACAGTACAAACACCATATAAATCAGTTTTTCCAAATGGTAATTTCATGGTATTATTACGGTAACATACTGTAAAAAAAGAGAGCTGTAAATAAACAGTAGAGGGCTGTAAATTAACAGTACATTGCTGGCAACCACAGCTGCCAGTAGATTACAGTTATTTTACAGCACAATTTTTTACAGTGTGTAATTGAAGCGGTGTTGAAGTTAATGAGATAATTAAGGGATTAATTGAGTGATAATTGAGAATTAGTGATGAACACCTTCATAAGCGCTGAAGGAAAGAGAAACACAAGAACTACTGCCACAGCCTTAGATGAAATCAACAGAAGACATTAAATCTCTGAAGATCTCAGCAGAGGAGTATTAAACAACTCCACAAACAGCATTACCAGCTTCACACATTACTGACCAGACTGACTTTATTTCTGTCAGATGTCTACAGAAGCTCTTATTGAGAATTAACAGATCTTTTGGTGTTGATGTTTAATTGATAATGTTTGGTCACCATTATGGTGATCAGTGTTTGCTTCAGTTGGGCTCTTGACCCTTGACTTTGCAATGTATTTTCTTTGGCTGCTGTATCTGTGTTTCTTAGACACATTTGTTATAGCAAGAAACAGCCATGAAAAAAGTGTGAACAGGTGTCACTGGTTATGTTTTGCTTATGACCTAATCAGAATGGGATGCCTAGTTTGTTAGTCTAATCCCTAAACAAATCCATTGTTTCAAAAATACATAATTTTACCGTTATTGTATGATAGCAATCAGTGACACTTCTACAAAATATAAAGCAGCGATAAGGAATCAATTATGAAGGTTATTTTTTAAACTCTATTATTTTTTAAACTTATGATTTTAACTCATGATTTAATCTGCAATGAGTTTTAGACTGACATAGACATGGAGAATCAGCATATGAATCTCAACAATGGTGACAATAAACACAACAGATTAACAGATCAACTCATCAACTTCACAAAACACTACTAAAAGTCAAAAACAACACCAAAATAAAGGTAAATAGTGAGAATTAAAGGAAATAACCAGGCTATTCAGCAGCATAATTTATTCATACCGCAATGCATGCTGGGAGTCATGGGCGATTTTTGAACATACCCAGCATGCATTGCAGCATGAAGCTTTTGTTCGTCACCATTGTTGAGATTCATACACCGATTCTAGATCTCTATGTGAATCTGTTTTGCACTGATGTTCAAAATGTTTTGGCCACAAACTGTTTTCATGCTCTTCAAATGATCTGATTGTTGTAATACTGATTGATCTCATTCCATAAATGGCATACCATAAAAAAATAACATGAAAAACAACATTCTAGATTAAACCTTGAGTAATCTCAGTGAAACAAACCATTTACTAACAGTCAACATCATCTTCTTAAGTTTCCTCTTGGCTTTGTGTGCTATAACAAATGTATTTAAAACACATCATTAAAGCAGTGAGAGAAACATTAAAGTTAGTTTCAATGGTCAAGAGCCCAACTAAAGCAAACACTGATCACCATAATGGTAACGTCAAAAGAAACCATAACACAACCTCTGTTAATTCTCAATAAGAGCTTCTGTAGACGTCTGACAGAAATAAAGTCAGTCTGGTTAGTAATGTGTGAAGCTGGTAATGCTGTTTGTGGAGTTGTTTAATCCTCCTCTGCTGAGATCTTCAGAGATTTGATGTCTTCTTTTATCTTCAGTTAATGAAATCAACTTTTTTTCTGTTCATGTTTCTCTTTCCTTCAGTGATATCAGCTGGTGGTCATCAGTGTGTGAGTTCACTCTGTCTAGTTGTCTATATCAGTACACTAGTGTAGGGAATAGTGAATGAGGGTATAGGGTGTGATTTGGAGCACAGCCTCTGTGTGTCGACTTCGAGTGATGTTAATTCACAGTATATTCCCGTTGGCCTTTTGCTTGAAAATTAAAATATTAACCAGATTGCATTGTTTTCTAAGGTATATTACTGTTTTATTGGAAAACAGCATGTTACTGTCAAAATTTGACCGTTATTTTACAGCATTTTTTTACAGTGTATTTAATCTCTAATAAGGTTAAAGAGGTATCCTTTAAGTTGTTTCATCGATTTTATCCTGTCAATCTCTATATCAAAAAAATGTTTCCTGAGATGGATCCCCTTTGCTCCTTTTGTGGAGTGGAAGATGAGTCTGTCCCTCACCTCTTTTGGGATTGTATTCATGTAGCTACTTTTTGGAATACATTTTGTTTATTTATACGTGTTTCTCTCTTAGACAATTTTTCTTTGGAGTTTAAGGATGTCCTATTTGGATTTTATAACTCTGACATGAGTCTTAAAGACTAATATGTACCTTTAAGGTAATAATATGTACCTTTAAGGTACTAATATGCACTCTTAAAGTACTGATATGTACCTTTTGAGGTACAAATATGTACCATTTAGGGGTGAGTAAGGTACAAAGATGTACCTTCACTTTTGTACCTTAGGGTACCGCCCCAGTGACAGCACTGTACCTTTTTTCTGAGCGTGTGAGATGAACAGCATTTAGTGTTGACGATGCATTAAATGTTTGATTTGAAGCCACCAGAATCGTGATTAGTGGCTTCTTTATTTGAGGTCTTGACCCTGGACTTTTAACTTCAGCTTTTCTCTGTTTGCTGGAACTGTGTGTTTATTCTTCCGAAACAGCAGAAATCACAGGAGAAAATCATGATCAGATGATAATGTCATCATCACATGTATTTGTTGAGCTTAGCAAGTGTTTGATATCTGAGCAATTACTATAAAAATTATCTTCTTTTGTAATTAATATTTTTATAACAATGTTGTTGTTATTTGCACACACACACACATCAGGAATCAGCTCATGAATCTCAACAATGGTGACAAACTAAAAGCTGCATGATGGGAGCCACCATAGTACAAAACTCATCCATGAGCGGCATGATGCTTTTGGTTTGTCACCATTGTTGAGATGCATGAGCTGATTCTAGATGTGTGTGTTTGATGAGATTATTCTGCAGATTTAAACTTTCTGAAAACAAATCTATTATTCTATATATATTTATTATCATTCTACACTGCTGGATATCATGATGTAGTTTCACAAGACCATTATAGCTCACAGCGCTTAACATAAATACATCCACATTCTCAAAAACTTGACAAGTTCTTGATCATTATGACATCATCAAGAAACATCTTTCTCTTGCCATAACAAATTAATGTACTTGAGACTTGAGAATGTACAGCAAACAGAGAAGCGTTAAAAAACAAGTTAAGAGTCAAGAACTCAAATAAAGGAGCCACTAATCACAATTCTGGTGACTTTAAATCAAACATTCAATAAATCATCAGCATCGAAAACTCTGTTAATAAGAGCGTGCGTTTGTGTCGATTCATGATGTCTAAAACAGCCAGGTAATAAAAGGTTCAAACAAACTCTTTATTAAACACTACTGGACTAAACACAAGTTAACAATACGGTTCAGTGTTCATCCAAACACAGGAAGTGACTCTGGCAAATACACACCTACAGTCACATGTAACACACATCTGACAAAAGTTGTGTAATTATAACACATTAGTGTGTAAAAGGTTTCAACACACTTCTGTGTAAGCGGAATAACACATTAGTTGAATAACAACACAAAGAATTAAAGAATTAAAGAAAAGACACAGGTTGTGTGTTAAATTTGACACAACATGTGTTGTCCCTGAGCCCACTCACTACATGTGTTAAAAATCTCTTTTAGAGTGTATAATTGCCTATAGCCTACTACAAAGCAGGGCCGTAACCACCATAGACGTTGCAAAAAAAAAAAAAAAAAACGACATATGACATTTTGACATCAAATAAATGTTGAGTTGACATCAAATGCCAACATCAACAAAACATCAAAATGACATCAGCAGAGGTCAAAATCTTGACATCACATTGACGTCAATATGACTTTCATTCTAGACCTATTTTGTGACGTAGTTTTGACATCATGTTTGATGTCCTATTGATGTTAAACTGACTTCAAATGCCCACTGGGTTGATTGGGGAGGCGTCTGTATCCGGTTTGAAATAAGTTATTTCTCTGGATTTAAACATTGTTGGAACATTTAGGATAATGTAAGTACACAAGTCAGCTAATTAATATAGTAGTTTTGGATATTTTAATCCAAAAAAATGTACATTTTGTGCCTTTAATGCGAACAGATCAATGCACTGATGTCAGTGCATATTAGCAAATGTAATTTAAATTTAGCGATTTCAACAGTGAAGCAAATCGAGATTCAAGCTTAACTTCAGTTAATCGTGAAGCCCTGATTAATAGTTGTCTGGGTGCATGTTGCTTTGAATTTGTGGGAAGAATGATAGAGGGTAAAAGCCATTCTGTTCCACTTTAAGCTTTTCTAAAACGATCATTCAGTGAGCTGTGTCGAGCGAATCATAACGAGGCATTTAACGACACATAAACGAGCGATCGCGGCGCGAAATTAAGTGTCTCAAACGAATGCTGCTCTGTAGCCATACGACCTTGCGACATAAACCTGACATTGATGTATGCGAAAAGAGGAGAGGAGTAAAATGCTACACCCAGTCAACATCAGAAGTGCATAAACATACGTATCATTGAGATGAATGCTGATGTAGTAATGATGACGCCAGATGGTGATGAAGATTACAGCCGTGTCTTTGATAACAGGCCCAGAATCCTAATGAAAGGGATTGCTGAAACAAACCGAAACAAAAGAAATCCGCGAGGAGAGGACTGCAAGTTTCTGAATCTGACATGCGAGATTTTGCTCTCCTTAGTGACAAAGCAGTAGAAACTCGCGCCTGTTGCTGTGACGCTGAACGTTCGAAATGATAGGCTGACATGGACTTGAACCACTGTAGCATTTAACATGATACATTTGAACTTTGTGTAGGACCATCAATCGACCGCTAAGGACCGTCAGGATCGTCAACTGTGAACGCGGCGTCAGTATCTGCGAACGTTGTAATGAATGCCCACTAAGCAAAGTTATGTCCAAAAGACGTCTTTTCAACGTCTTTGACCCTAGAGGCGAACGTTGAAAAGACGTCTTTTGGACATAACTTTGCTTAGTGGGTGGGAACAGAACTTATATTCTACAGATGACGAATAATGATTGGCTAGATAAATAATGAATGAATGACGTGACATTGGAGACTTCCAGGTAGAACTACGCTAGAGCTTCCATTTCTGTTGCAGTCTGGTGTCCTAACCAAGCTGCAACCTCCCGCGATCTCTCTTGAAGCCAATAGAGATTGCTAAGACATGTGACCAACTGGGCCGCAACATCAGAATGCAAAGAATTTGGGGTATGTTTGGCCCATTTACATGGTCTGGCATAGCGGGCTAGTGTTCTGGCATGAAAATAATTAAAAAGGAGAGAGAAAAACAGAATATAATCCTACAAAATGCAGCGGACTAAAGAAAACATTGTTGGACCATATCGCCTAAAACTAAATCCTAATGCAACGATGAGATATGATGAGAAAATAAAGGGAATCAAAGGACTGGATCCTTACGAGCTGAGTGATTGGTCATGAGACGTCAAACTGTTGCCTAACTTCCAGCACCCATATATATGGATTTCTTTTAAAAAGGTTTAAAAACGAAAGAAAAGACGAGAGTCGGCTGTTTTTGAATAGCCTATTTTAAGTTTCTAATTTAGTGTTTGTGATTTTAGGCTATAACCTATGTTTAAATGTTTTGCCACTTGTGTGTGCTAAATCTAAAGTACTAGGCTATATAAATATAAATGAATGAATGAATGAATGAACGTTTAAATGTAGTAAGCTACGTTAAAACCTGACATCTATGAAAGTGGTATACAACAGCGGATCAGTTGCGCACTGCAAACGCACCACCGGGAATACGTCATGATGACGACACATTAGCAATCTCTATACGGAAGTGACTTAAACTTCAGTTCATCGACTGGCCACTAGGGACAGGCTCTAGAAGGGAGCAGAATCTTTGAGCCCCATGTTAAAATGCCCAACTTTACATCAGAAAAAAAAATGTTTACAGCCTGGTACAAATTATAGTTTTGGTCTAAATGGCTAATTTTGCCCTTCATGACAACTGTGAGGGGGTGGATTTTTTTTATAATTCATTCGTTTACATTAAATAAAGCCTTAAAGTTCTGCACAATTAAGGGCGTGGCCACTTTGAGTGGTAGGTGGATAGCCATTTATCTGCTGTCTGTTAGTCATTGCGTCACCAAAGCTCCGCCCACACCCCGCCTCGTTGCCCATTGGCAACGGCCAGCTCGACCCTACTTTACACTTCAAAACTGCTCTGCAGAATCCTATGGGTGACATCACGGACACTACGTCCCATATTTTTATACACACTATGGTCCTAACCAGACGTGATGCGACAAGATTTTCAGCAGCAAACCAGACTCGACCCGAGATCAATCAATCAAAAACCACAGCCAATCAGAAGAGTTTGTGGGCGGGCTCTCTGCAAGCACATGGACTGCATTTGCAACGAAATTGAATGTAGCCTACAATATCGAATTCCTAAATAGTACAATATTTTAGCATGATTAAAAATACATACTGACAGAATATTTATTTTTATTTATTTTTTTAAATCATAGAATACACTTGTTTGTTCCCCTTGACAATTTGAACACAGTTGTTTTCTTTTAATTTATTTTTACACAGCAAAATCCTCAGTGTTAAATGTACACTGTGAGTGTATATATGAGTCCACTATGATAATTAAGTGATGATTGAGGATTAATGATGAACACCTGCTGTTAATAAGCTGTTACCTGATGATAACAAGCAGAATCACTAAATGAAAGAGAAACACAAGAACTACATCTGACTTCAGCCACAGCCTTAGATGAAATCAACTGACGATAAAAGAAGACATTAAATCTCTGAAGATCTCAGCAGAGGAGGATTAAACAATTCCACAAACAGCATTACCAGCTTCACACATTACTAACCAGACTGACTTTATTTCTGGTATACATCTACATAAGCTCTTATTGAGAATCAATAGAGTTTGCTTTTTTATGTCACCATTATGGTGATTAGTGTTTTCTTTAATTGGGCAGTTTGACGACTTTTTAATGGTAGTGTTTCTCTGACTGCTGTATCTGGGTTTGCTATGGCAAGAAAAGCAAGAGAAAACACAATCTGAGTTTTCATAAAAACAAAAACATTTCTCAATAAGAGAAACAAAGATAACAGAAATAAAGTCAGCCTGGTCAGTAATGTATGAAGCTGGTAATGCTGTTTGTTGTTTAATCCTCCTCTGCTGAGGTCTTCAGAGATTTAATGTCTTTTATCTTCAGTTAATTTCATCTAGGGCTGTGGCTGAAGTCAGTTGTAGTAATTGTGTTTCTCTTTTCTTTAGTGATTCTGCTTGTTATCATCAGGCAACAGCTTATTAACAACAGGTGTTCATCATTAATGCTCAATCATCACTTAATTATCTCATTAACTTCAACACTGATTTGGTGTTACCTTTTAACACTCTGAGTGTGGACTCATAGTGGACTCATATATACACTCACAGTGTACATTTAACACTGAGGATTTTGCTGTGCAAGATCTGAGATTAATTATTCCGTACATTATCCAGAACCGACTGTCATTGAAATCTCGTAAAGGAACAAAGTCAATGATTATTAAAATCCTGTAATGAAATTAAACCGACTGTCACTGAAATATCATTAGGTAACAAAACCAAATTGCCTTCAATGAAACAAAGCCAATCATCACTAAATTCTCATAACAGAACAAAACTGACCTTTGTTAAAATACCATTGAAATAAAATTGCAAAAAAGTCTCGTAATTAAATGAAACCGTCAGTGAATTCTCATAACCAAATCAAACCAACCTTCATTGAAATCTCATAAAGGAACAAAACCAACATCATTGAAATTTCATAACAAAATGAATCAGACCATCTTTGAAATCTCGTAAAGGAGCAAAACTGACCATCATTGAAGTCTTGCAACCAAATAAAACTGACCATCATAGAAATCTTGCAACAGTCCACACAGTGCGGGTCTCAAACCCGGGTCTCTGGCAGGGGATTCAGACACTTTAACAAGGAGCTAAAGACAGCAGCCTCCAGTGTCAGTCGCCAGGTCTTATTGACTCTGTTACACACACATTCACATTTATATAGGAATATGTATGTGCAATATATGTTCACAATAAAGAATACTAAAAAACAATAAAAAACATTTTTTATGTAATGGTAATTTTGTCTTCATGCCTAAGTATTGTATCAATATATTTCCATATATAGTCAATGCATATATTGAAAAATATGGTTTCCCATATATGGAAATGTATTATGTATTATATTACATTGTATATATTTGTGTTACATTGGGGGGGTCTGTGGTTGAAGAGCATTTGAGGAGGCCTGCAGCCCCAGCCAGCAGCCGTCAGCCTGACGCTTCCGCATGCACTCCCACTGAAGCTAAGCAGGGTTGAGCCCGGTCTTTATCTGGATGGGAGACCTCCTTGGAGACTGGGTAGCTGTTGGAAGAGGTGTTAGAGAGGCCAGCAGGTCTGATCAACCTGTGGTCTGAGTGGGTCCTAATGTCCCAGTACAGTCGCAATAAGCTGTACTGTATAAAGGGTAACCTTGGTGTAAAATAGTCCATACAGCACACCTAACATATCGCCCAACGCCCCAGTACAGTCGTCATAAAATAAACCCCAGAAAATAATGGGTGTGACCCTGGGGCAAAAATAATTCCTAACATCACATACCATGCAGGTAGTTAGTTAGTTAGTTTCACATCACAAATTATATAGTATTTTATTTAGTTCTTACAACTTACATGGATGCACTATATTTTTAGTGTTTTTTATTTTATTTTATTTTTTAGGTATCTTATGCTCATCAAGCCTACATTACTTTTATCAAATATACAGAAAGAAAGAGTAATATTGTGAAATGTTATTACAATTTTAAATAGTGATTTTCTATGAATATTCTTTAAAATATAATTTATTTATATGATGCAAAGCTGAATTTTCATCAGCCATTTCTTCAGTGTTCTGTCACATGATCATTCAGAAATCATTCTGATATGCTGATATATTATATTATATTATATTATATTATATTATATTATATTATATTATATTATATTGCAGAAACAGTTGCTCTGCTTAATAATTTTTTGAACCTGTGATACTTTTTTTTCAGGATTCATTGATAAATAAAGGTTAAAAAGAACAGAATTTATTAAAAATAAAAATCTTTTCTAACAATATAAATTACTTTTTTTCATCGATTTAACACATCCTTACTGAATAAAAGTATTAATTTCTTTAAGAAAATTAAAATAAAAGAAAGAAGAAAAACTGACACCAAACTTTTTAACGGTAGTGTATATAATTTTATTTTAAATAAACGCTGTTCTGTTTTCATTTGTTATTCACCAAAGAATTCTGATCTTATCACAGTATCACAGGTTACACAATTAAAAAAGAGATACTTTCTCTAGCTTCTTCAGTGGTGTAGTCAGTAAAGTTTATGCTCAAGGATCTATGTTTTGACGCAGTCAACCCGGGTTCGAATCCGCCTTTTGTCAAGCTCGCTCTTTTCGTTTTTCCCATCACATATCACATCGGAAATAGACTTGGTAAACCCAGCTGATCTGCCGGTGATTTGATTTCGCCCTGCAGCTCAGGACTCCAGTCAGAGCGGACTCCCCAGACCAATGTTTAATCTTAAAAGATTGATAGCCAGACAACAGTGGAAAGGCATTTGCGTTCAATAAAAATGAAGAAAATGTTCTAAAAGAGGAAATTAAGTGCATAACGAACAGTTTAATAATACAAATTTTTGGGTAGGGTTAGGGCAGGGGTAGGCAAGTTCGGTCCTAGAGAGCCGCTGTCCTGCAGAGTTTAGCTCAAACCCTAATCAAACACACCTGAACAAGCTCATCAGTGTCTTCAGGATTACTAAAGCTACATGCAGATGAGGGTTTTTCAAGGTTGAAGTCAAATTCTGCAGGACAGCGGCTCTCTAGGACCGAACTTGCCTACCCCCGGGTTAGGGGTAGGTGTAGCGAGGGCGTTTATTGTCCCAGAGGTGGCATCCATTTAATAATGTTTATAAATCACTTACATGTTATTATTGTGTCCTGTTAATGTACAACAATACTGGGGTGCAAATAGTATGTATCTGTCAATATAAAGTATAAATAGCATCTAACTATTTACACATATTGCAAAGAACTGCTATTTTTACATGGTGTAAATATAAACATTTGCTAGCATCAAAAGACACAATCTTAATCATTTACATGCATCTTGTCTCCACAAGCTTAATAAATTCTAAGGATATATCAAGTGTAATTTCAGTGTCAGTCGGTTTGGTTCAATTATGAGATTTCAGTGACGGTTGGGTTTATTCGGTTATGAGATTTCAATGATGGATACTTTTGTTCGGCTACGGCTTTTGTTCCATGTCAAAATTTTAAAGATGGCCAGTTTTGTTCGGTTATGAGATCTTAGTGCATTATATTTTATTTTATTACGGGATCTCAATGATAGTGGGTTTTGTTCCATTATAAGATTTCAATGACAATTGGTTTTCAGTGTCAGTTACTAATTAATTAATTAATCTGTTCCACTACGAGATCTCAATGATGGCTGGTTTTATTCCATTATAAGATTTCAATGACAGTCAGTTTTGTTTGGTTACGAAATTTCAATGACGGTCACTTTCGTTTCGTTATGAGATTTCAATTATCTATTTTATTCCGTTACAAAAAAATGATGTTCATATTATAGCGGCAGGCTACTTCATGATGAGTACAAAACCATCAACAGGTAACCATCATCACTTGATCTCATTTCATTTTAGCATCCTTTACTACAGCAAATGTGTTTGACAAACACACTATCACAGCAGACAAATGCATTATAAGAGTTAAGAGCCCAACTAATGGAAACACTGATCATTGTTGTGGTGACTTTAAATGGCACACATTAGAGTTAAACCCCTGTTCATTCTCAATAAGAGCTTCTGTAGATGTCTGGCAGAAAAAAAAAGTCTGGTTAGTAAGGCGTGAAGCTGGTAATGCAGTTTGTGGATTTTAATCCTCATTTTCTGAGATCTTCAGAGATTTAATATCTTCTTTTATCCTCAGTTGATTTCATCTAAGGCTGTGGCTAAAGTCTAAAGTTGTAGTTCTTGTATTTCTGCTCATCTCTTTTTCTGTTATCTTCTTTCCTTCAGTGATTCTGCTTGTTAATTAAAGCTGAGATGACTCCATATTTATTATAAACAGATTTTGTGGCTCAGATTATGTCCAGTTCTGGTTTATTTCTTTGCTCTTGGCTGACATGTGGCATTGCTATGGCCTGCTTGTGGCCCAGATCTGGCAAACAGGAGCAGTCCACCCAAAGGGCCGTCATTCCAGCGCTACCAATGGTGATTGAATCTAAAGATCACTTAGCTCACATCACATCAAACCGTGCAAAGTATTATTATTGTTATACTTTGTTCTCAAATTGTTAATGTTTACAACATCAGCGTGACTATGTGTATTTTCAGATTTCAATTTCCGTACAGTCTAATCTTTTGCTTTTGACTATGGGTGACTCTCCAGTTGTCACTGATGATTGTGGTTTGGATATTTATGGATTAACATCAAAATAGTAATAATACGTTTATTCCAGCTGCTGTGAGAAATGGCTATAAATGATCCTCCGCCTGCAGCATCCTCACATGCGACTATTAGTTTAGACTATTAATGACGCAAATAATTTTCTACGAAAAGCTACCAGTACCACTCAAATTATAACACATTATTATAAGCTTACCGTTGTGAATCGGGCTACGGTTTTGAACACTGGCTGGTTATGTACTTGCTCAAAAATTTATTTTTGAATTTTAAACCAAAAAAAGTTACAGACTGCAGCTTTAAGTGTATATTTTATTGTGCTTCATATATTTCCAACTATTGATTTAAATTATAATCTCTAAAGTCATCTTCACTCAAACTAGTTTTATTCCTATCTATATTCTGAAAGTTTGATCATACCATGAAACAATGCTTTGAAACAATGTGTATTCAATCAATCAATCAATCAACTTTATTTATATAGCGCTTTTACAATGACGATTGTTTCAAAGCAGCTTCACAGTGTTAAACAGGACAACATTGCAACAAAATTTGATTTAGCTAGTTTAATTTGGATAGTTTATAGAATTATATATGACCAAATTAATAAATTCTATTTGTATATTTAGTTGAGTAACTTGGATCATAATTTGAGTGTCCCCAACTGAGCAAGCCAAGCCAAAGGCGACAGTGGCAAGGAACCAAAACTCCATCAGGGCATGATGGAGAAAAATAAACCTTGGGAGAAACCAGACTCAGTCGGGGTGCCAGTTCTCCTCTGGCCTATTATTAACAGTGTATAATTATTACTCTGGCAACCTTGCAGGTCTTAAATCATATTAGATAGGAATATTCGAAATTTTGGGTATGACGCTTGCGAGACGGGCTCATTTAGGATGGCGCGTCGATTACACAAGAATATGAATACTTGAAAGATCGGAGTTATTGCGCCGGAGACGGGTTAATTGAGGATCACGTTCCGGTGAGGCGAATTCAGAGGAGACACTAATGGACACGGTCTCAGCAGACACTCCAGGATGAGCTGGTCATGTCCAGATGCAGGTCCACCATCCGATCCGGACACGGCCTGGATCCGGCCGACTGCAGTAAACCTCGGGATAAACAGAGAGACTAACATTAGTGTGGATGCCACTCTTTTTATGATGTAACGAGTACATCAGGTGTTATGGGAAGTGTTCCCGGTTCCGGCTGACCTAGTTAATGCAGCCTAATAATCAGTCATTTGATTTGAATAAAGAAAGTTAAAAATGTTCTATGTGTATGCCATAGTAAAGAGATGTGTTTTTAGTCTAGATTTAAACTGACAGAGTGTGTCTGCTTCCCGAACAATGCTAGGAAGACTGTTCCAGAGTTTAGGTGCTAAATAGGAAAAGGATCGACCGCCTGCAGTTGATTTAGATATTCTAGGTATTTTCAACTGGCCAGAGTTTAGAGACCGCAATTGACGTGATGGAGTATATTGCGTTAAGAGCTCGCTTAAGTACTGGGGAGCTAAACCATTTATTGCTTTATAAGTAATAAGCAAGATTTTAAAATTTATGCGATGTTTAATAGGAGCCAAAGATTGGTATCAAAGAGCACACCCAGGTTCCTCACTGACGCGAGGACTTGACAGAGCAGCCATCGAGGGTTAGACAGTATTCTAGGGCACTCTTTGTGGAGCTTTTCTGTCCAATAATTAAAAATTCAGTTTTATCTGAATTAAGTTGCAGGAAATTACTATTCATCCAATTTTTAATATCAGCTATGCATTCCGTTAATCTTGTGAATTGGTAAGTTTCGTCAGGGTGTGAAGAAATATAGAGCTGAGTATCATCAGCATAACAATGAAAACTAACGCCATGCTTCCTAATGATATCTCCCAGTGGTAGCATATACAGGGTGAAAAGCAACGGTCCTAACACTGAGCCTTGCGGTACTCCATACTGAACTTGTGATCGGTGTGACATCTCTTCATTTACTGCTACAAACTGATAACGGTCAGATAAGTAAGATTTAAACCATGCCAATGCAGTTCCACTAATGCCAACATAATTTTCGAGTCTATTCAAAAGAATATTGTGATCGATAGTATCGAATGCAGCGCTAAGATCGAGTAACACTAATAGAGAGATACAACCACGATCAGATGATAAGAGTAAATCATTTGTAACTCTAATTAGAGCAGTCTCAGTACTATGATACGGTCTAAATCCTGACTGGAAATCCTCACATATACAATTTCTTTCTAAAAGGAACATAATTGTGAAGACACTGCCTTTTCTAATATTTTTGATAGAAACGGTAGATTCGAGATTGGTCTGTAATTGACTAATTCTTTAGGATCAAGTTGCGGTTTTTAATAAGTGGTTTAATTACAGCCAACTTAAAAGTTTTTGGAACATATCCTAATGTCAAGGATGAATTAATAATATTAAGCAGAGGATCTATGACCTCTGGAAGCATCTCTTTAATAGCCTAGTCGGTATAGGGTCAAGCATACATGTGAAAAGCGCTATACAAATATATTTGAATTGAATTGAAATCATATGATCAAGTATCATATCATATCAAGTTTGATCATATCATACCATTTGCCTGATTTATGCAACATTTTATTCCTAAGAAATATGGTGAAATATGCATATTGTTTTGACAGTCTGTTGACATTTATGAATTTAATATGAATTGTTCTGGAAATGTATGTAGTGTATATTTAATTAGATAATGCCTCATTTGCATACACTGTAAACCCGGATAAGTTAAAATAACTCAAAAAATTGAGGAAACTTATTACCTCAAAACTTTTAAGTTAATTGTTTTAAACCATTTAAGTTTTGTCAACTTAATTATATCTGTGGTCTGAGGAAGCATACTCCCAGAGTGCATTGCGGCATGAATAAATTAATTGCTTCATTTTTACTATTTTTTGTTTTATTTTACCATTTTGTGTTTTGTCAGTATAACCCCAATAATGACAGCAAATAAACTTGTAAAGGTCTTATTAATAATAAATTAATTAAAAAATAATAATAAAAAAAATCCTTGTTACCACTGTTGTGTTTTGCATGCTGAATGTTGAAGTCTTTGTGTGACTCACACATGTTCAATTACTGATGTCACAAATACTGAGGGATTATATCAACCCAATTAAAAAGTTATTCCATAAATATTAGCAAGACATTAAAAAAGTATCATTATCTGACATGAAAAATAATTGTATTATATATAATATATAACATTTGTTTATGTATTACTTCCCTTCCTTTGAATTCAGATAACTGATTTCTTGTTGCAATGCTGCATTAATAAAGGAAGAAAATTACAATAATATGAATGAAGTTCCAGGTGCCCAACCAAAGGGCACACAAATCACAATTATGATTAATTGTTTTTATTTGCACAATTATGATTATGATAATTGTGATTATGATAATTGTGCAAATAAAAAAAATGATTATGATAATTGTGCAAAATTGCAAGTAAAAAAAATATTTGCAATCATGTAAATAATCAACTGGGGAAGTATGTTGATATCTATTAGTTAACTTTTGTATCCTTTTCACCTGCAGTGTGTTGCCTTAGCAATCATGATAAATGCATCATTCTAAAAGGACGTTTTATTTGAAGCTCAAAAAAGAGGCCTTTCAGCTCTAAAGAGCACTGCACCTCATCGATCTGTAAAAGTAAACTTGAGCGATTTTCTCGGTGGCTGCGTTTTTTTTTTTTTTCAAACTGCGTCTCTGGCTCTGACAATATAAAAGATGTGTGTTTGCCTGATATGGTATTCAGAATAGCGTTGAGAAATAAAATACAGTGCAGACAGGAGAGCGGGCCGCTGATGAAACAGAATGCAAATGAAACAGGTGAGGTGAGGAAGGCAGAGCGCGAGGACAGTGTACGCACCTCTTCCCTCTCCCACCATCTGCCTCTCTTCAAACTTCCAGAAACATCCATCCAGAACAGACAACAT
Source organism: Gobiocypris rarus (assembly GCA_023029165.1). NCBI lineage: Eukaryota > Metazoa > Chordata > Actinopteri > Cypriniformes > Gobionidae > Gobiocypris > Gobiocypris rarus. The sequence continues at coordinate 8,702,692 of CM040926.1, forward strand.
ATTCCCCTCATCAGCCGAGCGGTGACAAGACTCTGTCACACTACAGCAGAGGGAAGGCAAATTAGAGTCGCCCACTGAGAGGTTGTAAATGGGAAATCGAGGGGAAAGTTGGAGCTCCGAATGTGAGAGATTCGCACAGACAGACACACTGACTCTACAGACGCAGGACAAATATTTGATAGCCATGCTGTCACTGGTTTTTAACAGAGCCGATGAAATCGACTTGACAGCCACAGCGCAGACGGTGGCGCGCACGCGCTCACGACCGAACAATCGAGAGGCGCCTGCGCTCCCGATTTTGGTAGCTTTTTTCAAGCAAGTCAGAGTGTGTGGTTTTGAGTGACATCGCCGCTAACCTCCCAGGTTACACTAACAGACATCAAGGCACCAATCAAGGCTGCCAAAGAGAGCCTGTCTAACTGAGTTTGGATGGGAGCTTTCCGCTCGGCCGTCTCCGACTGACAAGCACCTTAAAAAGGCCTGTCAGTTCAACATGAATTGCAGTGACCTCCAGGGCCTCATCCAAGAAATTCAAAAATTAATGTAAATGTACTTGAAGGGTGAGCCATTCTTCTGTGAAGCATTGCCAAAAATGAAATATTCAAAGGTGAGAGTTAATACCAAGGAACCAGGCAGTGCTACATGGTGGACACATCTCCTTGCTTCCTTTTGCGGAAAAATTTTAGCGGAATATATTTCAGCCTCTCCTGATTTGAGAGACAATTTTCAACTGTTGAATTATTCAGATGGTGAGAGTTTTGAAAATGATACGGTCCTTTATCTGAGCACGAGTGTAATAGGTCGTCCTGTGCCGCTTTGGGGTTCAGAGCTTTAATGCTAAATGAAACACTAATTCACTTCTCCTTTGTGATTCTCCCAGTGAATTCTTTTGATTTACTGCAAATTCTTGACACAGTGAATGGAATGCCTTAAAAGGACCCAAAACATGAAAAAGTATCCCTCTTTGCCATGCAGTTACAAAAAGAAGCATGGTAAATGTATCGCAAGTCCATACATCAAATGCACTAGATTCCAAGTCTTCTTGATAGGCAACCAATTTTGTGAGCAACAGACCAAAGTTTAAATCACTGTTCAATGCAAATCCTCTTGAGCTCTAATCTTGAGTCAATGTTCTGTCAAAAGACAAAAATAAGAATGGGTCAACACATTCATTTAAAAGATCATTTAATTAGTTTAGTATTAAGACATTGGTATTTCTCTCATAAACACCTTTTCAGCGAATAATGACAATTTTCATACATTGCTCACATAAAGCTTAAAATCTGTTATAATTCTTACTATTTTATTTTTTTTCTAAAGTGATTTACAGTGCATTAAAATTAATTGCTTTACATTTCAGCAGTTCATGGAGTCCCTGGGGATCGAACCCATGACCTTGGTGTTGATAGTTCAATGCTCTACCATTTGAGCTAAAGGAAAGCTGTCATTGTTTGAATCAATGTGTTACTATTTGCGTTACAATGCGTTTTTAAGGTTAAGTTGAAACATTCAAGACTATTTTTTAAGGATTTTTTAAGTATTTATAAATTGTAAAAATAATATAAATATATTTAGTATAATTATAGTTACTTTTAAAAGAAATTAATTTTCAATATTGAAATCCTCCCTTTATAAAGTAACTAATTACATTATTTTGGAAAATAATACACTCTTTTAATTTTGTGTTACTTGTTCTCACCTGGCTGAGGCTCGGTCTCTTCTAGGCCTTGTTTTTTCTAGTGTTTTTTTTTTTTTAACCCAGTAATGCATTCTGCAACATAGCCTATATAACATACACCAATCATGCCCAATCCTGTTCCTGCGGATCTACCTTCCTGCAAAGTTCAGCACCAACCCTGATCAAAAACAGAACTGAAGCAAGACAGAGATTGTCTTATAGGGAGATGAGAGGGTCTGTATATCTTACCATTGGAGAAAGTGTAACAGCTAACTTGGATCATGTGAGGCACCTCAGCCAATCATGTGGCATCAATGGCCGTCATTCAAAGTTTTATGACAGTCAGTTACATTTTACTTTAATCAGTTTTTTGTGGATTAGCACGTTGGTCTCGTGAATAAATGTTTTATATTTGGTGTTATATCACTAGTAAACATACAGTAAGACTGCATTGTTTAATGAGCCATACTGAGCAGAAATAAAAATGTGATATCTTTATTAGCACACTGTAAAAAATGCTGTAAAATAACGGTCAAATTTTGACAGTAACATGCTGTTTTCCAATAAAACAGTAATATACCGTAGAAAACAATGCAATCTGGGTAATATTTTCATTTTTGAGCAAAAGGCCAACGGAATATACTGTGAATTAACATCACTCGTCGACACACAGAGGCTGTGCTCCAAATCACATCCTATACCCTTATTCACTATTCCCTACACTAGTGTACTGATATAGACCACTAGACAGAGTGAACTCACACACTGATGAACACCTGCTGATATCACTGAAGGAAAGAGAAACATGAACAGAAAAAAAGTTGATTTCATTAACTGAAGATAAAAGAAGACATCAAATCTCTGAAGATCTCAGCAGAGGAGGATTAAACAACTCCACAAACAGCATTACCAGCTTCACACATTACTAACCAGACTGACTTTATTTCTGTCAGATGTCTACAGAAGCTCTTATTGAGAATTAACAGAGGTTGTGTTATGGTTTCTTTTGACATTACCATTATGGTGATCAGTGTTTGCTTTAGTTGGGCTCTTGACCATTGAAACAAACTTTAATGTTTCTCTTACTGCTTTAATGATGTGTTTTAAATACATTTGTTATAGCACACAAAGCCAAGAGGAAACATAAGAAGATGATGTTGACTGTTTGTAAATGGTCTGTTTCACTGAGATTACTCAACGTTTAATCTAGAATGTTGTTTTTCATTTTATTTTTTTATGGTATGCCATTTTAAAGGAATGAGATCAATCAGTATTACAACAATCAGATCATTTGAAGAGCATGAAAACAGTTTGTGGTCAAAACATTTTGAACATCAGTGCAATTTAGATTCACATAGAGATCTAGAATCGTGTATGAATCTCAACAATGGTGACGAACAAAAGCTTCATGCTGCAATGCATGCTGGGTACCAGCGTTGTTCAAAAATCGTCCACGACTCCCAGCATGCATTGCGGTATGAATAAATTATGCTGCTGAATAGCCTGGTTATTTCCTTTAATTCTCACTATTTACCTTTATTTTGGTGTTGTTTTGACTTTTAGTAGTGTTTTGTAAGGTTGTCGAGTTGATCTGTTAATCTGTTGTGTTTATTGTCACCATTGTTGAGATTCATATGCTGATTCTTCATGTCTATGTCAGTCTAAAAACTCACCGCAGATTAAATCATGAGTTAAAATCATAAGTTTTAAAAATAATTGAGTTTAAAAAATAACCTTCATAGTTGATTCTTTATCACTGCTTTATATTTTGTAGAAGTGTCACTGATTGCAATCGTACAATAACGGTAAAACTATGTATTTTTAAAACAATGGATTTGTTTAGGGATCAGACTAACAAACTAAGCATCCCATTATGATTATGTCATAAGCAAAACATAACCAGTGACACCTGTTCACACTTTTTTCATGGCTGTTTCTTGCTATAACAAATGTCTCTAAGAAACACAGATACAGCAGCCAAAGAAAATCCATTGCAAAGTCAAGGGTCAAGAGCCCAACTGAAGCAAACACTGATCACCATAATGGTGATCAAATATTATCAATTAAACATCAACACCAAAAGATCTGTTAATTCTCAATAAGAGCTTCTGTAGACATCTGACAGAAATAAAGTCAGTCTGGTCAGTAATGTGTGAAGCTGGTAATGCTGTTAGTGGAGTTGTTTAACCCTCCTCTGCTGAGATCTTCAGATATTTAATGTGTTCAGTTGATTTCATCTAAGGCTGTGGCAGTAGTTCTTGTGTTTCTCTTTCCTTCAGCGATTATGAAGGTGTTCATCACTAATTCTCAATTATCACTCAATTAATCCCTTAATTATCTCATTAACTTCAACACCACTTCAATTACTCTAACACTCTGTAGTGTGGACACATATAAGTGTTCATTTAAAACCTAAGATTTTGCTGTGGGGTTTAAAGGGTTAAAGGGATAAGATGAAAAAACCCCAGAGTGAAACGTAAATTAAGTAAGCAACTGTAAATTAATTTACGGAAAAGTACTGTAAAAAACAGCAATCTACTGGCAACCAGAGCTGCCAGTAGATTACCCGTTAAATCAAGGAAAAACAGTAATATACTGTAAAACATAACATGATGAATAACACCAGATGAATCGAGATATGTTTACTGAAATATTAGTGAAAGTTAATAGAAAAAAGATGTGCAAAGTCAGTAACTGATAAGGAGAGTACATATTCAAATGAACTGTGTTTATGTGTTGTTGCAGAAGGTGATATAGAAGAAATCTTAGTTGAATGAATTAGTTTTTTGGGTCACCATTGTGCTGGAGAGTAGCGCCTGTGCTTCAGTCCAGGATGAGCAGAGAAACACTGATGATATGCTGTCTGATGCTTTATTTAAAGGCAGTGGCTGTGTTTGCTGATGAAGTTATGAGGTGTTTGTTGATTTGGCACATGTGCTATTGCTAATGATGAACAGCAAAGATTGAAGTTAAAGTCATATTTCTTAAGTATTTCACTACTCATTGCGACACATAACATGTTTGCAGATTATATTTATATTAAGAAATGTTCTTTTTCAGTGGATTTAATTGAAATAAATTTACAGTACAAACACCATATAAATACTTGTTTTAAAATGAGAACTGTTTTAAGCGATCAGTTTTTCCAAATGGTAATTTCATGGTATTATTACGGTAACATACTGTAAAAAAAGAGAGCTGTAAATAAACAGTAGAGGGCTGTAAATTAACAGTACATTGCTGGCAACCACAGCTGCCAGTAGATTACCGTTATTTTACAGCACAATTTTACAGTGCAGCAAATTACTAACACATGCAGGGCGCATAAAATTACATTTAAGATTACACTAAAAACGTAATTTTAATTTAATATTTAATTTATTAATATTATCCGTATATTTTTTCCTTAATTCGTTCAAAACGTTTTATCATCATCATTAGGTACACATCAGTCATAAATCATTACAAGTCCAACCTGGCAGCGATAGAAAGATTTTTTTTTTTTTCAATAAACAACATACAATACAACACAACACAACACATTGAATTATTAATTTTCTCTTTATTCATTAAAATGCATAATATCAGCATCATATCCATGCAGTTATAATAGTCATTAAAATTCAAGTCTTATATAATCTTATCATAACTGGTAAAACCTAAAAGCCAAAGAAAGAAAACATCTGTGTGTTTTACTTTCTTTAGACAATGTACAATATCACTCAATATTACTATTAAATACTATGGTAATGCGTAAATGAGTCCTTCTCTCAACATTCCCTTCTCTGGAAAAAAAAAAAATATTTTTATCAAGAAAAACCCCAAATTCCTATCTCGAAAAATTAGCATTTTTCATCCGACCAATAAAAGAAAAGTGTTTTTAATACAAAAAAATCAACCTTCGAATAATTATGTTCAGTTATGCACTCAATACTTGGTCGGGAATCCTTTTGCAGAAATGACTGCTTCAATGCGGCGTGGCATGGAGGCAATCAGCCTGTGGCACTGCTGAGGTGTTATGGAGGCCCAGGATGCTTCGATAGCGGCCTTAAGCTCATCCAGAGTGTTGGGTCTTGTGTCTCTCAACTTTCTCTTCACAATATCCCACAGATTCTCTATGGAGTTCAGGTCAGGAGAGTTGACAGGCCAATTGAGCACAGTAATACCATCCCAGCTAGAATTTTTTTGTTATAAGAATGTTCTGAGAACATTACCTACATTGTTCTATAAATGTTTTCAGCGGGTAGTTTTATTTTTGTTCCCAGAATGTTCTTTTAAAAGTTAGGATAACATTCTTTAAAAACATTCTAAAAATGTTTAGTGGTAACATTCTAATAACATACCCACTAAGCAAAGTTTCACCGTCTTTGACCCTAGAGGCGAACGTTGAAAAGACGTCCACTGAGGAGCTAGTAATAAACGTTTTTATGACGTCTGTTTTGGACGTGATCTGCACGTCCGATATAGACGTTCATGGAACCTCAAGGTTAAACAGTTCAAATGTGCTCATTGTGGACATATATTCCTTTTGTAATTGCAAATCAACTCACAGACAGTGTGTGTTTGTCCAAAATCTTGAAAATAAAAGAAACTTAGCTCACACCTTTAGACACTTAAGGCAACTTAGCATCTAATTCACACATCTTTGGATCATGAGAGAAACCAGACCTGAAGGAAAGACTCTCTGGCTCAGGACTCAATCCAGGATCTTCTTGCTGTGAGGAGCCAGTGTTTCCCACTCATACACTGGTGCTGCCCTTAATCACAGATATAAGAGACACTTTGACTATTTCTGTCAGACGCCTACAGAAAATTAACAGAGGTTTAGATGTTGATGATTTATGGTTCATTTGAAGTCACCATTGTGGCGGGAAGCGTTTGCTTTAGTTGGGCTCTTGGTCCCTGTAGTTGTGATAGCTTTTCTTTGGCTGCTGTAACTGTGTCTGTGAAACACAATAGTTGTGGCTGAGCAAGCAAAGCAAAGTGACATCAGGTGTTGTCAGCTCCTCGTTGATGATCATTAAGTCATCACAAAGTGAGCATTTGATGTTGTGTTTTAAGGTTTGTGTTCTTGTTTGGTACAAAAGTAATTTGTATATATCCACAATAATTTTGTGATACTGTGGTATTTGCGCCAATAAAATTAAAAGGATCAATTATCTGGAAGGATGACCAAAAAAAGTATATGCACCCAACATTTTGAGCAAATATTCCACAAAGTCACACACCGACATCAAGATTTGGCCTATGATTCACAACAACGGTGACAATCAAATCAAAAAGCATGGGAATAAAGCATGAGTTTTGCACTATGAAGGCATGAAACTTGTCACCGTTTGTTGTGAATCATTGGCCAAATGTTGATGTGTGTGTGTGATTTTGTGAAAAATTTGCTCAAAATGTTGGGTGTGCATACTTTTAATTCTTCAGGATAATTGATCAATTAAATGCTATTGGTGACAATTCTGCAGTTTCACAAAGGCGTAGTAGCTATAAGCAAATTACAATTGAAAACAACCTACCAAAAATAAAAATTTAAATGCTCACTGCAATGATTTAGTTATCATCAACGAGGAGCTGACAACACCTGATGGCACTTTATCTTTGCTTGCTCAGCCACAACTATTGTGTTTCACAGACACAGTTACAGCAGCCAAAGAAAAGCTAACACAACTACAGGGACCAAGAGTCCAACTAAAGCAAACGCTTCCCACCACAATGGTGACTTCAAATGAACCATAAATCATCAACATCTAAACCTCTGTTAATTTTCTGTAGACGCCTGACAGAAATAGTCAAAGTGTCTCTTATATCTGTGATTAAGGGCAGCACCAGTGTATGAGTGGGAAACACTGGCTCCTCACAGCAAGAAGATCCTGGATTGAGTCCTGAGCCACAGAGTCTTTCCTTCAGGTCTGGTTTCTCTCATGATCCAAAGATGTGTGAATTAGATGCTAAGTTGCCTAAAGTGTCTAAAGGTGTGAGCTAAGTTTCTTTTATTTTCAAGATTTTGGACAAACACACACTGTCTGTGAGTTGATTTGCAATTACAAAGGAATATATGTCCACAATGAGCACATTTGAACTGTTTAACCTTGAGGTTCCATGAACGCCTATATCGGACGCGGCAGATCACGCCCAAAACAGACGCCATAAAAACGCTTTATTCTGGCTCCTCAGTGGACGTCTTTTCAACGTCACTCTAGGTCAAAGACGTTGAAACTTTGCTTAGTGGGTATGTTATTAGAATGTTACCACTAAACATTTTTAGAATGTTTTTAAAGAATGTTATCCTAACTTTTAAAAGAACATTCTGGGAACAAAAATAAAACTACCGCTGAAAACATTTATAGAACAATGTAGGTAATGTTCTAAAATTCTAGCTGGGATGGTCAGTAAACCATTTACCAGTGGTTTTGTCACTGTGAGCAGGTGCCAGGTCGTGCTGAAAAATGAAATCTTCATCTCCATAAAGCTTTTCAGCAGATGGAAGCATGAAGTGCTCCAAAATCTCCTGATAGCTAGCTGCATTGACCATGCCCTTGATAAAACACAGTGGACCGACACCAGCAGCTGACATGGCACCCCAGACCATCACTGACTGTGGGTACTTGACACTGGACTTCAGGCATTTTGGTATTTCCTTTTCCCCAGTCTTCCTCCAGACTCTGGCACCTTGATTTCTGAATGACATGCAAAATTTGAGTGACAGTCCAGTGCTGCTTCTCTGTAGCCCAGGTCAGGCGCTTCTGCCGCTGTTTCTGGTTCAAAAGTGTCTTGACCTGGGGAATGCGGCACCTGTAGCCCATTTCCTGCACACGCCTGTGCACGGTGGCTCTGGATGTTTCTACTCCAGACTCAGTCCACTGCTTCCGCATGTCCCCCAAGGTCTGGAATCGGTCCTTCTCCACAATCTTCCTCAGGGTCCGGTCACCTCTTCTCGTTGTGCAGCGTTTTTTGCCACTCTTTTTCCTTCCCACAGACTGCCCACTGAGGTGCCTTGATACAGCACTCTGGGAACAGCCTATTCGTTCAGAAATGTCTTTCTGTGTCTTACCCTCTCGCTTGAGGGTGTCAATGATGGCCTTCTGGACAGCAGTCAGGTCGGCAGTCTTACCCATGATTCCGGTTTTGAGTAATGAACCAGGCTGGGAGTTTTTAAAAGCCTCAGGAATCTTTTGCAGGTGTTTAGAGTTAATTAGTTGATTCAGATGATTAGGTTAATAGCTCGTTTAGAGAACCTTTTCATGATATGCAAATTTTTGGGTTTTCATGAGCTGTATGCCAAAATCATCAGTATTAAAATAATAAAAGACCTGAAATATTTCAGTTGGTGTGCAATGAATCTAAAACATATTAAATTTTAATTTTATCATTACAGTATGGAAAATAATGAACTTTTATCAGAATATGCAGAATTTTTTTAGAAGGAATTTTTTTATATAGTATATATATACTACTTTCACAACTATTTTCTTTATTTATCCTCTTACATGGACATTTTTTTTCTTCTTTGTAAATGCTTTTAAATTCTTTATATGTACTTCAATGTCTTTATCTTCAGCAAAAGAGTTTTGAATTTCTCTCATGAGTAATGAGTCACATGTGCGTTAAAAGGCATGTGATTGGCTGCTCACTGCTGATGTCACACTTTCACGCGAACACGCTCCACAAACTAAGGATCAAAGCCTGAGTTGACAGAGAAAGTTGATGATCAGCATCATGGGACCAACAAAGCCTGAATTGATTGGTTTGGTTTTGTCAACTCAAAACTAATCCTATAACCCTGAGTTTGTTGATCTACCATCATGGTACAGGCCCCAGGTATCTACCCAAAAACACACTTAAATGAAAGTGAAATAAAGTAGTTAAAAGTTAACTAGCAAAACAAAACAAAAAAGAGGAGATTATTTTTCTCAGTGCAAATTGAATTAATTACATAAAATGTTTTGTTGTTGATGGGCAAAAACAAATCACAGGGTTCATACATGTTTACATAGAACAGCAATTAAAGCACAAAGGAACACAAAACGCATCGAAAGGCCCTTAAACAATTAGATGCAGCGCAGAGGTCAAAACAATAATTATTCCAGACAGAAATGTAACCACTTCAAAAATTTTAAATGGGTAAGAGCACAAGTTTTGAGTTTAAACTGCACTTAAGATAAGTACAAATTCCCCCAAATAATACTAATCCAGTAGAATTATATTCAAGCATTATACACCCCTGCTTATTAATCTGTCCTGAAGCAGGTTTGGCATGAAACATTTCTCGTTTTTCCCTTTCAGATCACCATGACTAATATTTCTGAAGATATGAGACTGCTGGTAGATCAGGTTCTAGTTCAGTGCACACATTTATATTCCTTACACCTGGTCCGTCGACTCTGTTCACATTTCCTCTACAGACTTCAGCACTCAAACTTTAGAATGAGCAGCGCTGTCGTTTAATCTCGTCAAACAAAGCAGCTCGTACACGTGTCTCGTCTTCCAGGGTGGGCTGAAGCTGTCCTGTGGTTTTCAACATCTCAGCTCCACGTCCGGATGAATAAAACAAGATATTAATGAATTTTGGATGAAAGCTTCACAGAGGGGGCCGGTGTGGCTCATTAGCAACTATATTATTGATCACAGGATTCCTCTGCGCTCAGGAACGTGGTGCTCTTCAAAAATGCAAATAACCGGCAAATTGAGTAATACCCCTTTGACTGAACACATTATAAACAAATCAGCATCAACGGCCATGACTGAAATCGACGTGATTAATGCAGCGGAGATTGTCACGCTTGATTAATGTTTCACTGTGTTTCGGAATTATAGGTCATGCAAAATACAACAGGAGCAGAGGAAGGCGTGTTTCGTCTGTGATGTTTTCTGTAGCTCTGTGTTGGATCTCGGGTTTTACAGCCAGAGCTTGAAGCCTGTTTTAAGAGAATTGATTCAGAGTCAAAAAACTTTAAGATGCCCAGAAACATGAATAACTTTATGAACTATATGTATGTGTACCTGAAAGCACGTTCCTAATTCCTTTTCCTGCCATATTCCAATGTATGTGCTAATATTTAAACTTGCCTCCTCAAACATGTTGGAAGCAGGACTGAATTAAATGGACACTATATCCCAAAAAAGAAAATTTTATAATTTACATACCCTTGTGTAATTCTGAACCTGTGAGTTTCTTTCTTCTGGAAGTGCATCTTCATCTTTTCTTCTTTTTTTTCCTTTTTTTTCACAGCTATACATCTTGAAAAACCTTTAGCTTATTTAGCAAAAATAGCTTCCCAGCTAGAATTTTAGAACATTACCTACATTGTTCTATAAATGTTTTCAGCGGTAGTTTTATTTTGTTCCCAGAATGTTCTTTTAAAAGTTAGGATAACATTCTTTAAAAACATTCTAAAAATGTTTAGTGGTAACATTCTAATAACATCCCACTAAGCAAAGTTTCAACGTCTTTGACCCTAGAGGCGAACGTTGAAAAGACGCCCACTGAGGAGCCAGTGGACGACTATTTCTGTCAGACGCCTACAGAAAATTAACAGAGGTTAACGTCTGACAGAAATAGTCAAAGTGTCTCTTATATCTGTGATTAAGGGCAGCACCAGTGTATGAATGGGAAACACTGGCTCCTCACAGCAAGAAGATCCTGGATTGAGTCCTGAGCCAGAGAGTCTTTCCTTCAGGTCTGGTTTCTCTCATGATCCAAAGATGTGTGAATTACAGATGCTAAGTTGCCTTAAGTGTCTAAAGGTGTGAGCTAAGTTTCTTTTGTTTTCAAGATTTTGGACAAACACACACTGTCTGTGAGTTGATTTGCAATTACAAAAGGAATATATGTCCACAATGAGCACATTTGAACTGTTTAACCTTGAGGTTCCATGAACATCTATATCGGACGTGCAGATCACGTCCAAAACAGACGCCATAAAAACGCTTTATTCGCTTTGAGAATTAACAGGTTTAGATTTTGATGTTTTACTGAAAAAGTTTGGTCACCATTATGGAGATTAGTGTTTCCTTTAGTTGGTCAGTTTGACTTGCATTTTTAAGTTAGTTTGTGTTACAGTATAAAGAAAACACATAATTGTTCAAAATAAAAGAAGCAATGAACAAACTGAGTCATAAAGAATAGTGTTTGACTAAACTCATCAATGAATAAAAACAATAATAAAGAATATTCACCAAAAATACTTTCTTGCCACAGATCAGGGCCTGTACCATGATGGTAGATTAACAAACTCAGGGTTATAGGATTAGTTTTGAGTTGACAAAACCAAATCAATCAATTCAGGCTTTGTTGGTCCCATGATGCTGATCATCAACTTTCTCTGTCAACTCAGGCTTTGATCCTGAGTTTGTGGAGCTGCACGTGAAAGTGTGACATCAGCAGTGAGCAGCCAATCACAGGCCTTTCAACACACATGTGACTCATTTCTCATGAGAGAGCTTAACGTGATTCAAAACTCTTTTGCTGAAGATAAAGATTTTGAAGTACATATAAAGAATTTAAAAGCATTTACAAAGAAGAAAATAATTTTCCATGTAAGAGGATAAATAAAGAAAATAGTTGTGAAAGATATATATATATATATTTTTTAAATCAGTCTCTTGTGCTCACCAAGTCTGCATGTATGTATATATATATATATATATATATATATATATATAACTTTAATATTGTGAAATATTATTAAAATGTAAAATAACTGATTTCTATTTGAACATATTTTACTATGTAATTTATAATTGTACAATTATTATATTAAGTAATCATCATTAGACAATATATATATATATATATATATATATATATATATATATATATATATATATATATATATATATTATCATGTCGTGACCTTTAATTTGGAGCAAGAGAAACAGGGGGAGTGGCTTTATTGCATCAGAGATGAGTCACTTTGCTCACAGCTGATTGGTCAAACTTAAATCTCAGATCTCGAATCCAGAACATAACCTGCCCCGGAGCAGGTTAGCGTGCAGCGTAAAATACCATGGCAACTAACACCGATTAAAGCCGAGCTACTTTCATAGTACCTAAAACCCAGGATTGGCACAAACTAAGCTTAAACATATCTGGCCAGCCAGCTAAACCGGCTTCATGGTATAGGCCCCAGATGTTCTGAATTTTGTACTCTTTTTTTTTGACAGTGTAGCAGAAAACATCTGCGTCATGACTGCGCCATTGACCAACAAAAACCTTGTCTAAAGTCAATAGCGCAGTATTTTTTCTGTTATTTAAATGGTGCATTAGCAATATGCACCTATAGGCGGGTGCACAGTGTGTGTACACTCTGCTTATTACACACACTGTGGGACCAAGCCTAGGAAGGAAGGGACTTCTCATTGGTCCACAGGCAGTTTCTTGCCTTCCCCCATCGACAAAGTAAGTTCTAAGTCCGGCTCTGTGACACCATAAATTCCTTAAGACCCAGCACTCAGTAGAAAACCAAGGAAACTCACAGAAACCAGGATACCATAAACTGCATCAAATCATTAAACCAGTGATTGTCGAACTGATGGCGACTCATACACTGTCAAAAAAAAGAGTACAAAATTGTACCTTTTGAGGTACAAGGGTCATTACTATATATATATATATATATATATATATATATATATGGTACCCTTAAGGGTACATTTTTGTACCTCTAAGGCAGGGGTAGGCAAGTTCGGTCCTTGAGATTTGATATCCTCCAGAGTTTAGCTCCAACCCATCTAAGCCACCATAGTAAAAAACGTGTGGCTGCAAGCATGCATTGCAGCATTAAGTATGTCACCATTATTGAGATTCATACGCTGATTCTTGATATCTAAAGGGTCTAAACTTTGACCCTTTAGAATGTGTTTAAAAATCAAAACATATGATATGAACAGAACATCAGATCTGTGGCAAGAAAGTATTCTTGGTGGATATTCTTCTTAGTAATAATATTCTATTATTTTTATTCAGTGATCAGATTAGTTAAACATTTTCCTTCATGGTACAGTTTTTTCATTACTTGTTTTGAACAATCATGTGTTTTGTTTACACTGTATCAAAACCACAAACTCATTTAAAAATTCAAGTCACACTGACCAACTAAAGGAAACACTGATCTCCAAAATGGTGACCAAACTTTTTCAATAAAACATCAAAATCTAAACCTGTTAATTCTCAATAAGAGCTTCTATAGACGTCTTTCAGGGTTGGAGCCAAACTCTGCAGGACAGCGACTCTCTAGGACTGAACTTGCCTACCCCTGCTCTAAGTAGAGGAAAATTGTACCCTAAGGACCGTTTGCGTACCTTTAAAGGTACAGTTATACATTTTGTTCCCCAAGGAACAAAATTGTACCTCCAATGTACCTTTTTTTCTGAGAGTGTATATATTAAAAATATATATATATTTTGTTGATTTAATGTCTTTATACGATGTATTAAAATGTCTAGGGTGTGTACTTTATGTAAATCAAACTATGTATTTTAGTTACTGTGGAATTCTTGTATCTCTGTACTCTCAACTCCGCCCCAATCAGAAAAACTCAATAGTACCGAATCTTGTAAAATAATTTACAGAAAAGGCATTATTATAAGAATACCAGCTTTGTAAGTATAAACTGCCCCCTCTGTACATCAGCCAGGAAGTGTAACCGAACAGATCAAAGAACTTTTGCGCGCCAAAAAAAACTGACAGACACGATTGGGTCAACCCGAAAGTGGGCGGCGCTTGATCTTACCTATAAGAGCAGAGACCCTCTCATCCAACCCTGCCTGCTGTTCTTTTGTTCGCACTTCCTGCTGTTCTTGCATTGTGTATTCCACCTCGAAGGAGTTGGAGAACTTCAAAGGTGGCAGACCAGAGAAAATGGGTTGAATTTCATTCAAGCCATCTAGAACTCTCACTTTCCTTTCTTTTACTTAAGTTTATTTTGTTTTCGCGAGTCTCGTGTTCTAAGTTAAGTTTTGCCACAAAGCATCTCTCAACGAATCTCCAGCGAGCGCGCTTCAACTTCAAACAACCACGAGACCCCCTCATCCAGCAGCCAACACGCCACGTGGTTGGCTTCCCAAGACGCCCATCAAAGAAACGACAAGACCTTCCGCGAATCACAAAGAACCGAAACCCCTCTCCAGCCAGGACCGACGGGAAATTCTGTTCAATGATGACACGACGATAAACGCAAGTAACCTCCAGATTCTAAACTGAACTGGTGCATTGATATCAAATTGAATAACCCGCCTAAGCAACGACAGGAGGGTTTAAGTCAACCCCGTGGTTCGTTCAGGTCATGTGTTATAAATGCAGATACTGCTAGAAAACTTGGGACATTCTCTCTCTTAAAACTCACTCTTCCCTCACTTTCCTCCTTTCTGCAACGCGTGAATGGGTGTATGTTTGTTTGTGTTAGATTCTAGTTTTACGTGTTAGAGTAATCAAAAGCTGTGTTTATAAATTATAGATAAGTGTTCTTGTGTTATGTGCTTACGAATTTTAATGTCTTGAACTGTCAATCTAAGTTACCTGGCTATTAAATAGTGTTTTACTATTCTGTGGATATTAATATCCGCTGCAGAGTTGATAGTTACAGCCCTTTCAAATGATCGCTAGGCAGTCATTTACTCAGTCATAAAATAGACTCTTGCAAAATTCCCTATGAATTAATTAATTCATTACTTTGAACTAAATAGATCTGTTCCCTTATACAGAGTCCCCTGGTTACATATCATATGTACTACACACTAACCATCATAATGGTGACTACAAATGAAACTATTATTTTCATTAAAACAGAAATGACAGAAATAAAGTCAATCTGGTTAGTAATGCGTGAAGCTGGTAATGCTGTTTGCGGAGTTGTATGTAATCCTCCTCTGCTGAGATCTTCAAAGATTTAATGTCACACACAGACATCATGAATCCACATATGGTGACATGCTTCATGCCACTATGCATTCTAGGATCCATGGATGAGTTTTGCATGAGGCACTCAGAATGCATTGTGGCATAAAGCATGTCACCATTGTTGAGATTCATACGTGGATTCATGATGTCAGTGTGTGAGTAAATCTAGCAGGAGTTCAAAGTGCTTGGTGTACAATCTTTTTTTAAACATATTCAGTTTTTTTGTTAAATCCTTGCTGGATCTTATCTAGAAACACAATAAAGCAAAATTAATAGTATGTTGCTCATATTCAGTCGTTAGATCGGAGAACAAAAAAGCGCTACACCATGATCATATCCTGCCAATCAAACAGCATCAGAATGTGTGTTCTCTCGCTTTTCTTGCCATAACAAACCCAGACACCGCAGCCAGAGAAACACTAACATTATAAAATCATCAAACTGCCCAACTAAAGAAAACACTAATCACCATAATGGTGACCTAAAAAAAAAAACCTCTATTCTTAATAAGAGCTTATGTAGATGTATACCAGAAATAAATGTTGCACACACAGAAGAGGCAGGGTTTTCTGGCGGCACATATAGTTTTTTATTTCTGTCACACTGTGTCTGCAGAATCTGCAGAATCAACAAAGACAACAGTTCAGGTTAACAGTATGTTGATATGGCTGGCAGTGTGACTTATTCTTTAGCAAAAGTGAAACTCTGTTCAATAAACTCACATATATACTCATTACTCTGATATACATTACTCAGATATACAGCATGTCCGAAAATAAGAACATTTGTACTTCACTAACTGACTGATATTAATCTTTCAGTAGTCATATACTAATTCTCAATTTACACAGACTGTATACAAGCACTTAAAGTAACAATATTTAACTGTATGTTATTGTAAACTCTGTTCTTTAAACAACATTAGGCCATTTAACTACCAATGACTACAAACTCTCTCACTGGCATCATAATAGTCACCCACAATGACTAAATGTAATGAAACAGACACATTAAAGATCAACTACCACTTAACTATATTTAAAGACGACTTTGAGTGCATTAACTTTATCATCATTATGAAGCGCGGCGAATTCCAGCCGCGGGTGCGTCAATGCGGTTATATTTTTACTGATAACGACACAATGCATCAAACAAACACATCTAAACATTATAAAACATCAGTTGCGATGTCCCATCACTCATTTTACCTGCAGAATCAACAAAGACAACAGTTCAGGTTAACAGTATGTTGATATGGCTGGCAGTGTGACTTATTCTTTAGCAAAAGTGAAACTCCCTGCGGCTCACCACTGCCCCCTAACGTCACCCGCCAGTATAGGCAGATATAAGTGATGTTGAACAACAGACATCAGTATACTACATAAATGGTAACTAATAATGACAATACTTATAACAGTACATAAAACTATTTGAAAATATATATAACAATATAAATATATATGACTTTATATAACCATTTGAATCTATATGACTACACCCTCCCCTACAAAAAAAAATGTCCCTTGACATTTTACCACTAGAACAGTTGTTACCAGGCTGACCCATTCATTGCTGCGGGAAAAAAAAAACGTTTTTTTTTTTTTTTTTAGTTGGCTTTAACTGTGCATTAGATCAGTCATCCCCTGCTTGCCATGGCTTGCTTTCTAGAAAAAAATAAGGGGTCAGTAACTATTGCTACATTTTCTAACTATTGCACTTTTCCATTTATCTGATTTTCCTACCAGCAATGGTATCATATGTAAACAGTTACATCTTAATTAGATGTCTTCCTAGGTAACTGTTTTACTGAAAAGTTTGGTCACCATTATGGAGATTAGTGTTTCCTTTAGTTGGTCAGTTTGACTTGCATTTTTAAGTTAATTTGTGTTATAGTATAAAGAAAACACATAGTTGTTCAAAACAAAAGAAGCAATGAACAACCTGTGTCATAAAGAATAGCGTTTGACTAAACTCATCACTGAATAAAAATAATAATAAAGAATATTCACCAAAAATACTTTCTTGCCAGAGATCAGGGCCTGTACCATGATGGTAGATTAACAAACTCAGGGTTATAGGATTAGTTTTGAGTTGACAAAACCAAATCAATCAATTCAGGCTTTGTTGGTCCCATGATGCTGATCATCAACTTTCTCTGTCAACTCAGGCTTTGATCCTGAGTTTGTGGAGCGCGTGCACGTGAAAGTGTGACATCAGCAGTGAGCAGCCAATCACAGGCCTTTCAACACACATGTGACTCATTTCTCGCGAGAGCTAACGTGATTCAAAACTCTTTTGCTGAAGATAAAGATTTTGAAGTACATATAAAGAATTTAAAAGCAATTACAAAGAAGAAAATAATTTTCCATGTAAGAGGATAAATAAAGAAAATAGTTGTGAAAGATATATATATATATTTTTTTAAATCAGTCTCTTGTGCTCACCAAGTCTGCATGTATGCTATATATATATATATATATATATATATATATATATAACTTTAATATTGTGAAATATTATTAAAATGTAAAATAACTGATTTCTATTTGAACATATTTTACTATGTAATTTATAATTGTACAATTATTATATTAAGTAATCATCATTAGACAATATATATATATATATATATATATATATATATATATATATATATATATATATATATATATATATATATATATATATATATATATATTATCATGTCGTGACCTTTAATTTGGAGCAAGAGAAACAGGGGAGTGGCTTTATTGCATCAGAGATGAGTCACTTTGCTCACAGCTGATTGGTTGGAGCCACGTGGTTGGCTTCCCAAGACGCCCATCAAAGAAACGACAAGACCTTCCGCGAATCACAAAGAACCGAAACCCTCTCCAGCCAGGACCGACGGGAAATTCTGTTCAATGATGACACGCACGACAAACGCAAGTAACCTCCAGATTCTAAACTGAACTGGTGCATTGATATCAAATTGAATAACCCCACCTAAGCAACGACAGGAGGGTTTAAGTCAACCCCGGTGGTTCATTCAGGTCATGTGTTATAAATGCAGATACTGCTAGAAAACTTGGGACATTCCTCTCTCTTTAAACTCACTCTTCCCTCACTTTCCTCCTTTCTGCAACGCGTGTGAATGTGTGTATGTTTGTTTGTGTCAGATTCTAGTTTTACGTGTTAGAGTAATCAATAAAGCTGTGTTTATAAATTAAAGATAAGTGTTCTTGTGTTATGTGCTTACGAATTTTAATGTCTTGAACTGTCAATCTAAGTTACCTGGCTATTAAATAGTGTTTTACTATTCTGTGGATATTAACATCCGGTGCAGAGTTGATAGTTACAGCCCATTCAAATGATTGCTAGACAAGGCATTTGCTTGGTCGTAAAATAGACTCTTGCAAAATTCCCTATGAATTAATTAATTCATTACTTTGAACTAAATAGATCTGTTCCCTTATACAGAGTCCCCTGGTTACATATCATATGTACTACACACTAACCATCATAATGGTGACTACAAATGAAACTATTATTTTCATTAAAACAGAAATGACAGAAATAAAGTCAATCTGGTTAGTAATGCGTGAAGCTGGTAATGCTGTTTGCGGAGTTGTATGTAATCCTCCTCTGCTGAGATCTTCAAAGATTTAATGTCACACACAGACATCATGAATCCACATATGGTGACATGCTTCATGCCACTATGCATTCTAGGATCCATGGATGAGTTTTGCATGAGGCACTCAGAATGCATTGTGGCATAAAGCATGTCACCATTGTTGAGATTCATACGTGGATTCATGATGTCAGTGTGTGAGTAAATCTAGCAGGAGTTCAAAGTGCTTGGTGTACAATCTTTTTTTAAACATATTCAGTTTTTTTTTTGTTAAATCCTTGCTGGATCTTATCTAGAAACACAATAAAGCAAAATTAATAGTATGTTGCTCATATTCAGTCGTTAGATCGGAGAACAAAAAAGCGCTACACCATGATCATATCCTGCCAATCAAACAGCATCAGAATGTGTGTTCTCTCGCTTTTCTTGCCATAACAAACCCAGACACCGCAGCCAGAGAAACACTAACATTATAAAATCATCAAACTGCCCAACTAAAGAAAACACTAATCACCATAATGGTGACCTAAAAAAAAAAACCTCTATTCTTAATAAGAGCTTATGTAGATGTATACCAGAAATAAATGTTGCACACACAGAAGAGGCAGGGTTTTCTGGCGGCACATATAGTTTTTTATTTCTGTCACACTGTGTCTGCAGAATCTGCAGAATCAACAAAGACAACAGTTCAGGTTAACAGTATGTTGATATGGCTGGCAGTGTGACTTATTCTTTAGCAAAAGTGAAACTCTGTTCAATAAACTCACATATATACTCATTACTCTGATATACATTACTCAGATATACAGCATGTCCGAAAATAAGAACATTTGTACTTCACTAACTGACTGATATTAATCTTTCAGTAGTCATATACTAATTCTCAATTTACACAGACTGTATACAAGCACTTAAAGTAACAATATTTAACTGTATGTTATTGTAAACTCTGTTCTTTAAACAACATTAGGCCATTTAACTACCAATGACTACAAACTCTCTCACTGGCATCATAATAGTCACCCACAATGACTAAATGTAATGAAACAGACACATTAAAGATCAACTACCACTTAACTATATTTAAAGACGACTTTGAGTGCATTAACTTTATCATCATTATGAAGCGCGGCCGAATTCCAGCCGCGGGTGCGTCAATGCGGTTATATTTTTACTGATAACGACACAATGCATCAAACAAACACATCTAAACATTATAAAACATCAGTTGCGATGTCCCATCACTCATTTTACCTGCAGAATCAACAAAGACAACAGTTCAGGTTAACAGTATGTTGATATGGCTGGCAGTGTGACTTATTCTTTAGCAAAAGTGAAACTCCCTGCGGCTCACCACTGCCCCCTAACGTCACCCGCCAGTATAGGCAGATATAAGTTATGTTGAACAACAGACATCAGTATACTACATAAATGGTAACTAATAATGACAATACTTATAACAGTACATAAAACTATTTGAAAATATATATAACAATATAAATATATATGACTTTATATAACCATTTGAATCTATATGACTACACCCTCCCCTACAAAAAAAAAATGTCCCTTGACATTTTACCACTAGAACAGTTGTTACCAGGCTGACCCATTCATTGCTGCGGGAAAAAAAAAACATTGGCTTTAACTGTGCATTAGATCAGTCATCCCCTGCTTGCCATGGCTTGCTTTCTAGAAAAAATAAGGGGTCAGTAACTATTGCTACATTTTCTAACTATTGCACTTTTCCATTTATCTGATTTTCCTACCAGCAATGGTATCATATGTAAACAGTTACATCTTAATTAGATGTCTTCCTAGGTAACCAAACTTCATATCGGCCACTTAATCACTTAGTCTTGTTACCTTTTTTTTGTTTTGTTTTTTTGTTTACTTTACAGGTCACAGGTGTGTATTCTTTTTATTTACTTCTTCTCTTTTTCTTCGTCTGTGATATTTGACTGTCTTTAGTTTACTATTCTGTCATTTATTAAAGTCCACGGCCTCCACAGGCTATGACCACAGGCTTGCTGGAAATTGATCTCCTTCAGAACTAGATTTCTACGCATTACCACTGTCGGTTCTCCCAGTTCATTATAAGTCAACATCTTTGGCTGATGTCTCTGTCTTTGTGGGTAAGGTGATGGCTGTGGCACCTCCGGTTCATTCACAGAATCTCGATCATCGTCCCACAGAAACACTGTCCTCCTGTGGAACATTCTCTTCTTCAGCGCCAGTGACGCCTGGATTCTCTTCTTCAGAATCAGGTAGATATTCCGGTAAGTCCTTATTGATTATTGCTGGTTCGAATGGTTCTGCCTCAGGATTCAATGTAATGGGCTTTTCACTTTGTTCAGAACAGGGTGGGAATTTACAGCACAGTTCATACCCTTCATCATATTCACTGTCTGAGTCTGGATTGGGTTGTTGTTCTGGCTCTTTCTGCTCTTAGCGATGTGCTTTCTTTTCTGTGTTAGGCATTCACTTGTGTCTGGCTTTTCCACTGGTAAACTGTCAAGGCAGCAGGAGGTTTCGTGTACCACCCGACTCTGTCCTCCTTTCTCTGGTCTGATCTCATACACTGGACCATCAGGGCTTTTCCTACTTATCACAGTATACACACAGTCTTCCCAGTGTGAGCGCAGTTTACCTGGTCCCCTCTTTCGCTTAGGTTCCTGAGCAGGACTCTGTTGCCAGGCCAAAGCTCAACACCATGGACTTTCTTGTCGTAGTATTTTTTTCCTCTCAAGGCCTCTTTCTTAGCCGTCTTTGATGCAATTTCATAGGCTTCCTGCGTCCGTGTTCGCCAGTTTGCCACATAATCTGCATAACTCTGCTGTTTCTCATTTGCCTTCAGGTTGAACATGAGATCGATGGGGAGCCGGGGTGAACGTCCGAATAGCAGGTAATATGGAGAGAAACCCGTTGCTTCCGAGCGGGTGCAGTTGTATGCATGGATCACTTTGGATAGCGAATTCTTCCAGTCAGCCTTCTTCGTATCATTCAGGGTCCTGAGCATGGACAAGAGCGTCCTGTTGAACCTTTCCACTTGTCCATTGCCCATTGGGTGATAGGGGTTGTGTGAGACCCACGCGCAAACCTTCTGCAACTGATCCATCAGATGATTTTCAAATTCTCTTCCCATGTCGTGATGGATTTTCTCAGGGAAGCCAAACTTGAGGGCAAAATCACCAAAGATATGTTGAACCACCGCTTTTGGACTTATTTCTTGTGGCGTAAGCCTGAGCAAAACGTGTGAAATGGTCCATCACAACAAGTATGTACTCATAACCATTTTTGCACTTCTCAAGGTGAAGAAAGTCAATGGACACAAGCTGGAAAGGGTATGTAGTTTTAATTGTAACCAATGGGGCTTTAGTAATCTTATGAGGTTTTTTTCTTTTCAGGCACTCACATTCACGTGTCACAAAGTGCTCCACCTCTCTTTGCATATGGGGCCAATAGAATCTCTCACGTATTAACCCTAGAGTCCTCTCACTTCCGAGATGCCCCATCTCCTGGTGCAACTCTCTGTAAACCGTTTGATGATGTTCTCTCGGTAGAATCAGTTGATTTGTCTTTCCTGATTTTCTGTACAGGACTCCGTCATCGCTCAAATGCAGTCGTATCCACTGTTTCAGCAGGAGTCTGGCATCATGAGATTCTTTTTTTAGAGTACTGCCGAATGGACGACTGTTATTCTTTTTGTACTCCAGGACACGGCTAATAACAGGGTCTCTCTCTTGAGATTGCTTGATCTGCTCCTGTGAAAGACACAGATTAGTGGGCAGTGAGATTTTATCTTCCACCAGGTGTACAGCTTTTAAATCAATTCCACTTGTCCACAGAGGAGCATCCTTGAATGGTAACATCACACCCTGCACTGTCGCACTTATGACATCTTGATTGATCTCCTCTGTGCAGAGTTTCATGTACTGCTCAATGTCCAGGGGCATCCTCGACAAGCCATCTGCATCTGCATTGCATCTCCCTGGACGATATTTGATGGTGAAATTAAAATCGGCCAGCTCTGCGACCCAACGATGCCCTGTTGCATTGAGTTTGGCTGTTGTCAAAATGTACGTTAAGGGATTATTGTCTGTGTACACTTCGAAATGTGGAGCATGGAACAAGTAATCCCTAAAGCGTTCACAAATGGCCCACTTGAGAGCAAGGAATTCGAGTTTTCCTGAGTGCATATGGTAGTTTTTCTCAGGTGGTGTGAGTGTCCTTGACCCATATGCAATCACTGACATCTTTCCTTTCTGTTTTTGATAAAGGACTGCCCCAGACCGTCCTGTGATGCATCACAATGGAGGACAAACGGTAGGGTCAGGTCAGGATAAGCTAGAATTGGTGGCTCTGTTAAGTGGTCAATGAGTGTGTTCAATGCATCTTGATGTATCTGTGTCCAAGTTATAGGTGTGCTGGGGGATGCCTGCCCTTTGACTTGGTATTGACACTTCTTTTCTTCCTCTTAGACTCAGTAGGTGATGTACTTTGTGGTGGTGCAGCTATCAGCTGATAGAGGGATCTTGCCAGACGAGAGAAATTGGGTATGTATGTTCTATAATAGGAAAGGAATCCCATAATTTTCCTCAGATCTCCTACTGTTGCTGGTGTTCTGAGCTTCAAGGCCTGTACTGGAGCTATTTCAGCTGGGTCCATGGAATATCCATCCTTAGACACAATACGGCCCAGGAAACGCACTTTCCTGTGGAACAGTTCACACTTGTGTGGGCTGAGTTTGACGCCATGTTTCTGGTATCTCTTTAGGACTGTGCGAACATGATTCACGTGATCATCAAAAGAAGTACTATGAACCAGGTTATCATCCAGGTAAGGCTGACAGATAACATCTCGCAGATCCTCCAGACAAGCTTCCATGTTCCTCTGGAACTCGGCAGGAGCTGAGCTAAGGCCAAATGGGATCCTGTTCCATTGAAATAGTCCCCAAGGTGTTATAAAGGCTGTAAGGGGTCGGCTCTCTGAATCAAGGAATCCTTGGTGATAGGCCTTCCCTTGGTCCAAGACCGAAAACCAAGAACTGCCGCTCAGGGAGTCGAGCATATCCTGGATCCTGGGAATGGGGTGCCTGTCTGGTACAGACTTACGATTTAGCTCGCGATAATCGCAGCAAAGTCTCAGGCTCCCATCCTTTTTCCGCACACATACCACTGGCGAGGAGTAAGGGGATCTTGACTTGCTTATCCACCCTCGGTTCAGCAGATCTTGCAGGTACTCTTTCACCTCCTGTAAAAGTGGCTTGGGCACAGAGATATAAGTCTTTTGAACTGGTGTTTTGTCATGGAGTGTGATATGCATGTTAAGTGAGGGGATGCAACCAACGTCATTATCATCAAAAGCAAAAGCATTGCACTCTTCCTTTAACAGTTGTCGTACAATCTGTTGCTGCGACTCTGTTAAATGTTCAAGTTTTAATGGGGGATCCCAATGACTTGGTCTCTTTGATTGCTGAGGTGTAACACTCACCCCACTTGTCTGCACTGTGGATGTTGGCTGTTCTATCAACTGCTCCATCTGGATCTCATTTCTCTGGAAAGAGTCTGTCGTTACTGGGTACGTGGTTTTTATCACTTCCAGGTGGCCTAGTATGAGTCGAGGCGTAAGTATGACTGGGTGCTTGGCTGTATTAGCAATGGCAATTGGCACTTTCGCTGTCTTCCTTGTACCGACTTTGACTACGCCTTCCTGCATTACCAAACCCTCAGGTAGTGGAGATGGTTCACTTGGAGCAAATAACAGGCTTTGTTCTGGGAATTGTCCTGACAGGTGTGCTTGTGCATAGACAGTGGTTATTTGCCCTGCATTGAGCTGGATCTTTTGTTTACCCACTTGCACCATTCCAACAGTCACATTTGAATTTACAGTCTTCAACAGTTTAAGCATTGATCTTGCCTTATTTATCGATATAGAGAAAGCTTTGCTTACCCTACAGACAGTACTGTATCGTGGTTCCTTTTTCTCCCACCTGGCAATTATCTCCTCGATAACATTATAACCGATGATAGGGTTTGCAGCCACACTAGCAT
Source organism: Gobiocypris rarus (assembly GCA_023029165.1). Taxonomy (NCBI): domain Eukaryota; kingdom Metazoa; phylum Chordata; class Actinopteri; order Cypriniformes; family Gobionidae; genus Gobiocypris; species Gobiocypris rarus. Next base: position 8,727,939 of record CM040926.1, read on the forward strand.
CACGTGCCACGAGCATGGGTACTTGCAGAGTCCCTTCTGTGTCTATATCCTCACTCAATCGGAAGCTCACTTCCACCCAGCCATCAAAAGGGATCTCTGTGTGATTGGCAGCCAATCCTGTCAGTGTTCCTGGCCCCAGGAGCTCCTCAATTGGTCTGACGGTGGTGTGTGGTAAATGTCGTTTTCTCCAGTCCGCATTAATAATACTGGCTTGGGCTCCTGTGTCCCATAAAGCTTCAACTGTAACGTCATTGAGCTGGCAGTGAACCAAGCACCTTTTTCCAATGATGTTTAAGAGCCCAGGCGGGTAAGAGACAGTGACTTGTCAACAGAAGTGGTTTCATCTGTGGGAATAATAGATTGGGTGTTATTTTCTTTACTCCCTTGCTTGCTTCGGACAGTTCTGGATGTCTGTAGAACTTCTGAGCTTGATTGGGACCCAATGACAGAATGGACTACTGGGGTCCAGTTCAGCAGTCCCCTTCCATTTCCGATGCCGGCCTCTGTTGTCGACAGCCTCGTGACAGATGTCCATCTTGTCCGCAGCGATAACAGTGCCTGCATGTTTCACCTCGTTGAGCCTCCAGGCATGAACGGCAGCCTTTGGGCCTCCTTTCCGCTCGTAGTGGAGTCACGGGTGGCTGAAACTGTGATCTGGTCGCTTCCATTGTCTCTCTGAACACTTTGGTCATTTCCATGACGTTTGCTCTGAGATCTTCAATCGCTTTGGTAGTGTCATTGTCATTCTCTTTGCTTTGTACTGGTTTCTTCTTTTCCTTACCAGCGATGTCTTTCATCAATGTCTCTTTCCTCTGGTCGTGAGTCTCGCTGCTCATTTGGCGCTCAGTGCCATAGACATGTTCTACTGCTTGAACTTCACTTAGTCTAAGAGGCTTTGGAGTCGCAGCTTTCTTTAACTTTGTTTGTCTCTCCAATTCCAGATTAGCGGCTTCACCAATTTTCTCAATCAGCACTTCATCTGCCACTTTAAGATCACTGAGGTATGATTTGACTTGGAACTTAACTGCATCATTCAAGAGACCTGTCTCCACAGAGCGAAGGAACTTTCGTTGAATGAGTTCAGGGCTGAACTGTTCTCCATCCTGCTCATCTCCAGATGTCCACAGTAGTTTCTCCTCAGTTCGATGGCTCGAACAGAAAACTTTGAGCAGACTCCTTGGGTTCCTGTGAAATGTTCATGAGCCTGTGCAATAGATCTGATGAAGAATCTATTTTATAATGTCCTCTGAGGATGGTCTTTAAAGTGGAAAGTGTGAGGTCTCGCTTTATTTCAAGGAGTTCCCTGAGGGGAAGGCCAGGACTCACAGCTCTGATAACTGCTTCAATGATTTCCGCCTCTGCATATCCCTTTCTCACTCCTGATTCGATCTGGTTGTTGAGGCTAGTGTATGACAGTTTTTCCTTTTGGCCAGCCTCTCCAATCTGTCCAAAGACTCGGAATTCCCTCCTCAGAGTAACTTCAGGAATCAAATCGTGTCGCTCTGCCTCTTTCACCTTTGTTTCATCTTTTCCCCCCTGACATTTTTCCTCCAGTAGTCCGATCTGTTCCTTTAATGCGCGACTAGCATTGGCATGTGTCTGTTCTAGTTCTGCATACTCTTTTCTTAGCTTCTCTATCTCAGAAAGGGTTACTGGTGATGCCTCGAGCTCAGCTGGTTTCTTAAAGGACTCGATGAAACACAGAAGTTCATTAAGGTACTCTGCATACTGTTCCTCTTTTAAACTTTCCTCAATTTCATCCAACGTTTCCTCCGCCAGCCTTATTAGCGCCGCCTTGTTTGGCCTGGGAATCCTTCACCTGCCGGTTCGCTGCACTTTAGATGGAAGCAGACTTTTATCAGTTCAGGTTTCTCTAGCGACAGAAACTTGGAGCTAACACAATCTTGAAGTTGTTCCATTTCCTTCCTGGTTTTAATTCAGTCTCTATAATGTCCTTTATTCTCTTTTGATGAATCTTCTTTTATTTCTAGGTTCGTCTCAAGGAGGCGCTGTCTCTCTCACATCCAATCAGCATTCCTCCTGGCTGGCTCGCCATGATTATGTTGCACACACAGAAGAGGCAGGGTTTTCTGGCGGCACATATAGTTTTTTATTTCTGTCACACTGTGTCTGCAGAATCTGCAGAATCAACAAAGACAACAGTTCAGGTTAACAGTATGTTGATATGGCTGGCAGTGTGACTTATTCTTTAGCAAAAGTGAAACTCTGTTCAATAAACTCACATATATACTCATTACTCTGATATACATTACTCAGATATACAGCATGTCCGAAAATAAGAACATTTGTACTTCACTAACTGACTGATATTAATCTTTCAGTAGTCATATACTAATTCTCAATTTACACAGACTGTATACAAGCACTTAAAGTAACAATATTTAACTGTATGTTATTGTAAACTCTGTTCTTTAAACAACATTAGGCCATTTAACTCCCAATGACTACAAACTCTCTCACTGGCATCATAATAGTCACCCACAATGACTAAATGTAATGAAACAGACACATTAAAGATCAACTACCACTTAACTATATTTAAAGACGACTTTGAGTGCATTAACTTTATCATCATTATGAAGCGCGGCCGAATAGGCGCATTCCAGCCGCGCGATCTCTCGACGGCACCCGCCGGTCGCGGCAGAGTAGGTCGCATTCTAGCCGCTGGTGCGTCAATGCGGTTATATTTTTACTGATAACGACACAATGCATCAAACAAACACATCTAAACATTATAAAACATCAGTTGCGATGTCCCATCACTCATTTTACCTGCAGAATCAACAAAGACAACAGTTCAGGTTAACAGTATGTTGATATGGCAGGCAGTGAGACTTATTCTTTAGCAAAAGTGAAACTCCCTGCGGCTCACCACTGCCCCTAACGTCACCCGCCAGTATAGGCAGATATAAGTGATGTTGAACAACAGACATCAGTATACTACATAAATGGTAACTAATAATGACAATACTTATAACAGTACATAAAACTATTTGAAAATATATATAACAATATAAATATATATGACTTTATATAACCATTTGAATCTATATGACTACATAAAGTCAGTCTGGTTTGCAATGTGTGAAGCTGGTAATGCTGTTTGTGGAGTTGTTTAATCCTCCTCTGCTGAGGTCTTCAGAGATTTAATGTCTTCTTTTATCTTCAGTTGATTTCATCTAAAGCTGTGGCTGAAGTCAGTTGTAGTTCTTGTGTTTCTCTTTCCTTTAGTTATTCTGCTTGTTATTATCAGGCAACAGCTTATTAAAAGCAGGTGTTCATCATTAATGCTCAATCATCTCTTAATTATCTCATTAACTTCAACACTGATTCAGTGTTACCTTTTAACACTCTGAGTGTGGACTCATAGTGGACTCATAAATAAAGGTCCTTCTCAAAAAATTTGCATATTTTGATAAAAGTTCATAGTTTTCCATAATGTAATGATAAAATTAAAATTTCATATATTTTAAATTCATTGCACACCTACTACAATATTTCAGGTCTTTTATTGTTTTAGTACTGATGATTTTGGCATACAGCTCATGAAAACCCAAAATTCCTATCTCAAAAAAATTAGCATATTTCATCCGACCAATAAAGAAAAGTGTGTTTTTAATACAAAAAAGTCAACCTTCAAATAATTATGTTCAGTTATGCACTCAATACTTGGTCGGGAATCCTTTTGCAGAAATGACTGCTTCAATGCGGCGTGGCATGGAGGCAATCAGCCTGTGGCACTGCTGAGGTGTTATGGAGGCCCAGGATGCTTCGATAGCGGCCTTAAGCTCATCCAGAGTGTTGGGTCTTGCGTCTCTCAACTTTCTCTTCACAATATCCCACAGATTCTCTATGGGGTTCAGGTCAGGAGAGTTGCTAGGCCAATTTAGCACATGTAATACCATGGTCAGTAAACCATTTACCAGTGGTTTTGGCACTGTGAGCAGATGCCAGGTCGTGCTGAAAAACGAAATCTTCAACTCCATAAAGCTTTTCTGCAGATGGAAGCATAAAGTGCTCAAAAAATATCCTGATAGCTAGCTGCATTGACCCTGCCCTTGCACATCCTATACCCTCATTCACTATTCCCTACACTAGTGTACTGATATAGACCACTAGACAGAGTGAATTCACACACTGATGAACACCAGCTGATATCACGGAAGGAAAGAGAAACATGAACAGAAAAAAGTTGATTTCATTAACTGAAGATAAAAGAAGACATCAAATCTCTGAAGATCTCAGCAGAGGAGGATTAAACAACTCCAAAACAGCATTACCAGCTTCACACATTACTAACCAGACTGACTTTATTTCTGTCAGACGTCTACAGAAGCTCTTATTGAGAATTAACAGAGGTTGTGTTATGGTTTCTTTGACGTTACCATTATGGTGATCAGTGTTTGCTTTAGTTGGGATCTTGACCATTGAAACTAACTTTAATGTTTCTCTCACTGCTTTAATGATGTGTTTTAAATACATTTCTTATAGCACACAAAGCCAAGAGGAAACATAAGAAGATGATGTTGACTGTTTGTAAATGGTTTGTTTCACTGAGATTACTCAAGGTTTAATCTAGAATGTTGTTTTTCATTTTATTTTTTATGGTATGCCATTTTACGGAAGGAGTTCAATCAGTATTACAACAATCAAATCATTTGAAGAGCATGAAAACAATTTATGGACAAAACATTTTGAACATCAGTGCAATTCAGATTCACATAGAGATCTAGAATCGGTGTATGAATCTCAACAATGGTGACGAACAAAAGCTTCATGCTGCAATGCATGCTGGGTACCAGCGTTGTTCAAAAATCGTCCATGACTCTCAGCATACATTGCGGTATGAATAAATTATGCTGCTGAATAGCCTGGTTATTTCCTTTAATTCTCACTATTTACCTTTATTTTGGTGTTGTTTTGACTTTTAGTAGTGTTTTGTGAAGTTGATGAGTTGATCTGTTAATCTGTTGTGTTTATTGTCACCATTTTTGAGATTCATATGCTGATTCTTCATGTCTATGTCAGTCTATAACTCACCGCAGATTAAGTCATGAGTTAAAATCATAAGTTTAAAAATAATTGAGTTTAAAAATAACCTTCATAATTGATTCCTTATCACTGCTTTATATTTTGTAGAAGTGTCACTGATTGCTATCATTACAATAACGGTAAAACTATGTATTTTTAAAACAATGGGTTTGTTTAGGATTAGACTAACAAACTAAGCATCCTATTATGATTATGTCATAAGCAAAACATAACCAGTGAAACCTGTTCACACTTTTTCATGGCTTTTTCTTGCTATAACAAATGTGTATAAGAAACACAGATACAGCAGCCAAAGAAAACCCATTGCAAAGTCAAGGGTCAAGAGCCCAACTGAAGCAAACACTGATCACCATAATGGTGACCAAACATTATCAATTAAACATCAACACCAAAAGATCTGTTAATTCTCAATAAGAGCTTCTGTAGACATCTGACAGAAATAAAGTCAGTCTGGTCAGTAATGTGTGAAGCTGGTAATGCTGTTTGTGGCGTTGTTTAATCCTCCTCTGCTGAGATCTTCAGAGATTTCATGTCTTCAGTTGATTTCATCTAAGGCTGTGGCAGTAGTTCTTGTGTATCTCTTTCCTTCAGCGATTATGAAGGTGTTCATCACTAATTCTCAATTATCACTCAATTAATCCCTTAATTATCTCATTAACTTCAACACCGCTTCAATTACTCTAACACTCTGTAGTGTGGACACATATAAGTGTTCATTTAAAACCTAAGATTTTGCTGTGGGGTTTAAAGGGTTAAAGGGATAAGATGAAAAACCCAGAGTGAAACGTAAATTAACGGTAAGCAACTGTAAATGAATTTACGGAAAAGTACTGTAAAAAAACAGCAATCTACTGGCAGCAGAGCTGCCAGTAGATTACCGTTAAATCAAGGAAAAACAGTAATATACTGTAAAACATAACATGATGAATAACACCAGATGAATCGAGATATGTTTACTGAAATATAAGTGAAAGTTAATAGAAAAAGATGTGCAAAGTCAGTAACTGATAAGAGTAAATATTCAAATGAACTGTGTTTATGTGTTGTTGCAGAAGGTTATATAGAAGAAATCTTAGTTGAATGAATTAGTTTTTGCGGGTCACCATTGTGCTGGAGAGTAGCGCCTGTGCTTCAGTCCAGGATGAGCAGAGAAACACCGATGATATGCTGTTTGATGCTTTATTTAAAGGCAGTGGCTGTGTTTGCTGATGAAGTTATGAGGTGTTTGTTGATTTGGCACATGTGCTATTGCTAATGATGAACAGTAACGATTGAAGTTAAAGTCATATTTCTTAAGTATTTCACTACTCATTGCGACACATAACATGTTTGCAGTTTATATTTATATTAAGAAATGTTCTTTTCAGTGGATTTAATTGAAATAAGTTTACAGTACAAACACCATATAAATACTTTTAAAAATTTTAAAATGAGAACTGTTTTAAGCGATCAGTTTTTCCAAATGGTAAATTCATGGTATTATTACGGTAACATACTGTAAAAAAGAGAGCTGTAAATAAACAGTAGAGGGCTGTAAATTAACAGTACATTGCTGGCAACCACAGCTGCCAGTAGATTACCGTTATTTTACAGCACAATTTTTACAGTGTATGATTGCGGTTTTGAGTAATTAACCAGGCTGGGAGTTTTTAAAAGCCTCAGGAATCTTTTGCAGGTGTTTACAGCTAATTAGTTGATTCTGATGATTAGGTTAATAGCTCGTTTAGAGAACCTTTTCATGATATGCTAATTTTTATAAAAAGACCTGAAATATTTCAGTTGGTGTGCAATGCATCTAAAATATATGAAATTTTAATTTTATCATTACATTATGGAAAATAATGAACTTTTATCACTATATTCTAATTTTTTGAGAAGGACCTATACATGAATCATACCTTTAAGGTGGATATCATATCCAACTGTGACTATACAACTGATTCTATTTCGCTGTAAATTATTGGTCAGTCATTAATAATATATTGCCATCAGAGGTAAACTATATGAAACCTCTCGATCGGCCATGTCACGTGAGTGTATGTGCCCACACAGATGCTGATGAATACTGTATAAATGGGGTAGTGACATCCACTATAAACATGACTCTCCTGAGAGACTTCAGCCCATCAATAGGCCCCTCGTCTCCACCCGTCTGATGAGTAAAAAGCACGTAGCCTCAGGCAAAGCAGGGAAATATCACCATAAGCCCCCAGTCACAGAAAAACACATCTGCTTTGTCATTTTTGGGAGCTTGAGCATTCACGACACACAAAGCTTTCCTCATGATGCTCAAACAAGCAAATCCTAGTGGTTTTTGTTATTGTGCAGTATGCTCTGATGTCTTTATGATGGAATGAAGTGGGAGGGATAAATGACAGTAATACTAATTACAGCATATCTAATGTGTTTTTGTGCACATAAAGCCCTTTTTTAATCATTGAAAGCTAAGAGGATTTCTCAGGATCTCGCTTTGCATTTGACCAGAATTAGTTAATTCCGTGTGGGTTATTTCTTTCTTTTTGTAGTGATTTATTACCTGTGAGGGTTCAAAATGCAGCACACATTCACATAATCACTTTACACTCAGGTTATATCCGTGTTTTTTTGTTTTGTTTAGTTTTTTCATTAGAACCAACAATGAACCATTTGTATTTACTTATCAATCTTGATCATTTACTGTATACATTTACTATTGTAAATTGCTGGTGTATGCTAGTTTGTAATGTTAATGTGTAACTTTTACTGTTAAAAATGTAGCCTATATGTATAAATGAACATTAAGCAAAATGAATGCATGCTGTGAAAGTATTGTTGGTTAATGTTAAATATTGCATTAATGTTGACTTGTTTAACATTGTTTACAGTAAAGTGAGACTTCGAAAAATACTAGATGCAGATTTTTTGGAATGTCAATGTCATTACACATTATAAATTATGACTTATAGTGCTCACAAGAGGTTTAATTTTCACTTGGAAGTTTCAGATTGAAGAATGTGAGTTTCAGAAAAAAAGAAAAAAAAAAGCGGAACAAAGTTCTCGTTCCCTACATCAAAGGCCCTGTTTACACCTGGTATAATTATTATTATTTATTTATTTTTGTACGATCACATAGTGGACAACGCTAAATACAGGTTTAAATGGGGTCTAAAACGTTTTGAGCTTGTCCACTTTCGACCACTTCCAGAGGTAGTCGAAAAAACACATTTGACTGGATTGCTTTCATAGTGTAGACGCTCATGAGGTCAAATGTGTTGGAACAGCCACAAAAGTTGGAACAGCCACAAAAGATCATCTACCCTCCGCCTACTGACCTAATTCATAAACATTACGGGAAGCGGGGAAGCGCGCTATAGCCAGGCGGGATTTAAACTTTGTCGGCTGAAGAGCCAAGTTTGCAGAGGTGGGCGATATGAGACACATGACTTGACTTGAGTCAGACTCGAGTCGCACATTTTAGGACTTGAGACTTGCTTGACAAATATCACTAAAAGACTCGACTTTGAGTCTTTGACTTGAGTTAAATGACTCGAAATAACTTTAATAAATAAATATCTGTTTTTGAACGCACCACAACCGAACCACGCAGCAGGCAAGCAGAGAGAGCTAACGTAAGAGACAGTCGTGAATGAAAGCGCTACGGCAAGTTTCCATGGTAATCACTCATAGATCACGGCATGCCCATGCACGGCGCTCAGTGTTGCCAGATTTGGCGGGTTCCGGGGACGCGCTGTATCCATCATTTTCATACGAAGAGTTTGCGATGATGAATTCAAAATTGCAACAACAACAACAAAAAAACTCTTCACTACGAAACCGTCAAGCACTGTAAGTTGAAATGTGGTATCCGACTTGTGTTGCACAATGATGGATAACTGCATATTTCTCTTGTTGAATAATTGACAAGTTTGGCTGAAGACGCTCAGTGTGAGTGCTTCGACAGCGTAGCGTTTGTGTGTTATACGGAATATCCGCGGAAGTGTTACTATGGACTATGGGAGTTTTATTTGCAACAAAAATTGCAATATGCATTTTTACTTGTTAATACAATACAAATCTAAAAATTTTAAATAAATAAGAATTAAAATTACATAGCCAATATATTAGGTGAGATATGTTTGTATTATTTGAACGTTCTCTCTCCTGCTTGTCCTCTACAGCATGACCAGGTGATTGTTATATGACTAATAAACTTAAGAGAACTCAGATTGTGTTTGCTGCTCACACCCTGACGAAGGCTCATTAGCCGCAATGCGTATGTGTCCAGTAGGCTACTTGTCACCTGTAAACTAAATTAAAGCCAAGATGAAATAAAGGCTTTTTATATTTCTTCAATAATATTTGAGTGCTTTGGCTTATTAACATGTCCAAACAGTGGTGTATCCATCATTTCAAACGTAAGAGGGACAGAATGTCAATTGTTATACCAGTTTTTTTCTGACCTATGTCTAATTGATGGTTTTATTTTACATTGTACCTTTTCATTGTGACTTTAACCCAGCCGTCCAATCACAAATACAACATTGACCAACTGCCTCATTTTGCTTGTACAATGTCAACAGTTGACAACAACAAGCATAAAAACGAAGCAAAATAACAAGAGCCAGAGAAAATACATTGTGTCGACATTTTTATATAGAAACAATACAGAAACCATCTGTGAACTGAGATATACTGTAGTTTTAGCTTATATTAATATAAAAATTCAATCATCAAACATTTTTATGACTTGCCAGTGACTTGCTTGACCCAAGCTATGACTTGACTTGACTTGCTTGACATAAAGCAGTGACTTGACTTGACTTGATTCTCACAAAAAATTTACTTGCTTGAGACTTGAAGTTTAAGACTTGAGACTTGCTTGTGACTTGCACATATGTGACTTACTCCCACCTCTGCAAGTTTGGTTTGAAGATGAAAAACGTACCAAGCATTGTCAGACCATTCATGAGAGCAGAAATGAAAGCTGATATGTATTAAAACGTATTTTGACCATTAAATCAAAATATCTTGGGGTAAAAAGCCATACATTTACCAGCCCATACACCATCAACTCGAAAATATCAGGACAGAAGTGGTTAAAAGTGGACAAAAAGACAAAAACACCAGGTGTAAACGGGTATGTGTCTTCCTCGTCCACTTGTGATACAATCGACCAAAATGCATCTTAATACCAGGTGTAAACAGAGCCATAGAAGTCGCTGTTTAAGCAAAAACACTGAACTTGAGTCATAGCATGTTTGTGTGGTGTTTTTTGCTAGGCTATTTTGTTTTTCTTGAGAACAGCTTGCTATGAAAAATTTAGCGAATGCTAAGTGACTAATGCATTTTCTCAGTCTTGGATAAGAGCAATGAAAAATTAACAATGGAAATAATTAATTTTGATTGCTGCCTACAGAACTAAAAACTCGTGTTGTGCTGGATTACTTATTCATGCCGATGCAAATTCCTCACTCAGCAACACCCAAAATAACGTAAGAGCTTGTTCTATAAATTCTAGAGGACTCTTAACTTATGTTCCTGCGTGTAGCGATTACCACATGCTCCCCTGCACATTGCAATGCTGAAAATTTAATTGTTTTTATTTTCAATTCAGCCCAGGCATTTAAAATGCATATAACCAGAGGTAAACAAGCATTCCTAGCAGTGTTTCATTTTGTAACTATTAATGCTTACCTTATTTCTGCCATGTCTCAGTGTCACACTAACATGCTGCTTTGTTCTCCTCTGGCTGCTTGACTTGACGCTGCCACAGATCAACATTACATTGTTATTTGCTTTAATATAACACATGCTTCAGATTTCAATGAGGTTTCCTTTTCAAAATGCAATTTAATTGATTAGTGGAATAACACATTACTTTAATACAACAATGGCCTATGCTTACAGACTATAAAACACCTTTGAGAAGTTGACATGTATTTTAAACAGCATTTTGTCCTGATCTTATTTAATAGTTATTAGGCTATACATGCAGCTTTAATGAGCTCATATTAAAGTTTTTTATATATTTTATTTATTAAGCAAATTTTTTTATAAACAATTTTTGTTATACTGGTTAAAACTTTCTTCACATCCTGATGACAATCAATAATAGAAGTGGTCTAAGTATATATATTTTTTTTTTTTTAATTACATATATCACACGTCATCAGTGTGTGTTACATGAGGCTATGCAGAGTTGTAGACACACAGTCACTGAGCACCTAAAACAAACAGCAGCCGCCTTTTACAGTTCGTCCTGAACCAAAACAATGATCTTGTGCTGCAGCCACAGCATATTGTAACTACCATTATTAAGAGATGACAACCCAGCTAGAATTTTAGAACATTACCTACATTGTTCTATAAATGTTTTCAGCGGGTAGTTTTATTTTGTTCCCAAAATGTTCTTTTAAAAGTTAGGATAACATTCTTTAAAAACATTCTAAAAATGTTTAGTGGTAACATTCTAATAACATCCCACTAAGCAAAGTTTCAACGTCTTTGACCTAGAGGCGAACGTTGAAAAGACGTCCACTGAGGAGCCAGAATAAACGTTTTTATGACGTCTGTTTTGGACGTGATCTGCACGTCTGATATAGACGTTCATGGAACCTCAAGGTTAAACAGTTCAAATGTGCTCATTGTGGACATATATTCCTTTTGTAATTGCAAATCAACTCACAGACAGTGTGTGTTTGTCCAAAATCTTGAAAATAAAAGAAACTTAGCTCACACCTTTAGACACTTAAGCCAACTTAGCATCTGTAATTCACACATCTTTGGATCATGAGAGAAACCAGACCTGAAGGAAATATTCTTGCTGTGAGGAGCCAGTGTTTCCCACTCATACACTGGTGCTGCCCTTAATCACAGATATAAGAGACACTTTGACTATTTCTGTCAGACGTCTACAGAAAATTAACAGAGGTTTAGATGTTGATGATTTATGGTTCATTTGAAGTCACCATTGTGGTGAGAAGCATTTGCTTTAGTTGGACTCTTGGTCCCTGTAGTTGTGTTAGCTTTTCTTTGGCTGCTGTAACTGTGTCTGTGAAACACAATAGTTGTGGCTGAGCAAGCAAAGCTAAAGTGACATCTGGTGTTGTCAGCTCCTCGTTGATGATCACTAAATCATCACAAAGTGAGCATTTAATTTTATTTTTATTTTTGGCAAGTTGTAATTTGCTTATAGCTACTACACCTTTGTGAAACTGCAGAATTGGCACCAATAGCATTTAACTGATCAATTATCCTGAAGAAAAAAAAGTATCCACACCCAACGTTTTGAGCAAATGTTTCACAAAGTCACACACACATCAACATTTGGCCAATGATTCACAACGGTGACAAGTTTCATGCGGCAATGCATGATGGGTGGCTTCATAGTGCAAAACTCATGCTTGATTCCCAAGCTTTTTGATTTGATTGTCACCGTTGTTGTGAATCATAGGCCAAATCTTGATGTCGGTGTGTGACTTTGTGAAGTATTTGCTCAAAATGTTGGGTGCATATATTTTTTTGGTCATCCTTCGAGATAATTGATCCGTTTAATTTTATTGGCACAAATACCACAGTATCACAAGGTTATTGTGGATATATACAAATTACTTTTTGTACCAAACAAGAAGACAAAACTTAAAACACAACATCAAATGCTCGCTTTGTGATGATTTAGTGATCTGACAACAGTGATTTAGTGATCTGATGTCACTTCATCTTAGCTTGCTCAGCCACAACTATTGTGTTTCACAAACACAGTTACAGCAGCCAAAGAAAAGCTAACACAACTACAAGGACCAAGAGTCCAACTAAAGCAAACGCTTCCCACCACAATGGTGACTTCAAATGAACCATAAATCATCAACATCTAAACCTCTGTTAATTTTCTGTAGACGCCTGACAGAAATAGTCAAAGTGTCTCTTATATCTGTGATTAAGGGCAGCACCAGTGTATGAGTGGGAAACACTGGCTCCTCACAGCAAGAAGATCCTGGATTGAGTCCTGTGCCAGAGAATCTTTCCTTCAGGTCTGGTTTCTCTCATGATCCAAAGATGTGTGAATTACAGATGCTAAGTTGCCTTAAGTGTCTAAAGGTGTGAGCTAAGTTTCTTTTATTTTCAAGATTTTGGACAAACACACACTGTCTGTGAGTTGATTTGCAATTACAAAAGGAATATATGTCCACAATGAGCACATTTGAACTGTTTAACCTTGAGGTTCCATGAACATCTATATCGGACGTGCAGATCACGCCCAAAACAGACGTCATAAAAACGTTTATTCTGGCTCCTCAGTGGACGCCTTTTCAACGCTCACCTCTAGGGTCAAAGATGTTGAAACTTTGCTTAGTGGGTATGTTATTAGAATGTTACCACTAAACATTTTTAGAATGTTTTTAAAGAATGTTATCCTAACTTTTAAAAGAACATTCTGGGAACAAAAATAAAACTACCCGCTGAAAACATTTATAGAACAATGTAGGTAATGTTCTCAGAACATTCTTATAACAAAAAATTCTAGCTGGGAACCTGGGACTTTCTATTCGGAGCTATTCACATCCTCAAATTATGTGTTTTAGTGGCAACACTATCAATACTGAAATTAATACAAGTACAAGTAAGAGCTCTGTAAGTTGTTTATGTTCATTAATATTGTATTGTTATGTGCTTTGAGACATAAGGTAAATTAACACCATTTCTCATGACACTTTGCAGACTCTGCTGTGTGTTCTTGTGTTTTGAAGGAGGCATGGACTTTGAAGAGAGCTTTGAAGTGATGGTGGGATCTTATGATTTCAAAGCTAGCTTGCTGTTGCTAGCCTCTCTGAAAATTGCCCACCTTTAATGGAAAGACTACATACACTATATTGCCAAAAGTATTGGGACATCCATCCAAATCATTGAATTCGGGTGTTCCAATCACTTCCATGGACAAAGGTATATAAAATCACGCACTTAGGCATACAGACGCTTCTACAAACATTTGTGAAAGAGTGGGTCACTCTCGCTGAGTGCAATGCAAAGCGTTGGATGCAGTGGGGTAAAGCACGCCACCATTGGACTCTGGAGCAGTGGAACCGAGTTCTCCTGAGTGACGAATCATGCTTTTCTGTCTGGCAAGCTGATTGATGAGTCTGGGTTTGGTAGTTGCCAAGAGAATGGTACTTGCCTGACTGCATTGTGCCAAGTGTAAAGTATGGTGGAGGGGGGATTATGGTATGGGCTGATTTTCAAGGGTTGGGCTTGGCCCCTTAGTTACAGTAAAAATAACTCTTAATACTTCAGCATACCAAGGCATTTTGGACAATTTCATGCTCCCAACTTTGTGGGAACATTTTGGGGCAGCCCCTTCCTGTTCCAACATGACTGCACACCAGTGCACAAAGCAAAGTCCATAAAAACATGGACGAGAGAGTTTAGTGTGGAGGAACTTGACTGGCCTGCACAGTCCTGACCTTAACCCGATAGAACACCTTTGGGATGAATTAGAGCGGAGACTGCGAGACTGTGTCTTCTTATCCAACATCAGTCCCTGACCTCACAAATGCGCTTTTAGATGAATGGTCAAAAATCGAAACCTTTTGGAAAGCCTTCTCAGAAGAGTTGAAGCTGTTATAGCTGCAAAGGGTGGGCCAACTCATTATTAAACCCTACGGATTAAACTTTTAGCAATATATGTGCTTTTAAAGTGCCCCTTTTATGCTTTTTCAAATATTACCGTTCATGCAGTGCGTAATATGAACTGTTTGTGAATGTTAAAGGTCTGGAAAGTTTGACAGATCAAAGTGCATGACAAATAAAGTTAATATCTCTTAAAAGAAACAATCGATTCTGAACTGCTGAAATGTATAAATCCACCATTGTTTATGTTCGTATCACTCTGTATACAAGCCCTGAGGAAGTCTTCAGAGCTGAAATTCAGGTATGGTATTGGTCTTTTCATTTCTGAAACGCGCTGTAAGTGATAGACCAATCACAACAGACTGGGCTAACTGACCAATCAATGGATGGAGGGGTTTAGAGAGACTTTATCAAGCTGTTTCAAAAACTGTGGAAAAAAAAGAGGTGGTGTGCAATGTATATTAGGAAAAAAATACCTTGACCTTGAATGCATGTAAACTTCTTGTAGAAGACATCCAAAACAAAACTAGAAACTTTTAAAATAGCATAATCGGGGCACTTTGTCACAGCAGAATCATTTAAAATTAACCAGTGATTAAAAAAGTAAAAACTGCGACCAGTTACAGTAAACAATACTTTTGCTGAAATAAAAAAATAATTAACATTTTATGATAAGATTCCATTTGTTACATTTAGTTAACCTCATTTGTAAACAAACTAACAATGAAAAGTGCTTCTAAAGCATTTGTTAGTCTTAGTAAATGTTAATTTCAGCATTCATTAATACATTCTGTTAGTATTATTTAATGGAGCTGAGATAACACAAACTAACATTGAACAGTTGCATTTTTATTAACTAACAAATATTTAGCATTAAGTAATGTTAATTGGACCTTATTGTAAAGTGTTACCAAAATACAATACTAATCATCTTGATATTGATTAAAAAAAAGTAGTGCATGTTGTGTTACATACATACTGTATGAAATACAGAAACTTTGAGCCACAGCAATGAGAGACTTTCTCCATCTCAGTCTCGACCTTAGAGCCCAATGCATCTTGACAACAAATGGATATAAGCAAGAGAATATGTTTCTCTTCACCCCACATGTATTACTAATACATATTCTGTTGGTTGCATCGCATAAATACTTGAATAGATCTCCATTTGTAATGTGCAGCAAACATTTCGGGAGATATGAAATATATATTGTCGTTTGTAATGGTCCTTCGTGTCACGGTCTACAGGGACGATATTGTTCTGTGCAAGACAGAGTAAATTGAAATGCTTTCTGTGGGGAGTTAGCTGAGTACAAAGAAAATACATTTCATCTGACACTGTCACTGTAATTATCCTCTCCTATTATCTATTACTGAACGGAAAACGAATCTCGCCTAGTCTCTGCATGTCACTGTGCTTACTGAGGCGACTGCATGGTTTGCACCAGGGATGTGATCTTTTAAAAGCAGGTAACATCCAATGGGTGGGGGTGTGCAAAGAGGCAAAGATCGGCGAGGTCTAATGTTCGTTTCCACATCCTGGAAGGAAAAGGACACTGAATGCCACAGAATTTCTCGAAACCAACAAATGGAGTACAACTTCACCACAAGCAAGACGGATTTACCAAGCTTGTCCTACATCTCCCGTACAACTACAAACTAGAATACATGGCTGCTTGTGGTACTTGAAACATCTGCTCTGCTTGTCTGAACTTTCAGGAACAAAGCAAATAGATTAGAGTTACACAGCAGCTCACAATGAACCTTTTCCGATGTACAGATGAGATGTGTTTTACACTATTAGTTACAGCTTTTTATTTTTGCCTTTATCAGGGACTGAAATCAGAATCACAAGCCAGGGTCGAACCCGGACCGCTGTGTGAAGAGCGCTGCTTTAACATGCAACAATATGCACCATGACTCAAACATGGATTTGGGGTTTTTAAAACAACATTTTCTTTGCAATATTAAAGGAATAGTTCACTCACAAATGTGCTCTATCATTTATTCACTGCCATATCTCTGATCTTAAGAAAATCTCTGATGACAAAAGCATGTCCCGAAGATGAATGAAGGTCTTACAGGTTTGGAACGACATTAGGGTGAGTAATTAATGAAAGAATTTTTATTTTGGGTGAACTAATCCTTTAATGTGTACTGCTGAATGCACTGACAAGCATTTATGGTAAACTAAATATACTTTAATGTCTTTACTATACTTTAATAAAATATATTTTAATTAAATGTATTTAATTAAATGAATAGTATTTATACTATTTCTACTATAAGCTTGTATATCATGCATTTAAATATATTTGTAATTACACATTTGTAATAATAAGGAAGTTGCAATTTAGCACATTTAATATACTTTAAATGTAATATTGAATAACACACTTGAAACTACTCTGGTCTGGAGGAGGACTGCAACGGATTTCTCTTAAAACTTTCCGTTACAGGCACTGCCCTCATCGACCCGGGGTCTGCCTTTATCTCTGGCGACATCTGCAGGCACACTGTCAAAAAAAAAGAGTACAAAATTGTACCTTTTAAGGTACAAGTGGCCGTCACTGGGGTGGTACCCTTAAGGGTACATTTTAGGGGTAGACAAGTTCAGTCCTTGAGATTTGATATCCTCCAGAGTTTATCTCCAACCCATCTAAGCCACCATAGTATAAAACGTGTGGCTCCTAGTATGCACTGCAGCATTAAGTATGTCACCATTGTTGAGATTCATATGCTGATTCTTGATATCTGTGTGTGTCTAAATCATGCCCCCTTGAATGTGTTTAAAAATCAAAATTTAGGACATCTGATCTGTGGCAAGAAAGTATTGTTGGTGAATATTCTTTATTATTATTTTGATTCAGTGATGAGTTTGGGTAAACATTATTCTTCATGATGCAGTTTGTTCATGGCTTCTTTTGTTTTGAACAATTATGTTTTGTTTGCACTATAACAAAAAACACAAACTCACTTAAAAATTCAAGACAAACTGTCCAACTAAAGGAAACACTAATCTTCATAATGGTAACCAAACATTTTCAATAAAACCTCAAAATCTAAACCTGTTAATACTCAATAAGAGCTTCTATAGACGTCTTTCAGGGTTGGACCCAAGCTCTACAGGACAGCGACTCTCTAGGACTGAACTTGCCTACCCCTGCTCTAAGTAGAGGTATAATTGTACCCTAAGGACCGGTTGTGTACCTTTAAAGGCACAGTTATATGTTTTGTTCCCCAAGGAACAAAATTGTACCTCCAATGTACCTTTTTTTCTGAGAGTGCAGCTCCTGACGACCCGTTCTACAACTCCGTACAAGGTTAAATCTGTAACTGCAACGAATTTGAATCGCAGGTATGTGAAAGCCTGTAACCCTGCGAGTTGTCTGCCTGCATGAGGAAATGTTTTCTCCCCTAGTTCTGGAGGGATCCACCATGGCGATCATCCTAGGGTTTCCCTGGCTCAACCAACATAACCCTGAGGTTTCGTGGCACAATGGAGACATCTTCAAATGAGGTCCCAACTGCTTCCATTCCTGTTTTCCTCAACTTCCTCGACCTGCACATCCACAGCCTGTGACAATTCCAGTAAATACTACTACTATAGAAAGTCCTCTAGAGAAACAGTCTATCAAGATTCCTGCCTGTAATGAGTCCTACTCTGAATTCTTCTGTCTGAAACAAGCCTCAAGGTTACCACAACGACTTTAAATAAACAATTTTGGCATACAGCTCATGAAAACCCAAAATTCCCAAAAAATGTACATATTATGAAAAGGTTCTCTAAACGAGCTATTAACCTAATCATCTGAATCAACTAATTAACTCTAAACACCTGCAAAAGATTCCTGAGGCTTTTAAAACCTCCCAGCCTGGTTCATTACTCAAAACCAGACTGCCGACCTGACTACTGTCCAGAAGGCCATCATTGACACCCTCAAGCGAGAGGGTAAGACACAGAAAGAAATTTCTGAACGAATAGGCTGTTCCCAGAGTGCTGTATCAAGGCACCTCAGTGGGAAGTCTGTGGGAAGGAAAAAGTTTGGCAAAAAAAGCTGCACACCGAGAAGAGGTGACCGGATCCTGAGGAAGATTGTGGAGAAGGACCGATTCCAGACCTTGGGGGACCTGTGGAAGCAGTGGACTGAGTCTGGAGTACAAACATCCAGAGCCACCGTGCACAGGCGTGTGCAGGAAATGGGCTACAGGTGCCGCATTCCCCAGGTCAAGCCACTTTTGAACCAGAAACAGCGGCAGAAGCGCCTGACCTGGGCTACAGAGAAGCTGCAGTGGACTGTCGCTCAAATTTTGCATGTCATTCGGAAATCAAGGTGCCAGAGTCTGGAGGAAGACTGCGGAGAAGGAAATGCCAAAATGCCTGAAGTCCAGTGTCAAGTACCCACAGTCCGTGATGGTCTGGGGTGCCATGTCAGCTGCTGGTGTTGGTCCACTGTGTTTTATTAAGGGCAGTGTCAATGCAGCTAGCTATCAGGAGATTTTGGAGCAATTCATGCTTCCATCTGCTGAAAAGCTTTATGGAAATGAAGATTTCGTTTTTCAGCACGACCTGGCACCTGCTCACAGTGCCAAAACCACTGGTAAATGGTTTACTGACCATGGTATTACTGTGCTCAATTGGCCTGCCAACTCTCCTGACCTGAACCCCATAGAGAATGGATTCCCGACCAAGTATTGAGTGCATAACTGAACATAATTATTTGAAGGTTGACTTTTTTTGTTTTAAAAACACTTTTCTTTTATTGGTCGGATGAAATATGCTAATTTTTTGAGATAGGAATTTTGGGTTTTCATGAGCTGTATGCCAAAATCATCAGTATTAAAACAATAAAAGACCTGAAATATTTCAGTTGGTGTGCAACGAATCTAAAATATATGAAAGTTTAATTTTATCATTACATTATGGAAAATAATGAACTTTTATCACAATATGCTAATTTTTTGAGAGGGACCTGTATATGTGTTACAATCCATGTCTGTCCAGCACTCCATTTCTCATTATCCTCCCTGTCTCGCACCTTAACGCACTTCCTCGTCATCTTTCCCACTCTCCCCGGATTCCCTGCACCTGGTATTTGTCATTAGCAATTCCTTTATATTGTACTCACTCCCAGCACTCCTTGTCGGTTCTTAATGTTGTTATGTTCCTGATGGTTGATGTTGTATGTTTGATTCTCTCACAAAATAAACCTGTCTTTGTTGGAAGTTCACTTTTACTCATCCCTGCTGCACAACACACCTGTAACAGAAGAAGCGACCTACAACAGCGAAGGACTTCCAAATCAAGATGGGTATCTTCCTGACCCCGATCTCTCCCATGTCCCCTTAGGAAGACACAACAGCGGTGGATTGTCTGTGGGTGCTTCGGCAGGATGGAATTTGCTGAGCTGTCTTGTTTGGTGAACTGGCCAGGTGCACACTTAATGTGTTTTATTCTGATGGTCCTGGACAAGGACACTCCAGCCTTCCATGAGGCCGCTCCAGCTCTCATCGAGCCCAATCCAGCCCACAAGGCCACTCCAGCCCATGAGCCCTCCATACCACCCCTGAAAACCCCAAATCTTTTTTTATGGGGGGGCTATACACCCGTGGGTGGGGAACATGTGGGTGGGGCTTCTGATCTGCTAGGGTCTCACACGGCTCCTGATCCACCTTGGACTCCCACGGCACCTGATCCACCTTGGACTCCCACGGGTCCTGATCTGCCTTGGACTCCAGACCCGCCAGAGCCCACCCTCCCTCCCTGGTGTTACATCTAAGGCGTGGGGACGGGTCTACCGGTAGTGGGAGGTAATATATATACACTCACCTAAAGGATTATTAGGAACACCTGTTCAATTTCTCATTAATGCAATTATCTAATCAAATAATCAGATGGCAGTTGCTTCAATGCATTTGGGGATGTGGTCCTGGTCAAGACAATCTCCTGAACTCCAAACTGAATGTCAGAATGGGAAAGAAAGGTGATTTAAGCAATTTTGAGGCATGTTTGTTGGTGCCTTATGGGCCGGTCTGAGTATTTCACAATCTGCTCAGTTACTGGGATTTTCACGCAGAACCATTTCTAGGTTTTACAAAGAATGGTGTGAAAAGGGAAAAACATCCAGTATGCGGCAGTCCTGTGGGCAAAAATGCCATGTTGATGCTGGAGGTCAGAGAAGAATGGGCAGACTGATTCAAGCTGATAGAAGAGCAACTTTGACTGAAATAACCACTCGTTACAACCAAGGTATGAAGCAAAGCATTTGTGAAGCCACAACACGCACAACCTTGAGGCGGATGGGCTACAACAGCAGAAGACCCCACCGGGTACCACTCATCTCCACTACAAATAGGAATAAGAGGCTACAATTTGCACGAGCTCACCAAAATTGGACAGTTGAAGACTGTACAAATGTTACCTGGTCTGATGAGTCTCGATTTCTGTTGAGACATTCAGATGGTAGAGTCAGAATTTGGCGTAAACAGAATGAGAACATGGATCCATCATGCCTTGTTACCACTGTGCAGGCTGGTGGTGTAATGGTGTGGGGGATGTTTCTTGGCACACTTTAGGCCCCTTAGTGCCAATTGGGCATCGTTTAAATGCCATGGCCTACCTGAGCATTGTTTCTGACCATGTCCATCCTTTTATGACCAACATATACCCATCCTCTGATGACTACATCCAGCAGGATAATGCACCATGTCACAAAGCTTGAATAATTTCAAACTGGTTTCTTGAACATGACAATGAGTTCACTGTACTAAAATGGCCCCCACAGTCACCAGATCTGAACCCAATAGAGCATCTTTGGGATGTGGTGGAACGGGTGCTTTGTGCCCCGGATATGCATCCCACAAATCTCCATCAACTGCAGGATGCTATCCTAACAATATGGGCCAACATTTCAAAAGAATGCTTTCAGCACCTTGTTGAATCAATGCCACGTAGAATTAAGGCAGTTCTGAAGGCGAAAGGGGGTCGAACACAGTATTAGTATGGTGTTCTAATATATATATATATATATATATATATATATACATACATATATACATATATATATACATACATATATACATATATATATATATATATATATATATATATATATGTATATATATATATATATATATATATATATATATATATATATATATATATATATATATATATATATATATATATATATATATACATATTATGGGGGCCAAACAGGAAATAATTGAATGTAAATCTGAATATATAGTTATAACTCTGAATATATAAATGTAAATCTGAATATATAGTTTTAACTCTGAATATATAAATGTAAATCCTGAATATATAGTTTAACTCTGAATATATAAATGTAATTCCCGAATATATAAATGTAATTCTGAATATATAAATGTAATTCTGAATATATAAATGTAATTCTGAATATATAAATGTAATTCCCGAATATATAAATGTAATTCCCGAATATATAAATGTAATTCCCGAATATATAAATGTAATTCTGAATATATAAATGTAATTCTGAATATATAAATGTAATTCCCGAATATATAAATGCAATTCTGAATATATAAATGCAATTCTGAATATATAAATGTAATTCTTAATATATAAATGTAATTCTGAATATATAAATGTAATTCCCGAATATATAAATGTAATTCTGAATATATAAATGCAATTCTGAATATATAAATGTAATTCTGAATATATAAATGTAATTCCCGAATATATAAATGTAATTCTGAATATATAAATGTAATTCCCGAATATATAAATGTAATTCTGAATATATAAATGTAAATACTGAATATATAGTTATAACTCTGAATATATAAATGTAAATCCTGAATATATAGTTATAACTCTGAATCAGAGCACGTGAGCTCCGCACGCTCCACTCAATCGCTCATGGCCCAGGCGCTCAAATCCGCTCCGACATGGCATTTCAATGCAACATACTGTGCTATAGCCTTTGTTGATGCTGTTTATGGCATTGTTTAAGGCATTTAAGGGGGGGTATGTCATATATTTCATACTTTTGTAACACAAAAGCACAAGGTTTTGGTGTTAATGTGAATGTACACAAATAAAAAGTACACCATTTGTAGTTGTTTTACACTTATCTGTAGGCTATATATGGCCAAAAATGTTTCCGCTGTCAATTAAGGGAAAAAATCCATCAGAATGTGTTGGCCTGTTCGTTGCACGGGGTTAGAGAAAACGCAGCTTATTTAGTTTCACATATATGTTTAAATATTATAAATATTTAAATATAAATATATGTTTAAATATTATAAATATTTAAACATAAGTATGAATGCTGGGCTGCATTTGGAGGATAACAATAGTGATGCCTTGCTTACCAGCAAGCACCACTAACTATATATCCAAAGTTATAACTATATTCAGTATATATATTCAGGATTTACAACTAGGCCTATATCTAGAGTTAAAACTATATATTCGGGAATTACATTTATATATTCAGAATTGCATTTATATATTCGGGAATTACATTTATATATTCAGAATTACATTTATATATTCAGAATTGCATTTATATATTCAGAATTACATTTATATATTCAGGAATTACATTTATATATTCAGAATTACATTTATATATTCAGGAATTACATTTATATATTCAGAATTACATTTATATATTCGGGAATTACATTTATATATTCAGAATTACATTTATATATTCAGAATTACATTTATATATTCATTACATTTATATATTCAGAATTACATTTATATATTCGAATTGCATTTATATATTCAGAATTACATTTATATATTCAGAGTTAAACTATATATTCAGAATTACATTTATATATTCAGAATTACATTTATATATTCGGGAATTACATTTATATATTCAGAATTACATTTATATATTCAGAATTACATTTATAAATTCTGAATTGCATTTATATATTCGGGAATTACATTTATATAGTCGGGAATTACATTTATATATTCGGGAATTGCATTTAGGCTATATATTCGGGAATTACATTTATATATTCGGGAATTACATTTATATATTCAGAGTTAAAACTATATATTCAGGATTTACATTTATATATTCAGAGTTATAACTATATATTCAGATTTACATTCAATTATTTCCTGTTTGGCCCCCATAATATATGTATGTATGTATATATATATATATATATATATATATATATATATATATGTATATATATATATATATATATATATATATATATATATATATATATATATATATATATATATATATATATATATACATACAGTGGGTAGAAAAGTATTCAGACCCCCTTAAATTTTTCATTCTTTGTTATATTGCAGCCATTTGCTAAAATCATTTAAGTTCTTTTTTTTCTCTCTCATTAATGTAAACACAGCACCCCATATTGACAGAAAAACACAGAATTGTTGACATTTTTGCAGATTTATTAAAAAAGAAAAACCCTTTGCTGTATTCAGACCCTTTGCTCTGACACTCATATATTTAACTCAGGTGCTGTCCATTGCTTCTGATCATCCTTGAGATGGTTCTACACCTTCATTTGAGTCTGGCTGTATTTGATTATACTGATTGGACTTGATTAGGAATGCCACACACCTGTCTATATAAGACCTTACAGCTCACAGTGCATGTCCGAGCAAATGAGAATCATGAGGTCAAAGGAACTGCCTGAAGACAGAATTGTGGCAAGGCACAGATCTGGCCATGGTTACAAATAAAATTCTGCTGCACTTAAGGTTCCTAAGAGCACAGTGGCCTCCATAATCCTTAAATGGAAGACGTTTAGGACGAACAGAACCCTTCCTAGAGCTGGCCCTCCAGCCACACTGAGCTATCGGGGGAGAAGAGCCTTGGTGAGAGAAGTAAAGAAGAACCCAAACATCACTGTGGCTGAGCTCCAGAGAAGCAGTTGGGAGATGGGAGAAAGTTGTAGAAAGTCTACCATCACTGCAGCCGTCCACCAGTTGGGGCTTTATGGCAGAGTGGCGTAATGGAAGCCTCTCCTTAGTGCAAGACACATGAAAGCCTGCATGGAGTTGGTGAGAAATAAGATTATCTGGTCTGATGAGAACAAGATAGAACTTTTTGGCCTTAATTCTAAGCGGTATGTATGGAGAAAACCAGGCACTGCTCATCACCTGTCCAATACAGTCCCAAAAGTGAAGCATGGTGGTGGCAGTTTCATGCTGTGGGGGTGTTTTTCTGCTGCAGGGACAGGACGAATGGTTGCAATCGAGGGAAAGATGAATGCGGCCAAGTACAGGGATACCCTGGACGAAAACCTTCTCCAGAGTGCTCAAGACCTCAGACTGGGCCAAAGGTTCACCTTCCAACAAGACAATGACCCTAAGCACACAGCTAAAATAACGAAGGAGTGGCTTCACAACAACTCCGTGACTGTTCTTGAATGGCCCAGCCAGAGCCCTGACTTAAACCAAATTGAGTAGAGACCTAAAAAATAGCTGTCCACCAACGTTTACCATCCAACCTGACAGAACTGGAGAGGATCTGCAAGGAGGAATTGCAGAGGATCCCCAAATCCAGGTGTGAAAAACTTGTTGCATCTTTCCCAAAAAGACTCATGGCTGTATTAGATCAAAAGGGTTCTTCTACTAAATACTGAGCAAAGGGTCTGAATACTTAGGACCATGTGATATTTCAGTGTTTCTTTTTTTTAATAAATCTAAAAAAATGTCAACAATTCTGTGTTTTCCTGTCAATATGGGGTGCTGTGTGTATATTAATGAGAAAAAAATGAACTTAAATGATTTTAGCAAATGGCTGCAATATAATATAACATTGAAGGGGGTCTGAATACTTTCTGTACCCACTGTATATATACATTTAAGATTTGAAGGACACATTTTCAATACAATTAAGCAGCGTTCTTTTTTACAAGAAATTGTTCCAGGCCTTTGTGACATAATGTATAACTCTCTGAAAAAGAAAATATTCTGCAAAATATTCACACTGCTTGATTCCATACATCAAAAGTAGGCCTAAATGAGGACATAGGCTCTTAAGCTGGGTAGGCCTATATATTTTCCAATATGGGACAAGAATATGTATCATGACACATCAAACCTGGCCACATCAAAACTTGGAATATAACACACAAGTTGCACTGACCGCTTTCATGATGTTTTGTTTTTGGAAGCTTCTCCAAAATATCTTTTGCGTGCCACTGGAGAAGGAAAGTTATGTTTGGAACGGCACGAGGACAAGTAAATGATTTTCATTATTGTTTGTATTAATCTCAGTTTGTTTGTTTATAACAATCAACAGATTGTCATTCAAAGGTTTGAAGCTGCTAATATCTGAACATAATCTGTACGTGTTTCCACTCAGGCCGGTCCAATCTTCCTTGTAACCCCTGCCGGCTGCAGACAGACTGACAGCGGGTGGGGGGAATTCGAGCGCCTGACCCCTATTTTGGAAAGGCCAAGCGCTCTGTGTTCTGGACTCAGGCTACAGCGTAGAAGGAGGTCAACACTGTCACTCAGCCAGTCCACACACACACATACAGCTGGTAATACACAGAGGCCCACGCACACAAACACACACACAGTTTGCTGTGGGCCTCATTACCTCCGCGTCTTAAACACACAGTGGCCGTGACCTGGGTAGACGGGAATGAAGGCAGCCTGACACTGTGTCCTATTGTCATCAGCCTCTCCAGATCCTCTGCTCTCTCTACTCTACAGCTACAGCCAAAACACACACAAATACACACAGACACAGAATCATTCTATAGGGGACATTTATGTCCCTTGCACACATACGCACATAAAAAACACATTAACACTTTAAGTTTAGGTTCGGAGCCACAGCCGTGCTCCGACATAAGGTGCACTTTGGGTGACCCAAGTTTGAGTCCCGGCTCGAGGTCTTTTCCTGGTCCAATTCCCCTCTCCAAAACACAAGGTTTGGTTAATTAGTTAAGAAATACAATGATCAATACTTTCCCTGCATATGTTATTCCAAGTTAATGTTCATTTATAAATATAATATTGCTCATCCTTAATTCATGCATTGTATGTTCAATGTTCATAATAAATTAACATTAATATAAATATAATTTAAAAGTAGAAATTAACACGAAACTGTTCATTGTCACTGTAATGCAGAAAAACTAACAAAATTACACTCACTACAGCCAGATTTTCATCAACATAATAATTATGTGCATTTTGGGATATTGCACAAAAATGTTGGATGGAAATACCAAGATGCTATTAAATCTACAAAATGCACACCAAAAGGATAAGCTTGATATATAGCTTATAATACAATTTGAATCATATATATATAAATATATATATATATATATATATATATATATATATATATATATATATATATATATATATATATATATATATATATATATATATATATATATATATATATATATATATATATATATATATTCTGTAAGGTCAAAATGGAATTATATTTCCATCTGAATAAATTGATGCACAGAAAAGGTATGTAACGTCACCAAATGATTTACTCATAGAAAATATATCATCACATTCTGATATGAAAGGGACAATATGCACCAGTCATTACACAAAATAAGCTCTGTTGGGTTGATTTTGTGATACTGACCTGGATATTATCACACTTGACTAATTACCAAAGTACATCCTTTGATATGAAAATATGTTTTTGTTTATTTATTTATTTGTATTATTTGAGAAGGGACTGCTAATAGATACAAACTAGCACAGAACTACAATTTATTAAAAATTTAACAAACATTTAATTTTAAGGGCCCTATGAATTTGTATTTCTCCATTTTAATATTTCTTGTTCCCCGATTTAATGGTTCAATTAAATGTAATAATCAAAAAGAATGTCTAATCAATTGAATTCACAAAACTTCAACAATAAATTTTTTCAGAACTTTTCAGAAAGCCTGTTGTTCATTTTTAATAAATTAAACATAATTTTTATTAAAAAAAAACATCAATAGCATAACACATCAATGTAACAATTCCTTTATTTTTTTGGCAAACAAAGTGCAGTAAAGTTTACTGTTAAAATGAAACCATGGAAGAAATACTGTGACAGTCCTTAGCAAAAAACAAAACAAAAAAACAAACAAACAAAAAAAATATGTTTTTATTATTTTAGTATTATTAATTTTAATAATACTATTAATGTTATTATTATTGTTACTTTGTACATTATTGTACTGCACAATATTAATATGTTTTGGTCATAATTTATTCAAGTTCAAATACACTTTTATTTTGCCAGGTGGTCCTGAAGAGCTTTCTGTGTATGATAGTTTTCTCAAATGAAATGGTGAAATACTAGTGAAGTGACTTTAAGAGCAATGAAGTTCATTTTCATGTCCTTAAATAGTGAGATGGCTGACACAGAAAACACCATGAGCATCACACGTGCTTGAGTAAGTGTAGTAGACCAAACTGAGCCACGCAGAACATGCAGACTTCAGATTTCACTTCTGATCTTTTTGCACATTAATATTTACAGACGATTGATTACGTTTTGATTCGTTGTACAATCAGCATATCAAACTGGTAAACGAACCCATCACAAACACACACACACACACACACACACATACACACACACACACTTAAACACACACATACACTGTCAGGACCTCTTACAAGCTCTTTCATCATTTGACAAGAATCAGATTGAGCCGAGGCTGCAGAGAGCCGCTCTGATCGGACGAAGGCCAGTGAGAGGTTATCTGGCACCTCCTCTCCCTCTGGACCTTTATCTAAAGCCTCTTTGATTGGAGGCCCGAACTCAGTTTATAGGGCAGAGAGAAGCAAAGCGAGCGGACAGGCAGCAGGCCGCTGATAAATGAGGCCGGTCGCTGTAACGAGCAACGGCACTGAGAGTGACGTCCACACTGCGGGTGGATTTCTGTCCCGAAAACATTCACTGACCCCTGTAGATCTGCTGTGACCTTCATGGCAGGACTGCGGCACAGGTACAGTATTTGATAAGGCGATCTAGTGTCCGAAAGCCCAGCAGATTAAGGCACAGAGAGAGCGTGGCAGGACAGATAGAAGCGCCACCCTTCGATCCGTCCAGATAATCTCTTTATCCTGCTGTGATAAGTATATATTGGATGGTCTGGTCTGACTGGAGGCTGTCTGCTGAAACACACAGGGGATGGATAACGTTACAGTTAAACACTTAGTGCCAGCCGTCAGGACGAATGCGTCCCGCTGATGGATATTGGGCTAATGGAGAGGAGAGGGGGCGAGTGCTCGCTAAAGGTTAATACGTCTTGGAGGGAATATTGTATGGCAGGGATGGTGATCTCTTCATAACTATCCCGTCTGTTTCCATTAAGCCATTTCACCCACTGGCACGGCACGGGAGAGAAAGCGAGAGGCATTGAGAGACTTAATCGTTTTAAGATCCCTCCCTGGCAGTAAGGTTTATCACACGCCATTGAACTTTCATTTTATTTGATGAGTTAATGGACTGGCGTAATGTTAACAGTGGGAAAGATGCAGCGCTTTACATCTGAATGTATTAATGAAAGGGGGGAATATTTCACCAGTGCAAATGGATTCAGACTTCGAGAGATCAGCACTATATATTTGCATTCACAGACACACCACGGTTTCCAAATCGATTAGAACTGCTGGTAAAAATGAAGCCACTTAAATAAGGAACTGGAAGCTGATTCTGTGTTTCATGTGTTTCTACACTGTAAAAAATATTGTTGGTTTAACTTAAAAAAGCAAGTAACCTGGTTGCCTTAAAATTTTGAGTTAATACAATGAAGGAAATTGGTTTAATAAATAGAAACTCAAAATATTAGAAATTGTGATGAATCATGAAAATAGCATGTTTTTTGGCATGTTTCACTGCATTATAAAAAAAAAAAAACACAATTACACAATATATTTACAAAATCTTTTAATAATATTTGAATAAAGGGCGATGTTGATTCTGAAAAATGTTCATTGTATTATCTCAAAAGTTTAATTTCAATTTAATCAACCAGGTAACTTACTTTTAAAATATATTTTTTACAGTGTAGTGTTCTCATGAATGGTCATACTGTATTTGTACCCGTCATGTGACAAAAGGGTGGTATATACAGGTCCTTCTCAAAAAATTAGCATATTGTGATAAAAGTTCTTTATTTTCCATAATGTAATGATAAAAAATAAACTCACATATATTTTAGATTCATTGCACACCAACTGAAATATTTGAGGTCTTTTATTGTTTTGATACTGATGATTTTGGCATACAGCTCATGAAAACCCAAAATTCCTATCTCAAAAAATTTGCATATTTCATCCGACCAATAAAAGAAAAGTGTTTTTAATACAAAAAGTCAACCTTCAAATAATTATGTTCAGTTATGCACTCAGTACTTGGTCGGGAATGCTTTTGCAGAAATGACTGCTTCAATGCGGCGTGGCATGGAGGCAATCAGCCTGTGGCACTGCTGTGGTGTTATGGAGGCCCAGGATGCTTCGATAGCGGCCTTAAGCTCATCCAGAGTGTTGGGTCTTGCGTCTCTCAACTTTCTCTTCACAATATCCCACAGATTCTCTATGGGGTTCAGGTCAGGAGAGTTGGCAGGCCAATTGAGCACAGTAATACCATGGTCATGTAACCGATGGCAAGAAATGATAACACTCGGTCCGACTACGCCACCGGGGCTTTAATACCCACGGATATAACTAAACAGCAACACAAGTTCTCTCTCGCTATTAAATGAAGAACACAGACGTGACCCTCAAGTACAACACTTTTATTAACATTTAGTACTAAAATGTATGAATAGGTAGGATATTCAAATCACAAGTTAAGATGTCTAGTTGTTAAATAAAATATTAAAATCAGGACCCTCAATCCGGATATATGGTCAACCAAGCCTGCGGGAAGAACAGAGGAGAAATCACTAGGCCAAGGACCCACAGTTTAAACAGCACTCACCACACGTGTACACAAGTCAACACATTTAAAAAAAGGTGGTAGTGAATACTGCAAATACTTTACACGCTCAATACCCATGCAGTGTTTATAAACCTCATGCAGTGGAGAAAAGACTCAGAAGACCCCAAGAGGAAACTCCCACACAGGCTGGTTCCTAAGAGAATTGAAAGATGGGTTAAATTCCCCTTTGGCACATACAAGTAGACCCCTAGCGGTTGATACAAACCAAAACTTAAATAACAAAACAGAATAAGGACAAAAAGAAATAATTTAAAACCACACAACTCATAATGGTCAACTTAAAACTTATGAAAAACAAGTAAATAAGGCATAAGCAAAACAGCAGGGCCTAGACATCAAAGGTCCATATGTACAGAACTCCACAGAGTAAGATCTCTGCCGTAATCCAAGAGTGAACGAAACGTGGCGCAATAGCTCAAACTAACGGCGCTGCGTGATACGGTTTGTTGATGACACTGCAAACACGGCATGCCCGACTTGCATGTGATCATATAACACCCAGCGCTCACAATCTTGCGTCGGGAGGGTTCTCTCTCGCTATAGCGCTTCAGGGTCACCACACCGGAAGGGGCGGGAAGAAATCAAACGTCCGGCAGTCGCCACCTGCTGCCCTCCGTGGCATTTATAGGACAACATAAACATATGCCCCACCCGTACACCATCCTAATCATCCACTTGGTTACAGTCAGTAAACCATTTACCAGTGGTTTTGGCACTGTGAGCAGGTGCCAGATCATGCTGAAAAACAAAATCTTCATCTCCATAAAGCTTTTCAGCAGATGGAAGCATGAAGTGCTCCAAAATCTCCTGATAGCTAGCCGCATTGACCCTGCCCTTGATAAAACACAGTGAACCAACACCAGCAGCTGACATGGCACCCCAGACCATCACTGACTGTGGTGTAACAAGCATTACATATATGATATGTAACAAGGGGACTCTGTATAAGGGAACAGGTCTATTTAGCTCAAAGTAATGAATTAATCAATTCATAGGAATTTTGCAGGAGTCTATTTTACGACCGAGAAAATGACTCGTTTAGCGTTCATTTGAACAGGCCGTAACTATCAACTCTGCAGGGGATATTAATATCCACAGAATAGTGAAACACTATTTAATAGCCAGGTAACTTAGATCGTCAGTTCAAGACATTAAAATTGTAAGCACATAACACAAGAACACTTATCTTTAATTTATAAACACAGCTTTATTGATTACTCTAACACGTAAAACTAGAATCTAACAAAAACAAACATACAAACATTCACGCGTTGCAGAAAGGAGGGAAGTAAAGAGTGAGTTTTAAGAAAGAGAGAGAGAGAGAGAGATGGAGTCCCAAGTTTCTAGCAGTATCTGCATTTATAACACATGACCTGAATGAACCACGGTTTTGACTTAAACCCTCCCAGCTAGAATTTTTTGTTATAAGAATGTTCTGAGAACATTACCTACATCGTTCTATAAATGTTTTCAGCGGTAGTTTTATTTTTGTTCCCAGAATGTTCTTTTAAAAGTTAGGATAACATTCTTTAAAAACATTCTAAAAATGTTTAGTGGTAACATTCTAATAACATCCCACTAAGCAAAGTTTCAACGTCTTTGACCCTAGAGGCGAACGTTGAAAAGACGTCCACTGAGGAGCCAGAATAAACGTTTTTATGACGTCTGTTTTGGACGTGATCTGCACGTCCGATATAGATGTTCATGGAACCTCAAGGTTAAACAGTTCAAATGTGCTCATTGTGGACATATATTCCTTTTGTAATTGCAAATCAACTCACAGACAGTGTGTGTTTGTCCAAAATCTTGAAAATAAAAGAAACTTAGCTCACACCTTTAGACACTTAAGGCAACTTAGCATCTGTAATTCACACATCTTTGGATCATGAGAGAAACCAGACCTGAAGGAAAGATTCTCTGGCACAGGACTCAATCCAGGATCTTCTTGCTGTGAGGAGCCAGTGTTTCCCACTCATACACTGGTGCTGCCCTTAATCACAGATATAAGAGACACTTTGACTATTTCTGTCAGACGTCTACAGAAAATTAACAGAGGTTTAGATTTTGATGATTTATGGTTCATTTGAAGTCACCATTGTGGTGGGAAGCGTTTGCTTTAGTTGGACTCTTGGTCCTTGTAGTTGTGGTAGCTTTTCTTTGGCTGCTGTAACTGTGTTTGTGAAACACAATAGTTGTGGCTGAGCAACCTAAGATGAAGATACTATTGATACAAGATTCGGTACTATTGAGTTTTTCTGACTGAGAAGGTACTAAACACTATAATATTAAGAGTTGAGAGTACAGAGATACAAGAATTCCACAGTAACTAGAATACATTGTTTGATTTACATAAAGTACACACCTAGACATTTTAATACATCGTATAAAGACATTAAATCAACAAAATATATATTTTTAATACGTTAAAAGGCAGTTGTCCAATCGATTCATATATGTGGTCATGTGGGTGTAAAGTGTCTTTGGGCATTCGACAGATGGCTGGGTTACCGTCTGTTCGACAATCACTGGTTTAATGATTTAATGCAGTTTATACGTATCAAGGTTTCTGTGGGTTTCCTTGATTTTCAACGGAGTGCTGGAATCTCTAAGGAATTTATGGTGTCACAGAGCCGGACTTAGAAGTTACTTTGTCGATGGGGAAGGGAAGAAACTGCCTGTGGACCAATGAGAAGTCCCTTACTTCCTGGCTTGGTACCACGGGTATCGTAAATCTTTGTCCGCTTGTTGTGGAGAGAGGGTCCAAGTCGTAAATGGCCCTGGAATGTTGAGTTAACTGTGTGGACTCATGTTTGAATGAATCGTCTGTAAGATTAATTTGTGTCTGTATGCCACAATTGCTACAGTGGGTACTTGACACTGGACTTCAGGCATTTTGCCATTTCCTTCTCCCCAGTCTTCCTCCAGACTCTGGCACCTTGATTTCGAATGACATGCAAAATTTGAGCGACAGTCCAGTGCTGCTTCTCTGCATAGCCCAGGTTAGGCGCTTCTGCCGCTGTTTCTGGTTCAAAAGTGGCTTGACCTGGGAATGCGGCACCTGTAGCCCATTTCCTGCACATGCCTGTGCACGGTGGCTCTGGATGTTTCTACTCCAGACTCAGTTCACTGCTTCCAGGTCCCCAAGGTCTGGAATCGGTCCTTCTCCACAATCTTCCTCAGGGTCCGGTCACCTCTTCTCGTTGTGCAGCGTTTTTTGCCACACTTTTTCCTTCCCGCAGACTTCCCACTGAGGTGCCTTGATACAGCACTCTGGGAAAAGCCTATTCGTTCAGAAATGTCTTTCTGTGTCTTACCCTCTCGCTT
The DNA here is from genome assembly GCA_023029165.1 of Gobiocypris rarus. Taxonomy (NCBI): domain Eukaryota; kingdom Metazoa; phylum Chordata; class Actinopteri; order Cypriniformes; family Gobionidae; genus Gobiocypris; species Gobiocypris rarus. Next base: position 8,761,946 of record CM040926.1, read on the forward strand.
GAGGGTGTCAATGATGGCCTTCTGGACAGCAGTCAGGTCGGCAGTCTTACCCATGATTGCGGTTTTGAGTAATGATCCAGGCTGGGAGATTTTAAAAGCCTCAGGAATCTTTTGCAGGTGTTTAGAGTTAATTAGTTGATTCAGATGATTAGGTTAATAGCTCGTTTAGAGAACCTTTTCATTATATGCTAAATTTTTGATGGGTTTTCTTGAGCTGTATGCCAAAATCATCAGTATTAAAAAAATAAAAGACCTGAAATATTTCAGTTGGTGTGCAATGAATCTAAAATATATGAAAGTTTAATTTGTATCATTACATTATGGAAAATAATGAGCTTTTATCACAATATGCTATTTTTTTAGAAGGACCTGTATATAGATCTCGTTTTCAGTTATTTCAATCAATCAATCATTCAATCAACTTTATTTATATAGCGCTTTTACAATGACGATTGTTTCAAAGCAGCTTCACAGTGTTAAACAGGACAACATTGCAACAAAATTTGATTTGGCTAGTTTAATTTGGATAGTTTATAGAATTATATATGACCAAATTAATAAATTCAATTTGTATATTTAGTTGAGTAACTTGGATCATAATTTGAAGGTGCCCAACTGAGCAAGCCAAGCCAAAGGCGACAGTGGCAAGGAACCAAAACTCCATCAGGGCATGATGGAGAAAAATAAACCTTGGGAGAAACCAGACTCAGTCGGGGTGCCAGTTCTCCTCTGGCCTATTATTAACAGTGTATAATTATTACTCTGGCAACCTTGCAGGTCATAAATCATATTAGATAGGAATATTCGAAATTTTGGGTATGACGCCGAGGACGGGCTCATTTAAGATGGCGCGTCGATTACACAAGAATATGAATACTTGAAAGATCGGAGTTATTGCGCCGAGAGGCGGGTTAATTGAGGATGACGTGCGGTGAGGCAAATTCAGAGGAGACACTAATGGACACGGTCTCAGCAGACACTCCAGGATGAGCTGGTCATGTCCAGATGCAGGTCCACCATCCGATCCGGACACGGCCTGGATCCGGCCGACTGCAGTAAACCTCGGGATAAACAGAGAGACTAACATTAGTGTGGATGCCACTCTTTTATGATGTAACGAGTACATCAGGTGTTATGGGAAGTGTTCCGGTTCCGGCTGACCTAGTTAATGCAGCCTAACAATCAGTCATTTTATTTGAATAAAGAAAGTTAAAAATGTTCTATGTGTATGCCATAGTAAAGAGATGTGTTTTTAGTCTAGATTTAAACTGACAGAGTGTGTCTGCTTCCCGAACAATGCTAGGAAGACTGTTCCAGAGTTTAGGTGCTAAATAGGAAAAGGATCGACCGCCTGCAGTTGATTTAGATATTCTAGGTATTTTCAACTGGCCAGAGTTTAGAGACCGCAATTGACGTGATGGAGTATAATGTGTTAAGAGCTCACTTAAGTACTGGGGAGCTAAACCATTTATTGCTTTATAAGTAATAAGCAAGATTTTAAAATGTATGCGATGTTTAATAGAGAGCCAGTGCAGTGTTGACAGAACTGGACTAATATGATCGTACTTCCTGGTTCTAGTAAGAACTCGAGCTGCTGCGTTTTGGACCAGCTGGAGTTTATTTATTAGGCGAGCAGGGCAACCACCCAGTAGAGCATTACAATAATCTAGCCTTGAGCTCATGAACGCATGTACTAATTGTTCAGCATTTTGCATTGAAAGCATGTGACGTAATTTAGATATATTTTTAAGATGGTAGAATGCAGTTTTACAGATGCTAGAAACGTGGCTTTCAAACGAAAGATTGGTATCAAAGAGCACACCCAGGTTCCTCACTGACGACGAGGGCTTGACAGAGCAGTCATCGAGGGTTAGACAGTATTCTAGGGCACTACTTGTGGAGCTTTTCTGTCCGATAATTAAAAATTCAGTTTTATCTGAATTAAGTTGCAGGAAATTACTATTCATCCAATTTTTAATATCAGCTATGCATTCCGTTAATCTTGTGAATTGGTAAGTTTCGTCAGGGTGTGAAGAAATATAGAGCTGAGTATCATCAGCATAACAATGAAAACTAACGCCTAATTTCATTCATTCCCTTCTCGTGTCAGTTGGTTTATCTGTTGCTTCGTGCTTGTAGTGAAACTCCACGCCATGACAGTTACTAGATATGTATAAATCCAGGATAACAAAATTTTTCCAAATGTTTTGTATTTTCCACTTTTTTTTACAGCAACTATACAAACAGCAGTCCATTTACAGTTCAGGAAAAAAAAATATGCTTTTTTTTTCACATTTCTTTAGGGTATCCATATACATATTAAATCAACATAAATTAAACAGTGATCAGTTTTGTTGCGTATGATGTTTCCTGTAAATTTGCTAGTTTAAGTTCTATAATCATTACTTGGATCTGCATAATGTCGCCCTAATGGTCTGTTAAAAGTATCAGTTTCATGTAAGTGTTTTACACACATGTGTGTGTTAACATATGCATGCATGGGTTTATACACCAGTATTCACACTATTGTGTTCACTGGATACTGTGTTTATTTCCAGCCACTGTAATGTAAGCCATCAGTATGCGGCCCACGTCCGCTGTTCAATACGTTTCCATGCAGATGCAGGCACACATTACAGTCACTGACAAATGAACTAACAGACAGTCCTCTTTATTTATTGGCTTGTTCTCTCTAATAAGAGATATTATTCACCCAAATGCAAATGTAGTCTCAATCAATTGGCGGCGTGTCTCACATAATAAAAGCTATCCATTTCACGCGGCTCCTTACGTGTATCTAACAAGGTCCTCGCAGTGAAACTACAGTCTTCACGCTCGGCTCGAGAGCCTGATAACACATGCAAAGGAGAGAATTAACCAATAGTCAAATTTAATTAATGACTTTCCCATATGCATCAGGAGGATAATTAAGCATTCGCAGGTGAAAGGGACCGATAGGAGTGGCCTTCCTGGACAAATCAAATGAGTCGTGATAGCATCGATGGCTCGTCTCCCTTTTTTCAGCCCTTTTTTCCAACGTTTTCCTGCTAGTGTCCTTTTGTTATCAAATTATCAACAAAATTTGTCCACCGTCCTCTGGCGAGAAGAAGGGGGAAAAAAACTTTAATTATGGTCCTGTCTGATGGCAGGTCATTAATAAAACCTAGTTATCTTCATTCAGAGTGCTGGGAAGGCCTCTCTCCGATCCCTCCCTTATCTCATAAAGAAATTTGGGATTTTCCACAAGAATAATTCAAGATGGTATCCGGACGGATATTCAAAATGTTGTAACATGATAATCATTGTGTAATGGAAAACTTCCATGTGTGTGTTCTGTGGACAAATGTGCTGGAATTACATGGACCGGCTTCATAAACATTGATGGATCTTACCAACCTGCGAATGCAGATAAGGACCGAATCACGGCCAGGTTTAGTCCTGGCAAATTTATATTTAAGGGCCTATAGGTTACATATGCATTACTTATTCCTCTGCCACATACATCAATGCCATGGCAGAGAAAAATGAACGGCCAATAATAATGCTCTGCTTTGGCCATGCATGTGTTACCGGCTGGACTATCACTCACAAATGGTTGGTAATAGTGATCTCATTTCCTTGACTCTAACCTCTATGGCCCGTGTGCTGCAAATAACCACAGATAGTCATAGAAGCATGTTGTATATCAACCCGTGGAGCACAGAAACACTGTTTAACCAGTTCTCATCTATCTTTCCCCACTAAACTATAGTTTCTGTGAGGGGAAGCCATGCTGCATTCAAGAGTCACGTATGAAAATCAGATCAGTTATTTAGGTCCAATTTGAGGAGGCATGGTTATATGTGCACCAATAATGTGATTATTAGTAGCAACTAAATTGCAGTAAGATGACACGAGCATGACACGAGCAAACCTCCCCACTCCCGTTTGCATGCAGGTTTCATTATTTGGATTATTCGGCAAGAATTGTTCTTTTTAATTAATTTTTTTATCTATGGCTCAAAAAATGATTATTCACTCTATGCAGGGTCTGTTTCACTGCGTTATGTCTGAAAGTGGTGTTCTTTATAAAAGAAGCACTTCAGAAATAGTAGAAATTGCATTTATCAGGACTTGTGAGATCTTATAAATATAATCAAAATGGCAAACTAAATCCAACCGTGGATATTTTAAATAATTTTGAAATGATCGTGCGAACCTGCAACCTCTCATACCCAAATTCGTGCATCAACCCACAAAACTAACTGGCAGTATGCCATTTATATTATCATAACATATTTTGCCATAGTTTTCATTTACTCCATAACCAGAGTTGATTGCCCGCATCACATTATTTGTGTAAATCAATTTCTGTCATTGGATGACCTACTCAATAAAAGCACAACACACGAAACATATATTCAACAGCTACTACAGCAGAGAAAAAAACACGGCAACCAGCAGCTGAATTGCGGGGCTGAGCTTCGTCGAGTTTGTCTTGACAAAGTCGGACTACCAAGACCTAAATGTTTTTTAATTTGCATCCGTGGCTGGTGAAATTTAATTTAAATGGCAGCTTGGTGGTCTGGGGACAAACGTTTTCACGGATGAAATAGTGCACATAGAATAAATAGCTCCGCAGACGGCGCCGTCTTTGATTTAGCACAACTATTTGCTGTATCGCTGGACCAAACTCCCCACCACAATCATTCCCTTCAAACATACACCTATAAGCCTGTACTGCCTAATGGTTTGCCAGCTGATAAAACTTTGGATAATATAATTTAAAAAAATCTTACAACCATCAGTAAAATGACAATGTTCTTTGCATGAAAACACTTCAATTAGAAGATTTATTTTGGTAGACTGAGATGTAAAGAAACAGTGGTGGACAGTTGATAAGGTATAGCTAAGAGTGCTCCAGACCAACCTTACGAACGAATTACTTGATAGGAAAACTATGCATATGCAATAAGGTCAGCCGAAAAAAATAACTGTGTCAACCCCTTTTCACCACTAATTTTTTTACTGCTTGTCTTTAGTAAATCCTAACAGTAGTTTTGTTAATGCCAAAATAGCTGATGCAAGTATTCTTTGATCTGATTCACTGTTTGCAAAGAAAATAATTAACGTTTTTCAGATTAAGAAAGATAATTATAAATGCATCTCCCTATAGAAGCCACAGTGACAACTATCAGATAATATGGACACTGACCAACAAGCAACTTCACTGTAAAAATGTACTATTGCTGCTGTCCTAAGCTTATCTTAATGGCCAATTTTCCGAAGGAATTTCAAGTGCTTTGAAACTGCAGTTTTCAAAACATCTCATTTTACTAGTCGACTAGTCCAGTCAACCAATAGAGCAGGGTTCCTCAATCTGGTCCTGGGGGTTTAACTCCAACCCTGATCAAACTCACCTACCAGTTATTTTCTATTGATCTGGAAGATCTTTATTAGCTTGCTCATGCATGTTTGATCAGGGTTGTAGCTAAACTCTGCAGGGCTTTCACCCTCCAATGCGTGATTTGATGAACCCTGCGATAGTGAATTTAGCTAACATTGAAAACTAAGATGGGAACACTGGCTAATAACTGAATGATTGCCAGATAGTTTCCACGAAAGTGAAATTGTTCTGAACTTTATTAGTGATGGGGAGTCGACTTAAGGAATCAACTCTTATTGTCTGAAATCACACACTCATACATCAGGGAGCTGGAGCTGTCAGAGAAACATCGTCACACCACATAGTTTTTATCCCTTACTTCACAAAAAGAAACAAAAGCCTATTACAATGTAATAATACAATGTAGCTCCTTGTACGCTTTGTGGTTTCGTCTAATACAATAATAATTTGGTTTGCCATGGTTATCCTAATTTGTGTTCAAAATCATTATAAAAAAATGCCAAAAAGAATAAACAGACCATTAATAAGTGTACAATATTGTATGAATTTAGGCTAAAGATATCATTTGTAGTGTCGTGAACTCTCCTGTCCAAGCAGTTTTTTGCACTATTACAAAATAACAATGCTCTTATCACCCTCACTCAACCATTTAGATGATTTTACAAATACCTTGTTTATTAAACTCTTTAATAGTAACTATTTTTCATTTGACTTTTCTTTCTTTAAAATTAGGCATTGGCAACAATTAGGAAACAATGGTGATACTGCAAGGTAATGTCATATATACTGGACTAATTTGGCCTGTCATGATAAAAGTGTGTAATAATGACATGAGTTGATTTCATCGATTCCTGCACGTCGGGAATCGGATTTGACTCCAAAAACCTGTAATCGAACACTCCTATAGTGACTTAATCATGATATTGTTTAGTAATTAATAAAATAAAACAAATAGCTCTGCTTAATAACCACAAATACACTGACAAGTTCTATTATTTTTATTGTATTGCCATATGAAATATATGTTATCAAATAAAAGGAGAGATAGAGAAGAAGGGATAAATACACTTGGTACCATTCATTAACATCAATTAATGGATTAGCTAACATGAATTAACAATGAGCCTTACCTTTTTAACACCATTTATTAATCATTGTTAATGTGAGTTCATAAAAAATGCAATTTTTCATTGCTTGTTCATGCTAGTTCACAGTGCATTAACTATAATGTTAACAGATACAACTTTTGAAACTTTATAGTTTCAATATTATATGTGTATATATGAGCCCGATCTCACGAAAATGCGTATCAATAGTACGAGTGTGCAATCTCGTAGAATGTATACGCCAAAATGAGTTTTGGCCTGCATATGGTACGCCGTTTTTGGCGTGCATATGATACGCACTTTATGGCGTATTATCGTCTGAACCCCACACCCCCACCCTCACCCTACCCAAAAGCGTGTCATATACACGCCATAAAGTGCGTATCATATGCACGCGAAAAACGCCGTAGCATATGCACACCAAAACTCATTTTGGCGTATACATTCTATGAGATTGCACACTCGTACTATTGATACGCATTGTCATGAGATCGTGTTGGTATTGCAGTGTGTCAACTAATGGCAGAACTAGTCAGTACTCTCTCGATCTGAACCAAAGCACTGCATTCAGCTGTGTTTGTGAATTTGAGGCTCTTGTGACAGAACACTTGCCCTCTTGGACTGTAGGACAGAAGGACACTGTAGACAGCCAGAGACATCAGGAGAACTTACAGCTGCCTTGTGCTTCTCTTTTTATCTACATCTCTGTCAAGCGTTGGTGACGTGATCTGAGGAGAGATGTTAAGCTGGACCCCAGGGCTCAACAGGTGCACATGTGTCCTACACAAGAGAATTCATACTGTTATCACAACACAGCGGCTACACGTGTGCCATTTCACTCATGTTTCCTTTCACACAAACACACAGTTTCCAGGTCAATATCTGGCATGTATTAACACTCACATGAATCAGGCTTGGATTTTTCTTCAGTAAATCACTAGTTCTTGTGTTCAATAACAGTGATCTTGACTACTTATTATGTTCGAGTATCCACACTAGAGATATGAAATCAGATGAAACTCATTTGACATTCAATCTTCCATGGAAGTTTTGATCTCTTCCTCATATTCAAATTTATGCATTTAAATCCTGGAACAGGAATTCAACTGAGGGAGACCCTCGACATGGAAAGCGTTTTCAACCGATGGGGACAGGACTCAACACCCCACCATGTCCTGATTTTGAGTTCCTGGAACATATTTAACACATTTATGTGTGGGAAATGATACAAACTAGGTTAATAACACTGATGTAGAAGCACCTAACCCTGGTTGTAAGCCTAAACTTAAACACTAAACTTGCCCCTCAAATCTGATTGGTTGATCGGAATGTTGTTCCAGGAACAGAAAGATAAAGTTGTTCCAGGAACACGTTGCATTTAAAAAATAATAATAATAATTCAGATAACATCACATTTAGGCATTAAGATGACTTGGACAAAGTGTACCAATTAACCTGAATTCACCCTGTTTAATATTGCACATCAGAAAACAGCTCTGTGAACAAGCTCCTCTTTTTATTTTAATACTCAGCAGTTTCAACACAGTCTTTAGGCTTGTGCAGCACTTAAAGTAAACTAACCTCATTTGAGTTATTAGTGTCAGGCCTCAGTAAGACTCGGAGTGGAAAACTCTTCAAGTGGAAAATGTGTTTGCTGGTGAGAAGGACATTTTGGTTATTTTTATCATCTGGAGAGTAACTAGTGTTGTCTCTTCAACTCCAGTGTTAAAGGGTTACTTCAGCGATTAGCATTAAGGTTTGTATCAGTAGAAACCTGGCAGTATATTCAAATTATCGTACTTTCCCCCCTCATATAACCCTGAGACGAGAGAATTATGTATTTTATTTCTGGAAAAATTCCTCCGTTGAAGCAAATATCGTCATTTTGCGTCATCTGAGGAGTTTTTGGCCAGAGGCTGAAGACTACAGCCAGCAGGAGGCGCTATTTCCACATGTTTTCAACAATACCTTAAAAGGTACAAATTTGTGGCAGGGGTGGATGGGGGTGGGGTTGTTGCTTTTTGAGAGTGTGGTATTAAACCACTTCCCAATTTAATTTTTTAAATAAGTTTAAGTTAAATAAGTAATTTTTTTAAGTTTTTACAATTTCTTTTTTATTTTGTTTTGTAAACAGTTAAATTAAATTGTTATAATCAAAAAGCATGTCTAATAAATTTACATGAAACTATTTAACAGCAATTTATTCAAAGTTTAGGGTTTTATTGTTTCCCCAAATTCTGTGTTTATTGTTAAATATGTTTTGAGAATTAAATTATACTGTACAGTCATGGTATATTCTAGTCTTTCATCATAGATTAATTTAAGTAAAATACAATTTTTATTTTGTCAGGTTGTAGTGAAGACCTTTGAGTTTCTGTCTGTATATGATATAGTTTTTAAATGAAATGGTGAAAAGCGGGTGATGAAGTTTAAAGGGGTGGTTGATTGCCCCTTTTTACAAGATCTAAAATAAGTCTCTGATGTCGCCAGAGCGTGTATGTTAAGTTTTAGCTCAAAATACACTACAAATAATTTTTTATAGCATGTTAAAATTGTCACTTTTTGAGGGTGGGGAAAAAATGCTGTTTTTTGTGTGTCCCTTTAAATTGGAGTTGGACAATGATGGAAAGACTCAATAATAAATGACAACATGTAGAATGCAACAAGATGTTCCTGAATGGTTAGTTTATGATTTTAAGTAACTAATGTGGAGTTAACTATCTTCAACTCATTGATTAACATGTTCTGTCATGATAATCTCACCCACTTTGTTGTCTGTTCCTGGGGGCAGAATTTATGTACATTACAGAGTTAGTGATGTCACTTACCCGAGAGGAAGCTTGTGTAGTCCCTCCGTTTGTTGTAGTCCTAAAAAAGCAATGCCGTTAAAAGAAAATATCTCCCTTTGATTTTAACTTTGAGCGTCGTAACTTTGCAGATATTGTTTATGCTCAAACAGCAACATTACACACTAACTAAAATTTAAAAAGTGAAATCATAATCAACCACCCCTTTAATAATAAACGTCATCATAGTTTCCTTATGAGACCATGTTGACAATTACCTGTGGGACGACGTTCCCGACACAGTTGATGTTGCTTCCAGTTCCCAGGTCTGATTTATTCTCCACATTAAAGCTACATCAAAGAACCCGTATCGGAGAACAAGGACAGGAGCCGCCTGTGAGCAGAGTGAGAGCTCGATGCTGATTAAAGGATCAATAGCAAGTTCTGTCGAGTCATTGAACAGCACAGATGTGCCTGTTGTTCAAACTTCCCGATCTATAGCCGGTGTCACTTCTCACGGCTATCGAGTTAGAGAGTTTGTTTAAAGAGGAACCTGAATCGAACATCTCGCATAAAATTGTCATCTCAGGATTCTGATATAGAGAATTAAAATCACAACAAGTCTGCCCACAGAAAAGGTTCTTAGAACTTTTGCTAATGTTCTGGCAAGGTTCTCTTAAAGTTATGAACAAATGCATTTCTAGTAATGTTAAAGGGATAACTTAGAGATTACAGTTTGTAAAGTTTAATATATGGATATTTTTCTTACACAAATTTGCTTCACTTCAGAAGCCCTTTATTAACCCCCTGGAGCCGTGTGGAGCACTTTTATGATGGATAGATGCACTTTTATAGACTTCAAAACAGAAATAGCTATTCACTGCCATTATAAAGCTTGGAAGAGCAAGGGCATTGTTTCTCCAGTTGTACTCATCTGACAGAAGAATGTCACATACACCATGGATGACTTGAGGGTAAGCAACCTTTTTGGGTGAACTATCCCTTTAAATAGAATGTTTGTCTTAATAATGTTTGTCTTATCTTGTCTTTAATAATTTTCACAAAATTGATTTGAAATCATTTAAATCACTTCATCATATGGAAAATGTAGTAATAGTGTAGTAATGTTGGAAAGCATCTATGGACTTGGCCACGCTAAGCACGCAAACCTTGAACCGCGTGTCCTGCCCTGGCATATTAATTTCCCATTCAAATGATGCATTAAATGATCTGCCGTTCAGGTCCAAATCCTGAAGTATTGGGGGGAAACACATTCAGGCCCTGATAAGAACGTGACCACAGCACCGTCTCTGGAGAGGCCCTATCAGCTTTTAAACAGAGACGTCGTATGCAAGTGAGATTGATGATTAGCATTTGTGGCCCTGGAGAAGAGGGTCGCCTGTGCCTGCGATAACCAGGAACAGAGAGAGAGAAGAAAGATGGACTAAACCTTACCAGCATGCAATTATTTCCTGCTTCCTCTTTGGCAACTAAACAGCCAGAATAAGCTTGTATGCCATTGTCTCACAGTCTGTGTAATCTGTAAGAAGTGGACAACAGCGAATCCCTCGTGTCACAGCCTTAGACTTGTAGCAGCAAGCCAGATACAAGCTGCTATGACACACATCACAGACAGGATAAGTCTTCAGTGAGTGTGAGCTCTTACATTCACACCACAAACACACGGTTACTTCTTGTGTTTCATCAAAGGGCTTTTGATTTTCATGGGGGTTTTTTCATGCGGGTCGAGCATTTCTTCTGTATATGTGACCCTGGACCACAAAACCAGTCAAAAGGGTAATTTGTATACATCATCTGAAAGTTGAATAAATCAGCTTTCCATTGATGTATGGTTTGTTAGGATAGGACAATATTTAGCCGAGATACAACTATTGAAAATCTGGAATCTGAGGGTGCAAAAAAAAGTAAATATTGTCCAAGTTAAGCAATGCATATTACTACTAATAATAATTTTAAATATATATTTACGGTAGGAAATTTACAAAATATGCTCATGGAACATGATATTTACTTTACTATTTACATGATATATCCTAATGATTTTTGGCATAAAAGGAAAATCGATATTTTGACCTATACAATTGTCACGTTATACAAGGGACAAACAGGTGCGAGGACTCAAGTGCAGTGAAATGGGAATTTATTATAAAATAAAACATAAACTCAAAACAAAACCCACGAGGGGGGAAAAACACATAATAAGAATGACAAACTACAACTTACATAAACCAACATAGATCAAGGGTAACCAGGAGACGTAGACAATACAACGATCTGACAAGGACTGACAAACACAAGGAGTATATAAAGGGGAGAAATCAAGCTGGGAATGAGGGAACACAGGTGGGGCAAATTAAACCAATAACGAGATAACAAGGGGGTGGGATCTAACAATGACAGAGCACATGGCCTAACATGACAAAACACCACATGTACAACACAAGACAGGACAGGCATGTGACATTACCCCCTCCCTACGGAGCGACTACCAGACACTCCATCAGCCAACGGCGGGGCAAGAAAGACAGACCAGGGAGGGACAGACCAGGGCGGGACGGGAGGGACGGACCATGGCGGGACGGGAGGGACAGACCATGGCGGGACGGGAGGGACAGACCATGGCGGGGGCGGGAGGGACAGACCAGGGAGGAAGTGAGGGACAGACCAGGGAGGGACGGAGGGACAGACCAGGGAGGGACAGACCAGGGCGGGACGGAGGGACAGACCAGGGCGGGGAGAGACAGACAAGGAAGGGAAGTGAGGGACAGACCAGGGAGGGACGGGAGGGACAGACCAGGGAGGGACAGACCAGGGCGGGGCGGGAGGGACAGACCAGGGCGGGACGGGAGAGACAGACAAGGAAGGGGAAAACAAGGGAGGGGCGGGGACAACAAAAAGTTCAGGAGGCCGAGGCCTCCTGCAGAGTTCAGGCGGCCGGGGCGGCCAGCAGAGTTCAGGCGGCCGGGGCGGCCAGCAGAGATCCGACGGCCGGGGCGGCCAGCAGAGTTCAGGCGGCGGGCGGCCAGCAGAGTTCAGGCGGCCGGGTCGGCCAGTAGAGTTCGGCGGCCGGGGCGGCCAGCAGAGTTCAGGCGGCCGGGTCGGCCAGCAGAGATCCGACGGCCGGGGCGGCCAGCAGAGATCCGACGGCCGGGGCGGCCAGCAGAGATCCGACGGCCGGGGCGGCCAGCAGAGATCCAACGGCCGGGGCGGCCAGCAGAGATCCGACGGCCGGGGCGGCCAACAGAGTTCAGGCGGCGCGGGAAGAGCAGGGCGCCGGGGCGGTGCGGGCAGAGCAGGGCGCTGGAAGAGCAGGGCGCCGGGGCGGCGCTGGAAGAGCAGGGCGCCAGGGCGGCACATCCGGCACAGAGTCCGCCGGCACTGGGACCACCGGCACCACCGGAACCGGGACCACCGGCACAGGGACCACCAGCACAGAGACCACCAGCACAGAGACCACAGGCACACGATCCACCGGAACAGGGATCACCGGAATACGATCCACCGGAACACGATCCACCGGCACAGGGACCACCGGTACAAGGACCACCGGAACTAGGACCACTGGAACACGATCCACCAGAACTGGGACCACCGGAACACGATCCACCGGAACATGATCAACCGGAACACGATCCACCGGAACAGGGACCACCGGAACACTCACGGGTGGCGCCTTCCTTCTCCTCCTCCGCTTAGAGACCACCAGAGCAGAGTCCATCGGCACAGAGTCCAATGGCACAGAGTCCGCCAGAACGGGGACCACCGGATGATAGGATCATTAAGGCGGGTGTTAAAAATGTCCTTAAGTTCAGCCTAACTGATGTTGAGCCCCTCCACTTCAAACAGGAACCGGTTAGCAAACTCCTTAATACTGGTTCCCTCCTGCCTGAGGGAAAGGAGTCTGCTTTGCCGTACCTCCCCTGATGCAGCGGAAGTGCAGGGAGATGGGAATAGGAAGATTCCCATTCTGCTGAGTCCTCTGATGGTCAGATAGTTCTGTCACGTTATACAAGGGACAAACAGGTGCGAGGACTCAAGTTCTTCTCAACCACCACCAATGTGCAGCATCCACCTGTGGAGTGATTCCACTAGTCTTCAGTGTCACATGATCCTTCAGAAATCATTCGGTCCCACTTTATATTAGGTGGCATTACAATAGGTTAAATACTTATTGTGTTCATATTAGATTGCAAAACACTTTTGCTGATATTGAGGTGGGATTCGGGTAAAGTTAGGGACAGGTGTGGTGCATGGGTCAGTTTAAGGGTAGGGTTAGGTGTAAGGGAAGGGTCAACAGTGTAATTATAAATGTAACTACAGAAATTAATTAAAGATGTAATTACATGCATGTCATTTTTAAAATGGAAGCACAATGTAAAAACACGTATGTATAAGTGCACTGTATCAAATTATTAATTTAAAAGTTAGTACATAGTAGTTAAAGGCGGCTATGGGTCCAATCATTCTATGCTGATTTGCTGCTCAAGAAACATTTATTATTATTATCAATGTTGAAAACATTATGCTGCTTTATATTTTTGTGGAAACCTGAAAACAAAATTTATAGTTTCACAATTTTAAATGTCACTATATATATATATATATATATATATATATATATATATATATATATATATATATATATATATATATATATATATATATATATATATATATATATATATATATATATATATATATATATATATATATATATATATATATATATATATATATATATATATATATATATAGTAACATTTAAAATTGTCATGAGACAAGAAAACAAGAAATGATATCAGACGGACCCCTGTAAACCAGAGTTGTAAAGAGTACCTGAAAACCACACTTGAGTAAAAAAAGTTGGTTACAGTGAAAATGACTCATTACAAGTCACCAATTCCAATACAACTTGAGTAAAAGTCTTTATAGTACAATATATAGTACCTTCAGTGCTCTGTAGATGGTGATATTGCTTCTTTATAGCAGAAACAAACTGCTGCAGAAAAAGTTAGGTGCCATACAAAATGTAATGTGTAATTGCATTACTCAACATAAATGTATTTGAGTAAAAAGTACATTTACTTGCTCATAAATGTAGTCAAGCAGCGAGTACAAGTTGTTGATGTCTTTGATACTCAATACAACTAGAAATTAACCAATAATATACTGAAGTGCAGTTACTAATTACATTTACTCAAATACTTTACACCACTGCTGTAAACCCTCAAGATTAGGTAGGACAGACTGTTTAGAGAAGATGGTACATATTTGAAAGGGAGAAACTGCTCAGTATGGAAGAAAGTGTCACCTTAGAGAACCAAACAGCTGTTTATTTCAGAACACACACATTTTCTGGACCAGCTGGAAAAGTGGTGTATATATATATATAAATATATATATATTGACAGATAGATAGATAGATAGATAGATAGATAGATAGATAGATAGATAGATAGATAGATAGATAGATAGATAGATAGATAGATAGATAGATAGATAGATAGATAGATAGATAGATAGATAGATAGATAGATAGACCAAATCAGCATATTAGAATGATTTATTTCTGAAGGCTCATGTGACACTGAAGAATGATGCTAAATAAATTTTAAAATCTATTAAAATACAAAACAGATATTTTAAATTGTAATAGCAGGCTATTACCTATTACTATTTTCACTGTATTGTTTATCAAATAAATCCAGTCTTGATGAGCATAAAATCTTACCAACCCCAAACTTTTGAACATTGGCATTGAAAACATGTTTTTTTTTTATTATTATTATTTTATTTTTTTTGTAAGTAAATATGTTTTTGCTCAATGACATTCTTACTTTCAAAAAAAAAAAAAAAAGATCTGATGGATGGCAGACTCCTGCTTTGTTGATCAACTGGTTTTGGATTTCCTCTGTCCTCAGAAGCCTAACTTTAGTCTCACCCATGAGGAGAAAAAGCTTGACATGTGATGCCTGGATGAGATATTTGGTCTTTCACTGTCTCCATCTGTGGCTCTTTCTCTTACTCACTCACCCACATGATGGTAAAAACATCACTAGAGCTCCTCCATCTGGTGTCTGGCAGCACTGCAGCTGAATTATAGAAAATATTTAGCTTTTAAAACAAATGTCTTCCATTCGAATGCAGAGCTAATACCATTCTAAAGTTCAAAGAGAGATAAAATCTGGTTTTAAAGTTATTGACATGTCTTCAAAAACCCCTATATTCCACTTTAAGGCTCATTTTGCACACATGTTTTGCTAATTCAGCGGTTTAACAGTGTTGTTCAATGTTAAATGCTGATATATGAATGACCCTTGTGTGTTTACCATTCCAGTCTCATTGACTTACCAATTACAAGGGTGTTTGGGGTTTGAAGGGGCTTTTGGGTCACTGATCTTTACTGGTCTGAGTGGATGAGAGAGAAAAAACAAAAAGTGTGAGACGGCCCTTGAGAGCAATATAAAAGGGGGGTTTTGTTTGAGACACTTGAGCCTGCAGGAGGAAATGCACAAGGAATTTCATCACTTTGATACGGCACTCATCACCACAGATGCTTTCCGCATTAGACCAAACAGCATCTGCCTCTAGCAGGCATTCTTTGTGTGAGATGGTTCGGTCAGAGTACACTGCTGCTCAGTTCCAGCAGCGCACATTTGTCGCCATGTTGATGGACAAAGTGATGCGAAAGGGCACCTTCCTACGTTTCCTGGAAACATAAGAAGGAACAAATAGGGCAGTGAGACCCACCCGGCCAATCAAAGGCACTGATTTGGTTGCAAGTCTTTTTGATCTGGCTTGTCGAGCAAGCATTTGTGGTTGTTCAGACTTTCTTCTGTCGTGTTTGACATTGGGCCGTCTGCTGACAGACGCGGCCGCTCGCCTTTGATGCAAGGGTTTAATTATGGCAAAGCTGCCCACGCTGACTGATTGTGTTGCTTGCGGTGTTGTTAATTGTGCTTGTAGTTGCGCATTTGAGCTCTGCTAAATCGGCGCATGACGTTCAGATCAAATCGCCCAGCAGAGAGCAACTGAAACAATTAGCCCGACACCACGCTAAGACGATAACGGCTTCCACGATAATTGTTTTATTTCAAGAGCTCCGTTTCTGAGCCCTTCTAATCTTCGAAAGCTAATTAAACTCTATGAAGTCACCATCAGCAGATAAGATGCCATACAAAACAACCAAACAAGAGCTATTCTGACCATTTCAAATCAGGCACTCCACAGAAACGCTGGAGGACGCGACGAAGGCGAGTCACGGATGGCGAGAGGAGATGCGTTCAAGAGCTTCAAGGACTAAAACTCCAGATAACCTTAAAATAACAAATGATGCTCGGGTCAATTGCTGAGACTCTTATCGGCTTTAGACGGAGGTGGAGATCCATGCTCACTGTCAGCTAACACTCGGCCCTGTCGATACCTTGCGAGTGTTGAACATTCACACCGGCTCATCCATTTGCATTCTGCGTTCGTGAGTCAATGCTCTCAAAACAGGGGCCAGTTGCGTAAATATAGCTATGATGTTAAAGTCAACATGAAAACTTGACAAATCTTGTTTTTTTAATGCAATATTTCTGCATTTATTCAAAATTTATTAATTTTTAATCATCTTTAATCAAAATGGCGTCCCCTCCCTCTTGCAGCAACATCTCTTCTCTGATGAAGTCTTTACTGGCACAAGGGCAAGACAACATGTCACTCACATGATATCGACCAATAGCTAACTCCAACCATCCAATCAATTCCTCATGGACAAAATCAAGTCCCATCCTAGGTTTGTTCTTGTTCCAGAAGCATTTCACTCTTATACATCACGATAGGGAACAAAAGATGATTGCAATTTGTCCCAATTCGCATACTTATGCACTATTCTATGACGTTGTGTAGTATAAATTAGTTCACACTAAACATTCCAAAAGTGTCATGAAACCCTGTGACACAATGTTATTTTTTCATTGTTATTAGCCATTTGTTTATTCTGGTTTAAAAAGCAAAGTCGAACCGACTCCATGAAAAGTGACATAAATGCGTTAGTTCGAAGTGGTTGATTGATGATTGACTGCCATAGCTGGAGATTGCATTACAGCGGAGAATGGGCTAGTTGCATATGACCACCATGTTGGATTTCTGATCTAGTGAGTGTGTGCATAGACACTTTCGGTTTCGCCTAAGTCAGTGGAGAGAGCTTGGGAAAGCTGAAAATGATCTTTTATACTTGTTTATAGAATATACTATATCACTTAAAACACTACTAAGATTTATATATTACATAAGTAAATGGCATTTGAAATGCTCATTTTTAAGTGCATGAATGACTGTCCACGAAGAGAAAATTTAGTCATGTTCGATTTCAATTCATGTCATGTGCATCCACAATATCGTATTCCTCAACAAATTATGCCTAATGTTAATCTACAAATATGTAAATATAACTTCATTTAAAACAAAATACAGCAAAACAATTGTAAAAACAAGGTAAAACTTTATACAGACCCATCCGAACTTGCCTACCCCTGCTCTAAGTAGAGGAAAACAATTATTAATAATTGTACCCTAAGGAGTAATTGTGTACCATTAAAGGTACAGTTATACATGTTCCCCAAGAAACAAAATTGTACTTTTTCTAAGAGTGCATATACAATGGAAACCTGCAGCCTACTGGATCA
Organism: Gobiocypris rarus; assembly: GCA_023029165.1. Lineage (NCBI taxonomy): Eukaryota > Metazoa > Chordata > Actinopteri > Cypriniformes > Gobionidae > Gobiocypris > Gobiocypris rarus. The sequence goes on from CM040926.1 coordinate 8,779,914, forward strand.
GAAAAATGTTTTGTGTTTCCCTGACAACAGACTACTCAACTTACAACAACAAGAATAACAATGATTAGAGAGTTGTTTGAATAAAATATCCCATAAAAATTCACATTTACCCTACAATTTATCCCCATAAATACCATTTACTCAATTCTGCACATTTTCACTTACCCACATCAACTTGCTCCATTACAATTGTCACAAATTTTACACTTACTCCATTCTCTTTTCATTAATTATATTTTAAGAAAAAAATAAATAGTTGCGATTCATTTAATTCATGCAAACCTATTCATGCAAACCTATAGTAATTAAATTACATATTAAACAATACAAACTGCAAAAATAATACTAAATAAAGTTATTAAACCATGCACCGAGTCCACATCGTTTCATATGCAAGTTTCTTCTTACAGCAAATGTGAATGTCACTAAGACGGGAAGTGTAGTGGAAGCAAACATGCTCACACTCGTATTGGTAAAGCTCACTCACAGAAGCCATCTTGTGCACCTAGCCCATTCAATTCATATATGGACCAGAGCAAGCGTGTTTCAAGTTTTTATGGATATATTTTATATACTCACCGATGTGTGTCAGTTGTTCAAAGGTTGTAATTCTCGTAAATGTAATTACTAACTTTCAAACATTAGAGAACAGCAGTGCAGAAGAGAACGGTGGCTTTAAAGGGTTGTTTCCTTTTTTTTTTTAGGCTTGGTTATGTTTATGGGGCATAGTATAACATGTCTTAATACTTCTTCTTTTTTTAAACGCTGTATTTTTCTTATAATTTACCTTTATTCCACACCACTGTCTCCAATGTCCTTTGAATGGCTCGTTTGCTTCCTGCTTCTATGAAGCCCATCCCTCCGAAAAATGCAATGGTCTTAGATTGGTTAGATGGCCAAATGTTGTTTCATGTATTTTTATTGGCTGAAGTGCCAAGCACAGGTTGTCCGGAAACGCCACGCCCCTTACCATTACAGTCAGAAGTCACATCTGCGGTGTAAATAATGGCATCAATATTGCCATACCAATTTCAGCCCTAATCAGACCCAGCGGGGATGGAGGTCAAGCAGAACCTCTGCACGCAAGGCTTTTAATGGACGTTAGTGAATGGTAAGTATTTTTGTATTTCAAGTATTTTTGTAGTGTCACTGTCATTGCTGTTAGTTATCTTTTCATAATCTGGTTAAAGTTTTACTGTATCCTAGTACACAACTGAGTAGTCGCTTGTTTGTCAAGGTATTGTTTTATTTGTAGCATGAACAACTTGTTTATAAACTTTGTTGTGTGTTCGCGGGGGCAGTGTTTTATGATGTCACCTACACGGAAAGAAGCTCCTTGTAGTCCAAACCGGCCGTTTTTGTAGGCAATAAACTGCCATAACTTTAAAAGACAATATCTCCGTTTGCATTGAACTTTCAGCGCTGTAACTTTGCAGATACTGTTTATGCTCATGCAGCAACATTACACACTAACTAAAGTTAAAAAAGTGAAATCGCATGCAACCACCCCTTTAAATCTCCTTGGCAAAATATTTATGAGGCATAAATAGTCCTCACTTGATGAGCTTGCAAAAATAGTTAACTGACAACTACTAAATGTTTTATAACTACCTGAATTACAGCAGGAATACGTGTTAATAAAGAATGTATTAACACACTGAGTAATATCACTACTCTAAATAATAAGATGTATAAATATACAGTGCATCTGGAAATGTATTTATTATTTATTGCTTCGCTTATTTAAAGCCATATTCCAAAATGTTCTAAATTAATTATTTTCCTCAAAACGATACCTCATAATGACAATGTGAAAGAAGTTTATTTAAAATATTTGCAAATTTATATATATATACATAAGTACATAAGTATTCACAGCCTTTGCTCAATACTTTGTTGAAGCACCTTTGGCACCAATTACAGCCTCAAGTCTTTTTGAGTATGATGCTACAAGCTTGGCACACCTATTTTGGGGCAGTTTCTCCCATTATTCTTTGCAGTTCCATCAGGTTGGATGAGAAGTGTTGGTGCATAGCCATTTTCAGATCTCTCCAGAGTCTGGGCCGATCAAGGACATTCACAGAGTTGTCCCATAGTCACTACTTTGTTATCTTGGCTGTGTGCTTAGGGTCATTGTTCTGTTGGAAGATGAACCTTTGCCCCAGTCTGAGGTCCAGAGGTCTGGAGCAGGTTTTTCAAGGATGTCTCTGTACATTGCTGCATTCATCTTTCCCTTGATCCTGACAAGTCTCCCAGTTCCTGATGTTGAAAAACATCCCCACAGCATGATGCTGCCACCACCATGCTTCACTGTAGGAATGGTATTAGCCAGGTGATTAGTGGTGCCTGGTTTTCTCCAGGACATTATGCTTGCAATTCAGGCCAGTTCAATCTTTGTTTCATCAAACCATAGAATGTTGTTGGTTATGGTCAGAGAGTCCTTCGGGTGCTTTTTGGCAAACTCCAGGCGGGCTGTCGTATGCCGTCTGGCTACTACCATACAGGCCTGATTGGTGGAGTACAAGTATGTTTGAGTATGTTATGTTTGGTTGGTGTTTATTTAATAAATCTTATTTTACCCTGCGTTTGAGTCCTCACCCCTTTGTTCCATACTGAAACGTGACAGATGATTGTTTTTCTGGACGATTCTCCTCTCTCCACAGAGAAACGCTGGAGCTCTATCAGAGTGACCGTCAGGTTCTTGGTCACCTCCCTGACTAAGGCCCTTCTCCCCCGATCGCTCAGTTTGGCCAAGAGGCCAGCTCTAGGAAGAGCCCTAGTGGTTCCAAACTTCTTCCATTTAAAGATGATAGAGGCCACTGGGCTCACTGGGACCTTCAATGCTGCAGAAATTTTTCTGTACCTTTCCCCAGATCTGTGCTTCGATACAATCCTGTCTCAGAGGTCTACAAACAATTCCTTGGACTTCATGACTTGGATTTGTGCACTGACATGCACTGTTAACTGTGGGGCCTTATATATATACAGGTGTGTGCCTTTACAAATCATGACCAATCAACTGAATTTACCACAGGTGGACTCCAATCAAGTTGTAGAAACATCTCAAGAATGATCAGTGGAAACTGATCTGAAACTGAAACAATTTTGAGCGTCATGGCAAAGGCTGTGAATACTTATGTACATGTGATTCCTTTTGTTTTTTTATTTGTAATAAATTTGCAAAGATTTCAAATAAACTTCTTTCACGTTGTTATTATGGGGTATTGTTTGTAGAATTTTGAGGAAAATAATGATTTTAATCCATTTTGGAATAAGGCAGTAAAATGTGGAAAAAGTGAAGTGCTGTAAATACTTTCCAGATGCACTGTATATTTAAACAATGTATTAATAATTTACTTACACTTTATAAATTATCTTATGAACCACAGACAACTCCTAAATAACTGGTTTGTAAATAATACATTACTTTATTAATTATCAATTTATTGTTTCTAAATTAAGTATGAATATACAATTATTAAAACACATTATAGATATGCTTATAAATCAAGAATAAAGCATTTATAGAGAATTATAAAACATTTATAAAGCATTCATACATGTCTATAATGCTTTATAAATGATGAATTAACTATCTACTAATGCTTAACTAATGATTCATAGCATGGAGTTATAATAAATAAGTATATAATAAAGTGTTACCAATATTTTTTGTTTGTTTTCTTTCTTTGAAAATAGTACCAAAGAATATCTATGTTCTAGATAAAAAGATCTGATATCTCGGTCAAGTGTTTGTCAAAACCTTTTGCAGTATCCCCAGTTTCGCACTGTCAGAAAAAAACTCAGAATACCACATCACAAAAACTCAAGCATGAACCTAAGAGACACACAAACCACTGACACACAGCCGACCCCAGACGAGATGTTTCTCCATGACACCTGTGAGGCCTTCGAGAGACCTGCTGCCCCTTTTATCTGTCAGACTCGCTTTGCTATTTCTAAGCAGGTTAAAATTACACAGCGCAGGTGTTTTGGAGGCAAGATTGGGCTGACAGACGGGTATGTCACAGCACAGCCAACCACTTGTGTTCACCACAAAGATCTCTCTTGTCCAACAACAGCCTCGCCACTGTAACATCATGGCTCTGGTTACTGAGCTGCCCTGCATCACATATATCACAGCAGAGTTTCAAAGCCAGCAGCTAGTTTTTAGGGGGTCTGTTTGAAACGCAGAGCACCTGTCACTGATGGGACCCGTGCTTGGATTACTTCAATCTTTAAAGGACTGCAGATAAATGTTTAAACAGTCTCATCTTCAAATGCTTTTCATGAAATGCAGGTAAAAGACATGAGCTTGGTCTTGATTAGGGTGTTGACTATTCTCTCTGTAGCAGCTAATAATGTTATATGTATTACATTATTATTGTAATAAAATGTTCATAATGTAGTAGTTTTCTACAAATATAATAAAATCTTGAACAAACGTGATAAAAAAATAATCATTATTGTAATTGCTTTTAAAACATTAACAAAATATTAGTGTTCCCTTACAGTTCATAAAAAAAAAATCTAAATCCAGTTTTAAATGGATAGTTCACCCAAAAATTGAAATTAGCCCATGATTTACTCACCCTCGAGTCATCCTAGGTGTATATGACATTCTTCTTTCAGAAGTCCCCACAAAGATGGCAATATCTAAAATCCTTGTAGCCTAGAAATCTAGACGCACCCTAGCGGCAGCAAATTTAATCTGCCCGCGAGTGTCATCTAGCAACTCTCAATACCATTCTGAGCTGGAAAAGCCTAACTCTGGACGGGCCAATCACATCGTGTATAGAGTCGGTGGGCTGGCTTAATGTAATGACGGCAGGGTTGCGACGTTTCCTGCTGCTTGAAAACAAAAGAGATGGCGGCGAACAGCAGTCTTTCGAATCTGCTTTGGCCGCAACTCTGAAAGATTTCAAGTTAAGCTTTTCGTTGAAAAAAAGAGCAAATAACCGAGAGCTCTAACATAGTGTGTGTACATACATAGATAGTGTGTGTGTGTGTGTGTGTGTGTGTGTGTGTGTGTGTGTGTGTGTGTGTGTGTGTGTGTGTGTGTGTGTGTGTGTGTGTGTGTGTGTGTGATAGATCATGTTATCTGCTTTAGCCAACAGCAGTTCTTCACTTCAATACAAGTTAAAGCAAAACAAAGCCTAAATGTACATCACAGGGCATGTTGAAAAATACAGTACAACTTACAATCATGTACAGTGGTAAAAAAGTTACACACCCACACAAGACTGCTGGTTTTATATATACTCTATATTGCGTTTTGGGATGCCTGCCTTTACATGCACATGAACTTTAATGACATTCCATTCTTAATCCATAGGCTTTAATATGGAGTTGGCCCACCCTTTGCAGCTATAACAGCTTCAACTCTTCTGAGAAGACTTTCCACAATGTTTAGGAGTGTGTTTATGGGAATTTTTGACCATTCTTCTAGAAGCGCATTTGTGAGGTCAGGCACTGATGTTGGATGGGAAGGCCTGGCTCGCAGTCTCCGCTCTAATTCATCCCAAAGGTGTTCTATCGGGTTGGGGTCAGGACTCTGTGCGTCCATGTCTTTATGGACCTGGCTTTGTGAACTGGTGCACAGTCATGTTGGAACAGGAAGGGGCCATCCCCAAACTGTTCCCACAAAGTTGGGAGCATGAAATTGTCCAAAATATCTTGGTATGCTGAAGCATTAAGAGTTCCTTTCACTGGAACTAAGGAGTCAAGCCCAACACCTGAAAAACAACCCCACACCATAATCCCCTGGCCTCCACCAAACTTTACACTTGGCACAATGCAGTCAGCCAAATATTGTTCTCCTGGCAACTGCCAAACCCAGACATGTCCATTGGATTGCCTGACAGAAAAGCATGGATTGTCACTCCAGAGAGAATGTCTCCACTGCTCTAGAGTCCAGTGGCGGCATGCTTTACACCTCTGCATCCAATGATTTGCAGCTTGGCCATGGAATCTAATCTAATCTGAGCTAATCTGTAGGCCACAAGTTTGAAGGTCTGTAGCTATTAACTTTTCAGAAAGTTGCAGACCTCTGCGCATTGTGCGCCTCAGCATGCGCTGACCCCGCTCTGTGATTTTACGTGGCCTACCACTTACAGTTGACCGTGGAATATTTAGTAGTGAGGAAATTTCACGAATGGATTTATGGCAACCTATCACGGTACCACACTCCTGAGAGCGACCCATTCTTTCACAAATGTTTGTAGAATCAGTCTGCATTCCTAGGTGCTTGATTTTATACACCTGTGGCCATGGAAGTGATTGGAACACCTGAATTTGATCATTTGGAGGGGTGTCCCAATACTTTGGCAATATAGTGTATATTAGACCCTACCATTACTTACAATCTGCAAGCAATCACATCTTTACAGCATGACACAAGCTGCTCAACATTTAAATAGTCTGGTTCATCATTTGATGTATGCTAGTCCTGCAGCGCATCAGAGTTCCTCTGAACTCCTCCACTTCCCACAGCTCCGCCTGCCTAGATCTGCTATGGAATTTAAATGTCTTTTTTTTCAGCAGCAGCATATCTTACATGTTCAGAGCAGTGTGTATGTTAATCTATTAGCAGTAGCAAGTCCATACTTGCTCTGCAGCAGCAGTGTAGCAGATATAGAGTGCCAAGACCAAATACATTAACATTATTCAATGACATGCTAAAACTGTCATTATTGAAATATACGTATATTGCGCTCACACACACACACACACACATAATGTATATCACACCTAATTTTCCCACAGCTCCAGAGTGATACAGTGACTGTATAAGAGGTATTTTAACATCAGAAAGTGACACACCTCACCTCTACATTCAATTACAATTTTAGTTTGTTTTGTACTTTTTACATCTAAATTTTCCCATGCTCAACTGTATTGTGTGAGAACATTATTTGTCAACACACATTAAAACTACTGCACAAAAGCAGGAAATACACACCATTCAACATGCACCCTCGAGGCTGCATTTCTTGCAGCTAATGCATGTTCATATTTGTGTTTGGATATGTTGGGAACACGGCTGTGTTTGATTGACATCCAGCTGCGGCTGGTAAAAACATTCTGTTGTGAAACAACATCAGTCCTTCTGTCACTGGTGCTCCACTGTGGCCTGCGGCTTCAATATAATGCAACTGAAGCAGAAATATATCAGAAAATACAGCTCTCAAACATCCCCACAGACTGGAACTTCTGTTTCTACTATTTCTGTTTTTTCCCATTTACGTTATCAATGAAGGAGAGTTATTGGATCAGCGGCTTTATAAATCCAATACACTAATAAAAATAAAAAAAATACTAAATGTACTAAAATGTATATTATGTGCATTTTGAAAACAGTACATTTGCAATACCTAGTGGGGTTTTTTTTGTTTGTTTTTTTTTTTTGTTGCAATTTAATGCGCTATATTGTGAAATGTGTCATTTGTTGATTTATTATGAATCTTGAATATTAAAATAAAAATCAAACAAAGCTGTCCCACTTTATATGCAACATATGATCATGAGACATGTAAATATTTAACACTGAAGAATTTAAAATGTGTTTAAGTATTTGTAAATCATCTTTTATTGTAAAAAATCATTAAATTGACTCATTAACTCTTATTCACGATTAACTGCATTGATTTTTTTTTTCCTTTTTTTTTTTTTTGTAAGCACATAAGAACTTCTTATAAAAATCCATTTAAAAACCTTGTTCGGATGTTAATGAATTTGGTGTATTGACAAGTGTAAGCACACCTGAGGTAAATTGCAAAAACACGCCTAAACCATTTAAATTAAGGTTTTCTGCACAAGCATTCCTTTACAGCCTTTTTTTTTCATTCTCAAACATATGACACTCTCTAAAGCAAGATCCCCTAGCAATGTCAAACACAATCACCACTTTTAAAACAGACTCAGATTACAGTGCTATCATCAGCCAGCTGAACATATGCATATTTGCATTGTCAAACAGAGAAACGTCTATAAACACAGCTTTTCTTACTCTTTCATATGTAATGATGAATATATTTAAGATGAAATATCTATGTAACGCTTCTACAGTGTAGTTACAATAATATTACAGGACTGGCCACAAATTTCCCATCATGCATTTGCATTTACAGCAAAAACGTGAAAACAATACGTTGTTGTAAAATGAACAGTAAAAATGATATCAATTGTTAACAATGTAGCTCAACATTTCAAGCTCTATCTTATTTGTCTGGCATTAGACACCTCTCTTTTACTGCTTTGTAATTGAATTGATGACATTCGCTGTAATTGAATTGATGACAATCACAATCACCACCTTTAAAACAGACTCAGATTACAGTGCTCTCATCATTCAGCTAAACATATGCATATTTGCATTGTCAAACAGAGAACCCTTTAAACAGCTTTTCTTACTTTTATATATACATACTGTATGAAAGAGTAAGAAAAGCTGTTTATAGGGTTCTCTGTTTGATATATACACTACCTAAAGGATTAGAAACACCATACTAATAGTGTTTGACCCCCTTTCGCCTTCAGAATTGCCTTACTTCTATGTGGCATTGATTCAACAAGGTGCTGAAAGCATTCTTTAGAAATGTTGGCCCATATTGATAGGATAGCATCTTGCAGTTGATGGAGATTTGTGGGATGCACATCCAGGGCACGAAGCTCCCGTTCCACCACATCCCAAAGATGCTCTATTGGGTTGAGATCTGGTGACTGTGGGGGCCATTTTAGTACAGTGAACTCATTGTCATGTTCAAGAAACCAATTTGAAATGATTCGAGCTTTGTGAAATTGTGCATTATCCTGCTGGAATTAGCCATCAGAGGATGGGTACATGGTGGTCATAAAGGGATGGACATGGTCAGAAACAATGCTCAGGTAGGCCGTGGCATTTAAACGATTCCCAATTGGCACTAAGGGGCCTACACTCTCAGAAAAAAAGGTACATTGGAGGTACAATTTTGTTCCTTGGGGAACAAAATGTATAACTGTACCTTTAAAAGAAACGGTCCTTAGGGTACAATTTTCCTCTACTTAGAGCAGGGGTAGGCAAGTTCAGTCCTAGAGAGTCGCTGTCCTGCAGAGTTTGGCTCCAACCCTGAAAGACGTCTATAGAAGCTCTTATTGAGAATTAACAGGTTTAGATTTTGACGTTTTATTGAAAAAGTTGAAAAAAAAACGTTTTATTGAAAAAGTGGTCACCATTTTGGAGATCAGTGTTTCCTTTAGTTGGTCAGTGTGACTTATTAAAAATAATAGAATATTATTACTAATAAGATTATTAGTAATAATATTAATAATAAGAATATTCACCAAGAATACTTTCTTGCCACAGATCAGATGTTCTGAATTTTGATTTTTAAACACATCCTAAAGGGTCAAAGTTTAGACGCACACAGATATCAAGAATCAGTGTATGAATCTCAATAATGGTGACATACTTAATGCTGCAATGCATGCTTGCAGCCACACGTTTTTTACTATGGTGGCTTAGATGGGTTGGAGCTAAACTCTGGAGGATATCAAATCTCAAGGACCGAACTTGCCTACCCCTGCCTTAGAGGTACAAAAATGTACCCTTAAGGGTACCACCCCAGTGACGGCCACTTGTACCTTAAAAGGTACAATTTTGTACTCTTTTTTTTGACAGTGTAAAGTGTGCCAAGAAAACATCCCCCACACCATTACACCACCACCACCAGCCTGCACAGTGGTAACAAGGCATGATGGATCCATGTTCTCATTCTGTTTACGCCAAATTCTGACTCTACCATCTGAATGTCTCAACAGAAATCGAGACTCATCAGACCAGGCAACATTTTTCCAGTCTTCAACTGTCCAATTTTGGTGAGCTTGTGCAAATTGTAGCCTCTTATTCCTATTTGTAGTGGAGATGAGTGGTTCCCCAGTGGGGTCTTCTGCTGTTGTAGCCCATCCGCCTCAAGGTTGTGCGTGTTGTGGCTTCACAAATGCTTTTCTGCATACCTCGGTTGTAACCAGTGGTTATTTCAGTCAAAGTTGCTCTTCTATCAGCTTGAAATGTTTTTTATTAAGTTAGATAGACATTAACAGTTTCAAGCCATGTTTTAGTGTCTGTAACATGTCCCACATTGTCCCACACAAATTTAGTAATCGTCCCACATTTGGTTTGTTTGATGGTGGTCACCCTAATGGCGCGTAGTGTATCTTCACAAAGTAACATCACCATCTACTGGCCTGGCATGAATAAAACAGCATTTTTAAATGTTTACGCAGATCCGTGAGAACGGGATAATTTTGACAACATTGTCATCTATACATGAAAAATGCAAAGGAAAAACTTTTTTTTGTTTTGTTTTAAGTACATTGTTGTTGTGTAAATGAACCCTAACTATAAATATGTAACAAATGTAAAAAAGCATGTTAATGTACATTACCAATAACAAAAATAAGACGAAATTATTTGTACAACATTTTATCATATGTGATGTGTAACAGAGACTTCTGGTAATTTCATTTTACTGTTTGCTTTTTTTTTTTACTGTAAATTATACGGTAATTCATTGTTTTTACTTGCAAAAAACATAAACCTGGCAGTATTTTACAGTAAAATTACGTTTAATGTGCTGTTAAACCTTTTAAAAATGTTCACCATATATGGTAAGGTACCTTACTGTTAACCAATAACCAAGTAACCAATATTACTGTAGAAATTATACAGTATTCTTCTGTAAAAATTACAAACATGGCATGACCATCTCATATTACGGTATAACCATAGTGCATCTTTGCAAAGGTAATTATGAGAATTTACTCCAAAATGCACATTTAAACACTCATTCGCAAAAGGTTTTTGCACCTTACTGACAAAGTGACGTTTACATGGCTTGTCCTTTTTCTGTAATGCAGTTGCACAGTAAGGCTTAAAGCTGATATTTTTCCCCATCTAGCGGTGAAAAGGTAAATGACCATCCAGTGAATATTAGTTTCTGTTCCTCTCAATTCCGATTTCGTTTTAACTCCTACGGTGGCTGATCTAGTCCAAGATTAACATGGATTCCAGTTCGATCAAGTGATGAGGTTACTTTAGAAAACTATTATAATTTGCAGTTATTTAATTTGTCAGTTAACATGTAGGTTATGGCATCTATGTAAAATAAATAATAGTTTTATCTTTTCGTTATTTTTTGCATTTCATTGCTAACATCAGCTATCAGGTTCCCAGATGAATGCAAGCTAATCTTAGTAAAATAACTTTTATCTGTGCTATATTTATTCTGTATATTGTACGACATCACTAGCGTAAGGCAAAGTTTACACTGTAGGCTATATCAGTCTCAAGCAATCCCCCTCTTCACATTCGACACAGTGCCATCGAGTGTTAAAACACGATAGGCGATGCTAGAATTTACGGGTATGTCACTCTTTGGCTAATTTATTTTCAAGATGGAGGGGCAACATGGCGATGCACATTCGGACCCCTCACCCGTATGTATTGTCAATGGCATATTATAAATTTACGAGAATACTTTATTACTTGAAAGAAGTAAATATACATTAATGAGCATATATATTTTTGAAAGAACTAAGTGTTTTTAGCTAAGACTAAACTAAAAAAGTTACACAGTGTAGCTTTAAAAGTTAATATTTTCTTTCTTTATGAAACTAATGTTTTTGTTATTTGTGTTTAGTAAACTAAAGATAATAAAACACAGCTAAATTAACTTTAATTTATTGGACAAGCATGGCAAATACAACATATTTGAGACGCTGCTTGCTATGTTGCACAAGTAGTAATTGTCTCCCGTCTCTTGTAATTGTGTTGCAGTGCATCTGATTTGCACAGAGAGACTTTGAGTTTGTTTCTGAGAGGGAAACAGAAGTGCTGCAGTATATAAAACACAATGTTTGATTGTGTGAAATGTCATAGGGATTGATTCTGCTCCCGCATTACCATTCTAATCAGTGGTGTAGAACCACATGTAAAAAAAACACACGGCGCCCCGGGCTACGATGGAATTGGACAAGGCCCGGGAAATTGTGTCCGTGCTTGAAACAAGTGTTAGGTGATTGTTTACTTCATGTCTTTAAATTGCATTTCTTCCGTTTTAATTCCTGCGGCGTCGGGAGAGGGACGGAGGGGGGGCTTTTTTTCACAGTCCTCCTCTTGCAACGTGAACGCAGCCTCTTGGATGCTTACCAAATGCAAATGTCACGACCCGAGGGCAGGAGCGACAGCACTGTCTCCACGGAAATTCAAGGGAAAGTTGAGGGACACGGTGTGGCAGGTGACTGCTGTTGACACACGCAATTACAAACATGGGCCGAGAACATGCCGCGGCGCTCCGACCCAATGACTTGTGCGCGTATGAGCGAGTACAGTCTGTTGTATATGATATTATAACTCAATATAGCGCAGTGTTTTCCACTCCAGCAACTAAGAACACGGTTTTAGCAAGGCTGTCCGATCCGCTTCTCATTTACAAGAGTAAGGAAAAATGGTCTGCAGTAATATTTCCATGGCTCAGAGATATGCCAATCACTGCAGTCACTGCACCACTGCGGCACAAAATTCACAACGGCAAGAGTACATGCCTGCGTATATGCACGATAAGATTGTAATAATATGCCCTCAAGTAGTTGTTTCATGGCCACAGTTCCTCTCTTATCATAATCATCACAACATGTAAAAAGGGCAGTTGACCATGATGAACCACAGTAAACAATACATTCTACACAAGGAAAACTTTTTTCTTGATAATATTTGCTGTGTCCTGTACCTAATACCTAATAATATTTATATACAGATCAGGCATAACATTATGACCACGTTCCTAATATTGTGTTAGTCCCCCTTTTGCTGCCATAACAGCCCTGACCCGTTGAGTCATGGACTCCACTAGACCCCTGAAGGTGTGCTGTTGTATCTGGCACCAAGACGTTAGCAACAGATCCTTTAAGTCCTGCAAGTTGCGAGGTGGGGCCTCCATGGTTCAGCACATCCCACAGATGCTCGATTGGATTGAGATCTGGGGAATTTGGAGGTCAAACTCTTTGTTGTGCTCCTCAAACCATTCCTGAACCACCCTTTGTGGCAGGGCGCATTATCCTGCTGAAAGAGGCCACAGCCACCAGGGAATACTGTTTCCATGAAAGGGTGTACATGCTCTGCAACAATGATTAGGTAGGTGGTACGTGTCAAAGCAACATCCCCATTGATGGCAGCACCCAAGGTTTCCCAGCAGAACATTTCCCAAAGCATCACACTGCCTCAGCCGGCTTGCCTTCTTCCCATAGTGCATCCTGGTGCCATGTGTTCCACAGGTAAGCGACGCACATGCACCCGGAACAGTGATGTAAAAGAAAACGTGACTGATCAGACCAGGCTACCTTCTTCCATTTCTCTGTGGTCCAGTCCTGATGCTCACTGTTGGCGCTTTCGGCGGTGGACAGGGGTCAGCATGTGCTATGCAGCCCCATACACAAAAAACCGCAATGCACAGTGTATTCTGACACCTTTCAATCAGAACCAGCATTAACTTCTTGAACAATTCGAGCTATACAGGTCCTTCTAAAAAAATTAGCATATTGTGATAAAAGTTCATTATTTTCCATAATGTAATGATAAAAATTAAACTTTCATATATTTTAGATTCATTGCACACCAACTGAAATATTTCAGGTCTTTTATTGTTTTAATACTGATGATTTTGGCATACAGCTCATGAAAACCCAAAATTCCTATCTCAAAAAATTTGCATATTTCATCCGACCAATAAAAGAAAAGTGTTTTTAATACAAAAAAAGTCAACCTTCAAATAATTATGTTCAGTTATGGACTCAATACTTGGTCGGGAATCCTTTTGCAGAAATGACTGCTTCAATGCGGCGTGGCATGGAGGCAATCAGCCTGTGGCACTGCTGAGGTGTTATGGAGGCCCAGGATGCTTCGATAGCGGCCTTAAGCTCATCCAGAGTGTTGGGTCTTGCGTCTCTCAACTTTCTCTTCACAATATCCCACAGATTCTCTATTGGGTTCAGGTCAGGAGAGTTGGCAGGCCAATTGAGCAAAGTAATACCATGGTCAGTAAACCATTTACCAGTGGTTTTGGCACTGTGAGCAGGTGCCAGGTCGTGCTGAAAAATGAAATCTTCATCTCCATAAAGCTTTTCAGCAGATGGAAGCATGAAGTGCTCCAAAATCTCCTGATAGATAGCTGCATTGACCCTGCCCTTGATAAAACACAGTGGACCAACACCAGCAGCTGACATGGCACCCCAGACCATCACTGACTGTGGGTACTTGACACTGGACTTCAGGCATTTTGGGATTTCCTTCTCCCCAGTCTTCCTCCAGACTCTGGCACCTTGATTTCCGAATTACATGCAAAATTTGAGCGACAGTCCAGTGCTGCTTCTCTGTAGCCCAGGTCAGGCGCTTCTGCCGCTGTTTCTGGTTCAAAAGTGGCTTGACCTGGGAATGCGGCACCTTAAGCCCATTTCCTGCACACGCCTGTGCACGGTGGCTCTGGATGTTTCTACTCTAGACTCAGTCCACTGCTTCCGCAGGTCCCACAAGGTCTGGAATCGGTCCTTCTCCACAATCTTCCTCAGGATCCGGTCACCTCTTCTCGTTGTGCAGCGTTTTTTGCCACACTTTTTCCTTCCCACAGACTTCCCACTGAGGTGCCTTGATACAGCACTCTGGGAACAGCCTATTCGTTCAGAAATGTCTTTCTGTGTCTTACCCTCTCGCTTGAGGGTGTCAATGATGGCCTTCTGGACAGCAGTCAGGTTGGCAGTCTTACCCATGATTGCGGTTCTGAGTAATGAACCAGGCTGGGAGTTTTTAAAAGCCTCAGGAATCTTTTGCAGGTGTTTAGAGTTAATTAGTTGATTCAGATGATTAGGTTTATAGCTCATTTAGAGAACCTTTTCATGATATGCTAATTTTTTGAGAAAGGAATTTGGGGTTTTCATGAGCTGTATGCCAAAATCATCAGTATTAAAACAATAAAAGACCTGAAATATTTCAGTTGGTATGCAATGAATCTAAAATATATGAAAGTTTAATTTTTATCATTACATTATGGAAAATAATGAACTTTTATCACAATATGCTAATTTTTTTAGAAGGACCTGTAGTAGCTTGTCTCTTTGATGGGACCACACAGCCCAGCCTTCGCTCCCCACATGCATCAATGAGCCTTGGCCTCCCCCATTCGTTAGTTCACCACTGTTCCTTCTTTGGACCACTTTTAATAGATACTGACCACTGCAGACCGGGAACACCCCACAAGAGCTGCAGCTTTGGAGATGCTCTGACCCAGTCGTCTAGCCATCACAGTTTGGCCCTTGTCAAAATCGCTCAAATCCTTACGCTCACCCATTTTTCCTGCTTCTATAGCACATCAACTTTGAGGACAAAATGTTCGCTTGCTGCCTAATATATCCCACCCACTAACATGCGATTTCAATTGAAATCGCATGAAGTTTGTGAATTTAAAATCAAATCGAATCATGAAATTTGTCAATACCTATTCATTTGTGAGTATTATTAATTCAGTCATGACAACTCTCGGAGTGAATGCATTTCAACCAGCATTTATTGGCATGGGGCATGACATAGGCTTTTGGGCGGACAAAATATGCTATGCTGCTGCTGCTGAGCAAATAAAATAATTAGTTCAGCTTAGTCAAAATAACAAACAAAGGAAATGTTGCTGCAATAATGGTAGAACACCCGTAGCAGATCCCTACAGGTGGCACTGGGGAGGTGGAGGGATAACAGAAGCCATGGA
This sequence comes from Gobiocypris rarus, assembly GCA_023029165.1. Taxonomy (NCBI): domain Eukaryota; kingdom Metazoa; phylum Chordata; class Actinopteri; order Cypriniformes; family Gobionidae; genus Gobiocypris; species Gobiocypris rarus. The sequence goes on from CM040926.1 coordinate 8,795,702, forward strand.
AACCAACTTAAAACATGACAATATTTACATTTTAATATTTAGACCACTTTTGTTTGCTATCAGGCTCATGATTCAGATAAATAACACAAAGTTCTCCAGATAAAAATTCTGCCCTGATTTACTCATATTGTTTCAGACCCATATGGTTTTCTCTTTTCTGTAAAATAAAAATGAATGGAAATATAATGCACTGAGCTGACTGGATTTTTCCACCAGTGTAATGTATCATTGTGATACAATTATAGTTTCTGTTAATATTTTGAATTTGTTTGTCACTTTTTTTCATTTACTAAAGTTAGTAATTTTGTGGTGTCTTTTTTTTTTTTTTTTTTAAATGTGCATTTACATTTATGCTTTTGGCTATTGCAAAGCAACATAGATTGCATTCAAGGTGGCTCTTGGAAATTGATCCTTAGGGTTGCTGGCGCCATGTTCTGCTGTTTGAGCTCCAGGAATGTCTACGTAAATATGTCTTTGTATTTATTTTTATTTTGCTTTTATTTTTAATACATAAGCTACACTAAATAAAGATGAGAAATGTTGTCTCTTGTCAACTAATGTTTTTTTATTTTTATGGATTTAGTTTTAGTTAACTATATTAACTCTGTTTTTAGCACAACAAAAGTGCTTCAAAAAGTACAGAAAAGCACAATAAATGTATCGTAAAAGTAGTTTATATGACCTTTGCACTCTATTTCAACCCATAATCGAGACCCATAATTATCACGGGTCTTGTGACGTGGTGAAGTTGGGGTACTTTTACATTTTTTTAACTAGCATGAGACTTTCAGTTAAAATATATAAATGAGAAAAACATTTATGTTTATGGTGCTGTCAGAATGTTTCTTCTTCTTCTTCTTCTTCAGCTTGACAGGCCCAAAACAATTCATTGCACAGGAAACATTGTGTGCATTTAGGAGAAATTCACACATGTCTGGAACAACATGAAGGTGAATAAATTATGGTCCTTTCAAATGAGATAAAAATGTTCTTGAACACCATGGCAATAATGGGCAGTTTGATAAGACTACCATAAATCATACAACTGCATATCATAATTAAGTGCTTTAAAAAGATTAAAATATATATTGTAAATATTTTAATAAATGATTCCATAAATCCTCCATATTATTCAAATTATTTTGTTTCTAAATGTAGAGAAATTTAGTTCTTTAAATTTATATGTACAACTGTAAACACATGGCATCATTTATTGTTAGTTTAGCCTATATTACAAAAGCAAATGATTGGTTATTTAATTGTATGTAGGGACAAATTTGTACATTTCTTCAGACAGAACTACTTTCTCACGGATCAAAATAATTCACTCCTCCACCACAAGATACTTTGGCGCTCTCTTGTGGCTGATATTGTTGAACTGAAATATTGTCAATGCCAATGAACAGCCACAAGGGGGCGCCAAAGCCTGTACAAACACCATCACTGAGCATGAGAAAAGCGGTCTTTTGCGCTTCCAGGCCGCAAAACCAAGCTTGAAAATACAAAATATCATATAAAACTAACCGTTGGTAAAATAGTATTCATTTACAGCCTCTATCCAGAGATGCATCATAATCTAGACGTCTCAGAGAGATCAATCAATGCCAGGCTTCCTGTCTCAAAGGCGCCTTTCTTTCAGTTCAAACCACTGATCTATAACGACTCTATAGGTCAATGGTTCAAACACATGACATATGCAAGAGGTCTGGGGCCTGTTTAAGGAGGTTCAACCAACTCTGAGTTGACTTACCCTGAGATGGGAAACTCTTGAGTTTTGGGTTTCAGAAAAGCTGAATTGAGGTAACTCAATAAACTCTGAGTAGACTGAGCGTGTGCACCACGACTATGAAAAGCCATCGATGGAGCTCCGAAATTACGATTCACCATGGCAACAACACCCAACAAAAAGACGTCTGAATACCTTCCGGGTAAAATGTACGTTTAGTTCTTAGTCATTGTTATAATATCATAGGTGAAAGCAGGCAAAACGGCTAGTTATTGAACTAATATTCATTTTCATGGTATCCCACGGACAAAAAAAAAGTGGTAGCAGCTAGCTAAAAATGAAGTATAAAAATTTAATTTAATCAGGGAACGCTTTAGGCATAAAAGGTTCATGGGTGTAACTTATTCATGATTTTACAAACATTTGACATATTGAATAAATATAATTCAGTGTTTATTTAAATGTGCAGCAGCTTTTTCCACATAGTCTAATGGTCTTTTCACATTATGTTGTCTAAATTCAACCTGTTACATTTGTGAATTAGGATAATGAAATTAACATTTAAGTTCTACTCAGGCCAACAGCAAGAAGGAAGAGGCTCACAAAACACCAGCACTGACAGATGAAGAGGAGATGAGGAAGAATATCAACATAGAATATTAAAACAGGAAAAAAAAAACTTTTGTATTTAGCAAATAAAGGTAACCAAATAAATTGTGAATAATTTGTGTTTAATTAACACCTGTGGTGTATGGCATATATTTCAGACCCTTCCTTCTGGTATTATTCCATTTCATATAGTAATCTTTCATTTTTCATTTTCGAAAGGTGTGATGATGGGAATATGCATTTCAATGCATCCAACCACATTTAAAATCTTAAAGGAAATTCTAATTATTAAGTTTCTTCCATAGGTTGCAATAAGATACCAAGTGATCATCATATAGGCTAACCTGATTTCTACATCACTGACCTGCAATCCTGTGAAACTCCTCTTTGATGCTCTCATAGGTATGTGCCTAGGAAACCACACACACAAACATATTCAGAAGTGCTCATGTGAGAGTGTGGCAAACTTTCCTTACCTCTCTGTATACAGCGGCCTTACTAATATGCTCTGCATCCCTGATATTATACAGAAAACTATCATTAAAACATGGTACTGCTCAAATAAATATGCATGTGGATATAGCAAGCAAATAAATCCTCTCCTGACATCCTGACATCCAGCTCCTACAAATCATTGCAGCCTCCTCATTTACAGGATGCTATTTTTTTGTCCTCTTAAAGAAAATATTTGCAGTGAATGAATGTAGCACACCTGCACTGCAAAATAAGTGTTTTCTTTTGTCTTGTAATTTCCAATCAAAATATCTAAAGATTCTTAAATAATTTTCATTTTCAAGGCCTACATAAGAACAATTACATAAGTGTTTTTACTGGGGGACAAAATAACAAGCTAATTTAAGTGCATTTTTCCTATTTTGAAAATTATCTGCCAATAGGGTAAGAAAAAATGCTCAGTATGAAAAGCATTTGTGCAGCATTAATGAATGAATAATGTATTTAAACACTGCTGGCGCTTTAAAAAGGGGGAGGAGACCGAAAGAAACTCTGGGTTTACTGAAGAAAACCTGCTCCTGACCAGGTTTTTTTTTTTTCTTCTTTTTTTTCTTTTTTCTTAATGTTATCACTTGAGGTCGCTCTTTAGAACAAATTAGAAAATTTCAGAGAAGACATAAAAAAATCAAATTCCACTATAAATACCTTGGAGATGAATTTACGCATTTTTGTTATATAAGATTTGCCCGCAATATAATTATACTTATAAAAAAAATAAAAAAAAGAACAATGTATTCAAGACCTTTGTTAACATTGTTTTCATAATACACAATAATATCATTTAATGTAAAATAGTATTTAGTGTACTAAAATAAAAATAAATTCTGCCAGTTCCCTTTAAAAACTTTGAATCATTTTACTATCAAAAAAACGGGTCAACAACTCTCTCACTTTTACAAAAAGAACAGAAATCAGAGTATCTTGAAAATGATGATTAGATGATATGCAACATTTAAAATGTATTTCTTTAGTTTTAGACCAAATTAATATATGCTGCTAGTTTCACTGCATGATGTCTTAATCTTTTATACCTTATATATCTTATTTATTTTTAAAACTGAAAATGTATTAAATACCTGGGTGTTCACCTCACCAATAAACTGGACTGGTCCAACAATACAGAGGTTCTGTATTAGAAGAGCCAAAGTCGTCTTCACCTGCTGAGGAGACTGAGGTCATTTAGTGTGTGCAGGTCATTGCTGAAGTCTTTCTATGACACTGTGGTGGCTTCTGCTGTTTTTTAGGGGACAGTTTGTTGGGGAGCAGGAAGCCCTGAGAGGGAGAGAAAGAGATTAAACAAACAGTAAAGAGGGCCAGCTCTATCCTGAAATGTCCTTTGGACACCACTGAGGAGGTGGGGGAGAGAACTGTAATTCTCTCACCCCCTGCAGAATCTCTCAACCCCTGCATGAGACCGTGGGGTCCCTGACCAGTTCCTTCAGCAACAGACTGGTAAACCCACAGTGCAAGAAAAAGAGCTACCACAGGTCCTTCCTTCCAACAGCAGTCAGACTCTTTAATTGCACTAACAATATAATGTAGCACTTACTTTCGCTCTTTTGGAATGATTCGCATAAAATATGCAAACCAGTGCTTTAAGTGGGCCGGTAAGCACCGGTACTCAGTACCGCCACTTCCAAATATAGCTCTTGAGCGTACCGCCACCTCTCCGTGCGCCCAGAACGTGCTTTTAGCGTACCAGTACGCTAATTTGCACATCTGTTTTAATACTTACCTGCACCTTTTCTTGCGTACCGCTACTTCTCGCCTCTACAGGTCCTTCTCAAAGAATTAGCATATTGTGATAAAAGTTCATTATTTTCCATAATGTAATGATAAAATTAAAATTTAATATATTTTAGATTCATTGCACACCAACTGAAATATTTCAGGTCTTTTATTGTTTTAATACTGATGATTTTGGCGTACAGCTCAAGAAAACCCCAAATTCCTATCTCAAAAAAAATTGGCATATCATGAAAAGGTTCTCTAAACAAGCTATTAACCTAATCATCTGAATCAACTAATTAACTCTAAACACCTGCAAAAGATTCCTGAGGCTTTTAAAAACTCCCAGCCTGGTTCATTACTCAAAACCGCAATCATGGGTAAGACTGCCGATCTGACTGCTGTCCAGAAGGCCATCATTGACACCCTCAAGCGAGAGGGTAAGACACAGAAAGACATTTCTGAACGAATAGGTTTTTCCCAGAGTGCTGTATCAAGGCACCTCAGTGGGAAGTATGTGGGAAGGAAAAAGTGTGGCAAAAAATGCTGGACAACGAGAAGAGGTGACCGGACCCTGAGGAAGATTGTGGAGAAGGACCGATTCCAGACCTTGGGGGACCTGCGGAAGCAGTGGACTGAGTCTGGAGTAGAAACATCCAGAGCCACCGTGCACAGGCGTGTGGAGGAAATGGGCTACAGGTGCCGCATTCCCCAGGTCAAGCCACTTTTGAACCAGAAACAGCAGCAGAAGCACCTGACCTGGGCTACAGAGAAGCAGCACTGGACTGTCGCTCAAATTTTGCATGTCATTCGGAAATCAAGGTGGAGGAGTCTGGAGGAAGACTGGGGAGAAGGAAAGCCACGCCGCATTGAAGCAGTCATTTCTGCAAAAGGATTCCAGACCAAGTATTGAGTGCATAACTGAACATAATTATTTGAAGGTTGACTTTTTCTTTTATTGGTCGGATGAAATATGCAAATTTTTTGAGATAGGAATTTTGGGTTTTCATGAGCTGTATACCAAAATCATCAGTATTAAAACAATAAAAGACCTGAAATATTTCAGTTGGTGTGCAATGAATCTAAAATATATTAAATTTTAATTTTATCATTACATTATGGAAAATAATGAACTTTTATCACAATATGCAAATTTTTTTAGAAGGACCTGTATAATGGACGCCTAATTGTTTAGTAATTAAGTGGTGCGCTAATTACTGTAGGTGCGTAGTGCCTTGTTTATATACTTTCGGCTGGCTCTGCAGCACAAGCGTCCGCTGACTGCGCCCGTGCCTCGTCCACTTGGTACAACGCCAAGCGAAATGGGGTCTCGCAACTCGAGGCGCACTCCGTCGAATAGGCTATAAACAAAGATTTGCATGAGCCGTTCATTCGTGACGCTGATGATAAAATGTGCATCCCATTTAAATTGTATTGAGAATGTAGTAAAACACTACGGAGAAAGTCGAACATGAGCTAAAACTGCCAATAAAATGACCGATGGAAAGAGAGTTTCTCACTGTGTTGATATTTGATTAGAAAAAAGAAAAAAGTTAACATTGGCCTGGTAGTGAGGATCTGTCAATGATCTTGCTTTGTAATTGTAAATAAACCCTTATTGTAACAAATGCCATAGTTAAACAATTACAAGAACTATATGTTAGTTTTAAGGCTAAGAACAATTTAAAATTAATTTAAAATATGGACCTTCTTGGTTGATTGACTAAACAATCCCCCATAACCACACCCCTAACAAAGTCCCACCCACTTTGTGATGATTTAGATCATCAACAAGGAGCTGACAACACCTTATGTCTCTTTATCTTTGCTTGCTCAGCCACAACTATTGTGTTTCACAAACATAGTTACAGCAACCAAAGAAAGGCTACACGACTACGGGGATCAAGAGTCAAACTAAAGTGAACACTTCCCACCACAATGGTGACTTCAAATGAACCATAAATCATCAACATCTAAACCTCTGTTAATTCTCAGTAAGAGCTTCTGTAGACGTCTGACAGAAATATTCAAAGTGTCTCTTATATCTGTGATTAAGGTCAGCACCAGTGTATGTGGGAAACACTGGAAGAAGCAAGAAGATCCTGAATTGAGTCCTGAGCCAGAGAGTCTTTCCTTCAGGTCTGGTTTCTCTCACGATCCAAAGATGTGTGAATTACAGATGCTAAGTTTTCTAAGGTGTGAGCTAAGTTTCTTTTATTTTCAAGATTTTGGACAAACACACTGTCTGTGAGTTGATTAGCAATAACAAAAGGAATATATGTCCACAATGAGCACATTTGAACTGTTTCACCTTCCATGGTTCCATGAACGTCTATATCGGACGTGCAGATCATGGCCAAAACAGACGTCAAAACTTTTATTCTGGCTCCTCAGTGGACGTCTTTTCAACGTTCGCCTCTAGGGTCAAAGACGTTGAAAAGACGTCTTTTGGACATAACTTTGCTTAGTGGGGGCTCTGCAGCTAATCCAAATACGATGCTGGAAGGTTGATCCGAGGTTCGGATAGTGACAGATTGAGTGGAGTAGACTCAACTGGGTATGGCAGTAGCGATGTGGGTGAAGGGAACTCATCTCGAGATGATATTCGCTGGACAAGGGAGGTAAGTTCGGTAAATTGTGCTGCCAAGACTTCGATCACTCGCTCGGTCAATCTGACCTCCTCTTGTTGAGCGAGATGGGAATCCTGACGAGCGAGGAACTGCTGGATTTTGGCGATTCCTGCTGGGTACATGTTGAATGTTGGACCGTTATGTTATGGCAGATAGAGGATCCAGGTGCAGGCAATGGAAATAATGAAGTTTAATAATGGAACTACACTCTTAAAAATAAAGGTGCAATGAAGAACCAAAAAGGGTTTTTCACGAGAAGGGACTGACTGCAGAGCCGCAGAGCCACAGTTTTACCCCAACTACAGTTTTACCCCACAGCAGTTTTGCCTGCGCATGTGCATTTCGTCAAGAGAGTTTTATGTCGTCGAGTTGTATGTTACGGTGTTCTGGTGATTTGTCCTGCTTTGTCAGATTTTGCAACCTCCCATTAAGGTAGGTAGCACAATTCAATAGCGAAAGATTGTATTACCTGCATCATATTCATGTGGTTTTTAACTTTTTTAACCCACCTTAACCTACCCTTAAACAAATGCAAAAAATAACAGCTGGAGCAACAATAACCATAGTTTTGGGACAGAACAGTGACAAGATTTAAAAATGAAATACTACAGCGCGAGAAAAACTGCTGTAGTGAAACAGCGCATGCTCAGGCAAAACTGATGGGGTAAAACTGTGGCTCTGCGGCTCTGCAGACAGATATAATTGGTTTTCACGGCGATGCCACACTGTAAAAAATGCTGTAAAATAACGATCAAATTTTGACAGTAACATGCTGTTTTCCAATAAAACAGTAATATACCGTAGAAAACAATGCAATCTGGGTAATATTTTCATGAGCAAAAGGCCAACGGGAATATACTGTGAATTAGCATCACTAAGTCGACACACAGAGGCTGTGCTCCGAATCACACCCTATACGCTCATTCACTATTCCCTACACTAGTTTACTGATATAGACCACTAGACAGAGTGAACTCACACACTGATGAACACCAGCTGATATCACTGAAGGAAAGAGAAACATGAACAGAAAAAAAGTTGATTTCATTAACTGAAGATAAAAGAAGACATCAAATCTCTGAAGATCTCAGCAGAGGAGGATTAAACAACTCCACAAACAGCATTACCAGCTTCACACATTACTGACCAGACTGACTTTATTTCTGTCAGATGTCTACAGAAGCTCTTATTGAGAATTAACAGAGGTTGTGTTATGGTTTCTTTTGACATTACCATTATGGTGATCAGTGTTTGCTTTAGTTGGGCTCTTGACCATTGAAACAAATGTTTCTCTCATTGCTCTAATGATGTGTTTTAAATACATTTGTTATAGCACACAAAGCCAAGAGGAAACATAAGAAGATGATGTTGACTGTTTGTAAATGGTCTGTTTCACTGAGATTACTCAACGTTTAATCTAGAATGTTGTTTTTCATTTTTTTTTTATGGTATGCCATTTTAAAGGAATGAAAAATCAGTATTACAACAATCAGATCATTTGAAGAGCATGAAAACAGTTTGAACATCAGTGCAAATCAGATTCACATAGAGATCTAGAATCGTGTATGAATCTCAACAATGGTGACGAACAAAAGCTTCATGCTGCAATGCATGCTGGGTACCAGCGTTGTTCAAAATCGTCCATGACTCCCAGCATGCATTGCGGTATGAATAAATTATGCTGCTGAATAGCCTGGTTATTTCCTTTAATTCTCACTATTTACCTTTATTTTGGTGTTGTTTTTGACTTTTAGTAGTGTTTTGTGAAGTTGACGAGTTGATCTGTTAATCTGTTGTGTTTATTGTCACCATTGTTGAGATTCATATGCTGATTCTTCATGTCTATGTCAGTCTAAAACTCACCGCAGATTAAATCATGATTTAAAATCATAAGTTTAAAAATAATTGAGTTTAAAAAATAACCTTCATAATTGATTCCTCATCACTGCTTTATATTTTGTAGAAGTGTCATTGATTGCAATCGTACAATAACGGTAAAACTATGTATTTTTAAAACAATGGATTTGTTTAGGATCAGACTAACAAACTAAGCATCCCATTATGATTATGTCATAAGCAAAACATAACCAGTGACACCTGTTGACACTTTTTCATGGCAGTTACTTGCTATAACAAATGTCTCTAAGAAGCACAGTTACAGCAGCCAAAGAAAATCCATTGCAAAGTCAAGGGTCAAGAGCCCAACTGAAGCAAACACTGATCACCATAATGGTGACCAAACATTATCAATTAAACATCAACACCAAAAGATCTGTTAATTCTCAATAAGAGCTTCTGTAGACATCTGACAGAAATAAAGTCAGTCTGGTCAATGTGTGAAGCTGGTAATGCTGTTAGTGGAGTTGTTTAACCCTCCTCCGCTGAGATCTTCAGAGATTTAATGTCTTCAGTTGATTTCATCTAAGGCTGTGGCAGTAGTTCTTGTGTTTCTCTTTCCTTCAGCGATTATGAAGGTGTTCATCACTAATTCTCAATTATCACTCAATTAATCCCTTAATTATCTCATTACCTTCAACACCACTTCAATTACTCTAACACTCTGTAGTGTGGACACATATAAGTGTTCATTTAAAACCTAAGATTTTGCTGTGGGTTTAAAGGGTTAAAGGGATAAGATGAAAAACCCCAGAGTGAAACGTAAATTAACGGTAAGCAACTGTAAATTAATTTACGGAAAAGTAAAAAAAACAGCAATCTACTGGCAACCAGAGCTGCCAGTAGATTACTGTTAAATCAAGGAAAAACAGTAATATACTGTAAAACATAACATGATGAATAACACCAGATGAATCGAGATATGTTTACTGAAATTTTAGTGAAAGTTAATAGAAAAAAGATGTGCAAAGTCAGTAACTGATAAGGAGAGTACATATTCAAATGAACTGTGTTTATGTGTTGTTGCAGAAGGTGATATAGAAGAAATCTTAGTTGAATGAATTTGTTTTATGGGTCACCATTGTGCTGAGAGTAGCGCCTGTGCTTCAGTCCAGGATGAGCAGAGAAACACTGATGATATGCTGTCTGATGCTTTATTTAAAGGCAGTGGCTGTGTTTGCTGATGAAGTTATGAGGTGTTTGTTGATTTGGCACATGTGCTATTGCTAATGATGAACAGCAAAGATTGAAGTTAAAGTCATATTTCTTAAGTATTTCACTACTCATTGCGACACATAACATGTTTGCAGTTTATATTTATATTAAGAAATGTTCTTTTTCAGTGGATTTAATTGAAATAAGTTTACAGTACAAACACCATATAAATACTTGTTTTAAAATGAGAACTGTTTTAAGCGATCAGTTTTTCCAAATGGTAATTTCATGGTATTATTACGGTAACATACTGTAAAAAAAGAGAGCTGTAAATAAACAGTAGAGAGCTGTAAATTAACAGTACATTGCTGGCAACCACAGCTGCCAGTAGATTACCGTTATTTTACAGCACAATTTTTACAGTGCAAAGAAGAACCATTTTTGGTACCCCGAAGAACCGTTTTGTGAAAGGTTCTTTAAAGAACCATTTTTTTCTAACCATTTTATAGTCTAAAGAACCTTTCTACGCTATAAAGAACCTTTTGTGTGATGGAAGGGTTCTTTGGATATTAACGGTTCTTCATGGAACCATATACACTGCCAAAGAACCTTTATTTTTTATTTAGGAATCAATACAGATAGAACAGAAAAGGTCATCTAAAGGTCTTGATGATGAAGAAGATGAGGATAATGATGATGATGATGATGATGATGATGATGTTTGGCAGGCAGTAACTGCAGTGGGCTAATGACAGCAGAGATGAAGGCCAGAAGGATTGATGGCTTGGAGCATGGGAAAATCAAGACAGGAAAGGGCTGCTTATAAAGGAGAGGAAATAGCAGGTGTCGCGTCAATCAGGTGGCGGTAAAAATAAGCATTGCTGAGCAACTCCGAAGAGGGATAAAAGCCACACCCACAAATAGAGGAAACAGAAAACAAGCCGAGAACAAATCCTCTAATGAAAATAACATCAATTAAATGGAAATTATAATAAGAATGTTCTTTTTATTTACTTTTTTTTCTACATCTCAAGTGTATTCCTGTCTCCATTGTTGACAAATAGGCTACGCTCACTTTTGGTTAAATTTTAGAGGCAAAATTGTTTAGTTTGGTGAAAAAATACATAGGAATCATATTTGCATAATACACATTTTGCAATGCTATGTCTATTTTACTCTTTGTTTATTTTTTATAGTTCAATAATTTAGTCCACAATCTCCCGCTGTATGGACTCTTGAGTACACAAATTCTCACCTGGGATCATGGAAATTCATACAATATATTTCATCCATAATTCATCTCCCTATACATGTGGTCTTCATGGAGATGAATTGTGGAGTCATACATTTACTTACACCTTGCAGAATCTGCTAAATGAGAGCCTAATAATTATGAATAAAAAAAATAACATTTGGAATTAAGTGGATTAAGTACTTTTTTGTCTTCTGAGAAATATGTAAATAGCTTTACAGTAAATGAAAAAAAAAAGATCTTTAAACAATTTATACTGGCCATCTGCTGTCCATGGCTTTTAATCCAATTTTCTTTCTTGAGCATCAGTGAATGTTTGCAGCTTTTGTAATAGTTGTGCATGTACCCCTCGTTGTGAAAAGATGGATTTCATACAGTCACTAGCTGGGTTTTCATTACAGAGTTCTGCAAAACGTTTGCGATAACTATTGCAAAATGACGCCGTTTCCATTAATCAATGTTATGCGACTAAAAATGTTTCCTCTCGGAATAAGATATTCCAAAAATCATGGCAACGGATGTTTGTAGGTTAGCCATTATGAGCCATTATTTTTAATCAAAGGAGAAGCAAATACCGCTTTCCATATTCAGCTTATACAGAAAGAGCTTGACTGGTGTTAGGGGTGTAACAATTTAGACCCAGAGACCAGTAGTGAAGAATGAAGACCAAGAGTCAGGAGTGCAATTAATTAAATAACATTTTTACAGAAGAATATTTTGCAGTTTCATCAGCATAAACCAGCTTCAAGTCTCACAAGGAATTCGTAGGCCGTGCTTCCTCTCTCTACCAGTCTCTTATACCGTACTTAAAATTGTCCCAACAGTTATACTGTTTTCAAGGTCTAACCACGTCATTATTGCAAGGATTTGCTCAGAGAAAATGCACAGTCATGGTAAATTTCCACACATTGTCAGTTAAACAGATGCACGACACGTCAACTGTTGACGCTTTCACAGAGCAGGCGCCAGCTTCTCCAGAACAACAAATCCACCCATCTCTTAGAATGAAGAGAGAGAGACTCCAGTGTGTGTATATATATATATACACACACTGGAGTTATAGTGTGTGTGTATATATACACACACTGGAGTTATAGTGTGTGTGTATATATATATATACACACACACACACACACACACACACACACACACACACACACACACACACACACACACACACACACACACACACACACACACACACACACACACAGGTGCTGGTCATATAATTAGAATATCATCAAAAAGTTGTACAAGCTCATACTTTTCATGTTCATACTTTTCAGTTGGCCAAGATTACTAAAAATCCTTTCTTTGTATTGGTCTTAAGTAATATTCAAATTTTCTGAGATACTGAATTTGTTATTTTCCGTAGTTGTCAGTTATAATCATCAACATTAAAATAAATCTGATTCCAAAAATGTAGAATTTGTATTATATTATATTTCATTTAAAAATGCACATAATCAGATCACAGTTACTTGATTCATGATTACATATTATTCACACAATGGTAGAAAAATATTTTTATTTTACATTTTTACAATGTGTATTGTGAAAAGCGCTATACAAATATATTTGAATTTTTATGATTAATAATACTTAGCTTTTTTTCATCAACTCACAAGCCCCCCTGTTATTTTATTAACTCCAGTTTGGGAAACCCTGACATAAAGATCTAAATGCATATGTTGTTGATATCAAAGAATGGAAAATATTTTCTTTCCCTCTCTCTCTCTCTCCCTCGCTCTCTCTCTCTTCAATATTAATGTTGTACACATACAATCTAAATGATAAATGAGTAAGGTCAAGCATAATCAAAAAGGTGACGTGTATGGACGTCTATACACGTCACCTGTTGACGCTTTCACAGAGCAGGCGCCAGCTTCTCCAGAACAACAAATCCACCCATCTCTTAGAATGCCCATTGTCCACCTCCAATACTGATCTGTAACACAGCATTTTGCGCACATACACAGATACACAGTTTCTCCAAGGTTGGAGCTGATTAAACTCCAATCCAAAATGTTCCCCAAAACATACTGATAGCATGTGCTTTCTCTCAGTCAGAGGTACAGACAATAGTGCAGGCAATATTCATCTTGATTCTTTAGTGTTTCAGTAAAAGGAAATATAAAATGAATAAAATATAATAAAATGAAAGACAAATCCATATTTAATCTCTGGAAGCTGGGCTAAGTGAGCTAACTGTTACTGTACTCCCAGCATGTTAGGGGTGTGTGATACCTCCAAAATCCAAACACACAACAACATGTAGCTATCAAGTGTTTAGTGACACATCACACACATTCCTAGGCCAGACAGTCACCCTCAAAGACCAAACACAAACTTTAGAAAACATAAAGGAAGAACAAACAATCAGTGGTTCTATTGATTAAGTAAAATCAACTGGAATAAATCATCAGAAATCATCATAATAATATAGGAGGATAAATATTAATTAAAGCTTTGATTATGAATTTAATTAGGATATTTACAGGTGTATTGAAGCAGCAGTGAATTCCAGAATTGTGGCACTTTTTTCTGCCATTATAACGCTTGGAAGAGCCAGGACATGTTTTAGTATAACTCAGATTGCATTCATCTAAAAGAAGAATGTCATGTACTCCTAGGATTGCTTGAGTGTGAGTAAATTATGGGATAATTTTGTTTTTAGTGAAATATACTTTTAATGGCAAAGAGAATAGAGAATAGAGAATAGTTTAGACGCACACAGATATCAAGAATCAGCATATGAATCTCAACAATGGTGACATGCTACAATGCATGCTGGGAGCGATGAGTTTTATACTGTGGTGGCTTAGTAAGGTTGGAGCTAAATTCTGCAGGACATCAGCTCTGAAGCATCAGTACCGAACTTGTCTACCCCTGACTTAGAGGTACAAAAATGTACCCTTAAGGATACTATAAAAGGTCACATTTTGTACATAATATTGCGCCACCTAGGGTTTGTTAAAACCTGCCTGACAATACAATGCCACTTTGGTGACAGTGCAACCTATATTGATCAAAAGTTAAAAGCATTTTTTAATTACACTGTAAGGGTAATTCTGCATATAGCTTTTTCAAAGTATCATTGGAATGATTTATTAAGTGCACTTTTTTGCTATTTATGTAATGACCCTGTAATTGCTGCCTGCAGCTGTTGTATTTTTGTTTTATTTCCACCACATATCAAATGATTTGTGATTGTGCTTGATAGTGTTCTGTTTTGTTTTAATGATTTAAAAAGGTGCACTTTTAACATAATCTAATTTACACCTAGATTGAAATGACGCACAATATATATATATATATATATATATATATATATATATATATACACACACACACACACACACACACACACACACACACACACACACACACACACACACACACACACACACACACACACACACACACACACAGGTGCTGGTCATATAATTAGAATATCATCAAAAAGTTGTACAAGCTCATACTTTTCATGTTCATACTTTTCAGTTGGCCAAGATTACTAAAAATCCTTTCTTTGTATTGGTCTTAAGTAATATTCAAATTTTCTGAGATACTGAATTTGTTATTTTCCGTAGTTGTCAGTTATAATCATCAACATTAAAATAAATCTGATTCCAAAAATGTAGAATTTGTATTATATTATATTTCATTTAAAAATGCACATAATCAGATCACAGTTACTTGATTCATGATTACATATTATTCACACAATGGTAGAAAAATATTTTTATTTTACATTTTTACAATGTGTATTGTGAAAAGCGCTATACAAATATATTTGAATTTTTATGATTAATAATACTTAGCTTTTTTTCATCAACTCACAAGCCCCCCTGTTATTTTATTAACTCCAGTTTGGGAAACCCTGACATAAAGATCTAAATGCATATGTTGTTGATATCAAAGAATGGAAAATATTTTCTTTCCCTCTCTCTCTCTCTCTCCCTCGCTCTCTCTCTCTCTTCAATATTAATGTTGTACACATACAATCTAAATGATAAATGAGTAAGGTCAAGCATAATCAAAAAGTAGTCAGAATAAATAACCTAAAATTAGTCAAATTTCCATCATGTCATTTGTAATCAGACTACAGTTTGCAAGTTGTAATTGCAGACACATACACACACACAATATATATATATATATATATATATATATATATATATATATATATATATATATATATATATATATATATATATATATATATATATATATATATATATATATATATATATATATATATATATATATATATATAAATATATATATATATATCTGATATAATTCTCGGAAAGGATATATTTAAACTGCTTAAATTAGACTAATTTACCATCAACCTTTGCCGCGCATTGAATCGGATGGAGGATCTGCGCATGCGTAGTCACATCACCGTGGAGCAAGCATCTTATGGCGTGAGCGGAGGAGGAGCGGTCCCGCGCATGCGCACCAGCGGCTGGATTCTGTCCCTCCATGACATCCAGCGGGACTGACTGCTGCTGTTGCGCACACGGAAAGAGGAGCGATCGTCAAATACATGATCCGCCTAATCCCTCAACCCTCCTCGATCTCCAGGACTGCTAGATAATAACGCGCTCAAGTGGAATCCGCAGGCCTAAAGGACACAGATACGGATATCACGGGCGGTTTGGTGACTGTAATTGATTGGGATTTGGTCGAGGATGAGGCTGATCAAGAGCACACATGCGGATGGAGAGCAGAAGCGCGAGCTGCCTCCTCCATTCAGAAACCCGTTCGTGCATGACTTAAGATTCACACCCGCCCAGAAGCTCCAGGTATGTGTTGCGTTTGTGTGTGGTGATGTGAATGGGGATGTAGGCCACGAGATGTTCCTCTCTGGCCTGCTCAGATGAGAGTTTCCTTCCTGTGCTACATGTTGCACTCTGTCTCGAGGAGCCTATCAACATTCAGGAATCATGCATGTTCAGCTGCTGCAGCGGAGACGCTCTTTAGCACACGTGAAGCTACAACGGGCTTTTGTCTTATTCGCTGATCTGCGCCATCAGCTGGAGTTTAAAACGTGCAAGTGTGCCACATCCATGCAGTTAACTTGGAAAAGTATCTGTCTGTCTAAATGTGTCTATTGCTCTGTCTGTCTGTGTATTGTTTTGTCTAACGTCTTGTCTGTCTCTATATGTCTGTGTCTATTGCTTTTATCTCTCATTTTATCTGTCTGTCTGTCCTGTGTATGTGTGGTAGGGTGATTTCTGTAGAGACATGGCAGCTGCTTGACAGATAATCAGCTTTGCAGGGTGAAGATGAGCCCATGTGTGTTCATGGACGCATCTATCAATAAACTTCCAGGTTACAATTTTTTTAAGCAAAGACCACTAGTTAAAATGTTGCATTTGTCTAAATGATTGCATATATATTTTTAAATATCATATTCAGCATTGCAATTTGAGTGAAAAGTGGCGCATGAATGAGAGGCTGTCTCAGTATTTTGGTCAGCAGCACTGGAGTCACATGAACTAAAGCTGATGATCATGTTCTCTAGCATGATCTGAGATGATCCAAAGAGCTTCAATGAGAGTCACATGATCGGTGACTCATTTGTTTATTGATTAGTGGGCTATCAATTATGCAGTTTTAAAAGGATATTTCTTATTTATTTTCATTTTTAAATAATAAAAAAAAGTTATTTTATAGAGAGAAAAAACAAACTTTATTTCCAGTGTAGTTGCAGACTCTTAGATTTAAAGATATACCCCAAGTTCCTGAATTCAAATAAATGCTGTATCTACACTATATATATATATATATATATATATATATATATATATATATATATATATATATATATATATATATATATATATATATATATATATATATATATAAAATCAGAACTGGCAAAACAATGTGTTCTTTCCACTGACGAGAATGAAGGTAGATTTCAGAAATAACACTAGTTTATGTTCATCATTTAATAAACAAAAAAAAGACTAGTTATTTTTATTGCTTGAGCTATAACCCTAAAAACATCTGATGATTCTTGTGGTAATGTGTGAGTTCAGTCGCCCTGTATGCATCAGCACATGTAAAGGTTTGTGACAAGCAGTCTTTTCAGGGACTGCCAAGCAATTAACATGAACTGAATTGACCTCTCCAGGATCCTTTAGCATCTCAATGTTAAAGGCTTTGGTTCTCGGGTCTATGCCTGTTAAATCCTTTAATTCTTCAGCTCTCTAATTAAAAGAGAGATCTCAAGCCTCAGGTAATGGGCCATTGAAGACAAAAGTTTCTTATTTGTCAGACACCAACGTTGAATAATCAGTCTTCATTGCGATGGATCAGCTTGTCTGTTTTCCCGCTTTCTTTGTTTTTATCTGTCAGTAAAGTTTTGTAACGCTTCATATTTTGTGACGTAACTGATATCACAAGATCTCCTGTGGCCGGAGCACTTTTAGTCTTATCATGTGCAGACTCTTGGCTTTTCTTTCTTGTACAGTGAAGAATATCCCATGTATTATTCCACTGAAATGCACATGAAATCTCTGCTCTCTCCTCACTTGGTCCGTTTTGCAAGGGCCACTTTAAAAATTAACTTTCATCTCTTTTCTTCACTTCTAATCCCTATTAGCATCCTTTCCTGTGAGAATGTTTTTTAAAGTAGGGAATTATAATGGTTGAGAAGCAGTTTGAGTTGTTTTCTGCGCCATTTTTGTGTTGGACAGTCTCCTGCCGTGACCCTGTCATTCATTCAGAGATTGGCCCTGGCTTGCATATTAATTCGTCAATCAGTTTATAACCAAAGATTCATGTGTTTTCAGACACTTGAAAACCAGTTAATGTTTGAAAGCAGTATACATTGCCTGGCCCAACAAAGTTGCTTTTTGGATCTAAATAGGCAAATGCTTAAGAGTCTTTGATTGGATCATTATTGCAGTTATTGTTTCTAGCATGTTATATGCTGTTTGGCAACAGTTATTCTAACCCTAATTATTATTATTTAACAACCATATTAGCCTTACGTGGTCATACTCAATTCTAGTCAGAATATGAGTCTGATACCGCTCCATTGGGTTTTGATTATGGGGCGTGTTTCAACCAAACCAGGAAAAACCTCAATTGGATAGACCTACAACCATTCAGAGCAACGGAGCGACGCGTAACGTTTGTTGTCAGCTGTCAACAGAACTCAACTGCACTGTGTTGCCAAGTCCGTGTTTTTTCTACGGGCTGTTCTCCATGTCCGTAGGTTTAAGCGACCCCAATTATGTGATATATAGACCCAAGAATGCGAATTTTAGCAGGCAACTGTGCCAAAATAACATATTTTACCCCCCAAACGCCATTTTGTTCCGGAGAACCCCCCAGGAAAGCTATTGGGATTGTTTTGGGCTATAGTTTTGAGTAGCAATTGTGCGACATTGCAAAAAAACTTGGCAACCCTGTCTGCACGCACGCTGGATGAAGTAACGTTAGAAGAAAAGATGAGTGGATCTTTGCCAGTGTTGTAAAAAAAGATTTTAAGGATACACAGAGTACTTACCAACACGATCATCATTTCTGAGAGAAATAGTGAAGGTGAATGCATATACGAACAAGTTCTCCGTTTAGGATAAGAGCAAATTCAATCCAAGCGCCTTCGATGGCGTGGATGATTATGTTACAGTTTATCATCTGTCCATCATCATCTAAAGCCCGCCCTGACAATTTCATTGGCCCGAACAGTTTCTGTTTGGGCATAATTACTCCTCTATTGATAGAGTCCAGACTGAATTGCCTGAGCAAAAATTTTTGGGCGGGGCTAAATTCGGCTGGCATCCAGGCTACAACCATATAGGAAGACACATAATTTGCCATATTCCAGGATGACAATGTCAAGATTCATCAGGCTCAAACTGTGAAAGAACGATTGGGAGGGAGCATGAAGGGTCATTTTCACTAATGAACTGGCACCTCAGAGTCCAGACCTTAAATTCATTGAAAGTCTTTGGGTTGTGCTGGAGGAGACTTGATAGAGTTCTGGACTCTTGCATTGTCAATACAAGATCTTGACAAAAAATGCACTTCTTGATGGAAATAACATCACAACATTTATTTCCCTCAAGAGGTGGATACATTTTTGGTCAAGATCTTAAAGGGATAGCTCACCCAAAAATGAACGTTCTGTCATGAATTACTCACCCTCATGTTGTTCCAAACCCGTAAGACTTTCGTTCATTATCTTCGGAACACAAATTAATTATTTTTGTTGAAATCTGAGCCAGTTCTGTACTCTCCAGCTATGCAATTATAACTTTGACACTTCAAAAAGTTCATAAAGATATCGTAAAAATATGAATTAAATGGTTTTGAAAGAGAATAACTTAAATAGGGTTAATTTAGGCTTTTATTCACAAATCGAAATGAAGTGCATTTTACTTAAAACAAGTAAAATGATCTGCCAGTGGGGTAAAAATGATAATAATAAAAAAAAATAATAAAAAAAAATAATGCAAAAAGAAACAAGATTAGTTTTCATACCTCATTGGCAGATGTAATGATGTTCATAGAATAAGGATAAAGGAGGCGGGAATCAGCGAATGTTAAAAGACTTTTAACATTCGCTGAAAAAAACAAAAAAAACAAAAGACACACACACACACATACAAACACACATACAAACAATAAAATATCAACAGAACACAATGTAAAGTCCAGAGGCCTGTTGCATGAAGCTAGCTGAACAAACTCTGAGTTTCAGGGTAGGTTTAGAGTTGACAAATCCAGATAAATCCAACCTGGTTTAGATCAAGTTCCATTGTTTCTCAAAGCTTGGTATAAACTTTCTCTGTCAACTCAGGTTTAATCCAGAGTTTGCAATTAACTCTGAAGCACGTGCACCTGAAAGTGTGACACGTGCGGCAAACAGCCAATTACAGTGTCCGTTCGATTCACTTCTCTTCTGAAGATTATCATGAAATTAAATGCGCTTAAAGCAGGAATAAACACTTCTGCTGCAGCGTAAATTTAAGAAGGCAGCTGAAAGAATATCTGACTAAATCATTGATGTGAAACAAAGAAATATTTCTAATAAGTATAGGTTCACAAAGAGCTCAAATAAATGCACGTTGTTTAAAATAATTAAGAATTATGATACATTCATAATTATTATTCATTATATATGAATTAAAA
This sequence comes from Gobiocypris rarus, assembly GCA_023029165.1. NCBI lineage: Eukaryota > Metazoa > Chordata > Actinopteri > Cypriniformes > Gobionidae > Gobiocypris > Gobiocypris rarus. The sequence goes on from CM040926.1 coordinate 8,816,373, forward strand.
GTAATTATAATTCATATAATATAAATATAATAAATAATTTGCACCAAAAGATGAGCAATTTTGTCTCTAAAGTTTTTTCACTATAAACTGCTTTAATTTGTTTTACGAGAGATACAGGGGGTGTGAGTTTTACTTGCAGCTGATTGGTCCAGTTTGAGTTTGTGATCTCCAACCCAGAATAAAACCTGCTCCAGAGCAGGTTAGCTGTGTAGTGTAAGTTACCATGGTGATTAACACTGCTAAAAACCAATCCACCTTCTTGAGCCTGAAAAACCCAGAGTTTGCTCAAACTAATCTCAAACTTACCTGGGTAGCAACTGAAACCAGCTTTGTGCAACAGGCCTGGTCCTCTCTCATCCTTCACCGGTCTCACTCGCTCCTCCTACGTCTCTAGCTTGTCTACCTCGCCACAGCAGATAATGTGCAAAATAAGAAAAATACACTTAAAGCGGTACTTCAGCGCTGGGAAGATGAATCTGTATTTAAACTGGGTCATTAATATAGTAGAAATGTAAAATTATTTTTGAGTGTGGTGCCCTCTATACTGAGAAAGACAACAATTCCCAGAATGCACTTCGCTGTAGGGCTGTCACTTTTGAGAAAAATCAAATTTGAACGGATATCAAATATCAAGCCATGTATTCGTATATATTCGGATATCTGCGAGCGCGACCTCCCCACCCCCCAAAAAAACAACAACAACAATAACACCATAACGGAGATTCAATCACAAATGTATTAATAGTCTGACAGTCATAAACAGGACATACAAACATATTGTAAAGTTAATGTTTGAAAAAGAAACCAGAGGTTATCAACTTAATCGTTATGAAGTGCCACTATGCAGCCAGTCACAACATAAAGCTACATGGAAACAGGCATAAACAATAACGTGACAACTTAAACAGCAGCAGGAGTACAGATAGCCTAGGCTAATTCATTTCATTATATTGTTTGCTAGAAAAGGAGTTGTCAGCTGAGAGAGCATAATGTTGTAAAGGGAGGCTGGCGGATGCTGTAGGGTAGGCATCAGTGGAGAGGGCCTGAGTTGCAGTTTTGAATGGTTTCAGTGTGTCTTTTAGCTGTTCAACCACAGACCACTCCGAAGTGCTGAGTTCCAAGTGGGACATTTTCTTTTCAAAAATAACCGCGGCCACGGCCGCTTGCTGTTCGGAGGCACGGCAGATCATGTCATAGGTCGTGTTCCATCTCGTGATGCAGTCATTTATCAGTCTCTCCTTTTTTAGTCCGAGAAGCTCCTGCTTTGCCTCTAACAGGCAGCAGTCAGCGGGAGACTTTCCAAAATGACCTGCTGTCTGTTTAAGGCGAGAAAGGGCAGTATCAATAACCCTCACCTCTAGTCCCTTGCGCACAGCTAGGTTTAACGTGTGTGCTAAGCAAGGTACATGAATGAGGCTTAAATCACGTACGGCTTTCACATAATTCTGCGCATTGTCTGTGGTGACCACTATTACTGCTTCATGGGATATACCCCAGTCGTCCAGAGTGTTGCTGATGCTCTCTGCGACATGGGCAGCTGTGTGACTTCCCCATAGCTCTTTCGTACAATGAACAACATTTTCTATGTCCCATGTGTCTGAAATGAAGTGAGCTGTGATTGTCACGTAAGCATGTGTGGCCAGTGATGTCTACCCGTCTGTAGTTAGAGCGAGTTTCTTGCCCTGCAATAAGGTCTTAATGTTTTCTCGTGTGGTGTCATACAACTTTACTATGCAACCTGACATAGTGGTGCAACATGGAATTGTGTATCGTGGCTCCAGTTCCATTATGAGGTCCTGAAACCCATCTCCCGAAATTAAACTTATAGGTCTCATATCCCTGCAAATAAACCTTGCCATCTTATCGGTGATGGCATTTATCCGTGCATCTGACAAGGTGCCGACCCGTTGTGCAGGAAAGTATGCAGTCATGCCATGTTGGACGCCCGAAGCTCTGGCCGTCTGCTGTGTCTCTGACTCCGCTGCCTCATTTGGATGGTAACTCGACAGGTGAGCGCGAAGATTGGATGTCAAGGATGTATAAGTAAACCGTTTTTTGCAAATTCGGCAAACTACCTTATCTTTAGTGGTTACTTTACCATCTATGGTGTAGAAACCAAAATGTTTCTAGACACTACTTTTAAGATGGGTTGGGGTCGTAATTGTCCGCTCAGGCTGGCCGCTTTTATCTTCCATTTTCAAAACAGACTGGCTATTATTCGCTTGATTTGGTCATGGGCCTATGCTACAATACGTTTAGAGCGCCCTCTATTGGATGAGATGGCTAACGATAAAACAAACGGTCTAATCATAGACTGTAAAAAATGCGCTACATGGTACTTTAAAAACCAGATAGTTTATTTTTAGTTCGATTATGGATATTTCACGTCATAATCGAATGCATATTCGAATATCGAATAAAAAGTGACAGCCCTACTTCGCTGCCCTGCTACTCTAGGCACGGCTACTGGATTACTGGATCACTTGCCCACCGCGTTCATTTTCATAAAATCAGTTCAGTTAGAGACACTACAATTAAAAACTGAACGTGTCTGTTCATATATATTGTAAGTGAGTCGATTGTGTGTCACGGCACAAATGCAGCAGGAGTCAGATTTCATTCATCACATGAGCTGAGGTAATCGCAGGATTCGCGGCCGCATACATTCATAGCGCGTGATCAGTCTGGCGCATTCCAGTTCATGTCTTTGGAAGCTTAACTTTCATAGGAATTCATTTGAAAAGTTGAAACACGCACTTTGGTCTCCACCGCTCCGTTTACATGAATCTCCGCAGCTCCCCGAGCCGAGTGCTGTGAGTGTGATGTTGAAAACATGTGGAAATAGTGCCTCCTGCTGGCTGTAGTCTTTAGCCTCTGGCCAAAAACTCCTCCGATGACGCAAAATGACAATATTTGCGTCATCGGAGGAATTTTTCCAGAAATAAAATACATAATTCTCTCGTCTCAGGGTCATGTGAGGGGGGAAAGTACGATAATTTGAATATACTCCCAGGTTTCTACTAATACAAAGCTTAATGCTAATCGCTGAAGTAACCCTTTAAATTAGTTTTCTTTTTTTTCTCCCCCAGGAAACGACTAAAATACCGTATGTCATTTTTCTTAGAAAATGCATCTTGATTTATTTTTTTATTTATTTTTTTTAAACAAAAATGCAAAGTAAGTTTGCACATACGCCTATTTTCATCATGCAAACACTCTCAAAGTGACACGAACGGAATGTTCTTATATACAGTGTCCTGTAGATGAGGAGTCTGCATAAATTCGTTGGGGTTCGTCATTTACGTCAGGAGAGGATTTTTATGTTTGTTGCCATATCCACATGCATATTTATTTGAGTGGGTACCATTTTTAAATTGTAGTTGTCTTTATAACATGGGGATGCAAAGCACATTAGTAAGGCCGCTGTATGTAGAGCAGTAAGGGAAATGTGCCTCTGTCTCTCTTTCTTATAATTTTTGTGTTTTCTGGGGAGTTTTATGGGATTGCAGGTCAGTGATTTAGAAATTGTTTAAAGGCTAATCTGATAAATAATGTTAATTTAATAACAACTGCAACCTCTGGAAGTAACCTAATAATTTGAATTTCCTTTAGGATTTCCAATGTGGTTGGATGCATTGATGGCACGCATATTCCCATCATCGCACCTTCCAAAAATGACACTGTATGTTATTGAGAGGCCAGATGGAAGGGTAGTCTGAGATATATGCTGTAATCACCACCACCCACCACAGCTTTTAAATAAACTTCAATTGTTCATAATTTATTTAGTCTTTTATTTCCTACAAATACAAAAGCAACAGTTATTCTTTTTCCTGGTGAATTTTAAGATTCTTCCATTACTTGGTATTGTGGCCATGATCTCCTCTTCATCTGTCAGTGGTGCTAGTGCAGGTCCTCCCCCCCATTTTGCAAGCCTTTGCCTTCTTGCTGTTGGCTGAGAAGAACTCAGATGTTAATTTCATTACCCTAATTAAGAAATGTAACGGGTTGGATTATAGAGCATTTAATTATGTGAAAAGAGCATTAGACTATTTGGGAAAAGCTGCTGCAGTGCTGCAAATTGAAATTAGGGTTGCAAAGGGGCGGAAAGGTTTCTGTAAATTCCATGGGAACTTATTGGAAGTTCAGGAATTCTGGAAATATTCCAATTTGGAAACGCTATGAGAACATTCAGGAATTTATGGGAATTAATATATTAATGGGAAATTTATATAAACTGTCATATCATATACAAACATAAATATATATAAAAAATGTTTGATATAAATGTTTGAAATGTGATATATTTTCCAATTAATTACTTCAAATGTAGTAAATATGTAAAACAAATAAACTTATATTGCTGCATAGAAGTATAGATTGTTATGCATGCATTATTTATTTAAGTGTCACATGACCCTTCAGAAATCAAATATGGTGTTTTAATTTAAAGGGGTGAGGAATCAACTTTCCCTTTACCCTTTTATATATAAAAGTTCATGATAATATAAGAATATCCTGTAATTTTAAGAGCTGGAAAATTCCTTGTTAGTCAAAGAAAACCTTTTATTGACACCAGACCCAGAAAACGAGAGATCTCAGAATGTGTCGACCATTGACATTATAGAATGCAGAAACGCTGCCTCTACAGATAAATATACACCTGCTTCTGTAGCCCCGCCCACCTGGAGCTAAACGGATCGCGCTACCGAGCAATAAACATACCGAAGAGAGTAAGATATTGCGCTGTGCCTGGTTGTGGAAGAACACAGTCGCTGCATAAGCTTTCTTCGGATTCTAATATTAAGAATGAGTGGTTGAACTTTATTTTTAATGAATTTCCTGCTCACGTGGGGAAGACATTGGACATTGAGATTGAAATACAATGCTGTGCCTTCTATATTGGATCCGACAGAAATGGTGCAACACACTTATGTGTGTTTTTTTATATGTGATAGTATTGCATTGTGTATGTGTATGTGTCTAACAGAACATAGCACGCTGGCTGGAGGCGGGCAAAGTAATAAAAAAAAATACATTCCAATCAATCAGGTGGTTGAGAGATAAATCATTGTGTTTGTTTGATAAAGGTGTTTTGTAGGGCTGTGCAATATTAAAGAAAAATGCGATATGCGATACCTTGTTAAATAATGCGCTATTCGATATGCGATACGATATTGCTATTAGTGTGTAAAATCGATTTAAAATTATATTTAAAGAGGTGATGAATTGAGAAACCAACTTTCCCTTTGAGCCTTTGATATATCAAAGTTCATCATGATATAAGAATATTCTGTAAGTTTCATAGCTGAAAACGTCCTTGTTAGTCAAAGAAAAGCTTTTATAGACACCAGGCCCAGAAAAACAAGAGCTGGAATTCAATGACGTCATGGGAAGAAGAAACGCAACTCAACTGATGAATATGTATGCATGCTTCTGAAGCCCCGCCCACAGAGTCGAGGCGCTACAGGTGGCTTTATAGAGCAGTAATCATGGCGAGCAAAGTAATATATTGCTCTGTGCCAGGTTGTGAAAGAACACAGTCGCTACATAAGCTTCCTTCGGATGCTAATATTAGGAATGAGTGGTTGAACTTTCTTTTTAATGAAGTTCCAGCTCACGTGGGGAAGACATGTACGTGTGTTCGCTTCATGTCACTGCGGAATCGTTTGTAAACAAGTCTCAGGTGCTGGATTTGCAGACACAGTGTTGTGCCTTATATATTGGATTCGACAGGAATGGTGCAACAAACTTATGTGAGTTAAACATCTTTTTTTATATGTATGGTATTCCTGGGGCTATGGGCTACCAAAAATAAGCCAATCGGCAGGCCTATGAATCTCAAATAGTGAAATAATATTCCTTTCTTGATCTGGGCGCACACGTACGTCTGTGTGTTTGTGTGTCTGTGTGTGTGGTTCATGCTTATCGACCGATCGGGCGGTCAATGTAATACAGAAATAATATTCCAATCAGTCTCGGGGGGATGAGAAATAAATCATTGTGTTTGTTTGATAAAGACGTTTCAGGCCCTGTGATCGAGAGAATCATTCCGGTTGCCGCTTTCAAAACGATCCCTCCCTAATGTGAACTGAACTGACAGGGGAGCTGAAGCTTATTAAATATGCAAATCTTATCCAATCCTAGCCGTGGGCGTTTACTTCCAAGTCTCCAGTGCGGCACGCCCATCAAAACCCAGCGTTCAGGAGAGAGCTTCAAAACCAGTGTAGAAAATAGCCTATTACTTATTCATTATGATGTTTTTGAATGTAAAAAACACATTCTTTCTAGGAAAAGAAAGCATCGCTACAACTTCTGAAAGTGACCAGCAGTGTTTTAGCAAAAATTAATGTCACAATGCACTGATCCTATCGACACGCATTTGGTTTCTTTCCCCAACTAATATAATTCACTTAAAGCATAACGGACTGTGTTTACATGAATACTCATAATGACTGCCATTTTGCCTTGACTGTGTGTGTATTTGACAGTCTGAGTGTGTAGGCACAAAACAGAACTGAAGGGATCACACGCTTTCAGGGAGGCGGCTTGTGCGCAGGTTTCGGTGTGTGTGTCAGACAGTGCTAGACTGCAAGGAATTGTTTTTCGCAAGTTATTTCGTTTACTAACTATTTTTAACGTCAAGCAAGTCACATAAGTAACAGTCGTGTGCCCAGTCTATTCTCTGCTGTATGCGTCGACCAAAAACATACACTTTTTCATAATGTTGAAGTAGCTTATTAAAAACCATTCAGATATTGCGTGCCTTTGCGATATGCATATTGCGATATGTACAAAAGCTTATTATCCAATCCTAGTCGTGGGCGTTTCCTTCCAAGTCTTCAGTGCGGCGTGCCCATCAAAACCGAGCGTTTCTTGAGAGAGCCTCAAAACTATAGCCTATTACTTATTCATTACGATGTTTTTGAACGTAAAAACCATGTAAACGTTGACCTCAGACAACAGTATTAAAAAAAGCCTGTACATCACACCTTTAATACTCATTTATCAATGTTGGAAACAGCTTTGCTGCTTAATATTGTTTTGGAACGTGATACTTTTTCAGGATTATTGATGAATAAAAAGTACAGAAATAGAAATATTTTATAACAATATAATCTTTACTATCAGTATTACTATTCATTTGTTTCAACAAAAAAAGAAAGAATGAAAAAAGTTACTGACCCCAAACATTTTAACGGTAGTGTATATTGTTACAAAATAATTATATTTTAAATAAATGCTGTTCTTTTTTCAACTTTTATTTGTCAAAGAACCCCGAAAAAAGTATCACAGGTTTTAAAAATATTAAGCAGCACCATTGTTTCCAACTTTGATTATAAATCAGGATATTAAAATGATTTCTGAAGGATCATGATTTCATGTGATGATGAAGACTGGAGGAATGATGCTGAAAATTCATCACAAATAAATGATATTTAAAAGTATATTATAATAGAAAACCATTATTTTAAATTTATAATATTTCACAATATTAGTTTTTTTTCTTCTTTTTTTCTGTATTTATTAACAAATGTTATGGAGGAATGCACAGTACATGCAGGGTAAAGGTTGTGGCCTCAATAGCCCTGCAGTAAATGTGTTGAGGAATGTGTAGGGTAGAAAAAGTAACTGAAATTGCATTACATTTGGTTGTTTTAACCAAGATTATGCTGCAAGATTAATTTTCAACTACACTGAAGTTCCCTGGTATAGGCAAACCTATAATTTTTCAATTTCCCTGTTTATTCCCATTCATTCCCGGTAATGCCCATATATTCCTGTTAATTCCCATGGAAAGTTTCCAGCCTTGAAAATTTTTGTAATTTTGCAACCCTAATTGAAATGGACACTGAATGATATTTATTTAATGTCAAATGTTTGTAAAGAAGGCTACATGAGCCTACACCAATGAACCTTTTATGCTTAAAGCTTTACCTGATTGAATTATATTTTGATTCTTCATTTTTAGCTGCTGCCATGTTGTTATTGTTGTTGTTTTGTTTTTTGCCATGAAAATGAATATTAGTTCAATTCCGGTCTGCCAGTTTTCATCTCTGATATTATAACTTTGGTTAAGAATTAAACTTGCATTTTGACTCAGAAGTTTGTGGACATCTTTTTGTCGGGAGCTGAATTGCCATGGTGAATTGTAATTTCGGACCTCCATTGATTATGGCTCTTCATAGTAGTGGTGCACATGCTTAACTCAGAGTGAGATTACTCAGTTAATTGAAACTCAATGCAGCTATTCTGAAACCAAAAACTCAGAATTTCCCATCTCAGGGTAGATCAACTTAGAGTTCAAGTTATAACTCAGAGTTGGTTGAACCTCCTTATTGAAACATGCCCCAAATGTTATTGCTTTATATAATGATGATTGTGTTAGTATATACAGCCCACTCGTTTCTCAAAAAGCATTTTAAGTGAACTTCATGGGGAGCCATTAGTAGCACAAACACAGCAGTTTTGTCCATGCTGGGTGTAATCATGTGCTTTTGCGTTGCTTACTCAGCTTTGTGGAATGTGTGCGTTAAATTATGATGTGAATTTAAATTGCTCTTGGCTCCTTGAGGAATCTTTATGATATAATAAACTAATGGTCACTTTACAAATGTTACAAGTGCATTCGATTTTTCCTGCAGATGCAATTGCATTCTGTGTCCTAATCTTTACATCTGTCATCAATCCTGATTGTTTAAGCGTTAATTTAAAGCGTGTTCACTCATAAATAAATAGATCAACTATTCATAGATAAACAAAATATATAAAAAGCACCATAAAGTAGCCAATAGCTCTTCTGTAGTCATAGGCAAATGACGAAGTGTCCAATATAAAGAAATATGGCTTTGCTGGGCTGTTAAATTAAACACTATTGGCGTTTTAAAGAAAAAAATGGACAAGCTCTTTCATAAAAAAATAAACAAAACTCTTTCTCTTTTCTTTCTCTTCCCTTCTGCATTTCACCGATCTAGCTTATACATTAAACTTGACTTTATGAACTTTGAATATTGTTAGCTTTTGTGAGTGTGTGTCTGTGTGTGTCTTATATATATATATATTAGGGATCAGAGTTTCCGCTAGAAAAAAATGGTGCCGGTCAAAGTGACCGGCAGAGGTTTCGTTTTCCGGACATTTTGATGATATGCCGGTCAAATATCGCCTCTTAATTAGTTGAGGAAAACTGAAAGCAGTTTATGTAACTTAAAAAAAAAGACATAATCAGGCCGTATTTGCAACATGTTTATTAGCCTAACTTTCAAATAGACGGAAAAAAAAACATGAACGTCCGATTGGCGTCAATCAACCAAACCTGGGGTCTAACCCTCTTGTGAATCTGTTGCGTCGTCCTGCCTTTTCGCAGAGCGAACAGAATTTTTTTTCGTTACCATCAACTACCTCACATCTTAGCCATGGGAACTTGTCACTCCATTCCGACCGATACGCCCTACACTTCGGCTTTTTCTCCGGTGGTGGCGGAGCTGTCTGGCTTTGGACATCTGAGGCTTCAGGCGTTCCTGATTCAGTATCCTCCTTCGCGTCTGGCCTTTGAAAAAACCTTTAAGGCTAGTCTGCCTGGGCCTGGCCATATTTGAAACGTCTCTCTATAGTTCGTGGTTTAGGTCTATATTATAGCCGTTAGGTATGCGCTTTATTTGAAATGCAACATGTGATGTTGTTTAAAAACTTTCAAACGGTCGATTCAGATTGCGATAGGGGGGCGGAGCCGGGATTATTAGGCAGTTTTAATCTGACAATTTGACCGAAAAGATTTAATTTTGTCGGACATTTAATTTTTTTCCCGCCCAATGTCCGGTAATTACCGGAAAACGGAAACCCTGTTAGGGATGGACAAGAGTACTCAAGTACTCGAATGTGTAGGCGACGATCGAACATGAAAACGATGATCGCCCTGACTTATTTTTTTTTCATTGTTGACGGTACCTGAGGTTTGATTGGTTAGTGTAAGGCAGCTTGGCATCCAGACTGGCAAAATAAATTAAAACTGGATTTGAAAGTGTGCACTGTAGTGATGCCTGGGATCACTTTGATCATGAAAAATAAAATTAGTAAGATGTGCTGCGCCAATCTGTCATATACATAGCATTATAATGTAATAGAATGTTGTACATTTTCTGTGCTTTAGTTGCCCCTGTGTATTAGTGTTGTTGTTAAGGGAAGGAAGAGTGCATTCAAAATGTGAGTTTCCATTTCAAACCATAGACTGTGAAAACTAGCACGGTGCATTTGCGTCCTTTTGTGCAGATGTAAGATGTAATAGGTGTATATCTCATTAATCTAATGTTTTCATGTCATGTTTGTATTCGTCAACATTAATTTTCGTTACAGTCTTAACATATTTTCATTTATCTCCATGACCATGACGGACAAGCTTGCTGGATAGGAACTTATTCTAAGGTCACTGACAGCCAGATGAATTCCAGTCCAGACCTGTTTTGCTTCCTGCTTTTCTGTAGATTTTCAGCAGATACTTTCCCCCTCTTCATGTCAAGTTCTCCAGAACAATGTTTTAATAGTGAGTGGAAAAACTCAGTAAATGGAAATTTTGTGATCTCCTTGATCCAAAGGACAAGACTGCAGCTCAGAATACCCAGAACACTTTTTATAAATGTACTTTACTTTACATGACTTGAACTTGAAGATAAGTGAAGTTAAATCATTCATTTAGAAGTATATTAACTTGCATTTCTTTAAATGTGTGAAACTTGCTAAGACTCCAATACAAAAAATCAGTTCTCAAATTTAAAAAAAAATTTCCCCAGAAATGCTTGAGTTCGTTGAAGTCTTTACTTTCCTATCTGAGGATTTTGACACTTTCACACTAGCACTTCTAATGCGCACCTGGGTTCATTTAACATCAAACCTTGGTTCATTTGTATGATGTGAATGCTGTTTTCTGAACTCCATGAATCTGCTGAAAAAGGTGGCCTGGGGTAACCAAAGTATAGAATATATAATTATATATACAAACAAATAAAACAAACAAAACATAACATAAATATCCAGGCCTGGTCCTCTCTCGTCCTTCACTGGTGTCATTGTCAATAACCATAACGTGTTGTTCATTCTAAATGTGGGATTATTCATTATATTGAGAACGTCATACATAGAAAGCATGCCGTAATGTAACTTACCCTGTAAACTTTAGCCGCATTCATCGTGAAGCGTGCAAGCGATTTGCAAAGATTAATATAAAGGTTAATGAAATGTTACACTCTCTTCTTCTGGAGGTGCAGCAGGGACATGAATAGTTTGTACCGATCCTTTTTTTCAGGAGCAGCTTCTTAACAAAACCTGCTTTATACTGACCCTCGTTTATAAAGCAGTCTGGTGAGAAATGATTCGCAAATGTGAAAGCATTGACGTTGATCGGGGGGAATATTCCCTTCGAAAACAAAACTCAGCCACTGTGTCTTCAGCGGTTTGGCTTTAGGAACATCAAAATGACTGCTGTGTTGGTTATTACACCCAAGAACAGAACACCACAATCGCTTGGACGCCATTCTGCTCCAGCGTACCAACAATGGCGGACTATGATGACAGCTCGCTCAGGGTGGGTCCGTGTTGAAACGCTGCTGTCAATTAACAGTCGTGGGAGTGCCATCCGACTGAGACCTCACACGTTCAGACGGCTCAATTTGAGACGGAAAAACAATAAGGAGATTTAAAAAAAAAAACACTGGATGGATTTTTATGTACAGGCACTGCCAACACACATTTCTGTACAATCAACTAAGGCTGGGCGATATATCGAATATTAGCGATAATATCACAAAAATCTTGACGACGATGTAAAATTTTAAAATATCGTGAATATCGAATATTTCTGATTCAACATGCATACTTTCCCAAAAATACCAGATAACTCAGAGGTCTGCTTTCACCATTCACTAAACATTGGAAGCAGAAGAGTTCAATACGCTCAGCGCATGACAAAGAAAGCAACAGAAACATGCGCGCATGAGAGAAATAATAGCGCGGCGCGGGATGTGCTTGCTCTGCCGGACTCTAACCTAAAGCGCGTGCACACGCCTTTCAGACAACATACGATCGGGATTCAGTTCTTTCATGGATTATTGGGTTTCAATGGTCAAACAAATGTAAAAATGCACGTCCTGGCGAGTATTCAGGAAAACACAGTAGTGTATGTCTTTAGTGAACGTACACAGAGTTGAGTGAGAAATCGTGTTACAATGAATTTGGTCCGTGTTGGTCTTAAAGGGCCGGACCTCATATCTGTGTGATTTAATGTTAATCAAACAACAAAGAAACATAGAAAACCACCCCATGCGTGGCTAAACAACTTTAATATATTTATTAAGAATCAGTGTAGCCTTAATTTATAGAGTGAAGACGAAGCAGTTTTTTGAATGTATATTTGATATTTGATTTATTTCTTGACTTGCTACTGTTAAATAGACCCACTGTAGTTGAAAATAAAGCACTGTTGTGTTATCTGGTGCACCAGAATTTCTTCCACAAGTATTAGACCCCGGGTAGTAGGCTTAAATGTCTACTAGTAGTAGTAGACATTTTAAGCCATTTTAATTTTCGGGGTAAACTATTCCTTTAATAGAAATAGTTGTTGTAATTTAGTAATAAGATTGCATGCGTATTTGAGTCAAGATTGTGCTCTTTTAATGATTAATCGTGCCCCTCTAGTTTTCACTGTCTTGTTGGTGTTCCGCTCCATGTGGTTGATTCCACCCCATGACACCAGATGGTTCTTCATGTCGATATGTGGATCCATCGCAGTTTGAGATGACTTCAGCACAGGTGGCGTCACCTGCAGGCTTGACAGGTTTGACAGACTCACTGAGTAATGAGCGTGAACCGAGCAGGAGGATACACTCCCAGCACTGCGTGACGTTGTGGAGGAAGTGAATCATAGATTTCAGATGGTGCATAATGACTCTTCAAGACAACTTCAAGGCCAGTAAGCATTCAAGTTTAACATTTAGATTTTCTTGGGGACAAGGCTAATAAGGCAGTGGTCAGCCTAGTATGCGTCTTTAGAGACAGTTCACCCAAAAATTTGATTTATTTACTGTCATCTTTTACTTGTTGCTCTTAAACCGTGTGAACATTATTCTGTTGGACACAAAAGAAGATTGAAATTTTAAAATGAAATGGATCCAAACATATTTTTTTTTCATTGTAAGAAAAAAGACAATTTCCAAAATATCATCTGATATCATTATTGTACCACCACAATCATTTTATAAGCGTTTTCTCACAATCCGTTATTTGTGAGAAAACGCTTCCCGGCCAAACATAATTTTCCATGTTTTCACTGTTAGACGCTACGGAGGGTGGTATTACGCATCTTCTGAATGAGTACTGAATCTCCTGATCAAAACACACGCAAGGAAGACGCCGTAAAACAAGCAATCACATGTAAGCAGATGCATATGTAAAATAATGTGATTGTCAACATTAAACATCATATAAATCAAAACTATCTAATATTACTGAAATGTGGACCCAGGATGAGCTACAGGACTGTGCAAGCATTAGGGGTGTTGATGGACTCGATCTACTTCATCTGTGTTTGATCGTCGTTCTGAATCTGATCTGGATGTAGTCTTTCACAAAAACTGGGTTTTCTCAGCTTTTTGTTCAAAATGTTGCTTTTTTATGAAACTTACCCATATTCAAGTGTTGATAAAAAGAAAAAAAAAAAAAAAGAATGCATGAAGCTGGAATAAAATGTTTTGTTTTGTTTAAAAGAAGAGGGTCAGCTCAGATATATGCTCAGATATTCATTAAACAAAATTTTCTATTGGCTATTACATTTTGGTGAAAATGGTCAAAAACCCTGGTGGTGGCTGGCAACTTGTAAAAAAATGCTGGTGGGGAAAGAGTTATGGGTAAAAAATGTATGTCTCCATCTTCAGTGAGTGTATGTTCTTAACCCGATTGTGATTCAGCCATCAATTCATGTGGTCATGTAAACGTGTTAACTCATTTTCCTTTATCAGAGTAAAGTCATAAACGGCTTAAGCATAAACTATCGATACTGTTAGATTTGTTTTTCCTTCCCTGTTTTGGCCTGGCATCTAAACACATTGGGTCTTCTTATTCACAATAATTGCGTGGATTCTTTCGTATTTGTACGCACAGGGGATGTACGCACTTCTCATGAAAAATGTCCGCCTGATTCACAAAACGTTCATACACACATGAATTCTTTCTTAACCTTGTTCTGATGTTAGTGAATTTGGAGTATTCTAAATGAGTGACTGCGTGCACAAGGTTATTTGGAGATCATTTGCATAAAACACCCAAACCATCTCCATATAAGGGCTTTCCACACACGCTTTCCTTACAGCCGTTCGTTACTCTCGTCAAACTTGCCGCTGTTCTCAGACGCGCTCTCGCCCGCATAGTTAATTCATTAACTAACATTAACAGAGCACATAGCTACATTTGATACAGTTATTATTCTTTTTAAGATACAACTGTTAATGTTAGCTCAGGTACAGTAAATAATACAGTAATACAACTTTAGATTTTAATAATGTACATTAACTAAGATTAATAAATGCTTTAAGAAGTATTTTTCATTTTCAGTTTGTTAACTTAACTAATGTTAAATAATGGAGCCTTAATGTAAATTGTGTGACAGAACAATAATGAATCAGAACATATTCAAACAATATCTAGGGCATGTAGTCCAGATTAAAATATAAAATCTTTAAGTATTTGGTGATGTGATGAGCACTGTAGCAAATACAGAAAACGGAATGGCTGTTTAACACATTTAAATACTTTTTTAGTAGCGTGAGATTCACAATATGTTTGTGCTGGTTTGTTTTTAGATGTCTGATTATAAAAAGTGTCTTACTTCTGTAACTGTAGTAGTTAAGCGTCAGTGATGTCAGCACTCGTAAACAGTAAACGTGCATGTGCCTGCAGTGTATGATCACTGCTGATGGGATATTTCACCTGAACATGAAACCTCTCTTATTAGTCACTGCAATCAAATTCCCATTCAAGGACAGCCCGTTCATTTGGCAGCCATATTGCCCTATGCCTCCAGCCAGATATGTTGGGAATGTAAGACCAACTCCTTTCTTCTTGATACTTAGTATAGTTTTCCTGTAGCGCCGTTGACAGTGGCTATGCCAATGCTTTGGGTTCAATGCCAAGGGTATGCATGAACTGATCAAAGTAATACTTGAATACAATGCAGGTCTCTTTGGATAACTACATCTGCCAATGTACTTGAATGGGGAAATACCAAAATCTCACATTTCATTAGCTCAGCAAGAAAATCTGATATGAACAAGAATCTGATATGAGACCGTATTAAAGAGTTCCAAAACTACATAAATGTTGTTTCTTGAGCTCCAATAGAATTAAATGAGCCGTTTCTTAGGTCAAATTTTCTTTTAGTTGCAAAGGTGAGTGAAATGCTCACACTGTTGAGTCCTGGTATTCAAAAACAACTGTTATATTGCTGTTATGTTCAGCTTGAGCTGTTTGATTCATTGAAGACCCTCCTTTTGTGTTCAATAGAAAAACAAATACGAATTGTACTAACTGACATCATGAAGGAGCTCATGGCTGGTTGGCAGGTTTGTTTTTTCAAGTTGAGTCAGCAAAACCCTGATTCCTGAGCTCTCCCCATGTATTTTTAGCGCCGCTCATCCAATGCTTCTGCTTACTGATTTGGGATTTGGCATCCTGTTGGTCTGTGATCAACTCAATTAAAGCGGCTCATTGGAAACCATTAACATCCTCCAGCGCTCACAGCACTAGTGCTTTTAATTGGTCACTTTGAAAGCTATCAGTGTGCAAATGCAGCCGAGTGCTGATAAGAGCAAGATAAATATTGACTGGAGATATCCAATAATGCCCCTTTGCTGATAAGACATGTTTCTGTTTGATAAGGCGGCGGATCGGAATTTATTTATTTGTGTTGTAATCTGTAGAATGCGTCCCATGTCACACATGCTCATGGACGATCTGTAAGACATCTCAATGACTCGGTCTTGTCTTGGCATCTATCTTAGCATGCTCCCTATCAGTCTGTCACATTGCTGTAGGGTGACTTTATGCCACTCCTGGCAAAAAAAATAAAAAATTCAAGCAGCTCGGCTTTATTTAATGGTTGACGATTCTCTTGCAGTGGGGTTCGGGTCTGAAGTTTGTGATTGCCATGACAGGGTCTTGATCTGGTGGTCCTCCATCCACACCTTGATTGGCCTGGCTGTGTGGATTGGAGCATTGTCCTGTGGGAAAAACAAATGCTCCTTTTACTTGGGGAGCATAAGGAAGCACTTTTTCTTTCAGGATAATCTTGTATTTGGCTTGAGTTATGCATCCTAGAGACATATTTTTGTAAATGACTCGTGACTCGAGTCACTTACAAGGTTTTGTTGGAAGAAAACAGTACAATGGTCTGGGCCTATAGTACGATGATGTATAACTATTCGCCGGAGTTTTTCTCATGTCATGACTCCTTTAATTTTTTTATTATTTCTTTCTGTTGCCTCTGGCTTGGCTTGCTCAGTTGGGGAAAAAAACTATTTTTCAAATATATTTCAAAATAAATCTAATTATTAAACTAAATTAACCATATAGACCAAATAACTGATCTAATTACTGATCTAAAGCCCACATTGTTACTGTATGATAATCGAAATATATTCTGTTGCATTATTTTTCTGTTTAACACTGTGAAGCTGCTTTGAAACAATCTGCATTGTTAAAAGCGCTATATAAATAAAGTTGACTTGACTTGACTTCTGAGATCCACTTATGATGTTAGGGAAGTCATTTTATTTTTAAATTATTATTTTCCATACGTTATTAATTAAATCCCTACATTAAAATGATGTTAAAGAAAAACAAAAACACACAAAAACTCAGTGTTACCAGGTTAGAGGAATATTCTGCAGGAACACACACATTTGCTATGGAGAAATTAACCTGTTACTATCATTTCTTTATCCTATAAATTGCCTCTAAGAATCTTACATTTATAATCAATTACACGCTGTTATCCCTGTACAGTTACTATTCTCATAAAATTCTTCAATTACATGTTAGGCTTGCTACGATAGTCAGTGTTGCCGGTGTTCAGACTAAACACCGGTTACATCACTCGCACACCATGGCACCACCCCCCTCCGTCGTTTAGATTTTTTTAATAGTAATCAAATAATTTAGTTCAGTTAGAGACAACAGACAGTAGAAATAAAAACTTAATGTGTGATTTGAAGCACACATTGTCTCCCAAATTGGCGCTTATCCAAAACCGAAACTAAAATGTGCGCTGCAGTGTGCGGCCATACAGAGCGCGCATTTAGGGCTGCACTATCATCCATTCACAGCCTCACAGAACACGTATTTAAGGACGAACTGTCATTCACGGTGTGTGTGCACTGGCGCATTTTTAGTTTATGCATATTATGGAAGCTTAACTTTCATATGAATTAAATGAAACCACTTGCTTTGCTCCGCTCCGTTATTAATGCCCGAACGGCTGTGTGCATTACTTCTGGTTATATAGAATTAGTAATTTAAAGGGCCAGTTGGTGAGACCGGTATTACCGGTGTTGTCACACGTCGATTAACCGGTGGGAAAATTTCCTCACCATCACATCCCTATTACATGTTGACTTTTAAACCTAAATTTAGCGTCCTAAAGCAGATATTTCAGCTAAATTATGTTTTTGCGCTGAATATTAATTGTCTCCCTCTCTACTACGTTCTGTCTGTTTTGACGCGCATGTGCGTGCTCGCCACACCAGCACTTGTTCAATGAAGTTTAAAGCTGTCAGGACGTGCTTTCATGCAAAATGGGAATATTCACATGAATCCTGAGGATATAACCTGTAAAATGAACGCGCACGCATCTGTGGTCAAAGCGCATGACAGTGTATGTTAAACGCTAATGCATTTGCTTGAAGCTTAAAATAAAGACTTCTCATGTTTTGGGCGCTTGGATCACGCACTTTTCCTGCAGCAGCTCATTCTGTTTCTACTACACTATTATTTCTAGATGCATTTTGTCCATAGAAATGCATTATTCAGTGCTGTAATTTGGCACGGCTGGTGGAAGCTTACCGTGCAGAGAGAACAGACCTGACTTATCGATAATGAGAATCATTGTCAATGATTTTCGTTATCTGTTGTTAACAATTTAATCGAGTAGTTGTTGCATTTTCCACCCTCACTATGAACCAAAGGCCAGAAACATACTTGACACAAGTTTTTGAACGCAGCCGTGAGCGCTTGCCCAATGTGTTGTCCGACAATGTGTGCTTTTGCGCTGCTCATAATTATCTGTTAACCGATTATGACCGAATAATATTGTTGGATACATTTTTAAAAAGTACTTATAGTAATTTTTCAAGACATTTAGAACATTTTTGCTGAATGGTTACTATAGGCTTTGTACTTCACTTGCAGTGTCAGGTTATCTATACTAGAAGTGATATGTTGCGTGTATGTGTGTGCGTGAGTCATCTGTGCGATCACTTTCCCTTATTACAGCGGAAACAACATAAGACATCGATATAAACTGTAAGGTGTTTAATTTTATTTGAGAAAATATCGTGCTTTTGTAAAATAAAGAAAACAAACAGGATGCCGATTTCTGCCATCTTGGTTTCCTTTTCTGTGAGCATGTCACAAAAATGAACCAAAACTACTACTTTTCACAGTTCTTTTTTATTTGTTTTATTAAACTTTTATTAATTATGTAAGTGAAATATTTCACATATTGAACATATCACATATTGGTTGTTATTCTTTTTTTTTTCCCGTCCACAGAAGTGCTGCAGGTGTGTGATGTGACAATGCCTCCTCATGTTCTGTTGCTACCATTTGCACATGTGAAGTTAACCCCCCGGAAAACAAACGTGTGTATTTTTAATGTGTCACAGACACTTATACGTTTTGGTGGAGGCCAGGGGATTATGGTGTTGGGTTGTTTTTCAGGGGTTGGGCTTGCTCCCTTTGTTCCAGTGAAAGGAACTCTTAATGCTTCAGCATACCATGACATTTTGAACAATTTCATGCTCCCAACTTTGTGGGAACAGTTTGGGGATAGCCCCTTCCTGTTCCAACACGACTGTGCACCAGTGCACAAAGCAAGGTCCATTAAAACATGGATGAGCGAGTTTGGTTTGGAGGAACTTGATTGGCCTGCACAGAGTTATTCTTCAGAGGCCTTCTCGTCCAACATCAGTGCCTGACCTCACAAATGTGCTTCTAGAAGAATGGTCAAAAATTCCCATAAACACACTCCTAAATCTTTTGGAAAGCCTTCCCAGAAGAGTTAAAGCTGTTGTAGCAGCAATGGGTGGGCCAACTCTATATTAAACCCTACGGCAGTGGTTTCCAACCTGTGGGCCGCAGTGATTCTTCGGATGGGCCACGAGATGTAAAATGTATTTGAATATATTAATATAATTAATTATTTTTATTATTGATGCATTTAATAAATAATAAATTATAAATTATATAAATTATCAAAAGTCATAATCTAATGCTTTTTTTAATGCTTATTCTATGATTGATTTTCTGAATAATCGGTTTGGTTAAAATCCTTTGGTTAATTTACCAATAAATAATAACCAATTATGTTCCCATAAATAATAACCGTAACTAATCTATGTATGAACTTTTACCTAATAGTATTATTCATCACAAAAGATAAGGTTTATGCAGTGTAGGCCTAATTAGGAAAGGTGTTTACTATAGCTGTGTTCACACTCAGTCACTTTTTGGTAGCAACTGCTTACAAGTGTGAATGTTTAGTTTATTTAGGATTTTAAAGTAGCTGCTTGAATATGTTCATTCAGCTGTCTGAATAATGATCAAGCAGCGACAACCGCATTCTTACGAACCATATCGGCATATATCGACATTGTCAAACATGGCGGGGTCCATGAACGCGCGTTTAAGGCGCTCCAAAAATGTCACAACACCACTCTGCCTCTTTTAATTTTCATTAAAAAATTATTAAGCATTAACAGCCACGTAAATGTGTTTCAGCCAACGCACTACCTGGATTATCTTCACTGCATAAAAATAAGTTTAAAGTTATGAATCTTCACTTTGTCTACAGTCAAAATGATTTGGTAGGCAACAATAGATTCATTAGACCAGAGATCGCCCATTAGATGTACACAAGACGAATTATATGTCATGTTTAACCACTACAGAGACATACGATCCAGCGGCAAATGCCAGAAGGACTAGCCGAGGAGAGGCTGCTCTCGCCGGAGTTAACTAGCTCTGAGCGCCCGCTGATCGCCTGGATCTCACAATTGCAAAAACGCAAGATTATTTTACTTAAATAGGCGCTGTCTTTATAAATAAACCACATATTTTAGCTTTAAACAACTACATTATCAACTGAAAAGCATTAAAACTACATTTAGTGACAAAATATCAGTATTTTTAATTATGCAGGTTTTCTCAACACGTCACTTGACCACGTGACAGCAGCAAGCAGGCTCCTGATTGGTTAACATGCTAGCTAGGTACTCAAATGTGACCATATTTTATTATAAGGTTTTAAACTGGGTGTTTTTTCACATTTTTAGTAATGTGTGCATTTTGCAATTTCCAAATATGAAATGTTGCTGCTATGAATAAGTTAGAGATAGTGACCTTTCTTTATTATAAATCATTAAATCACAGAAAACTGTTCTCTCATGGCTGTTTGATGGCTTCATATGCACTTACTGTACTCTAATGCTATTTCAAAAGATTAAATGATTTAGTTTTAATAATGAAATACATGATCATTACTTTTTTGATGCTTTGTTCAATTTACAAAATGATATTGTGATATATCGTGAGTGATTTTCTTGCAATATAGCGTCTGTCACAGAATCGCTGGCATCATGATATTATCATATCGTGTGTTGACCTGTGATTCCCACCCCTACTCTGCAGTGACTTTACACTGGATAGTTTCAAAAACTTTCATCGGTGACAAGACAACTGGGATTCACTGATAGTCCACTGCAGAATGGGGCCGAACCGTCTATCTCCCGACCTGGCCTTCATCCTCCCGTCCTGCCGGCATCTAGTGCCGTCATGAGCAGTAGAAGTGTTGTCTTGCGTGCTTACGGCAGCTTTCCCGCGAGTGGGCGTGGTTTCAGCGTAGACAGCGGACACACCCCAAGCATTTTTTAAAG
This sequence comes from Gobiocypris rarus, assembly GCA_023029165.1. NCBI lineage: Eukaryota > Metazoa > Chordata > Actinopteri > Cypriniformes > Gobionidae > Gobiocypris > Gobiocypris rarus. The sequence continues at coordinate 8,837,561 of CM040926.1, forward strand.
ATTTTGATAAGCTATTTTATGTACTTGGCGGATTTTTTTATGATTCAAATTTGGCATAATATGTCATAATTATGATTTACAAAAACCTTTTCTTGCCTGGTGTAAATGGACTTCCAATAAAATGAACTCTAATATCTGAAGATATGACCCATCATGAGCCTTTTACAGGCAACGTGACCCATTTCTCAGCTGTTTAGAAAGGGTTCCTTTAAAAGGTTTGTGTGTGTGTCTTTTTTCTCTGCAGATTGGTTTGATGACTGTGACACTCTTCCCCATCCGGCTCTTCATAGCTGCGTTCATGATGCTGTTGGCCTGGCCGTTTGCCTTCATCGCTACTGTGGGCCGCTCCGATACAGCGGTGGAGCCTCAGTGCTTATGGAGAAAGTAAAGACCCCCTCTTCTTTATTTCAAAACACAAATAGACACTACAGCAAGAACAACTGAAGACAAACAGCTACAGTGTTTGCATAGTTATTACTAATTCAGAATTATCTTGCTGTAGTGTTTATGATTTGTTTGCGGTGAGATGAATTTTTTTTGTTCAGATCCTCCATTTCATAAATCAGGAAGTTGATGAAAGAACTGATGTTCAGTACACATGAGACCAGCATAACACAATCGCAGCAAAGGAGCTGCTATGCTAGTGCAACAAAAGTGATTTTCAAATGAGTGTGAATGCATTAATAATTAATAATTGCATAATTAATGAATTGGTAAGATTTTCAAGAGCAATATTGAAGTGAAAACAGCAATATTGTGAAACATTATTACAATTTTAAATGGTTGTTATATGCAAATATATTTAAAAATGTATTCCTGTGATCAAAGCTGAATTAGTGTATATTCAGTTTGTTTTATTCGGTGTGTAATGCAGATATGAGGCACAGTCACATAGATCTTATGTCACAATGAGCCTCAATACACACACACACACACACATACACATGCTATTGTCCTTTCAATGGCTATTTCAAGATGCCCTCTGGGAAACATCCTCTTTCTGCACAGGAAATCCAGCATCTAATTAAACACTCTTTTTAAAGATGCAAATTATGTTCAGCAATGTTAATAACTACTAAAAACCTCACATGACCTCTAATTAATGAAGCGGTTGAGCTGTAAGATGGTGAAGCACCCTCCTGTGGGCAGAACCTGATTCAGTAATTCTTTCCAATGAGCAGCTCCTCAGATTGCCCGGCTGCACTGCAGTATAATGTTTGCTCCCCATTTAACGTGGTTTTAATAGTGATCTGAGCACTTAAACCACATTCATAGGAAGTCAGGGATGCATGTGTAGTGTACATGCTGATGTTCAAGTGTTCATTGTGTCGCAAGCCTTTGAAATTTTCCTGCTAGATTTGACTGATATAATTGAGAGGGCCTGATGTCTATAGTTAACACTTTTCCTGCCAACGTTTTTTTTTTTTCTTTTTTCTTTTGTATGAATATCTGAACATGCAATCAAAAGAACAGCGCTTTAAAACATATCATATAAAAAACATGTTTTATTCTAGCTTAATGCATTCTTTACTTCTTACATATGGGTAAATTTTATTAAAAAAGAATTTTGAGCAAAAAGCTAAGAAAAACGCATTTTCTTCCAAAAAATTGTCTGGATGGGATTCAGAACAATGATAAAAACATACGGAGTAGCTTGCAAAGTCCTATAGCTCGTCCTGGGTCAGCATTTCATACAGTAACATTAGGCAGTATATGGTTTTTAATGTTGATGTTATTTTACATGTGCATTTGCTTACATTACTTGTTTCTGCTTCTTCACGTTTTGATTAGGGATGTGCGGCTCCGATACGGCATTATTTGCCGGATGAGATATCGATCAGACTAGCCTGACGTGGTCATACTCAATTCTAGTCAGAATATGAGTCTGATACCGCTCCATTGAGCTGTGATTATTGGGGCGTGTTTCAACCGAACCCTCAATTGCATAGACCTACAACCAATCAGAGCAACGGAGTAAATGACGTGTGTTGAGCGACGCATAGTAGTGGGAAGTTCGGATCATTTAGGGGATCTTTGAATCTCGTTCAGCAAAATGAACAAGGCTAGATTTCCCGAAACGTTCTTAACACTACGTCATTCTTAAGTTATACCTTAAGGTGTACCTTATACGTGTTTCCTGAAACTATATTAGTTAAGTATGCCTTCTGTAAGTCATTCGTTGGTCTGGAGCACTCTTAACCAAATCTTTTTCAAGTAATTTTGTTTATTTCAGCAGAATATGATGAAAATGTCACATTAAATTCCCCAACATATCTAATACTTATGCAAACATTGATCACATTTGGAATAAAAAATAAATTATAAGGTAATGCAGCCCAGGCCAAACCATTTAATCACATCTGTTCCCTGGAAGGATTAGTAACGTTACACCTCTCCTGTCTTCGAGTTTGAGCCGTTAGTTCCGTGTCATCAGTGTATGCATGCAGTCCCGAAAACAGAATTAATTAGTTCACCTCTCGAGTCTTCGGGTTCCAGTCATTCGTTCTCACAGTACCATCGGCTGAGTGCAGAAGATCCTGTGCAGAACCGATGGCCTGTAGTGCATGCACGGTCAACACAAAATGATCAAACCGCTCTCTGAGACAACTCATTGTTCCCGAGTCATAGTTAAGATCAGTTCAAAAAGAACGAATCGTTCATGAACGACGCATCACTAACGCACTGTTGTCAACAGATCTCAACTGCATGCACGCTGGAAGAAGAAGAAAAAATTATTTAAGGATACACAGAGTATTTACTAACACAATCATAATTTTTGAAAGAAGTAGTTCTCAGTTTAGGATAAAAAAATTCAACCCAAGCGCTCTTTGATGACTGTTTATCATCTGTCCATCATCGTATAAAGCCCACCCTGACAATTTGACTGGTCCGAACAGTTTCTGTTCGGGCATAATTTCTCCTCTACGGATCTAGTCCAGACCGAATTACCCGACCTCAAATGTTGTGGGCGGGGCTAAATTCAGCTGGCGTCCAGGCTACTATCAGACAGGACCAATCCAAATCCAATACTGTGCGTATAATATTCTGTGTTATTGTTAAGCCCCAGTGCCTCACAAAAGGCACAACAACATTATAAAGCATCATCAACTCTTCTTTGTGCACTATATTAAATGTTCAAAAGCCAGTAGTTTAATAGTCTAATGTGAGGTACAGATGAATATTTAAGTCATTAAATTCAAGTTCACATGAATTCCCTGCTGCGGCTGTCAGTCATTTTCCATTCAGCTTGCAAACTGTCACGATTCTGAATCGATTCACAAATGTCAAAAAATTTATTTTTTAAAATGTTGATAACGTAATGTTGACGGAACGCAAACGGCGCAACTCTGAAGCAGCGTCTGACGGCCCGGACCGTCTGTGGCGTGTACATGACAGAGACGAATGATGGCTGAGCGAGAAATCTGACCGGCACCCTCTGCATTTAAAAGCCAGCGTATGGAAGCACGTTGGCTTCTATGAAGTTGAAGGGGAAAATGACCTGGACAAGAGCCACACTATTCAAATTGTGTCAAACTAAACTAAAATATTTTTGAAACACGTCAAACATAAGAAACCATATTACACGTTTCCAACGTTCTGTTGTACCGGTAGTTGCTGCCAGCTACAGGTCCTTCTCAAAAAATGTGCATATTGTGATAAAAGTTCATTATTTTCCATAATGTAATGATAAAAATTAAACTTTCATGTATTTTAGATTCATTGCACACCAACTGAAATATGTCAGGTCTTTTATTGTTTTAATACTGATGATTTTGGCATACAGCTCATGAAAACCCAAAATATTGCATATTTCATCCAACAAATAAAAGAAAAGTGTTTTTAATACAAAAAAAGTCAACCTTCAAATAATTATGTTCAGTTATGCACTCAATACTTGGTCGGGAATCCTTTTGCAGAAATGACTGCTTCAATGCGGCGTTGCATGGAGGCAATCAGCCTGTGGCACTGCTGAGGTGTTATGGAGGCCCAGGATGCTTCGATAGCGGCCTTAAGCTCATCCAGAGTGTTCGGTCTTGCATCTCTCAACTTTCTCTTCACAATATCCCACAGATTCTCTATGGGGTTCAGGTCAGGAGAGTTGGCAGGCCAATTGAGCACAGTAATACCATGGTCAGTAAACAATTTATCAGTGGTTTTGGCACTGTGAGCAGGTGCCAGGTCGTGCTGAAAAACGAAATCTTCATCTCCATAAAGCTTTTCAGCAGATGGAAGCATGAAGTGCTCCAAAATCTCCTGATAGCTAGCTGCATTGACCATGCCCTTGATAAAACACAGTGGACCAACACAAGCAGCTGACATGGCACCCCAGACCATCACTGACTGTGGGTACTTGACACTGGACTTCAGGCATTTTGGCATTTCCTTCTCTCCAGTCTTCCTCCAGACTCTGGCACCTTGATTTCCCAATGACATGCAAAATTTGAGCGACAGTCCAGTGCTGCTTCTCTGTAGCCCAGGTCAGGCGCTTCTGCCGCTGTTTCTGGTTAAAAGTGGCTTGACCTGGGAATGCGGCACCTGTAGCCCATTTCCTGCACACGCCTGTGCACGGTGGCTCTGGATGTTTCTACTCCAGACTCAGTCCACTGCTTCCGCAGGTCCCCCAAGGTCTGGAATCGGTCCTTCTCCACAATCTTCCTCAGGGTCCGGTCACCTCTTCTCGTTGTGCAGCGTTTTTTGCCACACTTTTTCCTTTCCACAGACTTCCCACTGAGGTGCCTTGATACAGCACTCTGGGAACAGCCTATTCGTTCAGAAATGTCTTTCTGTGTCTTACCCTCTCGCTTGAGGGTGTCAATGATGGCCTTTTGGACAGCAGTCAGATCGGCAGTCTTACCCATGATTGCGGTTTTGAGTAATGAACCAGGCTGGGAGTTTTTAAAAGCCTCAGCCATCCTCAGCCATGGCATCTAAAATCCATCTTTTGCAAGTGTTTAGAGTTAATTAGTTGATTCAGATGATTAGGTTAATAGCTTGTTTAGAGAACCTTTTCATGATATGCTAATTTTTTGAGATAGGAATTTGGGGTTTTCATGAGCTGTATGCCAAAATCATCAGTATTAAAACAATAAAAGGCCTGAAATATTTCAGTTGGTGTGCAATGAATCTAAATTATATGAAAGTTTAATTTTTATCATTACATTATGGAAAATAATGAACTTTTATCACAATATGCTAATTTATTGAGAAGGACCTGTATGTCGTAAATTTGATGGTCAAGAATTTGCGTCCGTATTCTCTCCAGATGTTCATTTCATAAAAGCCGTTTTTGATTGTGGTATACAGCAATTTACTGTACTGCAGGTTTAGGTTTGAAGTCATAAGTCTTAGACTTTATATAGCTATATGTTAGTTTTTCAGAATAATAGTTCACAAGCATTACTTTTTTATCAGAGCTGCAGGTACAGAAGTCTATATTTTTGTATAAAAGCTGTGATTTTGGTACAGCAAAATGTTTATTTTATTTTTTTGACTGAAAGATTTTATTTCTCATTGCACATAACAGGAGGGTATTAGTTATTACTTTATGTTAGTGATTCAAAATATGCTGAAGTCTGTATTAAAGGGGTCATATAATGCCATTTTTGTACAAGTTAATATGATTCTTTAGTGTCTAAATTAAAAGTTTGTAATGTACTTTAATATAAAACGTGGGGACGTGGAGGCATACATTCCGATAAAGCCAAGCGAGAAGCTTGGGGAGAAGCCCATAGAGAGCGAAAAGCAACGGAACAAGATATTTCAACAACGTGATTCATATTTCACCTTCCACAACTACTAGAGGACTTACAACTGTCAGACAGGTTGCGCACATCTACGTCGTCAAGCTCAGTCTGAGTCTGCGTAGTCACTCAGCCATCAGGAAGTGAGTGCTTCTAATTGACTTCAATTCTCTCCGTTGAAGTCTATGGGATCGCTGTGTCCATTTATTTTACTGTCTATGCACAACACACGGTGAGTGTTGCCTTGACAACAGTTGAAGGTATATTTTAGAGAAAGAATGGCAATGGGAGTCTCTGAGGACACATCTGTGCAACCATATTAATTTGTCAGAGTCAGACACGAAACAAGACAATGTAACAGTATTTTGCAGGTATTGTGTTACCATTCATCTTCATGCAGTAATAACTGTTACAACTTTTTATTTTTTACATTACTTCTTGATCAGTAACAGACACCATCATAAACCATCTACAAAAGTAAGCTTAGTGTAGTGTTACCACTTTATCACCAACGTAAACAGTTTGTAATAACACAATAACCATAACGTGTTGTTTATTATAAACGTGGGATTATTAATTATATTGAGAAAGCATGCCGTAATGTAACTTACCCTGTAAACTTTAGCCGCATTCATCGTGAAGCGTGCAAACGATTTGCAAAGATTAATATAAAGGTTAATAAAATGTTATACTCACTTCTTCTGGAGGTGCAGCAGGAACATATGAATAGTTGGTACCAATTCTTATTTCAGGAGCAGCTTCTAAGCAAAACCATGCTTTATAATAATAATAATAATAATGAATTTTATTTGTAATGCACTTTACATTTCTGCAATCTCAAACTGCTACAGAGCATCTAGAAGTACAGTAAAAACACAGTTAATTAAATACAAAAAATAAGAAAAACTATTTAAAACTATTTAAGAAACTATTCAAGAACAACTATTTAAAACACATTCAGTGGAAAGCTTTAGTAAAAATAAATGTTTTTAGGTTTCGTTTAAAAACATCTGTAGTCTGTGGGGGCCCTCAGGTAGTCCGGGAGGGTATTCCCAAAGCCTCGGAGCAGCCGATGAAAAGGCCCTACCGCCCATGCTGTAAAGTTTTGTTCTGGGAACTTGGATGGTGTTTGTGTTAGCAGAACGAAGTGTGCGTAGGGATGTTGGGTGGGTGAGAAGTTCCTGTAGGTAAAGGGGGCATGTCCGTAAATACACTGGTGGGTGAGGAGGGAGACATTATATTCCACTCTGAGCGGGACAGGGAGCCAGTGAAGAGATTTAAGGATGGGGTGATGTGTTCATGCTTGCACCCTCATCAAGATCCTGGCGCTGTTTTGGATGTACTGCAGTCGCTGTATGCTTTTGCCAGAGATCCCGATGAGGAGTGCATTACAGTAGTCCAGCCTGGAGGAGACAAAGGCATGGGCAAGCTTCTCTGCATCTGCCAGGCTGAGTGTTGGACGGAGTTTGGCGATGTTCTTGAGGTGGAAGAATGATGTCTTACAAAGGTGATTGATATGGTTGTCAAAGGTAAGGTTTGAATCCATTTTGACACCCAAAATATTGACAGATGTGGAAAGGGAGATATTGTGGCCAGAGAAAGTGATTCTGGTGATGGGTGAAGAGCGAAGCTGATGTGGTGTACCAATCAAGATAGCATCTGTTTTGGAGCTGTTTAACTGAAGGAAGTTGAGCTTCATCCACGTCTCTATCTCCTCCATGCAGGTGGTCAGTGTGGATGTTGGAAAGGGAGCAGAAGAAGTGGGGGTTGTCTTAATATACAGCTGTGTGTCCTCAGCATAACAATGGAACAATATACCATGTCTGCTAATGATTTTGCCAAGGAGGAGCATGTAAACAGAGAAAAGTGTGGGACCCAGCACAGAGCCCTGAGGAACCCTGCTGGTGACATTATGGGTGAGTGATTTAGCTTTGCCCAGGGCAACGTACTCAGTTCTGCCAGTAAGGTACGAAGCAAACCACTCGAAGACACCCTTTGAGAGTCCAATGGTGTATTTCAGGCGGTGGAGGATAATGTTATGGTCTACTGTATCAAATGCAGCTGTTAGGTCTAGTAGGACGAGTAGAGGTGGGGAACCAGCATCTACTGCAATCAGGAGGTCATTAGTGATCCTGACCAATGCTGTTTCTGTGCTATGGCCAGAAACCAGACTGAAACTTTTCAAACAGGTTATTGTGTTTTAGATGAGCTTGAAGTTGTGCTGCCACTATTTTTTCCAGAACTATTTTCCAGAACTATTTCCTATTTTTTCCTTTGATAGGAATGGCAGAATTGAAATGGGCCTGTAGTTGGAGAGAACATCTGGATCCATCCTTGTTTTTTTCAGTAGAGGTCTGATGACAGCTGTTTTTGGAATATCACCAACCAGAAGGGAGTGGGTAATGATCTTGGTGATGAACGGTGAAACAACAGAGAGGTTGGCCTTCAGCAGAGTAGAAGGGAAAGGTTCAAGGGCACAGGTGTAAGGCTTCATTCTCTTGATGACATCCTCCACCTCTTCCTGTGTGGCTTCGGAGAAATAGCTTATACCGACCCTCGTTTATAAAGCAGTCTGGTGAGAAATGATTCGCAAACGTGAAAGCATTGATGTTTATCGGGGGGAATATTCCCTTCGAAAACAAAACTCAGCCACTGTGTCTTCAGCAGTTTGGATTTAGGATAATCAAAATGACTGCTGTTTTGGTTATTACACCCAAGAACAGAACACCACAATCGCTTAGATGCCATTCTGCTCCAGCGTACCAACAATGGCGGACTATGATGACAGCTCGCTCAGGGTGGGTCTGTGTTGAAACGCTGCTGTCAATTAACAATCGCGGGAGTGCCGTCCGACCGTGTGACATCTAGAGTTGTTCTGATTTCGATACTAGTATCGGAAATATCACCATTACCACAACAAATTCTGGCATCAGTATTGGCGAGTACTTGAACCCATGTACCGATCCAATACCATTTTCTTAAACAAGACGCATGGTTATTATTACCGCGGCTCTTCTTCGCTGCTCATAATGCATTGAAAACACAGGAAGTTGTGCGGTGTTGCCACAAGCAACCACTGTTTAGAACAGCGAAGAAGAAATCCAGCCGCAGCTGAGTTCAGTCGCTTCCGTGATAAACTAAGCGCTGGGCTCCAGACTGTAGCCAAATTTATACTCGTGTCTGTGAATATTACACTGCAAAATACTATTTAAATATTACACCTGCAAATTCTGTGTGGATGGCGGGCGCGCACGCACCTACACACACACACACACACACACACACACACACACACACACACACACACACACACACACACACACACACACACACGCTGTCTATAGTCTCTGCCATGTGTCACTATATGATATATATAAACCACTTAATGAGAATTTACCGTTTCATTTGATAAAACTGTCATATAAACACAGACTCTCATAGGTCTGCGATAGACACTTCAAAATAAAAGTTCGGTTTCACATTTAGAAATTGACAGAAATGTGGCTACTGTTGTAGCCTACAGTAGATTTAGCTAATAATAATACGTCTCTACTAATAATAATAATTATGCCCAGATGGTTGCTTATTTTTCACTTGTTTTTTTGTTTGTTTTGTAAAGAGATTTTTAACTGAAGTTTTTTTATTCAGTTATATTGTAATACTAAAATACCTTGTTCAGTTTGCGGTGTTAGATTTGTGGCTGCATTTGACGTTCCTTTTCTCTTAAGAAAAACAAATGTTTGTCAGATAATAAAATACTGTAATAAATACAGTAGTTCACTGTATGTATTTGTTCATGTTTTATTAAGGGATAAGTCTGAAGCACAGCATTAAAAATTATAGGAATTCATACAGGGCTAGTAGTATACAGATACACACCCAGGTATCAGATCAGTACTGGGTATCGGGAAGGGAAAAATGGTATCGGAACATCTCTAGTGACGTCACACGGTCAGATGGCTCGATTTGAGACAGGGGAAAACATATAAGGATATAATAAAAAAAATAAACTGGATTGATTTTTATCATTATAGGATGGTTGTGTACAGGCACTGCCAACACACATTTCCATACAATCAACTTGTAAAAGTACATGTACCATTATATGACCCTTTAATTTACTACAAGTAACCTTCCTTTCGACTTGTAAAATCACTTCCATTTGTTTTATTAATAAAATATATTGGAAGTTAATCCATTATGGGTCATTACAAATACTTTGCTTTAAAAGTACCAAGGGAGGAAAAATAAAATACTGCATAGATAGATAGATAGATACACTACACTACGCATTTCTTCCCTTTGTGTTTTGAACTTTTCAATGCAGACGGAGCACTGCGCGCTGTGACTCCGCGTTGCTTCAAGCGCATTATCCTGCGCATGGGATGCACATAAGCTTGTGAGAGTTAGTAGACATGTAGGTGCAATATTACTTCTAGTCGACAGAATGTGTTAAAGGGACCGTCAAAATGAAGTGAAACCTTAGGGGTGTATTCCAAAGCATTCCTGAACAACAATCAGTAAAGTTCTGATCTGTGCTAAAAACGAGGGGTTACAGTTAACAGGTTAATCTTTTTAACTAACAATAGTCATAACAAAAATCATAATAATTGGTCAAATGGGTCAAAAACAGTAGGAATGTGGTCTATGACCTCAAAAAATCTAAATATCGTAGTCAGATTTTTTTCTCAGTGTGCAGTTCACATACAGCTCAACACTCGCACTAATGAAACTAATCCACATTCATGTTCCCTAACCTTTCGTCTGAATGATGCTGCTTGTGGTCTGATCTCAGACTCGCTCTTCTTCTGTAGGGTGGTGGACGTGGCGCTGAAGACCATCATGCGGGTCATGTGGTTTGCGGGAGGCTTCCACTGGATCAGCATAAAAGGCAGAAGGGCTCTACCCGCCGAAGCAGCCATCCTCACCCTCGGCCCTCACTCGTCCTATTTCGACGCTATTCCCGTCACCATGACCATGGCGTCGATTGTGATGAAAGCGGAGAGCAAAGACATTCCTGTGTGGGGAAGTAAGTGTGTGCAAAAACATCTGTTATTAAAAGGCATTGAAATAAAACAGGACAGGAACACTCATCTAGAGTTTATTGACTTGTCTGTGTTGTCATTCTATAAAAGGATTATGAACAAGAAGAAGAAACATTTTTAGGAAGTGAAATATATATTTTTAGATTCTTTTTTTATGGCCAGTGGTCACTATCTTAGAGAGAGAAATATATCATATATCATATATCAGAGAATTTCAACAATTACTGAAATTAAATGTATATATTTATTTTACATAATATTTAAAAGTAAACTCTAAAACAAACTGTATACTTCTCCATACATAATTTACTTTACTTTCAGTAAACTACTGATAATTGAGAATGGGAGCTTGGGCTGCCACTTTCAGTGCTGTTAAAATAAAAGTCCCTTGGTGTTCGGGCTTGGTGTTTAATATATTGGTCGATCATATAAATATAAAACAAATAGTTTATATTCTTAATGATGCAATGCTGAGGGGACCGCAGAGACGAGCAGCAACAACAAATAGAGGAACAATTGCGATGACATCGAGGGATTGCATCTGAATTGCACAAGTGTAGGCTACATGATCATAGATACACATCCAGTTATGACACTGAGGAAAGAGAATTAAAGCGTTAGTTCACCCAAAAATTCTGCCAAATAATTACTCGCCCTCATATCGTTCCAAACCCGTAAGACTTCTTTGGAACACAAATGAAAATCTCTTTAATGAAATCTGAGATCTTTCTGTCCCTACATTCACAGCTACGCATCTACTACTTTCAAACCCCAGAACGGTAGTAAAGACATCATTAAAGTAATCCAGTGGTTTAACCTCAGTTTTATGAAGCAACAAGAGTGCTTTGTTTGTGCAAAAAAGCAACGACATAATTTACCGCTTCATTTACAAAATACTTGTAATACCGAGCTTGATGACGGATGATACAAAAAATTTGTTGTTGACTTATTAAAAAGAACAGCTGAACATCAGTTCACAAAAAAAATATGTTAAAAATATTACTGCCTTTAGTTATGTTGGAATAAATGTAAATATGCTTAGTCCCTGTAAAGCAACATTAAAATATGTGTTCTGAGTTTGTCACACCACTGACAAATATGTTATTAACCACCCAGCCAAGTTTGAATGATAAAAAAAAGGCAAGTAAATTAAATAAATTATTAAAATCTTGAAAAATAAGCAGTATTCTCTGCTCTCAAACGCTGGGGGTGTCCGCTGTCTTTGCTGAAACCAAGCCCACTTGCAAGAATGATGCTCTCTCTCTCAAATGACTTGTCTAATGAGGCATAAATTCTGATACATATAAACAAAATAATCACCTTAGAAGGTTGTCAAATTTAGAACTTTAGTTCTAGTTACTGTGGACTATCTACTAATTATAACATAAGCACACAAGGCAAGTTAGACTCATTGATGGGCACATACTGCCGACTAAGGCACCAGATGTCGGCGGGACGTGAGGATGAAGGCTGGGACAGGAGATAGTCGGTTCAGCTCCATTAACAGGATTATTAGTGAATCCCAGTTGTGTGAATCCCTCCGATAAAAGTTTGTAAAACTATCTGGTGTAAAATGATCATTGCAGAGGCGGGTGTTGGTGGTGATCGTCAGCTCTCCATCAAGATGAGAAAATTAATCCACATTTTCTTCATATCATTGTTTTTCAGAAATGTAAATGAGACTGAGCTGTTAAGTATATAATCGCAACCAGGTAATATGCATTTACGTGATGAAGGCATAGCCAGCAAGCAAAATGTAGGCTGTAGTAACTAGCGGAAATAACTGTAACTTGTGATTCACTTTGATTTATTAAAATGAGAGATGACCCGATACTAGTGCTGAGCTATATGGCAAAAAAAAAAAAAAGAAATCTCAATTTTTTTTTTCAGAACTATTGACCGATTCATGATTTAAATAGTTTTTAATGTTTAACTAGTTAACATACAAAACATAACTATCAGGCAACATTATCTTTATGAACCATCTGATCAAAAAGGTTATATTCCAAGTGTACACATCTGAAGCGATCATCATGGTGTAAATGTAAAACAAATGACTTATTTGTTAAATATCTTTACAGAAAAGATACATGAAATATGAATGCAACTATTGTACAAACGTGTCTTAAACCTATCCCATATACTATATATTAACAGCAAATACTTTGTAAAAACAGAATAAACAGCAGCTTTCAGCCTGTCACCATCATGCAAGCATGAAATATCAAAAATACAGTAGTAGTTCTTTAGAGGTTTTTGCAGTCCCTTGAGCTATTTTTCCTATTGTTTTTATGTGTTTGGCGACTGTTTGGCTTTTGCCCTCGTGTCTTGCATTTTTAGCAGCCTCTCACCCATGAAACAACATTCTAAAAACATGCCGCTGTTTTTAAACAATTGGCTGATGGCCGATAGTGAAAATAATAGCTTTTATCAGCCGATACATTGATGCATCTCGAATAAAAATAATGATAGTAATAAAAAACGGACTTTACCTCCTCACTTCAGAACACAACTGCATTCCACTGGTACAAATGCCACAAAAACGGCAACGTTTAGAAAGGTTAGTCACATTTAAACATGTTACAGGCATAATCTTCGTGTGCTGATAGACTATATGATGCACCTTTGAGAGCATGTGCGGGCCAGGCAATTAGATGAAGCTGGTTAGTGCAAGCTAATTTTGGTGTAGGCGTAAGTCCCTGATCAGCCGGACGGCTCTGAGCCACATGCTGCAGCTTAATTCCTGGATAGTGCAGATCCTCGTCCATATCTGTTCTCCCACTCAGCAGTGATCTCAATCATCATCACCAGCCCTTCCTCCACACACCTCCAGAGCCGATGATGAGCGGCTCATGCTCCCATTCCTGCAGCGCTGCTGTAGACTGATGTTCCGTCTGACAGGGTCTGGAGGACGATGAGTTTCAGCAGCAGCTGTAGGGAAGTGAAAGAGGAAGCTTTGAGGGTGACACTGTGACGTCTCAACATAACTGAACAGAAAAGCTTCAATTAATAAAGCAAATGTCATGAATTTATTTACACTACCGTTCAAAAGTTTGGAATAATTAAGATTTGAATGTTTTTGAAAAATCTCTTATGTTCAGCAAGACTGAATTTAATAATTGAATTAATGATCAAAATGCAGTTAAACAGTGAAATAATTATAATATAACTTTTGCCTTATAATCTATTTTAAAATGTAATTTATTCCTGTAATAAAAGCTGAAATGTCTGTATCATTACTTCAATCTTCAGTGTCACATGATCATTCAGAAATCATTTTAATATGATGATTTGTTGATCTAAAGCCCACATTGTTACTGTATGATAATCAAAATGTATTCTGTTGCATTATTTTTCTGTTTAACACTGTGAAGCTGCTTTGAAACAATCTGCATTGTTAAAAGCGCTATATAAATAAAGTTGAATTTGACTTGAATTTGCTGCTCAAGAAACATTTATAATCAATGTTGAAAACAGTTGTTCTGCTTCATATTTTTAAGTTTAATTTGCCCTTGCTGATTAAAATGATTCCTTTCTTTACTGACACCGAACTTTTGAATGGTAGTGAAAGAATTTAATGATAATTTAAGAAATAAATATGTAATGTAATAAAAACTATTGTTTGGAATCCATGGAGATGGCAGTTAAGCATATGTAATTCCGCTTGGTGTGAAAACATTTCATTTCAATTTACATTAATACATTTAATTAATTAGATGATCATTCATCATATCATTAAGCATGAAGATATTCATAACACCTCTAAAAACATTTTTCTTTATGTAAAATTTATGCTTATGCTCATTCTTGACCATTTTATTTTATATTCATCTAATAGCGTTTCATTTCAAACTATCCTCAATGTGTCATTGAATCAGCTCCTGCAATCAAGCAGCTCATTAAGGCTTTGAGAGTAAAAATAGCTCTTCACCTTTAAAAAAAACATTGTACACCAGGACAGATGTGTTTTTACAGCACTGTGAGGCATTATGAACCTGTGCATGTGACCCATGTGATCATATCTCTGCCTCCTCCAGCTCTGATCAAATACATCCGGCCTGTGTTTGTGTCACGGTCGGATCAGGACTCCAGGCGGAAGACGGTGGAAGAGATCAAGAGAAGAGCTCATTCAGGAGGAGAGTGGCCTCAGGTATGACCATTGACTCTTAGTCAGCCTTGTTTGGCACAGTATTTCCCAAAGAGAGTTAATGAGACTGTAAAAGGCTCATTCCTCTTTTGGAGAACCTGAACTCTTTAAATGAATGTGCTTGTAATTTAAAGTATTTGTATAAAGGTACAGATATCTGCTCAGGTCAAACAGTAACAGTAAATATAACCAACCATAACTGAAGTTTATGTTCAGATATTCTCATGTGTCATTTGGTCTAACAGGATAAATATTTTAGACAAAAACCAACCTCAGAATTCAGATTTATTGATGCTTACTGATGCTTCTCTTGTTGATGATTTCCCTCCAAAATGATGTCACTTCCAAAAGTCTTTTGTTAAATGCATTATACAAAAGACTAACATTATGCAAAGTGATATTGAGGAACCTGAGAAAATATATTTAAAAATAGATTATCATTTTAATCAATTTAACATGAAGCAGTGAAATGATTTCGGATTTTCTCTGTTCCCTTAACTGTGCTGCTTTGATGATGATTTATAATTGTTAACATTGTGAGTTTAATATTTTTTAGTCATATATGATTGGTACATTGTGAGTTTGCATTTCTTTTTAAATCATTTCCTAATATGCAAGGCGTATGGATAGTCATCATGTCACACTGTGAAATAATTAATAATTGTGAACAGATGAGAAAATCTGTGTGTCTTCCAGATAATGATATTTCCAGAGGGGACGTGCACCAATAGATCCTGTCTGATCACTTTCAAACCAGGTGTGTATGTGCTCCAGCTCCCTTGTAAATTCACTCTTATTTATTCATATTATCCATAACACTGTAAATATGTTCATGTTCTGTAAATGTCTATTCTTACTTAACATAACTGTCTTAGTCATATTTAATCATTTAATTTCATTTTATTTATATTGTTGTATTTATGTGTGCACTGGAAGCTTAATTGGAAGAAACATTCACTTGGCAATAAAGCTCTTTCTGATTCTGAAACTACAAAATACAATCGGTTTTCTAGGGTTTCTGTTCAGTGTCTGTTCTTTACTAATTTTATGCAAATGCAACCCTTGTGTCTCTAGAGCATAGCCAATGTGCAGTACAACATGATGTGTTGATGTTTGTTTGTTTGTTTGTTTGTGTGATTCAGGAGCGTTCATTCCAGCAGTTCCTGTACAGCCTGTAGTGATCCGCTATCCAAACCAGCTGGTGAGACATTTGACTTTTTTTTTTTTAAAATTAATTATCTGATATGATTAACCGGTTTAAAGCAACTTCCAGGAGGAAGTAAAGCGTTTCTTTTAATATACCCCACATATTTAATTTATTTTATTATACCATGTTGTCAATGTCCACTTTTAAGTGGAAGAAAAAACATATTTGTGCATGTATCTTTAAAGGTGCATTGTGAATATTTTAGCGGCATCTAGCGGTGTGGTTGTGAATTGCAACCGCCCACTGCTCACCCTTCCCTTTCGAAGCACATAGAGAAGCTATGGTGGCCGATACAGTTAATAAGATGTCGTCGTCTGAGACAGCAGAGAGTAGCTAGCACTCTGTAGAGCAGTTTGTCTGTTTAGGGATACTGTAGAAACATGGCGGCGCAAAATGGTGACTTCACTGTAAGGGACCCGCGTTGTATGTAGATAGAAATGGCTCATTCGAAGCTAATTAAAACATAACGGTTCATTATGTAAGGTCTTTATACACCACTGAAAACATAGTTATGTGTATTGTATTGCATTTCTGTCAATAGATCCTCATAAATAAAACAAAATGCACCTTTAAGTGCAAATGAGCTGCTGCTCCCCATCCCCCTATCCAGAACAGTGCTGTGCCTTCACAGCCTGTGTCTCGGATACTCTGCCAAAAACAAACAAAACATCTGTTTTGATTATCAACTCTGTCGTGGTCACACTTGCATGACATCGCAGTTCTTTGTCATCATGCAAGTTTATTATTTGCATGTGTTTTTAAGCCATATCAGTTTAAATATCTGACATATGGTTTGTCTGAGAGCACACATCCAAAGCACGCACACAGAAAGCTGGCTGTCAGACGCTGCATCCTGCAAGTATTAAACTAAGATCTCTTGTGTAGCTTATTGCGCTTAAACTTTCAAATACACACACATGAATGTAAACACCAGGGAAAGAAATCGCATGTGTATATTAGATCTGTGTATTAAAGTAAAAGCGGCGTAATATACACTGAATATGCAGTTAATATGAATCAAACAACAAAAGAAAAAACTGAAAATCACTCACTACACTTGATTTGAATAACTTTAGCAGCTATAATAAGAATTCATCTCTTACTTGAATGCTGCTGATTCAAACATTCTGCTCTGGCGAGGAGACAAACATGGCGGACTGTGTACAACTCACTGAGGGGAGGAGCTAAGCGAATAGAGCAGATTCCGTCACCAGGCGTGTGCGTGGGCCTATACGGCATTTCAGAATGATTGTAAACAATCAGCACTAAGATACTTCCGGGTGGCAGAACGCGAGCGGATTCTACTGACCAACTGAAGAGATCCAGCTGGCTACTGTAAACAGTTGATTAAAGTTGAAACTAAGACGAAAACATGTTGTGTTTGGTCTTGCGCCGCCAGATATTTTATCTGTTTCCTTCAGAAAAAAAGTAAATATATCCAGCGAACCTGTGGGTGAGGAGGTTAAAGCGAGTGGACGTCAAAAGTAGTGCTTACAGAGAAGTATTCTCAAAACTGTCCATTTACAAAATCATAGCAGAGCATAATTATCTTCTGCGGAAATTCGAGACTAATATTAGTAAACTAAAGGTCTCTTTTGAAGATCAACCTCATTGCCAGTCACTGCCTGAAGTAAAAGTATTATACAAGGAAGAGACAGAACTTCTAGTGTCA
Source organism: Gobiocypris rarus (assembly GCA_023029165.1). Taxonomy (NCBI): domain Eukaryota; kingdom Metazoa; phylum Chordata; class Actinopteri; order Cypriniformes; family Gobionidae; genus Gobiocypris; species Gobiocypris rarus. The sequence goes on from CM040926.1 coordinate 8,855,373, forward strand.
TGTAGGCTACTGATCAAATGCCAATGGAAGAAATAGGAAAAGCAAAGCATTTGTAGGCTCTACTGCTGATTGATGATTGATGCGTGTTCCACATCCGCGAGTTTAGTTTGAGTGAATGCAGCCGAGTAGCGCTAGTCTACAGCGTGCTATCCTTTTCACTGTCAAAAACTCACATCTGTGCCATCCGATCCGAGCAACAGAAAACGATCATAGCCTTTTTAGTTAGATAACAGGGAAATAACCATACCAAACTAACCATCTACCATGGCTTAACATATTGTTAGTCAAACAGCAACAGTCACTAAAATAACTACTCAATGGTAGGCTGAGGCTCATTTAAAAATTACTGTAGTAGACTAGCGCTACATCTACTAGACCATGGTTAGGCATTTCATTTATTGCTATCTCTTGAATTAGTTAATCAGTCCCTCAATGATGATGTTAACTATGTCTGAATTCCAAGCAATTTACTAGCGTTGCCATAGGAACATGGCTTTTGCCACCCGGAAGAATGTCTATTATTGTTGTGACGTCATGGTAAATTGTCATATTCCAATGTTACATTGGAGCACATTTCTGAATGGCTCATTTTGAGACCCTGTTTCAGATTTTTGGGGAAAATAAACTGAGTGGATGAATTTTTAACAAAATTGGGTGGTTGCGCACACACACTGCGGAAACATAATAATGTTCAAAAACAATATAAAAGTGAATTTTTCATAATAGGTCACCTTTAAAGGGCACCTATTATGCAAAATTCACTTTTATAAAGTGTTTGAACATAAATGTGTGTTGGTAGTGAGTGTACACAACCACCCTATAATGGTAAAAATCCATCCACTATTTTTTTTTTTATCCCCATAAATCATAAGCAGTGTCTCAGCACAAACTGTGACGTCACTGCAAAGGCCCCGCCCGTGAGTGTTGATGGACACTGCCGTTTTAACGTAGACCCCGCAGATGATAATATTTCATGATGAAGAACTGCTATGTCACATGAACATGTCTGTGATAGATATGATCATCAAAACACACAGATCGTGTTTCAGTTTTCATTTGCGTGTTCTGGTGTTTCACGAGCTGTGAACGAGCTGTGAAGGCTCCGCCCTCTGGGTGAGCAGCAGCTCATTTGCATTTAAGGGGAAACACACACTGAACATTTTTCTTCAACCCCAAAATTGGCATTTTCAACATGGTATATTAAATTATCTGTTAGGAATTTTGATCTATAACTTCACAGGCACACTCTGGGAACACCTGAGACTTATATTACATATTGTAAAAAGGGGCATAATAGGTGCCCTTTAAGAGGGGCAATGGACAGTCAGAGTCCTAGAATTAGCTGCAAAGCTCTGTAGTATGCAGTCCCAAATTAAAGTCAGAATTGCCAGAAAAAGAATTGGGAGGGGAAAAAGTCACATTACTTTTTTTTCTTTCTTTTTTTCATTCCATAAGATTTGGTTTCCACTACAGAGTTGTATTTTGATGGTTTCATATTTTTCTTCCCCATGACAGGACACTATTACCTGGACGTGGCAGGGGCCTGGAGCGTAAGTGCCACATTTCACACCAGAGGTTTTTATTGAACTGTCTACTTGTATTATCAGCCTTTGAGTGAAAATGAGTGGTCAAGCTGGATCTGTACCACCAAAGTACCATGAAATGAACTATAGAACTCTAATGCAGAACTCTAGAACTAAACATTGTTATAAAGAAGAGAAATTAATTACAGGTTAAAATGTCACTAAGTGTAACTTTGTTCTTTTGCAGATTTAAGATTCTGTGGTTGACTCTGTGTCAGCTTCACAATGAGTTTGAGATTGAGGTGAGTCTTTGTCCTGCTCTGCTTTCCAGCCTGAAAAAATCATCATCATCCATTGTTTAACATCTCTCAGACAATCAAATAAACACTGTAGACTTGAAACATCCTTTAGCTGTAAGGGAACAAAACAATGTGTATCATCTGGTATGAGACATTATAATTCCTAAAAATGGTATACAGAGGAAGCATGTATAAAGAAAATAAAGCAGGACCCAGAATTGAGCCCTGTGGAACCCCATACAAAACTGGTGTACAAGATGATGAATAGTTGCCAGTCTCCACAGAAAAGGTTTGATCCTTTAAATAGGAAGCTAACCAATGATATTTATCAAAAAATGCCATTGTCCTGTAAAAATGAAGAAAGCTTGTTAAACACAACCTTCTCCAAAACTTTTGATAAAAAGATAGACTTGCGTAGGTCACCTGCCGGAAGCTAGTTATTTTAGTTTTTAAAGTTAAATATGTAATGTTTTACGAACCGATATCAATTCTTAAATCCCAAGAATCGATTAGTCATCCTGTTTTCAGTTGATGAATGAACGAGTGCCTCCCATCCAATAAATCACAATAATCTTTGCGCTTTGTTACGATTGATATGAAACAAAGTCTCAGATTTCAAATTACGCCATTTTATTACGGAATTCAAAAACATGAATACAGTTTTGGCGCTGTGGCGCTAGATCGCTCTAGGCTCAGCCCAGTTCATTTCAAAAGAAACGGCAGCATGGAGCGCACGTGAACTGATCTTCTCTTCCGCCTTAATACCAGTTACAGTGCAAAATAAACAGACATGAATGAGTACCAGAAAGTGTGTTAAAAGGTACACTACAACTTATCAAAATCCGTGTCACATGAAATCGCTCAATCAGTGTTTCAACCGCGGAAAGACATCAATAAAACAACTTGTAACATCACATTTACCTCAGAAAAACCATAAAATCGTTAGTCAGCTAGAAAAATGTACTCTCGAGAGGAGCATTTGCTAAATACAGTATATGCACCATATTACATTGGCTATTCATTATAATGTTTAATGTTTTTCAATATTTAATGCATGTATGAATACATTTAATTATTTTTATGACAGAAATGTTTGAACAAATTGTTATGACAGCCACTATTTAAATGTTTATATTTAAAAAATTTGGAGTTTATAAATTTGGTTTATATTTGGAGTAGAAATGATTATGTAATTGTAAAGTTAATATTATAACTTTTATTATTATTAAAAAAACATAATTGAGTGTAATTTAAGTGTTTGTATAAAAATCTGTTCGTTTTTACCTTCAATATTATAGTAGGCTAATGTAGCCTAGTAGGCTACAACTGAAACATAAACTAAACATAGTTTAGCACCTATCATGGAATTTTGAAATGTACCTTTCATGTAGTGTGTAACATAGATCTAAGTGAACAAAAACATCCTGCAAAGTTTGAAATATGAAATATGAAATTTGAAATATAAAGTTATTGTCTTTCAAAAGTAAGAGTTGACTCTGAGTCATTTTTATGAATCGTTAGAAGACCGAAGCTTTTTCTCTGACTAGATGACGTCAACTTGTCAAGTTATTTGAATACGATACGCCCACTTATTGCGCACGCCAGTGAAAACTAGAAAACATCATGGCGACGAGACGCTGTGTTCTGAAGTGCGGCTCAAAAGCAAACTTTTTTCATCTGAGCATTTGAAGACTAAGTGGCTACAATTCATATATACAACTGTACCACAGGAGTATAGTCCGAGCCTTGTGATTGTTCACGCCATTTTGAAGACGATTGCTTTACCAACTTAAATGCAATTAAACTTGGATTCGCGAGCCGGCTGATATTGAAGGAAGGTTCAGTTCCAAGTGTATTTGCATAAGTAAGTGTTATTAATAATTGTTGCTTTTATGCTTTATGTAGCATGCTTAATAATTGTTTGGTTTGTTGTGTAAGCACCGTTTAGCTTCTAGGTCTTCAATGACAATTGTATTGAGATATGTGAATTGTTTGTTGTTGTTTTCAGAGTTTTCTTTAAGAATAGAGTCATACGTCGTAGTAATGTAACGTTACTGCATTTTTATTTATTTTTTGGTAAAAACTTTGTTTATGCATCGAGTTAACGCTCCATTGGCCTGAAGTGACAACTAACGTTATTGATGCTTACCATTGAGAAATATCCTGCTCCAGTCGTGGTGTTTGCGATTGAGTTTGTTGATCATTCGCATCTCCAGATGTTTCCCCTTCATATTCAGGCTCGAATTGATAGGGTAAAATTGATGCCATGTTTGTTCATACACTTTATACGCGTTTAAACTTGTTAAACCGAAAACCATTTATGGTGATGGATATTCCGTTTCCGAAAATATCTGCACAGACAATACCAATCACAACTGACTGGGTCATCGGACCAATCACCGCAGATTAGCGTCACGTAAAGGTGGGGTTTTGAAAAGTGAATCACTAAACGAATCATTTGAGAATCGCTGTCAAAACAGGTAAAAATAAATGCATATTATAAGAAAACTAAAGTCTTTTTTGTCATTGCATGCATGCAAAACTGTTGGGGACTTCTGAAACAATATTTGGAACATTTAAAATGCCATAATAGGTGCTCTTTAAGAGATTGGTTTTCCTTGAGAAAATTTGCCATGTATTAAACCTGATATACATCCAAAATAATCGATACTGAATGTAATTGAATCTAAATCGAATCGATTTGCAAGCTTGTGAATCGAAATCGAATCGAATTGTGAAATCTGTGTCAATACCCAGCCCTAATCGTTACACCCCTATTTTGAAGTGATTCCTGAGCTGATGGCTTTGTCTTCCTCATTAAATATTAAATAGAGAGCCCTACAAATTGTCCAAACTCATTCTTTTCACGAAGAAGCCATTAACGTGGTAAAGTGGCTTTAATTGTGAGTGGTAAAGAGGGACGAGGTGTAAATCCTGCCGCTGTCATAATGGGAGTGAAGTGACCTCATTTACCCTCTGAAGCACTCGGGAGCTTGAATTGTACTGGCAGTGAAGTGTGTCGTGAACGTGTTTGGGCTGCATCTCTGAGCCTGGACTTCACTTGACCTGGATTTGCACAGACGTGTCTCCAGTGTGAAGGAAACTGCTGACTGTTTTATTTTCTTTTTTTTCTCTTAGTATCTGCCCATATACTCGCCCTCAGAGGAGGAGAAGAAGAACCCAGCGCTCTTCGCTCACAATGTGCGCCGCTTGATGGCAAAGTAAGATCTGAGCTCTCCTCATTGTGTCAATCTGTGCCTGGATTGTCTGTTTTTTCAATTGCAAGATATTTTTTGTGTTTAAACTAGTGCTGTCAAATTGATTAATCGCATCCAAAATCAAAGTTCGTGTTTTACATAATATATGTTTGTGTAATGTGTATAATTATGATGTGTATATATAAATACACATGCATTCATGTATATTTAAGACATTTTTGCATACTGTCTATATATTTATATAATTTATATTATAAATTATATAAATATATATACAGTATGCAAAAAATCTCTCTCTCTCTCTCTCTCTCTCTCTCTCTATATATATATATATATATATATATATATATATATATATATATATATATATATATGTGTGTATATATAAACTTGAAAATAATCTTAAATATACAGATGCATGTATGTGTATTTATATATACAGGTCCTTCTCAAATGCACATTTTTTGAGATTTTGGGTTTTCATGAGCTGTATGCCAAAATCATCAGTATTAAAACAATAAAAGACCTGAAATATTTTAGTTGGTGTGCAATGAATCTAAAATATATGAAAGTTTAATTTTTATATTGAACTTTTATCACAATATGCAATTTTTTTTAGAAGGACTTGTACATAATAATTATACACAGTACACACAAATATAATATGTAAGCTCTAACTTTTATTTTGGGTGCGATTAATTGCCAGCTCCAGTATAAACATAAATGTTTGGATATTTAAATGTGATTATCTGTTGTAGCCTATTCATTTATTTGACCTGTCAATAAGTCTATCTAAACAGTTTTATTTTTTAATTTAATTGTAAACAGGCCTTTATGTAAGAATCTTACCATACCTACCAAATACATTTTCAAATAAAATAAACCCTTTTTAGGACCATTATATTTTTTTTGTTAATTGTTAGAAGTTTATAAATAAACTTTAATTTAAATAAATCCCTGCATTAAAGGTAGGGTAGGTAAGAATTATCTAAAACACTTTTGTCCAAATTTGTTTAAACTTTCTTTATATGTCAATACATAATTAAAATGTAAGTAGTCTGAAAAAGAGAGTATAAAAATCGAGTGACTCTAGACTTTTTAATCTGCAATAAACACAGCTCTTTATTTCCGTTCGGGACGAATCAAGTGATTGGCTTGAGCGACTGTCACTCTCTCGCTACCATGGCTACCACCCCTTTTGCGACAGGATCTGCCCACATGCGCGCGCCTCTACTTCCTAGGAACCTGTTGCCTGCCCTCTTGCACAACCTCCTCTGCTTCGCCCTCGACCCCAGCCTTGTCCTCGAGCCAACGATGCGGTACTTGTCTCCGGATTGTAGTCCTCATCAGAGTCAACGATGCTTTCATCATGGAAACTCTTACATGCAAAACACCGTATACCTATGTTATGAATCTTACACGAAATTCATCTTCATCACAGTATAACTGATGTTATTGGAAAAACATGTATCAATGCTTCCCGTATTTAGCTTTTCCTTTTAAATATAACTAGTTCGTTACCGAATCAAACAAAAATATATTTTAAACTTTACCAGTATCGGTTTTCTAGCTTGATAGTGAGTCAAAAGACATTCTATTTGTTTATATTCATACTGATAAAGTTAGATTTTTTATTACATGTGATTCTGACATGATGTCTCAGGTTAATAATGCGTCTTCCAGCTGAGCGGTCGGCGGAGCGCGTTCATGTGTTTTGGGGGCGTGGCTTTGGAAAGAGCCCAGAAGGGAGAAGGTGGAGTGAATGGAAATAATGAGCTGTCTTTGTCGTGAGAGGTCTACAGACACTCAATTTTTATACTTTCTTTTTCAGAGTACTTACATTTTAAGTTTAAACAAATTTGGGAAAAAGTGTTTTAACCAATTCTTACCTACCCTACCTTTAATGGCATTTGAAAGAAATAATCTTTGTTCTGCAGTTACAATAATGAGAATCTAATGAGATTAAATATTGTGAATACTGCAGATTACAGTTGTCTCGAGTCTATTAGGTGAGAGGGTAATGTATGTACAAGAAATGTTGCAGCATGTTTATGACATGTTTTGTGAGATTGTACTGTATCTGTAAAACAGATCTGAAGAGCATAACTTGTGCCTGAATGAAATGATAGTGAGAGTCTAACACTGATGTGTTGTGTTAAGGGCCCTGCAGGTCCCTGTGACAGACTACTCGTTTGAAGACTGTCAGTTAGCCATGGCTGAGGGTCAGATCAGGCTGCCTGTGGACACGTGTCTGCTGGAGTTTGCAAAACTGGTCCGGAGTCTGGGGTGAGTCTCATTACAGCACTGAATACAAACCGTTTAATAAAATGTTTTAACAAAAATTACTTTTTTAGGGTCCTATGCAATCTGTTACTTTTTCTCATATATATATATATATATATATATATATATATATATATATATATATATATATATATATATATATATATATATATATATATATATATATATATATATATATATAATTTTTCATCAAAAAGCATGTCTAATCAATTGAATTCATAAAACAATTTTTTACAGTTAAAAGGCCACTCTGAAAGGTTTTTTTTTTTTTGATTTATGATTTAATACAAATGTATTAACAAAGCACTGGTAATCAAATGAGGGCATTAACATGGCATCTTTTAAAATGTGATCAAATAAAAATTGTAACAATCCCCCGTATTTTTCAAAAATAGAAATTTACTGTTAAAATGAAAACATAGAAGAAAATGTTGATATTAATAATCTTATTATTAATATTAATTTGAGAAGAAAATTTTACTGCACAGTAGCTGTCACAAATAAATCTGAGGATAGTTTTCTCAAATGAAATGGTAAAATGCTGGTGAAGTGACTCTCAGAGCAGCTCTGGAGAAGAAGTTTATGTCCTCATGTAGTGAGATGGCAGACACATGTACTTGAGTATGTGTAGTAGACCAAACTGAGACTTCTGATTTCAGTAGCATTCTTTTTCACTTTAATATTGACAGGCATTTGATTAGATGTACAGCCCCACTTGTGATTTATTTGTCCAAATTCTGTCAGATTCCACGTCATACTGTAAATTAAATTTTTTGTGACTGGATTCTGCAATTTCGTCCACGGAAATCATTGAGCCCTATTAATGTGAGATGAAATAAGGTTTTTTCCTGCATCTGTGTGCTGATAGTGTGTAAATGTTTAATCTCAGGTTGAAGCGTGTGAACTCAGAGAAGCTCCTGCAGGATTATGGGAACAGGGCTCGTAAACTCCAGGGCGAGAGACTGAGTCTCGAGGATTTCGCAGAGTTCCTTAACCTGCCTGTGTCAGACGTGCTCAGAGACATGTTTGCTCTCTTTGACGAGGTAAATTGTTATTTGGCTTTTAATATATATATATATCTCGCACTTTCCATATCAAAGCAACTTCTCTTCACAAAATGACTTGAAATCATAACAACTAAACTTAACTAATACATTTGGTAACACTTTATAATAACTACACGCTATGAAGCATTCAGGGGTGATAGCGTTTCGGCACCACGCCGGATTTCCGCGTAGGCTACTGTGGCTGCTGAAAAAAATAAATAAATAGGTTCTTGTTATATTGGTCTACAGCGGCGTTTTAGTGCCATGTTAAAATAATAATAATAATAATAATAATAAAGATTGTCTAATGTTTATTTGATGTCTGTTTTTAAAAGCACGGAAGAGAATATGTGCTGTTCTGTTAGACATGTTTCAGCTATTAAAATAGTTCCGTTTTGTTTGTATGGCAAAGTGATTTCGTTTCTGTTTTTATTAATTAAGTTGTAATGGGAAGATTTTTATTCCTCAGAAATAAATAAGGTATAGGCGCATATCCATTGGTTTGTGCGGAGAGTGGAAGCTTGCACAATGCAATACAGAGGCGCCAGAGCCGTCACTTGCACTTTTTTTATCCAGTGGAAACGAATTATCCTCAAAACAATACATGCCTTACCGACATCAAATACATAGATGGAGAGATTTAAATTATTGCTTAACGAAATAAAACAAATCAAACCAAAAACTCTTTCATTATATCTGTAAAGATGCATTTCTCGCGTCAAAGTGGAGATTTCTATTAATCAGTGATCTTGCGTCACTGATTTAGAATAGGCCTACACTAGTTTATTCATAAATAATTCAAATATCCCCTTACCCTCCGACACATTCATTGTTATGTACAAGGAATACAAGTTGATGTTGACCAGTGGTTTTCAAACCCTGGGTCGCGAGAATTAAAAAATGTGTCGCCAGGACAATTTAAGGAAAATGGAGTTAGGCCTACACTAAAAATAAAAAATAAATATTTTTCATAAAATCAGTCTATAGGCCGATAGGCCTATATAAAAGGAATAAATATGCGAAATATAATTGATTTAAATAATTAACAGATCAAACAAAAGAAAGAAAGAAAAATGTGACAGTTGCTGCTGAGTTTGGTTTATTGTTTGTGAGGCGCGATTCTACTTGAACAAGTTCACGGAAACCCAGACGACAGAAAGCACATCTTGTTTTCTTTATTTTACAATAGCACAATGTAAGTAAACACTTTGCAGTTTTTAACGATGTCCTTCTCTTATTATTTGTATGACCAAAATGACGGAGTATTTTATTTATGTTTCCTCTGCTCGTTAGGTACCCAGAGCTTGCATAAACAAACATTCCAGCATTGCAAACTTGACATCGCAGTCAATCAGTTCATCATCAAAATAAAATAGTTAACCTAATATATAAAAAGTTACACAGCTCAGTTCAAATAGTCAGTAAAAGCCAACAATTCGTGCCATTCAGCGTGAGCACTGCTCCACTGTGGTGTTCCCAAATATAGAGACCTGCGCGGGACGGATGTTACCTTCTCCCGCTCCCGCCGCATTAAAGTATAAAACGTTTTTTTCTGTACGTCCATGACACTATTTCAAGTAATTTAATGTAAAAGCAAGCCAGGTTTGGCGTGGCAGAATGCGCGCAAAGTGCGCTCCATTCATAATTTAAAAAAAGATGACATCTCATTTGATCGCGATCTCACAAAGCTCTGTTATCAATAAAACTGACTGCGCAATGGATCTTCCATAATGTATATAAATTGTATTTGTTATAATCAGAGGATTTGCCAGCATTCAGGATTCAGAACTGCGCAAAAACTCAGACGTTTTGAGCGGTGAGTGGATTCTATCTTAAATGCATCTGTTTGGCCATTGCACTCTAGAAATAAACACGTATAGGCCCCTAGGCCTATTAGTGACATTGCACAGCGCAGCAAAACAATTTATAAACAGAAACTCTGCCTATATACTTGCACCCGTAGCTAAATCGTTTTTATTGTGTTTTAGTTGTTCTTGTTGATTTGTGCAATAGATGCATAACAATTTATTTAGTCCCGCGAATAGTTTTATTGTCCATAACCCGCACACACACGAATACCGCCTGCACCCGCACTCAGTCATCAAATCTAGTCCTCGCTGCACTCTACAGTATACTCCAGAGTCCCGCGGAGTGCAGGTCTCTATTCCCAAGCACATTGTTGCGCAAGTGAAGAGGATGATTTTTTTCCATCAATATTGGGACACGAGTGAAGTACAAAGCCTATAATAAATAATGGTTATGCATCCAAATGAAATAGGCTACATCGCGAATATGGAAATTGGATTCGAATGAGGAGTCAGGCTACGCGAGACCAAAGCTGGTTACTTTCAGTTTCTCATTAAATTATTTTGTTTTGGCTTTATATAGTTATAGCCTAATTGTAGGCTATTTTTTAATTCTTGATCCATTCTGAATACTGTTCACTTTGAAGGATTTGTTGTGGAGTGAGGGGAACTAAAATAGCTATGTCTGTAGTGTTTATAATGTTTGTACATTATTTAGCTTTATATACAGTTTTTTTCTGGATGCAATTAAATGCGACTTGTACATGACTTAGGCCTACCTGATTTTTTCTCTCTCAAAAACATTATATATATATATATATGTTGTTATATATATTGTTATATATATTGTTATATATTGTTATAGTGTAGTTGTAGTGTATTTTGAAGCATGCAGCAAGCGATTAATTTGTTAAAATTCTGGTTGGTTAACAGTTAATTAGCGTCCCATATATAGGCCTATATCAAATTAGTGCAGAATCAACTTTAATTTGCGAACGCGTCAATGATCAAAAGTGCTGAGCTGAACTTTTGTGCCATCTAGTGGTTTAATGGAGAATGCAGTCAAATGGCCCATTGTATATAAGTATTATGCCTATATATGGGTCGCGACAACTTAAGAAAAAAAGAGGGTCGCTCTTAAAAAAGTTTGAAAACCACTGATGTAGACTAATATAAATTTAAAATACATCGTTTTAATAAATACAAATCAGCAAAACTGTTTCAAGTGATAGGCATTATTCAATTAAAAGTGTGAATAAAAAAGTGTCAATGAATAAAACATTATGTTGACCAGGTGGATTATTCATTGAAATCATGGAGAATGACATTTAGTTTTATTTTCATCATGAATGATATGAGTATATTCATTTTTTACAGTTTTTCAGTTGAATGGTGCATATTTTGCAATTAAATTTGTTAAAGAAAAATGAATGTGTGTCCTTTTCATGTCCTTTAGGTAATCAATTCCTGTGTACTTTGGAGTACTATTATTGCCACTTACTGACCTGTCTTGGTATGACTGTAGCATCTGCAGCATTTACTTCCAGTGATTGTACTAAGATGGGCTAATAAGGTCAATGTAGGCACTGAACATATTGAGAAGAAAATGCTGTGTTTTCTTGAATAATACTGAGGGCATAATGCAAATTTGAAAATATCTAAAAAGAGCCACTTGTCAATAATGGTTATACATACTTAGGCTGTTTATATATTTGGGCCCAGGGGCCAACAAGTTGTGTTAAAAGTGCGTCGCATACATAGTACCCTCGGGGCAAGGAAAAAAGTTCAGGCTCAGGAATTTTTTTCACTATCAGCCCTGAGCATTAGTTAAGCATTAGTAAATAGTCAATTCATCATTTATAAAGCATTAGTAGACATTAGTAAGCGGTTTATAACTACAGTTGTAAATGCTTTGTTCTTGATTTATAAGCATATCTATGTAGCATTAGTAAATGATCAATTCATCATTTATAAAGCATTAGTAAGCAGTTTATAAATACAGTTTTAAATGCTTTGTTCTTGATTTATAAGCATATATATAATGCGTTTAATAATTGTATTTTCATACTTTATTAATGATCAATTTATCATTTCTAAATTAAGTATTTGATTATTTACAAACCAGTTATTTAGGAGTTGTCAGCGGTTCATAAGATCATTTAGAAAGTGTAAGTAAATGATTAATAAACGATCTAAATGTTCATTTGTACATCTTATCATTTAGACATATAGTAATAGTTACTCAGTGTGTTAATAAATGCTTTATTAACATGTATTCCTATTGTATTTTATGATTAATTCAGGTAGTTATAAAACATTTAGTAGTTGTCAGTTAACTATTTTTGTGAGCTCATCTAAAGTGAGGACTATGTATGCCTCGTAAAGCATTTACAAAGAAGATTTTAAGGCTCAGTTCTCTTCTAAACAGAAAAAGGAAATGAACAATCCAGAGGGTTAGAACATGGATATATTTACTTCAGGAGGTAAAATAAACTGCAACTGTACACTTGATATAAAATGAAAAAAAACTAAAACATCTGCAGTATCAAAAATGAATTAACAAGGATCTAAATAAGCTACAAGATTGACAAAAAATAATTTGACTAAGTAGACTAATGTCTACTAATGCTTTATAAATGCTGAATTGACTATTTACTAATGCTTAACTAATGCTTCATAGCGTGTAGTTATAAAGTGTTACCATACATTTTAATAAACTAAAATGTGGCAACCATGTATGAGTGCATTTGTTATATTAAACAGAACTTGGAGAATAATGGGCTTGAATGTTTGAGACATCATTTAATGTTTCTGTAAAAAGACTAAATACTACTACTACTAATAATAATAATATTACTAATAAAACATATTACATTTTGACAGACAAATTCAGGGATTGCTGCTTGCATATTAGTGCTTTGTCTTAAAGGCTTATTTTAATGTGTAAAGCTAGTTTAATTATTAACTCCAAATAAATTCTGTTAGGAAAACTAAGACACTGTCACTTTCTCACTCTGTGCGTGCATGCGAGAGAAAGAAGCCAAGAGATAGTGCTCTCAGCAAAGAGAAAGTCAGCAATGAGATGAGAATGTGACGAATCCATTTATATCAGTGGGAATAGTGCACTGTAAAGACAAAGAGGGAAAATGTAACTTTCTGCAGTCCAATTCGCTGTATTCTCATTTTATTTGAATATTGAATGGCTCTTTCTAGTGTATGACACACAGTGACAATATATCTGCTCTAAACGTACAGTATTCTTAACCTCTAACTCAATCACTGGCAAGTGAAATATATCAAACAACAGACATGAGTTGCCTAGTGTGAAATATATTTGCATATGCTTTGCTGTTTGTTCCATCTTTTTATACATTAGCTGTTTCTCATGTTCAATGCTATGAAATGGGTCCATCTTTTCTCTCCCTGACTAGAATGAAGACAACTCAATGGATGTACGAGAGTTTGTGATCGCTTTCTCTGTGGTGTGTCGGCCTGCAAAAACACTGGACACCATCAGGTTGGCCTTCAAGGTGTGTGTGATCTCTTAAAAATTAATAGCTCAAGTTTTATGGAGTAATTGGTAATTTCAGTGATGATGCTCAGCTCTGAGATGAGATGTAAACATGCTTTCAGATGTTTGAGGCAGACGAGGATGGTGCGATCACCGAGAACGAGCTGATGTGTGTGTTGAGGACAGCGCTGGGCGTTGGAAAACTCAAAGTCAGCCGTCTATTCAGAGCCATCGATGATGAGGACTCTGGGAAAATCACCTTCGGTAAGAGAACTGTTTATTCTAGTATGAAAGTCTCGGTTTGCTTTCTTTTTTTTTCTTGTACCTTGTATTGTTGTAAATTAGTCATTAGTGATGTTATTATAATGACTTGACGTTTCTAGTTAAAGGGTTAGTTCGCACAAAAATGAAATTTACCCCATGATTTACCCTTAAGCAATCCTAGGTGTACAGGTGCTGTTCATATAATTAGAATATCATCAAAAAGTTGATTTATTTCACTAATCCATTGATAAAGTGAAACTTGTATATTATAATCATTCATTACACACAGACAGATATATTTAAAATGTTTATTTCTTTTCATTTTGATTATTATAACTGACAACTAAGGAAAATCCCAAATTCAGTATCTCAGAAAATTAGAATATTACTTAAGACCAATACAAAGAAAGGATTTTTAGAAATCTTGGCCAACTGAAAATTATGAACATGAAAACTATGAGCATGTACAGCACTCAATACTTAGTTGGGGCTCCTTTTGTCTGAATAACTGCAGCAATGCAGCGTGGCATGGAGTCGATCAGTATGTGGCACTGCTCAGGTGTTATGAGAGCCCAGGTTGCTCTGATAGTGGCCTTCAGCTCTTCTGCATTGTTGGGTCTGGCATATCGCATCTTCCTCTTCATAATACCCCATAGATTTTCAATTGGTTTAAGGTCAGGCGAGTTTGCTGGCCAATTAAGAACAGGAATACAATGGTCCTTAAACCAGGTACTGGTTGCTTTGGCACTGTGTGCAGGTGCCAAGTCCTGTTGGAAAATGAAATCTGCATCTCCATAAAGTTGGTCAGCAGCATATACTGCTGCGTTGACCTTGGACCTCAGAAAACACAGTGGACCAACACCAGCAGATGACATGGCACCCCAAATCATGACTGTGGAAACTTTACCTTGGACCTCATGCAACGTGGATTGTGTGCCTCTCCTCTCTTCCTCCAGACTCTGGGACCCTGATTTCCAAAGGAAATGCAAAATTTATTTTCATCAGAGAACATAACTTTGGACCACTCAGCAGCTGTCCAGTCCTTTTTGTCTTTAGCCCAGACGAGATGCTTCTTGTTCAAGAGTGGCTTGACACAAGGAATGCGACAGCTGAAACCCATGTCTTGCATACGTTTGTGTGTAGTGGTTCTTGAAGCACTGACTCTAGCTGCAGTCCACTCTTTGTGAATCTCCCCCACATTTTTGAATGGGTTTTGTTTCACAATCCTCTCCAGGGTGCGGTTATCCACATCTTTACCTTCCCTTCGCCTCTCTATTAATGTGCTTGGACACAGCTCTGTGAACAGCCAGCCTCTTTTGCAATGACCCTTTGTGTCTTGCCCTCCTTGTGCAAGGTGTCAGTGGTCGTCTTTTGGACAACTGCCAAGTCAGCAGTCTTCCCCATGATTGTGTAGCCTACAGAACTAGACTGAGAGACCATTTAAAGGCCTTTGCAGGTGTTTTGAGTTAGTTAGCTGATTAGAGTGTGTCACCAGATGTCTTCAATATTGATCCTTTTCACAATATTCTAATTTTCTGAGTTACTGAATTTGGGATTTTCCTTAGTTGTCAGTTATGATCATCAAAATTAAAAGAAATAAACATATGTAATATATTAGTATGTGTGTAATGAATTAATATAATATACAAGTTTCACTTTTTAATGGAATTAGTGAAATAAATCAACTTTTTGATGATATTCTAATTATATGACCAGCACCTGTACATGACATTCTTTTTTTCAGACAAACGCAATCGGAGTTATATGAACAAATATCCTGGTTCTACAACCTGATTTTGAAGAACTAAATCCATCCATCATAAAAGTAATCCACACGGCTCCAGGGCTCAATAAAGGCCTTCTGAAGTGAAGTGAAGTGAAGCGATGCTTTCAAGAAAAATATCCATATTTAAAACTTTATAAACTAAAATCACTAGCTTCTGACAGACGGCCATACGCATTGATTTGCAGTGAAAGAGTAACCCATGACCTGGCCTATGACTTATTGACAAAACACGGAAGCAGTGCACAGCACAGGATAGAGCAAAACAAAACACCCAGTCACGAATTAGAAGTCTAAAACAAGAGTTTTTCAAGAGAAATGTCAGAGGAGCTTGATTTTGTTGCCAGCCCTGTTTGTTTGAATCGTGAGAGACGTCAAAGCTTACGATACCCCTATATCCGGTGTCACACATTGCGTCAGGGGTTACTCTTTTGGCGTGAATCGACATATGTAGGCTGTCTGCCGGAAGTTAGTTATTTTTCTATAATTTTATTACACAAACGCATCACTTTGCTTCAGAAGACCTTTATTAACCCCTTTCAGCCTTATGGATTACTTTTGTGATGGATGGCTGCATTTTTTGGACTTTAAAATCAGGTACACATTCAGCCAGGACATTTTTTTATATATCTCTGATTGTATTCGGCTGAAAGAAGAATGTCATATACAACTAGGATGGCTTGAGGGTGAGTAAATCATGGGCTAGTTAAAATTTTTGGGTGAACGATCCCTTTAACGCATCAGATAATTCACCTTTCGCAGTTTGATTAAGAGACGTATTAGAGGTTAGTGTTGTAGTAACTCTAACCATGCCTGTAACGTGTCAGGCTCATGCTTCATTCTGGTATCATTTTGTGATGGATAAAATTAACATCTATAAAGTCTGAAATCTAAAAAAAATGATTTCCACAAGGTGTACTTATCAGCAGAAACATTTGAGCTGTATGTTGTGTAGAAATATGTTTGTTTCCTGCTCTGACTCTTATTATTTTTGACCCGCTTATTGTTCCTCTGACGCCACCTCGTGGCAGAGAGCTTTAGGAAGTTTGCTGAGCAGCATCCTGACTTCGCTGAGCACTTCCTCTACTCGGACAATGCAGGATTCGGAAGCAGCTCCCCTCCTCACTCCAACGGCTTCTGCGCTGATTTCAGTCCGAGCGACCACCACGCTCTTCAGAAGAAACTCGACTGAGCCCATCTTGCACGTCCCCGAGAACAAGAGGACGAGGGCGGAGCATTATTGCAAAGTTTACCACCTGGTATCCATGACATTTGATTGGTTACTTTACGCTTGCCAGTTTTCTCTTCCCCTCAGCATAATTTCTGTCATTTTGAGATTGGGAACTTTTCTTATTATGGTAATTTTAAGAGCAAATTGAAGGGAATTTTTTTTTTTTTTGGTAAAACAAATACTTGAAAGCCAAGCACTTATTTCATTTCTCATTGGGTGATCTATTTGTGCAAGTGATACTTGACCGACTGTGCATGTTTTTTTTAAATACGGGATGAAAATGTCGCAAGCGTATAAATGCCCAGTCAGTAACGGATCGAAACGGTTTCCACAGTTGGCTTGCGCTCTCTTTTTCTGTCCCTCACCGTCCACATCTTTTGTTTTCTGTGTTTCATGACTGTAGATGCCTTTATGAATTCATAAGTAAGTATTTGCATGGGCTCGATGCTTTATAGCAGTATTACTCAGTGTTTGACTAAATGATCGTTGAGCGCCAGTGACAGATATCTGAACTCTGTCTCCTCCTGCTGGACGTTTATGAGTATCAGATTTGAGGTGCAAAAAGCGATCGATTAAGTGCTGGTCTGAATCAAAATCAGTCAGTTTTTATTCCTTAATATTTCGTCCCTTATCTCAGGGGTGCGGGAAAGTGGCTATCCGTTTGTTTTGGGTGTGTGTGTTTTTCTTTTCATTTATCATCTTGTACAGTAAGTTGCACTGTACTTTTGTAAATTCTGGACATCCAATAACCAATTTAATTCATGATCACGTCTCAGTCAGCTGTTTCAGCTTGGGTTTCGGGGTCATTTTAGTTTTTTTTTTACGTTTTATTTTGATTTACTTCAGGTACTGAAATAAACAGAAACAATTTTGCATTTATATGGACCAAATACAGAATAATGACTGTGGTTTTAGTTAGATAATCAGGAATCTGAAAAATGTTATTCATAAGATATAGTCAATAATAAAGTGTTTACCTTTTTGATAGACAACATAATCCTGTATTTTTCTATTTTTCACTCAAAGAGGGAAGTGAAAAATTGACATCAATTTAAAAATTCGGCCAAGAAAAGTCTCTTTCTAATTTTTTTTTTTTTTAAGTATAGTTTCTCTCTTAATGTTAATCTACATTTTGCATCAAGTAAAGTCTTCCTTTCTAATGTCCAAGTAATGTCACATTGAATCCCTAATGAATCATGATGTTTTGTTGTAAATGGACAGTTCATTCACAAACATCAGCATAAATCTACTGCCTGTGATTATTTGAAAACATTTTGAACCACGTAATGAGGCCAAAGTCAAGCGATATGCAGTTACTTTCCTAAATATTGGTCTTAAATTTAATTTACCACAAAGATTTCTAAAGATACTGTTATTATTATTAGCTAATGTGAAATATACAGATTTGATTTCTTGAGTGTCAGTTTAGTCTTGGGCCACAGCGTTTCGTGAACATGTAGGGTTAGACATCTACGCTTATTACAAGATCCTGATCCTGGTTCTGGTTGATTCACACTTAAATTTTCTAGTGAAATCTCTCAGACCCTTGAAGGGGCTCTTCATTGTCAACTAAACTCAACACCACGGCAAAGCAATATTTTATTGATGTCACCACCTTTTTTTAAAAAACTAAAAAAAAAATCTGATATGTATTTTGAATATTCCGAGTGCGGGGCATTTTGTGAATTTTAATATACATAAAAGAATTTCTTCACTGCCATGAAAGATCTGTGATCTAAAAGTGTTATTTTCAGATTGACCTGGTTTAACTAGTATGATTAGCTTCTTTGTACATACATTTGTGATGTTTTCCTTGGTGATGGCGTTATGTATGTAATTATTACTGTTACAGTTTCTTTTTGTCCTATACACTTCATTAAGATTATTGTTGGCCTTGAATTTCAATGTAGTTTTAAAGAGGAGAAGAGAATGTATTGACAATCCATCACAATCAACAGTCAAAAGCGCATCATACTTCAGTAATTGGCGAGCGAAGGATCTCGACCCTGATGTACAGTCTCGTGCACATGATGGTTCGATTCTCCAGCTCAGTCCAGTTCTCATGGATTTTCCCAATGTTTTCCAAATTTAATGTACATTTATTTGTGCTGGCACTTTAGATTTCTGAGCCTTCTTTTCATGAGTTCTCTGACAAATGTGACAGTATGCTGGTGTGCATGTTCAGGTGATTGGTTATGATGTTACAGTGGCTTTGTATTAATATGTACCCATACAGACCACAGATGATACCAGATTGAGTAGAAAGGGATTGTGGGTTCGCTCTGAATCTGATTGACATTAAACTAGTTTCCCATCTTTTCTGATGGGAATCATGGTTTTTCTGTGTATAGAGGTTAATCTCATGAGACCTTTTTAAGAACATGTTTATCTTCACCCGGAAAAAAAAACTTCACAGTGAAGAACAAGAAGCCTATTTTTATAAGGACAATTAAGTTTTTGTTGTTGTTGTTGTTGTTTTGCATTGTGATGTTTTCATAACTATTAAACACATTTAATTCTCATTATCAATGCAGCGAAAATCATTTTTGTTAAGAATTTAAATAAATTATATATCATGGTTATTGCCTTTGATTTATGCTGATTTAAATTAAACAATCATTTTTTAATCATTTAAAACTGTATGGAGACTAACAAAGCAAAACAATCAAATGGCTGGAGGGGGAATGTGCTTTAATTGTCATGAAAATGTCACCATTCAAGAATATCTAAATAGTTTCTTTAATATTCAAATGTTTTTAAATGCATTGTAACCTTTGATGTTTTTGGATTGTTTTCTGAAATGCCCAGAATATTAGAGTGAAATCATATGTAACAACCAGAAATGTTTGTCATCTTCAGACCAGAGCAGATCCCAGTCTCCTTTCTCACAATTGCAGAAGCAGGGATTTAAGATGGATTTTTTTTTTTTTGCTTTCATTTTATTCATCAGTTTTCTAAATGAAATGAGGACCCAGCATCTCTCTGGCGTGTAACTTCATTTTTTATTTTTTATTTTATTTTTTGTCAGTGTATGCCGTTTGGTTTATTTGAAATGTCTCACAGGAAGATCTGTTCTTCTCTGTGTTTGTAAAGGGTTCTGTATTTATTTCTCTGCTGCCCGTGACTGCGTGTCCTACACCGAGCTGAAGAAGAAAGACTGAGCTGCTTCAGGTCATGTGTCTTTCTGATGGCTCTTCTGACACCCGTTCGGCTGACGTAGATGTTTTAGATCTGTTTTCTATTTTGCCCTGACTTTTATTTTGTAATGTATCAAAAGAGTCATTTTTACAAGATACCTGGGCTTGTCTGTTTTGACTGCAATGAAATGACTTGTCATTCTGACTCTTTAATAAAAAGGGACACTTGACTACATTCTCTCTGATAGTATTTTCTTCAATAACGCTGTCGCCCTCTAGAGGAGAGGAAACATGTGAGTGGTGAGTTCAGACCAGCTGGTATGATGAGGATGTTTCCACAGAGAAGGCTTGGGTTCAGATTGTCATAAAAAATAATATATGGTGAATTGATTTGAATTCTATCTAATGTATTATGTATTATATATTTGTACGGCTTAGATAACCCCCTCACAAAAACCTCAAAAAGCTTACAGTGACTTCAGACAATGCTAGAGTTATGTTTTTCACTTTAGAATACTGTTCCAAATAATTAGTCATATTTGAGTCATTACTAGTGGGTTACCATGATCAGTCATATTTGAGTCATTATTAGTGGGTTACCATGATCTTCACTTTAGAATTAAGTATACATTGTCCATTACTCACGTTAATCATGGACCTGCTTATAGTAGTTATTACTAGTCCTCTGACAGGTTTGTCAGAATTTGGAGGCCAAGTCAATACCTCAAACTCGTTGTTGTACTCCACAAACAACGTTGGAACCAATTTTGCTTTGTGGCAGGGCTCATTATCCTGCAGAAAGAGGCCACAGCCACCAGGGAATACTGTGTGAAATCATTCAATCAATCGATCGATCAATGTTTATTAATAGAGCACATTTAAACACAACCAAGATTGACCAAAGTGCTTTACAAGGTATAAAAGAAAACAGAAAAGAAAAAGTAAAAGAGCAAATCCAACACTCAAATAAACAACAGTAAACAAGGAAACCCAAGATAACATACTTAGGGTATTAAAAGCCAAGGAAAATAAATGTCTTAAGATTTAAAAATAGTGAGTGGGCCATGCCTAATATAGGGAAGAAGCTATTCCAAAGTTAGGGTACAGCAGTAGCGAAAGCACGATCACCGTGATTTTTGTGTGAGACACCCCCAGTATATGGTCAAAAACGTCTCGGTTGCGTATGTAACCCTCGTTCCCTGAGGAGGGAACGGAGACGTAATATCAGTCACTGACGAATGGGGGTTTCGCTTAGAAGCCTTTCAACTTCGAGATCTAGAAAGCGCCCAATATCAGTGCCAATGCCATGGGCATGCAGATTTTGCATAGTGGACTCCGCGCCGCGCCGCCGAATAGCGTCGGGGAACCGGGTCCGCTCGATGTCACGCATATCGGCCAGACTGAGCCACAGGTGTCTCTCCTGGACCACAGCTGTGGACATCACCTGACCCAGACAGCGTGCGGTCACCTTCTTCGCCCGGAGAGCGAGGTCGGCGGCAGCACGCAACTCATTTCTGAGTCCTGGGTCAGTCCCACCCTTGTGCATGTCGCACAGCAGGTGCTTAGGGTCACCACACCAAGTCGAAGTATTCTGCGGGCACAGTTGGATCGCAACAGAGCGCTCGACTGGGGGAACCCGTGTACCCTTTTGCCACGGCCCCATCGAGGGTGGTGAAGGCGGAGGAGATCGCGAAACGTTCACAGGAAGCCCACGGGGACTCCCAGGACCGTGCGAGCTCCTCATGCAAAAACCAATCGTCCAGCCTTTAGCGCTCCGGTCGGGGCGGAGGGTTCCACTCCAACCCAAGACTCGCGGCTGCCCGGGAAAGCACGGCTGTCAACTCTGGGTCCGACACGGGCAATGCTGCGCCACCCGGAGGCGGCTGCACAGCCGCGACATCATCCTCAGAGGACTCCACCCCACCTTGTGATGCGGTGATCAACATCTCCTCGTCTTCCCCGCCCCCAAGCGGCCGGCTGCGATGTACCCGCTTGAAAGGACTGTGGGTCCGGTGCATGAGAGGGGCGTATGGGCCGAGGCATGAGCGTCTGAGCTTTTTTCCACACCATAACCCTCAGATCACCCTGGCCACCAGCCAAAGTGCCACCTCTCGCGGAGACCGCAGATTGGGGTTGCAGAGGGGACACTCACCCCGGCGGCTGCACGGAGATCACTGAGTCTCGACCGTAACACAGAGATGGGCATGTTCCCGCAATGGAAACATGACTCATCCACGAGCGCTGCCTGCACGTGCCGTAAGCCCAAGCACGTCAGACAGTGCTCGTGACCAACCGCAGAGATCGACCACACCCAGAAGCACACGGGCGAGACATCCTGACAAGGACGCGCCGCGTGTGAGCTCTTTTTGTAAGAGGAAAACCTTGCAGTCGATGCCGAAGCGCCCAGGGAAACACACACCAGCTGAATGCAGACCACTGCACAGATCAGCAGGCAGGAAGTATGCGATCGCTGGAACGCGCCGTAACACCAACACCGACTGCAAGGCTGCTCGTCTCGAAGAAGCTGGTGATAATCTCAGAAGGCTTGAGGAGTGAAGAGTGTATGTGCTCTTGGCTCCAAAGCAGAAACATAATGCGATCATGCCAGCGTTCTTCCTGATATACCCATGCAGTGGGGCGGAGTCCGCTATGCAAAATCTGCATGCAGGTCAGGTCAGGCCCTGCAGGTCAGGCAGACCCTGCATGACAACTGCACGAGAGGACCGTTTGTTGGCTCAAAAATCCAAGGCCAGCCCATTTTCGACTGCAGCAGAGCTCCACGAAACCTGGTCACCTGAAGTCCCTGTGTCAACCAGAACAGTTTGTCGGATTCTGTCTCGAAATGGCCTCCATGGTCGAATCAGTGCCCAGAAGCCAGCACTAAACGAAAGACAATTGAAAAACCTTTTGGCATATGCCAAAGCCCACAGCCTTCTAAAAGGATGGACGCTGGAAAAGTGGCAGAAGGTGAATTTTTCAGATGAATCTTCTGTTGAATTACACCACAGTTGCCGCAAAGGCCTACTGGAGCCTGCATGGATTCGAGATTCACCCAGAAAACAGTGAAGTTTGGTGGGGGAAAATCATGGTCTGGGGTTACATCCAGTATGGGGGTGTGTGAGATCTGCAGGGTGGAAGGCAACTTCAATAGTCTTAAATACCAAGAAATCTTAGCTACCTCTTATATTCCCAACCATAAAAGAGACCAAATTCTGCAGCATGATGGTGCTTCATCGCATTCTTCCATCTCCACATCAAAGTTCCTCAAGGCGAAGAAGATCAAGATGCTCCAGGACTGGCCAGCCCAGTCACCAGACATGAATCATTGAGCATATGTGGGGTAGGATGAAAGAGGAAGCATGGAAGACAAAACCAAAGAATATCGATGAACTCTGGGAGGCATG
This sequence comes from Gobiocypris rarus, assembly GCA_023029165.1. NCBI lineage: Eukaryota > Metazoa > Chordata > Actinopteri > Cypriniformes > Gobionidae > Gobiocypris > Gobiocypris rarus. Next base: position 8,878,898 of record CM040926.1, read on the forward strand.
CAAGACTGCTTTCTTTGCTATTCCTGATGACTTCATCAATAAATTGTACGAGCCCTTGCCAAACCGCATGTATGCAGTCCTTCAAGCTCATGGAAGTCATACAAGATTATAAATTTGGATCTCACAGCACCACTACTTAATTTGCTGACATATTTTTGTATTTGCAGTAAATTTGTTCAATTTCTGTACAGGCGACAAAACTTTTGTCTTGCCAAAATTTGACCTTTCTGTCTTGATTAAATTATAAATCTTTTTTTCAGTGAAACTAATTTATTTCAGTGCATTAAACATCATTTGGGAGGGTTTTAGCTTTTCATATGAGCTATTTTTAACACCAATTGATTGATTAAAAATCTGGTTAAAAGCAGGTGTTTCTAAAAAATAGATAAGCGACACGACTTTTGTCAGGGACTGTACATGCGTTCATGAGCTCAAGGCTAGATTATTGTAATGCTCTACTGGGTGGTTGCCCTGCTCGCTAACCACTGGGTGGCAGTGGCTCAGTGGTTCATGTGGGTTGTCTACAAACTGGAAGGTTGGTGGTTCAATCCCCGGTTCCACCGGACCAAGTGTTGAGGTGTCCATGAGCAAGACACCTAACCCCAACTGCTCCCGACGAGCTGGATGGCGCCTTACATGGCTGACACTGCTGTCGGTGTATGAATGGGTGAATATGAGGCAAAACATGTAAAGCACTTTGGATGGCCATAGGGTCTGTTGATAGCGCTATATAAATGCAGTCCATTTTACCATTAATAAACAAACTCCAGCTGGTCCAAAACGCAGCAGTTCGAGTTCTTACTAGAACCAGGAAGTATGATCACATTAGCCCGGTTCTGTCAACACTGCACTGGCTCCCTATTAAACATTGCATACATTTTAAAATCTTGCTTATTACTTATAAAGCACTAAATAGTTTATCTCACCAGTACTTGAGTGAGCTCTTAACACATTATACTCCATCACGTCTATTGCGTTCTCTAAACTCTGACCAGCTGATAATACCTAGAATATCAAAATCAACTGCAGGTGGTCGATCATTTTCCTATTTAGCACCTAAACTCTGGAAAAGTCTTCCTAGTATTGTTCGGGAAGCAGACACACTCTGTCAGTTTAAATCTAGACTAAAAACACATCTCTTTTCTATGGCATTCACATAAAACACTTTTTCAATTAAATGATTATTAGGCTGCATTATCTAGGTCAGCGGAACACTTCCCATAACACCTGATGTACTCGTTACATCGTCAGAAGAATGGCATCTACGCTAATGTTAGTATCTCTGTTTTATTCCGAGGTCTACTGCAGTCAGCCGGATCCAGGCTGCATCCAGATCAGACGGTGGACCTGCACCCAGATGTGACCAACACATGATCCTGAAGTGTCTGCAGAGACCATGTCATTTAGACTCCCCCTTAAGCTGCCTCATCGACACAACTTGCCGCCGATCTTTCGAATATTACACTTTAGTAATTGTTTAATCAATACGGCATCCTCAATAAAAACCTGTCTCCGGCGTAATGACTCCGATATTTCAAATTATTTATTTTTAATAATTATTTAATCGATACATCATCCTCAATAAACCTGTCTCCGGCGTGTTGCCTCAGATCTTTTGATAATTGATCTTTTGACCTTTAAAATTGCCAGAATAATAATAATACGCTGTTTGTTAATTGGCCAGAGGAGAACTGGCACCCCGACCGAGCCTGGTTTCTTCCAAGGTTTATTTTTCTCCATTAGGTCTCCTGATGTGGTTTTGGTTTCCTTGCCACTGTCACCTCTGGCTTGGCTTGCTCAGTTGGGGAAAAACAATTTTTCAAATAAATTTCAAAATAAATCTAAGTAGTAAACTAAATTAACCATATAGAGCAAATTACTGATCTAATTACTGATCTAAAGCCCTTATACCATGTATGATAATCGAAATATATTCTGTTGCTTTATTTTTCTGTTTAACACTGTGAAGCTGCTTTGAAACAATCTGCATTGTTAAAAGCGCTATATAAATAAAGTTGACTTGACTTGACTTGTCTAATCAGTGTTATTCACTTCATCTATCAGTGGTCATAATGTTATGCCTAATCGGTGTCTAATACCTCATGTAATATCATGACCTACTGGGTGTGACAACAAAATGTTGCTGAAATGTTGCCAAGGTTGTGGTGAACAGTGTAACGTCCCAGTGCTTTTGTACTGTGACAACACACTTCTGGAATGCTACTTGAACAATCCGATTCCAGAACCAGAATTAACTGTCTTATCTAATGCTAATTTATGTTTTTGTTCTTTTTTTCTGTTCCTTTATTTCAGTGTTTGCTGCTTTCATGCTTTACTGTCCTTTTATCACAAGAAAAGTTTTCCTTGTACCTTTAAAGACACCAAGAAATCTAAATGTACCATTCTTATTTTTTTATGAAATATTGCTATATTTGCTACTATATATATATATATTTTATTCTGATTAAGAAGAACATATCAATACAGTAGCAAACACAACCATCAAATCAATTCCCCAAGTTCCACCCTACATGTTTTCTTGTTTCAGAAGCTATTTCACTTGGATATATGTTTCATACAGACTTTAATATAGTTAAGTAATTTTATTATAATATATATATATTTTTAACAATTTGAGATGAATGATGGGTAATGGAGCTGCTCACTGCAGATGATCACACGGCATCGACTGCAGAAGCTCTATGTTTTCTGCTTCTCTAATATATGCAAGAGTGGCTCTGATGAATAGTAAAAGAACACTGACTGACAACAGTTTTTCCTCTGCATCCTTGTTCTCACAGAAGTAGTTTTCATCAAATGATGGATGAAATTCTCTTTTAATTGGAGCCAGCCAGGTGTGCAGCGGAAACGAGCTCCATGGAGGATTGTTTAAAACCAGTGAGTCTTGATGACTGTCAGTCTGTGGAATCTCCACATTGTCCTTCTTTATGATTGCGTAATGTCTGTGACAAAGACGTCTGGACCATGACTGCCCTGTCCCATAACCCCCCTCATATAGGATTCATATACCATAGGCTCATTGCTTTTTTTCTTTCTTCACCGTCATTACGAAGCAGAATGGTGTGCGACTCCATCAGCATTAAATGTGAAATCTCAAAATCCACATGAAACCTTCAGTCTGTTTAATCATGTTAGCAGGTGGTGTGTGCCAAAATGAATATCTGAAAGGTGTCGATTATTGAATTAGCCTTGACAGCCACTAATGATTAGAATATTTGTTCAAAGGCCATGCTGGGATATGAATTACAAGATGCCTGTGCCGTCTGCTAAACACCTAATTATTTTCATGTTATTGCTGTTACACTTTACAAATTATATGTTGTTTTAAAATGGTACTGAAAAATATATAGTAAGGAGACCGGGGCTAGTTGTCTAGTGAAGATTTATTTAAATTTTTTGACCATTCTTCTAGAAGCAAAAGCGCCAAGCCCAGCCCCTGAAAAACAACCCCACACCATAATTCCCCCTCCACCAAACTTTACACTTGGCACAATGCAGTCAGGCAAGTACCGTTCTCCTGGCAACCACCAAACCCAGACTTGGAATCAGATCCATCAGATTAATCAGATTGTCACTCCAAAGAACACGTCTCCACTGCTCTAGAGTCCAGTGGTGGCGTGCTTTACACCACTGCATCCGATGTTTTGCATTGCACTTCATGATGTAAGGCTTGGATGCAGTTGCTTGGCCATGGAAACCCACTCCATGAAGCTCTCTATGCACTGTTTTTGAGCTAATCTGAAGGCTACACAAAGTTTGGAGGTCTCTAGATATTGACTCTGCAGAAAGTTGCCGACTTCTGCACACTGTGCACCTCAGCATGCACTGACCCTGCTCTGTGATTTTACATGGCCTACCACTTTGTGGCTGACTTGCTGTTGTTCCCAATTGCTTCCACTTTGTTATAATACCACTAACAGCTGAAAATTGTAACCTATCACAGTACCATGCTTGAATTCTCTGAGGTTGTGAGAGTGACCCATTCTTTCACAAATGTTTGTAGAAGCAGCCTGCAGGTGTTTGATCTTACGCCGGCTTCACACCGCACGCGTAAGCAGGGCGTAAGCAGCGTGTATTTTTTTCGGCGCTCATGTAACAGATTAGTGCATTCACACCGGCAGCAGAGGCAGCGCCGCAGCGCGTAGCAGGAGCAGAGCAGAAGCGTCAGTGCCGCGATCGTTTCGGCGCCGGGTCTATTTTTGACACGCTGCTCACGCTGAATTAAAGCCACAGTGCATTGTTCTGATCAAAACTGACCTGATTAACATGCAAAATAACAAATTTCACCTTGAAATCATGTAGTGAAGTGTTCTGTGTGTTTCACAAACACCATATGACATCCGGCGCTGTGATTTTTTAAAAATAAAATAGCTACTCGAAAACACATCACTGCCAGTTTTTGCTTAAACTTCAAAGGCCTGTTTAAATTATTAAAACTATAGGCTTATTTTTACTTTAAGGTTACTTTTATCACGTAAACTACCTTTATACAGCATGTTAAATGCATGTGTGTTTGGGACAGAGGGGAACACAGTCGCATTTGCAGCAGATATACGCTGCCCATCATTAATCAAAGCACGAGACAGACAGGGGTCGGAGGAGAACACCGGGAAAGTGACAGAATGGACGATATTCGTCTGTATTTGCAATGTACGAGCCACGGTTCATCTGCGCGAGACAAACGCTGCCAGTGTGAAAGCACAACTGACGCGCGCAGCTCCCGCTCTCCATACGCACCGCTTCTGCCCTGCCAACGCACTGCTAGCGCGTGCGGTGTGAAGCCGGCGTTACCTGTGGCCTTTGGAGGGGTGTCCCAATACTTTTGGCATTGTAGGCTGCTTCCGAAAACCTAGGCAGCTGACTCTTTGCCTCGCTGCCTTATCAGACAATGGCTTGTAAGGCAGCATTTTGTGCATGAAGGCACCTCACGAAACTGATTTCGGACAGACTTCTAAGGCTGTTAACAGTTTAATGATCTACAGCAAAATAGAGCGATATTTGGTGAGAACTAAACAAATATTTAATTGGTAACGCTTTAGATTACAGCCTGGAAAGTACTGCATAATTAAAGCGAATTTACAGCACAACTTTCTGTAATTATAGTGTAACTACAAAGTAAGTATGTGTAGGTATAAGGGAACACTATGTAATATTGGGGGAATAAAGGGGTAACTATCAGGAAAAATAACAAATAATTTTCTCTTGTTCCATGAAACAAGAGGGGAACAAGAACCACTTTAATTTACAGTCCGCAGATTCATACTTACCCTGTAACTACATGAAACAAGAGGGGGACAATACAATACTACATGAACAACACGGATAATTACCCCTAAATTAAAAAATACAGTATAAATAATTTGTTCATTTTCCTGATAGTTACCCCTTTATTCCCCCAATATTACACATTGTTTCCTTATACCTACACGTACTTACTTTATAATTACACTATAATTACCAAAAGTTATGCTGTAAATTCACTTTAATTATGCAGTACTTTCCGGGCTGTAATCTAAAGAGTTACCATTGAATTACTACATTAGTAATTTCTCGCTAGAAATGATAATAAAAATTTACATTTACACACAAACTGACGAACAAACGCAACTTTCAGACACCATCTTTTTTCCCCAGCTCAACTGTCACTGAATGGAGAGCACAGGATTGTGGGATATCAAAGGCAGAGAAGAATACATGTATATGCTTCCTTCAAAAATCAATCAGATGTAGGTATCTCAGGAGACAGGAAGTGAAGCTAACATTAGATTCGGACGTGCCTTGGTGGCTCCCAGCCTTGAAATGTGTCCTCCGAAGGAAGCATTTTCCAGGTTTTGGACACAGCCATAGTGTATGTGTAACAGAACGTCTGAGATGCGACTACATGCCCCTGTTTCCTCTACATATTTTTGTACTCTAGCTTGCTGCTTCAATTTTCTTGTGAAATCACCACAAAATCTATCATGTTGCCATTCATGGGAGTGTCATATAACTCGTGGGAACGTGATAAGTCGTTGCACGCGATCCTATGTTGAGGGAACTAATATTTTTTTCTCATGGCTACGAGTTAAATGTGTAAAAACCTGAGAGACCAAAGCAACTTAAAATTATCAGAAATGGATAGGCCTATAATGATATTTATTTTTAACTAAGAAAAAGTGCGGCATTAAGAAAGGATTATATTTGCATATTGCATATTCTATTGCGTGCCTATAGCAGCATTCAAATAAAATGTGTTATAAAGAAATGTTAAAAGAATATGCAGTGTACATTTTTATCTATACCATCTAACAGTCTTTTAAATCCATTGAACTTGAACTTTGAAACAGCAGCCTTCTCCCACTTTATTTCTCACCACGTCCAGGTGACCGGGTCTTTTTCCCAACCTCAGGCCAAGCTAAGGCATGTGCAGCAAAAACAGGGTGTTGTCACTTTAACCCCGTTTCAGGGAACTGATACACATTTCAGACCATATGGCAGTGCGGTAACTTCTGCCAAATTATATTGGTTTTGACTATGAGGCCGGCATGTTCGTCTCCTGCACGTGTATCATGCGTAGCAAGTCACATTAGTCAAGCTCGCATTAGTTGACAGTCAACTGATCGCATCTACGAATACGACGTCTATCACATCATACATATAAGTACTATCAGCAGCTATCGCATTTCTCCAGAGCTAATTACCCATCCTCCTCCATCCCCAGCTCCTCCTCTTGTCAGTCAGGATTTGGCGTTCTGATTCCCCTTGAATAAGACTAAATTCCAGAATTATGTTGTACATTTAAATATTGACATTAATGTAACCTGCAATACATTGTTGGTTCTGTTTTCCCTAAGGGGTTTTGTCAAGTCAAACTGGCAAAGATATAAATTAATTACGAAAAGGATACAAATGATAAATAAATAACATAGAAAATACATAAATAAATAAATAAATAAAAATAAACGGAAAAATAACTATAGTAATCTCAGCCAATCGGATTGAGGGGCGGAAAAAGAGGAAACGGAAAAAAAAAATAGATATCCAGTGTTGTAATGAGATGCGGCGGGGGAGCTCTGCCAAAACTCCCGAGCTCGACGCGAGAAAAAGTGCACAGACTGTAAACATCATCAAATCCCGGAGTGGAAGCCAGTGAGCACTTTATTGATTCACTTTGCATCTGTAAATGATGCAAAATGATGCTGGTTTAGCGGCAGATGGCGTTTTAGTTGATGACGCAGCAAACTTGTCTGGGTTCACGGAGAGTTTGTGACCTAATTTAGCTGTTCAATACATTAATGTTTAAAAGCTAAATACAGTTTTATGTTGTGAAGTTTAATGGTATTGTGTTACTATTGTGCTGATTTGTATATATGTTTGTATTTTGGCTTAATCACGGGAGAATGTGATGTAAATTATTTCTTCAGTCCATACGTGATGGAACAATTCGCTAAAATAACAAATAGTGTGAGAAATATCATTTCACATGCACATTGTGATTGTAAGTGATTTAAGTTAATTTTCTGGAATTTACAATGTACTAATTAAGTTTATTAAGCTGGTTAATAATATAATTTGAGCGTGCTTTGTTAAAAAATACACAAACTCAATAATGAAACAGGTTTAATAAGCTTTATTTTCAATTCATTTACATTTTCTGTATTTTTTGTCTCTGTCAAAGGTTTTTCACCTTTCTTCTGTTTTAATAAAAGAAGAGTGGAATCCAGTTGGCCTCGGTTGATGATGTCGTTCTCCCTTTCAAGCGGAGAAATTGTGCACACACAAAAGAAGCTTGACAGTGAAAAACCGGGAAACTAGAAGCTTGACAGTGAAAAACCGGGAAACTAGAAGCAGCTGGAAACCTGTGGAACTTAAAGAGACAAGAAAGGATAATAAATTATTTTCCCAACATTAACAAAAATTAAAATGGCAGAGCAAGCAACCGGGAAATCACTCGACCAGCTGAAAGCTGAAAGGACAGTGGAGAAAAGAGCATTCACACGACTAATCAACACCATAACCAGAGCTTATCAAGAGATTACAGAAGAGGGTCCTTCAGGACAGTTTAAATAAACTCACAAAGCAAGCAGAAAAAGTCATGGAAGCAAATGATGATCTTGAAGAGGGCATCGTTGCAGAATTAGAGGCGGAGCTGGACACGGACAAGTCACCTGTGTTAACAGAACAGCAGAAAGCCGACCATGATAAAACAGCGAGCGAATGTGAGTTAAAACTGAAGGAAGTTAAATGTCTTCTCCAAGAAACTCTCTGGGCCAAGTTTGGAGATTTTGAACTGCCCATAGCATTGCAGGTTGCTGAAGCTGAAAGTGAACGTGTCGCAGCAGTAGTTCCAGATGGCAATCAAGAAGCATACGACTTCATGCTCAGTCACCTTCAAAATTTGGTAAAGACTGCAAAAGACCTGCACAGCTGGTGGCAGCTGTGCATCCCCCAAGGTGATCAAAATAACTTCCGCCAGGGCCTGAGAAGTCTCGAGCTCAATGTTACCAGATTAGTTTCGAGAAAAGCTGATTTCATTCGTGCGAGACGAGAGGAGGAGGCAGAGAAGTTAACACCGTCACCAGCAATCTCTAGCTACCCTGTGGCAACGATTAAGATAAAGCCCACATCCCTCCCAAAGTTCAATTGTAACAAACGTGACTTTCACAGGTGGAAGAGGGACTGGGAAGCGCTTCAGAAGCAGGGCGAACCTTCCGGTTCCAAGGAGGTCAAAAAGATCCAGGTTCTTGACAGTCTCGAAGAGAAGATTGTAAGAGATCTTCGCCTCACCACTTATAATACAGCAGATGACATTTTCCGTGTCTTGGAAAACCGCTACGGAAACGTGACCGCTATTGCTATTGAAATAGTGGAGGACTTGCAAAAGCTCCCTGCTATCAGAAGTCACCAGCCATGGAAAATAGTTGAATTAATCCAAAAAGTAGAAAAGGCACTTGGAGATTTATGTGACCTTGGAAACACTGGCGCTATCAAAAATCCTTTAGTAACAAAGTCAATTGAAGGAAAGCTACCTGAGTCTCTTAAGAAGGAATGGCTTATTCACATTTCTGACCAGCAGAGCTCTGTTACACCAGAAAATCGGTTTGATAATCTGTTAGCATTCCTCAAAAAGCAAGAGAGCATTTATGAGCAGCTCGAACAGCTAAGGGATGAGGAACCAAGCAGAAGGGAGTCAAGAATTGAGCCAAGATGGGCAAGAACAAAGTCCACAAAATCAAGCAAAGACCAATCAGGGTGTGTAGTCTGTGATGACGTTAAACACAAAAGGAAGCTCTACTTCTGCAAACAGTTCCGTTCACTAAAGCTAACGGACAAGAAGGCCGCAGTAAGAAAACTGGGAGCTTGTAAAAGGTGTCTTGAAGTCCACGAGGACCATTCATTCTGCAAACCCAACTTTACACAAAAAGATCAAGAGGACTTCCTCTGTAAACTCCCACCAGACTTAGCACAGCAATGCCGAAGTGTGTTCTCAAACACAGCATCAAGGGCGTTTAATGTGATAAAAGAACACCCAAGTTTGCTAGCAGAAGGTGGGTTGCTGGAACTGCCAGTAATCATGATGCTTCTCAATGTGACCGCTAATGCCGGACAGAAAATTGGGACACTAATTGACTTGGCATCAGACACTAATTACATAACACACAGTGCTGCAAATCATCTGAACCTGAGAGGTGAGAGAATCACTCTTGTCATCCATGGAGTCGGAGGGATGAAAGTTCGTGTAAGAGCCAAGCGTTATCTTCTTAAAATCAGAGTAAAAACTCTCCAGGGCACTCTCAGGTCACATCAGTTGGCTTGCTATGGATTAGAAAGCATTGCAGAGATTCAAAAACAGTGTCACCTGAGCGATTGCAAAATTTCTTTCCTGATGTTCCCTTAACTGAACTGGCAAGGCCTAAAGTATTTGAACTGCTTATAAGCCACAGAGAAGGTCAGTTAGCCCCGCAGAGGGTCAGAGTGGTTGGAGACCTTGTTCTATGGAATGGACCACTGGGAAAGACGGTTGGAGGAACTCATCCTGAGCTTTTCGAGGAGGTGGCTGTATCGGCTCACAAGTCCAAAACGCATTTCGCAAGGTCGATAAGAATGGCTGCTGTAAAGTATGAGGAAGTAATAGAGTACTGTCTACCAAACAAGCCATTAGCCAAATTTCATGAATCAAGCACATCATCCAGCACCCGAGACTTTCTGGAGTGGTGGAAGTGGGATTCCATCGGCGCAGCATGTGAGCCTAAATGTGGTGGGTGCCGCTGTGGAAATTGCCAACCAGGTGGGAAGGAAATGACTCTTGCTGAGGAGAGGGAACTCGAAATAGTAAGAGAAGGCCTCACTTACGTTATGAAGGATAACCACAGCAAGGAGCCACATTGGCATGCCAAGTATCCTTGGTTGGAAGATCCAGCTTCCTTACCAAACAACAGGAAGGCAGTTGAGGCTACTTTCTTGAGGATGGAGAAACAGCTAGCTAAAGAACCTGAATGGAAGGCTGCTTATAGCGCTCAAGTGCAGGATATGCTTGACAGAGGTGCTGCAGTAAAGTTATCTAAAGACACAATCACAAACTGGACTGGCCCTGTGTGGTATGTAAGCCATCTTATTGCTCCTAACCTCACTCCGTCACAACACCAGTGAGGCTTGTTTGGAACAGCAGTCAAAGGTTCAAAGGTGTTAGCATGAACGATTTGTTAGTGAAAGGACCAGACTTTCTTAACCAGATACGTGCTGTCCTGCTGAGGTTCAGGAGTGGAGTGCATGCGGCATTAGGAGACATCAGGAAAATGTACAATTCCGTTTGGTTGGAAGACCGTGAAATGAATCTACACAGATTCCTTTGGAGAAAATCTGAGGACGAGGAGCTGGAGGAATACGCGGTCACACGAGTCAACATTGGAGACAAGCCAGCAGGGTGCATCGCGCAGCTGGCAATGCGTGAAACTGCTAATTTACCACCCTTTACTCACCTCGAGGAAGAGCGCAGTGCTCCATCAAGACAGCTATGTTGACGACATTCTCACGTCCCACAATGACTTTAACCAGCTGAAGTCCGTCGTAGCAAATGTGGAGCTGATCTTAAAGGCAGGAGGATTTCTTCTAAAACCATGGGTCTTCTCAGATCAAAGTGGAAGGGGTGAGTCAGAAGATGAGCCCTCTGGAACCAAAGAAAAGATCATGGTTCTACCAAACCAAATGCATGATGATGAAAACAAAGCACTTGGCCTGGGCTATGATGTGGAAGATGACAAGCTCTGTGTGATGACATCAATTAATTTCTCAAAGAGAAAAAAGAAAATGCGTCTTGGTCAGAATCTTTTGCAAGAGCAAGTCAGAACCCAAACACCAAACCCACTGACACGGAGGGAGCTGTTGAGTCAGATATCAGGTGTGTATGATCCAGTAGGCCTAGTGACTCCTGCCAAGCAGAAGGGGGCAATTTTGGTCCGCAGAGCTTTCCAAGAAGCAAAAGATGGAAGGGTTCCAGTCAGTGAAAGTTGGGACGCGCCCTCTCAGATGGTCTTAGGGAAGATACGGTCAAGCTCTTTGAGGAGTATGTCCAGCTTGGCCAGATTAAGTTCACTAGAGCTTTGACTCCCCCAAATTCCAGTGATTAACCATTGGCGATAACCTTTTCAGATGGAAGTGAAAATGCTTATGGTGCGGTAATGTACCTCAGATGGAATTCTGATCAGGGCTCAATCATCAAGCTTGTGGAGTCCAAAGCAAAACTGACTCCGTTAGATCACAAAGGAGACGCTGTCAAAGCAGAGATGTGTGGAGCAGTGTTTGCTTCGCGGCTGCGAAAGTACTTTGAGCAGCATAGCCGAATTCGAGTTGGAAAGTGGAGGCTTGGGTCATCAGGGGTAGAAGAATAGCCCAAAAGGTTGTCGACAGCTGCGTTCAATGCCGGAGGACCAAAGCAAAGAAGTGTCAACAAGTTATGGGTGATTTGCCACCAGAGAGATTTCAGCCTGCTGCACCTTTCAAGTTTACAACAGTAGATCTCTTTGGGCCCTACCTTGCGAAAGATGATGTTAAGAAGAGAGATTCCATGAAGGTCTGGGGTGTTGTCTTTTGCTGTATGTCAAGCAGAGCAATCCACGCAGAATTGGCAAACACCCAATCAACTGAAAGTTTCTTAATGGCCTTCCAAAGATTTGCTGCAATTAGGGGCTTTCCTGAAAAGATCTATTCAGATCCTGGCACCAATTTCATCGGTGCAAGACCGGTTCTACAGGAGCTTTACAAGTTTCTGGAGGGCATCGACAAGTCTGCTCTAGAAGAAACAGCCGCACGAAATGGAACGGAATGGATGTGGAAAATTCATCCAGCCGATTCTCCACACAGGAATGGAGCTGCGGAAGCTGCAGTGTGCATTCTAAAAAGGGCACTCCAAAACTGTGGAGTCGAGTCTGGTCTCACTTACAGTGAATTCCAAACAGTACTTCAAATGGCAGCCAATCTTGCGAGCGGCCTATCGATGCCAGAGCGCAAGCCCAGGAGGACTGTATCCAGTATGTAACTCCAAATGCACTACTGCTGGGGCGAGCATCCCAAAGCGGTGATGTCAAAACATTCGACTTTTCTAGTTACCCATTTAAACGCCTCCAAGCAATGCAGGTGATGGTGGATAAATTCTGGAGACACTGGAGCCAGCTTGCAGGTCCAAATTTATTCTTAAGGACCAAGTGGTATACCATGCATAGGAATGTTGCAATTGGAGACATTGTCTGGATAGCGGATCAAAATGCACTGAGAGGGCAATTTAAACTTGGCAGAGGAATCAGTGTCAATCAGGACAACAAGGGTGTTGTAAGAGACGTTAATGTTCGAACCTTCCCAAGTTACCCTGTTCCAATTACAAAGCCCTCAAAAGCAACAACTAAGAACCACCCAGTGTCAAAGGATCGCAAAGAGAAGATCCCAAGTACTGTTCTTCACAGAGATGTGAGACGACTGGTGGTCCTTCTACTAATTGAAGAGCAAGTGAGCAAGTAATTTAGTGAAACATTCTGACTTGTCTGTAATTAGAAGTGTCAAGCAGTTTGCCTTCTAAGCATTGCGATTTCCTCGTGTATCCAAGGAAAATCGAGTGGGAGGTGTCAAGTCAAACTGGCAAAGATATAAATTAATTACGAAAAGGATACAAATAATACATAAATAACATAGAAAATACATAAATAAATAAATAAATAAAAATAAATGGGAAAATAACTATAGTAATCTCAGCCAATCGGATCGAGGAGCGGAAAAAGAGGAAACGGAAAAAAAAATAGATATTCAGTGTTGTAATGAGACGCGGCGGGGGAGCTCTGCCAAAACTCCCGAGCTCGACGCGAGAAAAAGTGCACAGACTGTAAACATCATCAAATCCCGGAGTGGAAGCCGGTGAGCACTTTATTGATTCACTTTGCATCTGTAAATGATGCAAAATGATGCTGGTTTAGCGGCAGATGGCGTTTTAGTTGATGACGCAGCAAACTTGTCTGGGCTCGGCACGGAGAGTTTGTGACCTAATTTAGCTGTTCAATACATTAATGTTTAAAAGCTAAATACAGTTTTATGTTGTGAAGTTTAATGGTATTGTGTTACTATTGTGCTGATTTGTATATATGTTTGTATTTTGGCTTAATCACGGGAGAATGTGATGTAAATTATTTCTTCAGTCCATACGTGATGGAACAATTCGCTAAAATAACAAATAGTGTGAGAAATATCATTTCACATGCACATTGTGATTGTAAGTGATTTAAGTTAATTTTCTGGAATTTACAATGTACTAATTAAGTTTATTAAGCTGGTTAATAATATAATTTGAGCGTGCTTTGTTAAAAAATACACAAACTCAATAATGAAACAGGTTTAATAAGCTTTATTTTCAATTCATTTACATTTTCTGTATTTTTTGTCTCTGTCAAAGGTTTTTCACCTTTCTTCTGTTTTAATAAAAGAAGAGTGGAATCCAGTTGGCCTCCGTTGATGATGTCGTTCTCCCTTTCAAGCGGGGAAATTGTGCACACACAAAAGAAGCTTGACAGGTTTTATTGCTGCTCTTCCTGCTCTCATCCATGCTAGGCTGCAGTTCTTGCCCAGAACAGAACCATTCCACCAATCCAAATTATATGCTAATTGTCAATCATCTTTGATGATAGTTGTCCTGACAGAAATACAGTCAATTCTCATGGCCATAGGCAAAATCAGGTTAGGCCAAGCCGTTTCTGTCAAGCAGTTCCAGAAACTGTTAGGACTCATGGCAGCTGCATCCAACGTGATTCCTTATGGGCCTTTTGTACATGATACCGTTGTAGTGGTTGCTCAAGACCAAGGGGTTTTCCCTGAGGGGCAACCTATTTTGCATCGGGGTTACGCACTGATGTTTACATACACTTGTGATATTGAAGAAGCCTTGATTGCTGGCCCGAGCAGTACTGAAAAAATACCATTACCATTACTTTTCCAAAAAAAATTGTGTGAGTGGAGTAAAAAGTAATTGTCCATAAACTACTTGAGTAAGATTAAAAGAGTTGTGGATATGATAATTCACAATTCTCTTTTCCTGTTTGTCAGAAATAATAAGATTATCTATATCCTCCAAAAGTTTTGACTGGTAACCTTTTAAAATATGATGTTATTTTTAGTATCACCATTTTCAATCATAAGTTATGAAAATAACAGATTTAAAATCAGTTGTAAGGCCTTACTGAACACAGAGCGAGCTACTGTTTTGTAGATTTATCTCCAAAATGGCAGCAGTTTAAGTGTTTTTGTGTAAGTAAGAATCACTAATATTATCATACAGTTAACCTCACACAATGTACTGAAATAGATACTTCCATGTTCCAACTTAAACATAAATCCACACTTTTCTAGAAGGTTGCATCACCCCAACCTTTTACACAGCTACAGTTAATTAAATTGTTATGCTAATAATATAATTTGTAATAAAACATTTGCATTAGATACGGGAGTAAAAAAAAAAAAAAAAAAAAAAAATGTTGAACTTAATTTTTTCTTTCTCAAGTACAGTTGCTAGATGAAGGAGGGTTTTATTAAATGGATAAAAAAAGATTATTCGTTAAGTTGGGGGTGATTTTAGACAGCCGTTCAGCTCGAGGTCTGTGTAGAACTTAGGTTTAATTTGCGGGTGGGACATGTCCCCACCACTTTTTGCCCATCACAGGAGACATGCTGCATTTTTACTTTTTCAAAAAACATCACTTAGTGTGATTTATAAGATGTTTTCCTCATGGGGACCAAAAAATGTCCCCACAAGGACAAGGATTTCGGATATTGCCATCTACCGTAGGGATTACCAGGACACATACACACACACACTCTCTCTCTTTCTCTCTCTCTCTCTCTCTCTCTCTCTCTCTCTCTCTCTCTCTCTCTCTCTCTCTCTCTCTCTCTCTTGTTCTAGCCACTTATTAAAACAAAGTTATGCCATTGGTGGAGAGGACACCATCTTTCATAAATTGCCTAGAGATGAGGGCTGTAATTCTAGCTCTGAAATACTTCCTCACAGAGCTCAAGGGTTACCATTTTCTTGTCCATTCAGACAACACATTGGTAATCTTGTGCATAAATCACCAGGGCGTAATCAAAATAGTTGGAGCATGCAGCAGGGGCTCTGCAGCTTCCAAGCAGTATGTAGCACACTAGATTTTGCAGGCAATTTCTGAGGCCTATATAGGATGTGCGGAGTACCTTCACCAGTGCGTCTTGTTTCCATACATCCTGCAGGCCTGAGCATCTTCCTTCAGCCAACCAGAAGCTGATGATGTTCGATGTAGGTGTCATTTTATAGTCATGCGACACCATTTTACGTCATATGACTATCGGCAGCCAATAGAATTAGCATAATCACATGTGCTTCAGAGACCGAACATGCGGAAGTGTTCCCATGGCCACATCAACTTGACACAGCTTCGTGTCTCCTACTCAGGGTAGGGTACTTACAGTCGTAGCCTGAGACTTTTCCTGAATTTTGTCAGAATGTTTTTCACACTAAAAGTTTTTCTGTTAAAAACTGTTCACTGAAAGGTTTATTTGGGGAACTTTCAATGCTCTTTCTATGGCATCACCTTTTTTTTAAGAGTGTAGCTGTGTAGCTCCAAATGAACCGAAACTCAACCTAAAATTAACAGAAACCTCTGTGATTTGTGCTAGATTGTGTGACGTGCAGATGTTCTTTACTGTATATTGAACTTGTTTGGTTTGTCGTCCTGTTACAGCATGAAGTGAGTCAGATGAAGGACAGATGCATGTGTGATTCATACTGATGAGATTCCACGAGGTTTGTCTTCTTATCATCATAAACGCTAGAGTTACAAGCATCTCTTATCAGGAGTTTCCCTTTGTTTGGACATGGCTGTAAGTGCGGAGCATAATGGGTTGTGGATTTGTGGTATTTGTAAAAGGGTAAGATGATAACTCTCTGTTTGATCTGTTATTTGTTGCGCTTGAGCCAAACTGCTGTCTTACTTCAACAGATGCTGGCTTCAGATGATTAATTTTCAGCCTCAGGCCAGTATAATGCTCTGAAATATCACATCACCACAATCAAACCACACAAATATATATATACATAAAACCACATACATTTCGAATAAGGAGCACTGTGGGCTGTTGAGATCTATGCAATGTCACAGTTGTTTCTCCTTGACAGCATTGAGTTTCAGTGGAGAGCAAATAGAGACACTGAGACAGTAGCCTGATCCTCTGACGTTTCCCCTTAGAAATCTCACCCGTGTCTCCACGAGAGATCTAAGCAATGTCTCAAACTGTGCCTGTTATGCCTGAAATTTTGAAGTAGACTGAAATCTTGTAAAAAAATAAAAATAAAAAAGACTCCCAATATGTTTAATTTACAACTTACCACTTACAATTTATTTACAATTTACAACAGTGTCTATATCAAAACTTCATTAAGTGTTTTGAAATTAGAAGAACAATTGCTGAAAAAATAAAATGAGTATTTGTTTTTGTTTTCTTGTTTTAAGCAGATCTAACCATTTTGTAAGGCTTTATACTTAAAATATGACATATACACTTTGTAAATGGGGTAAAAAAAAAAAAAATCCAATGCAAGAGATTCAATGAAAACAAGCATTATCTCCTGAAGTTGCTTCTGATCTTGATTTGAGAATGTTTATTGAAATGAAGGAGCAGAATGAGGAGGTGTCAGAGAAAAGGAGGAGGAGACATGGGAAGGTGCTCGTCCTTCATATATCCTCTCCTGTGGTCAGTGGAAGTGTGTCTGCTTCTACCTGTGTGGGAGAAAGACCACATCCCTACTCATCACCGTCCCTCCTTCATTCACGCCTGCATTGACAAATAATGGCCATAATTATCTCACACATTGACGAGGATCATCAATGCATGAAGTAAGAGGCTTTTTTGGAGAAGTGCTTTACCCTACATTGAAGGTACGATTCTTACGCTTCTTTTGTGTTTTTATTGCATGATTAATGTTTGGACAGATATTTCAGAAGCTCAACAGGTCCTGCTTTTCTGACCAGTCCAGTATTTGACTAAAACAGCTTGTGTTGTATTTTGTGATCTCGTGTGAGCAGTTTGTCAGAGAAATTTAGCTTCAAACTATTTTATTCTTGTGTTTTTATTTTAATAATTCCCATAATATTTAGTTACATTTCTTTATTTTATGTCAATTGATTCAAGCACATTTGAGTTATCATTTATGAAATATTAATATTATTTTGTAACACTCGTTAGAAGATATTTTATATGATCTGATCTTTAAAAAAATAGTGTTCATTTCAAAATTTACATAATAATTCCCTTATATTTTGTTTAATTTGTTTATTTTTCATATGTCAATTGATTCAAGCAAAATTTGGTCATTTTATATATGAACATTATTTGTAAACAGTAAAACTGCATTAAGGTATTTAAATGATCTGATTGTCGAAATGACTTTCATTGGTGGAACCAATTGTTTTGATAAAAAAAAAAACTGTTGAGATTGAAGCTCATGTTTAGAATTTGCTAGATGGGTTATGGCAGTAATAAACATGTTTATCAGTAACATCTATTACATGTTTATTACAACATAATTTGTATCTCATTAAACAGATCTACATGTGACAATGTTTGTTGATGATTGTTGAATAGATCTGTTGCTTCAGTCTAGGTTAGTTTACAGTCTGTACAGAGAGCGAGTTTTAGCGGGCGCCATCCGGTTTAGGTTGATCTCGTATCAACATGGTTGATT
Source organism: Gobiocypris rarus (assembly GCA_023029165.1). Lineage (NCBI taxonomy): Eukaryota > Metazoa > Chordata > Actinopteri > Cypriniformes > Gobionidae > Gobiocypris > Gobiocypris rarus. Next base: position 8,897,145 of record CM040926.1, read on the forward strand.
TGCTCCTCCCTCTGTCTTTCTAATCATCCCTCTTTCCTCTGCATCCATCACTGCGCTCTCCTCATCCCATCAGAGAGGCTCCTGCGTCCGAGGTCTCTCTCCATCCTCTACATTCCTGCCCAGAGACCCATGCCAAGAGGCAGACTCGCAGTCACACTCATGTCCTCTGCCATCGCCCCCGTTAAACCCTCCAGCACCGCGGGCCCCAAGGAGGTGGAGCTGATCCTGGTGAAGGAGCAAAATGGGGTTCAGTTTACCTCCTCCACCCTGGTCAGTCCCAGCGGTCAGACGCACCCATCAGGAGAGGAGAGGGAGACCTGGGGCAAAAAGATCGACTTCCTCTTGTCAGTGATTGGCTTTGCTGTGGATCTCGCCAATGTCTGGAGGTTTCCCTACCTGTGCTACAAAAACGGAGGAGGTGAGATAGACAGGCATCCTTTAATGTTAAAATAGGTCTGAAATTTGATGTGTGTTTGTTGCAGAGGAAATTGATTAAAACTAGTTGTAGAGGAATATAGATTTTCTAGCAATTTACAGCTGAATTAGTCAGTGAAGAGAAATGTTTTATGTAAAATGTTAACACATATTGAGCCTGGAAAACCTTAAACAAACAATATATATATAACAATAATTTATCATTTTAATTTAGTTTAACTTTATTAAAATAGCAAACTGAAACTGAAACTAAAAAAAAAACATAATAGTAAAAGCAAAGGTAACTCTTTATTTGGATAGTTCACTTTAGACATTCTACTAACTATATGTAACTGCAACTACATGACAACTAGCAGTCATTAGAGTATTAGTAGGCTGTCTGCTTAATATCAGCTAACACTTTATTTTGATGCTCCCCAACAGACATCCTACTAACTATAAGTAACTCTGCAAGTACATGTCAACCCATACTAACTCTACCAGTCTACTAATGCTCTAATGAGAGTTACTTGACATGTAGTTGCAAAGTGTAACTGAAACTAAATAGACATATCTATAAAAACCAAAACAAAGATACTAAGAGTTGAATTTAAATGAAAACCGAAAATATACACATTGTAATTTCTGGACTGGTAATTTCTTTACAAAACTTACATTGTAGTAGTTATTTGTATTATTTTTAATGAGTTATAGAAGCATCATTGCTCATCACATGTTCCTCTGTGTTGAAAGTTGGTTGATGAATGTCCAGAGCTTGAATATAAGTGAGCAGGCACGTGTAGAGGTGGGGTGGGGGTTTGTGGTGGTGGTGGGGGTGGGGTAGGTCTTTGGGTGCGCGAGCCTGCCCTTTTCAAAATGAATCAAAAGTGCCCCTCTCAGACAAATATCAATGATAATATTTGTGGTCAATAAAAAAGGACAATGTGTCCAATACTAACAAACTGCTCAAAAGTCGGAAACCTTCTGTTTATTTTTTCATATCAGTCGGTCTGAGGCGTTGCCATAAACCGTTGCTATGGGTTGCATGTGTTTTACTGGCTGATTTTTCTCAGTCTGTTCGGAAACGGCTCTCGAGCCATATATGGTTCTTTCAGAGAGTGTCTGTGGCTTTACGGGAGAAAAGCATTCCCCCCCAAAAAAACAAACATTTTTTTTTCATCAATAATCAAAGCTAATGTGTTGATTTATTTAAAAATCTATAGATTATATGTTTTACAATATTACATAATTCGTCAATGCCCGTTTGTCATGTATATACACCAACCAATCGTGATCTGGCAAAGTTCAGATTCCATTGGACAATGTGAAGTGGAGCGGTAATATTCTGTTCTAATTCATAAATCGGTTGAAAAGGGCATTAGTGATGGGAAGTTTGGTTCTTTTCCGCGAACCGGTTCTTTCGGACAGTTCGTTTCAAAGAACCGGATCAAAAAAACGGTTCTTTTACGCTCAAACGTAATGACGTCAAGTCTATCGCGGGTTGGATAAACAAACACTTTACACATTAAAATATATAAAGTCAGTAATCATAATATCAATCAGATAAAATATCATCATAATCTGTTAAGTTTATTACAATCAAGTTTTACTTCTAAAGCATCTAAACACTTACAGGCAGTGATGTGCAAACGATGTTCTACAGTTATAAAAATTAGTCTTCATCAGTGGAGAAACCATGATCCACTTATTATGTTTTGTAATTAAATAAATACGGTTCACCAGATTTTCCCCACGTTCATGTCCTCAGAGTCGTTTCACAGACGCGCGCTCATATCAGTTGAGGTTCGTTCGGTTCAGAGAGACGCGTGCAGTCAGTCAGTCGGTCGACACATGCTCAGTCAGTATCAGCTCATCGGTTCTCCAATCGGACATGTCCGAAATAAACAGTTCTCGGTTCAGTGATCCGAAAACCACTGCAACCGGTTGCAACCGATTCTTGACTCGAGAACGAGAACGAAATTGAGATTCGATAACCGCGATTCGATAAGAGCGATTCAAAAGGAGTCGCAATCCTTCGCTGTAGTTTGAGGCTACATCATTTTTATATTTATATCACATTGTTTAGAAATTAAATACACTGATCCTGAAAATAACATGGCTTTATGAAACAAATGTTTAGTTTGGTAGTTGTATAAAACTAATGCTTGTTTCCAATGTTTAAAAATAATTAAGTAACAAGCACAACTGCACATTTTTACTGTAATGCTTTTTAGACAACATTAATATAGAAAAATATATTTGTATAACAAGTATATGTATGCCTGTGATCAAAGCTGAATTTACCATCATTACTCCAGTCTTTAGGGTCACATGACCCGTCACAAATCATAGATTTGACGTCAATGTTGGAAACAGTTGTGCTGCTTAATATTTTTTATAACCTGCTGTGTTACTCAAGATTCAAGATTCTTTGATTAATAAAATGTTAAAAAGAACATGTAATAATATCTCACAATATTAGGCTGCTATTTTTTCTGTATTTTTGATTAAATAAATGTAAGCTTGATGAGAATAAAAGACCTTGCAAAAACAAAATTTTAAATGTAGTACCTAAACTTTTCACACAACACACACACACATATATGTGTATGTATGTATATATATATATATATATATATATATATATATATATATATATATATATATACATACATATATATATATATATATGTATGTTTATTTTTATTCATAATATTTATTTTTTTAAGATGTTGCCCCTTTTTACATCTGAGCCCCTGCCTCTGAAGAACTCTCTGCACGTCCCTGTAAGCGAGTCACATGTTTTCATCATAACATCCTTCCCAGACCTCCATTTGTGTGATTTCATTTTAACGACTTTAACTCATATTCTAAAATGTATATGTCAGTAGCTTTCATACTCTTAACTGCTTTGTTGGGTTGTGTCAGGTGCTTTCCTGGTGCCGTACCTCTTCTTCATGGTGATTGCTGGGATGCCGCTGTTCTATATGGAGTTAGCGCTCGGCCAGTACAACCGTGAAGGAGCAGCAGGAGTCTGGAAGATCTGTCCTATCTTTAAAGGTAACGTGACCGTTAGCTTTTGATTTTATACAGCTGGCATGTGCACGTCTTAAGGTGACAGTGCTGTTTTGATCAGATGTTTACTAGCTTTGGAGGCAGAAGGTGTTTGTGTCCCTGAAATGAACTCATCATGGCAAACGCTAGACAGGTGCTGTTTATCTCCAGCTGAAATCATCTGCAGTCAAATGGAAGACAGAAAAATTGGCTTTTAGTATGACATTTTCCTCGCCAGACCTCAGTTGTTGGTGGATCCCAAACTTCACATCATGACGGTGTCCTGACACACGCATACAAAAAATATTGAAGCTAAGTGACCTTCACTCTCAGATCTGCATTGTTCCTAAATAAAAAAAGACTTTGTGATGTGATGAAGTTTTCTATAAAGAACATATGATTCTCTAGTTCCTTAGAAAACCTATTAAAAATAAAGTTTCAAAGAGGAGGTTCTTGCAGCGGTCATAAAAACATTTCCGTGAACAGTTCTTAAAATAACCTTTTTTTTATTATTATTATTATTTTTTATAAAAAGAACATTTTAATAATCTGAAGAACCTTTTCCACTATGAAAGACCTTTTGTGAAATGAAAAGGTTCCATGGATGTTAAAGGTTCTTAATTGAAGCAAAAAACTAATGTGATGTCCACACACTGATATAACTGCTCCAATTTATTGCTGCAACTTTTCAACCGACAGGTCTTCGTCAGGCTCAAACATAATGAACTAAGGAACAACTCTTAATAGGTGTTTACCTTAATCGAGTGCAGCTCAATCACGTATACAAATATCCCATGAGTAAAAAAAAATAAAATAAATGTGTATATATATATATATATATATATACACACACACACACTCACCTAAAGGATTATTAGGAACACCTGTTCAATTTATCATTAATGCAATTATCTAATCAACCAATCACATGGCAGTTGCTTCAATGCATTTAGGGGTGTGGTCCTGGTCAAGACAATCTCCTGAACTCCAAACTGAATGTCAGAATGGGAAAGAAAGGTGATTTTGAGCGTGGCATGGTTGTTGGTGCCAGACGGGCCAGTCTGAGTATTTCACAATCTTCTCAGTTACTGGGATTTTTATAGGGGATTTTTTCAACCGACAGGTCTTCATATATATATATATATATATATATATATATATATATATATATATATATATATATATATATATATATATATATAGTGGGGCAAAAAGTATTTAGCCAGCCACCAATTGTGCAAGTTCTGAGAGAGGCCTGCAATTTTCATAATAGGTACACTTCAACTATGAGAGACAGAATTATATATATATTATTATATTATATATATATATATATTTTAAAAAATCAGAGTCGGATTTTTAAAGAATTTATTTGCAAATTATGGTGTAAAATAAGTATTTGATCACCTACAAAAAAAGGAAGATTTCTGGCTCTCACAGACCTGCAATTTATTCTTTAAGAGGCTCCTCTGTCCTCCACTTGTTACCTGTATTAATGGCACCTGTTTGAAATCGTTATCAGTATAAAAGACACCTGTCCACAACCTCAAACAGACCGACTCCAAACTCCACTATGGCAAAGACCAAAGAGCTGTCAAAGGACACCAGAAACAAAATTGTAGACCTGCACCAGGCTGGGAAGACTGAATCTGCAATAGGTGAGCAGCTTGGTGAGAAGAAATCAACTGTGGGAGCAATTATTAGAAAATGGCCAGTACATGTCCGAGCCCATCTGAAGTTTGCTAGAGAGCATTTGGATGATCCAGAAGAGGATTGGGAGAATGACATATGGTCAGATGAAACCAAAATAGAACTTTTTGGTAAAAACTAAACGTGTCGTGTTTGGAGGAGAAAGAATGCCGAGTTGCATCAAAAGAACACCATACCTACTGTGAAGCATGGGGGTGGAAACATCATACTTGGGCTGTTTTTTTGTAAAGTGACCAGGACGACTGATCCGTGTAAAGGAAATAATGAATGGAGCCATGTATCGTGAGATTTTGAGTAAAAACCTCCTTCCATCAGCAAGGACATTGAAGATAAAACGTGTCTGGGTCTTTCAGCATGACAATGATCCCAAACACACCACCACAAAGGAGTGGCTTTGTAAGAAGCATTTCAAGGTCCTGGTGTGGCCTAGCCAGTCTCCAGATCTCAACCCCATAGAAAATCTTTGGAGGGAGTTGAAAATCTGTGTTGCCTAGAGACAGCCCCAACACATGACTGCTCTACAGGAGATCTGCATGAAGGAATGGGCCAAACTACCAGCAACAGTGTGTTAAGACCTTGTGGAGAGGTCTTTTAAGTGGGAGAACTTGCACAATTGGTGGATGACTAAATACTTTTTTTGCCCAACTGTGTGTGTGTATATATATATATATACACATAAAGGACTTGTATCATTCTCCAAAAGAAGATGGCTCTTTGCTGTACTCTCTTTTTTGGATTTATCAGTTTTTTGTGCAGTTTTGGTAGAATTGTTTATGTATGTTGGATTTCAAGTTGGTAAATCGTGGCTCTTCAAAGTTACATCTTAAAAATAATCAGCTTGAAATGTAAAAATTATGTCCAACACCACAAATTCTCTTCAAACTGTTTATATATCGAAACCCAGTATCTAAAGCATGATTCTGAACACACTCTGGAGGGTTGACAAAGCCATCATCTGTTTCCCAAAAACGCCTGTTTTCCGTATCCGTAACGGGCTGTCAAGCATATCGCGGATGGAGAGAGCGAAGGAGATGGACATTTTAATCACAAGCTTGGCTCTCTGTAAGCCTGCCACTCAACGAGAGATTACTGTAATTACCGCTGATCAACATGTTTGCTTCCTCAGGATCGATGCCGGGAATCACACATGTGCTGCTAATATATGATGGGAGAATCCTGTTTTTTGCTTTTAGACAAAGAACTCAGTTTAAAGAGCCATGGGGGTTTGATGACAGTGTAAACTAACTCTGTCTTATTTGAGTTCATGCACAGTGACCCGGAAGCTTTTTTTTTTTGTCTTAGTGATTGTGAATCTTTATTGCAAGAGGAACTTCTTCAGGAATAAAGACATTTTAAAAGTGAAAACTTTCCACATATATATGTGGAAACGTTTTCTTGTGTAGAACCTTTTTTGGTATAAAGGGTTCTTTAAAATTGAATCATGAACCCTAGAGTTCTATATAAAACCCCTTGGATCACTTTCTTGTAAAAGTGGAGTGTATCTAGTCCAGGAGGTATTTTTGGGTAATAATATAATGTAAAAGAGTGTAATCTAATGTAATATTTAATGTAATCTAATAGAAACTTAATTAGCTTTAAGTACCGACAGTTATTGGATTAAATAAAAAATTATAATAGTGTAACGGGTGTAGTATAACACACAACTCGAAATAAAGCCAGAAAGTGTTTTTAATATAATCCAGGAGAAAGACATAGGAGAAAAGCAAACGAGGAAATTAACTAGGAAAGCAGACAAACAGCAAAAGATCACGCCTAGTGGAAATGGAATTATAACAGGACATAACAGAACATAATAAAAGTTTCATCTTACAGTATCCTCGTCTTCTTCTTTGAACTTTAGACTTTACAGAACACCCATACCGCGAAGCTGCCTGGGACTGTGTGAAGGAGTTATTTTTATTTTCCAAGGATCCTGATTTTTTGGAGGATTATGCGGAGGAGTTCCCTGGCATCTGCCAACGAGCGACATATGATGACCTCACACTTATGGAAAAGTTTTGGTGTGGGCTGGACAAGGACATTCTACCACAAAACAGCATTCTACCGGATTAAAAATATATCTAAATTATGGCACATGCTTACAATGCAAAATGCTGAACAGTTAGTTCATGCGTTCATTAGCTCAAGGCTAGATTATTGTAATGCTCTACTGGGTGGTTGCCCTGCTCGCTTAATCAATAAATTCCAGCTGGTCCAAAATGCAGCAGCTCGAGTTCTCACTAGAACCGGGAAGTATGATCATATTAGCCCGATTCTGTCAACACTGCACTGGCTCCCCATTAAACATCATATACATTTTTTAATCTTGCTAATTACTTACAAAACTAAATGGTTTAGCTCCCAGTACTTGAGCAAGCTCTTAATGCATTATACTCCCTCACGTCTTTTGTGGTTTCAAAAATCTGGCCAGTTGATAATACCTAGAATATCAAGTTGATATAAGTTGATATCAGAATCAACTGCAGTCGGTCGATCCTTTTCCTGTTTAGCACCTAAACTCTGGAACAGTCTTCCTAGCATTGTTCAGGAAGCAGACACACTCTGTCAGTTTAAATAAAAAAACACTAAAAACACATCTCTTTACCATGGCATACATCTAAAACATTATCAATTTCTATTATTCAAATCAGTTAAATTTATTGTTTTAGGCTGCATTAACTATTAACTATTAACGGAACCGGAACACTTCCCATAACACCTGATGTACTCGTTACATCAAAAGAAGAATGGCATCTACGCTAATGTTAGTCTCTCTGTTTATCCCGAGATTTACTGCAGTCTGGGCCGTATCCAGACCAGATGGTGGTCCTGCGCCTGGAAATGACCAACGCATCCCTGAAATGTCTGCAGAGAGCGTGTCAATTAAACTTGCCCCTGTAAATGCTGCATCGACACGACATCCTCATTAAACTTGTCTCTGGCGTGATGACTCCAATTGTTCGAATAATCTTACGAATATCTATTGATCTAACATGGCTTCTGACCATGTTGCAAGAATCATAATCATACACTATTTGTTCGTTTGCTGGCACCCTGACTGAACCTATTTCTCCCAAGGTTTTTTTCTCCATTTTGGCCCTGAAGGAGTTTTGGTTCCTTGTCACCGTCACCTTTGGTTTTTGGCTTTGTCAGTTGGGGACACTTACATTTCAAATATTTTACTGATCTGCCCGCATTGACACTATATGAAAATTGGAATTAGCTGGATAACATCACCGTTTTTGCCAGAGCGGCTGCACAGTTGAATCAAATTATGTTGCATTATTTTCCTGTTAACACTGTGAAGCTGCTTTGAAACAATCAGCATTGTAAAAAGCACTATATAAATAAAGGTGACTTGACATGACTTGACATTCGCTTCATCATGCCCTGTTGAAGTCTAACAGAGTATATCAACTTTGCTGTCTGAGTAGACGGATCCTCCTTTGAGTTGGGAAACACAGAACCCACCCAACATCCATCATCACATTGCCAATTCCAGAGCCCAGCCTTCCCTCACCCACTCACATGGACATTCAGCCAGAACTCACCACAGACGAAGAGCTCAAACCTGCCACGATGAGAGAGCCAGAACCTGAAAAGAGAACAGTGCCAGCCATTGCCCTGGATTCCTAGCCCCATAAAGAGTATCACCAGGTGTGTGAGCTGGCACCACCTGGATCACTGTGGGACGCCTGGTGGAGTATGAGGGTACGGACAAAGGACCACACCCACCATACCACTGCTGAGGGTGAGCTGGAGTGTAATTATTTGGAAAGTTTAGAGGAGCAAGTCTCTTTTTTTTCCTCCCGTCACCACTGATCCCGCCTAGCTCAGAATTTCCTGTTCCTTTCGTCATCACTGATCTCACCTAGTTTAGAGCCCCCTGTGTAATTGTCATCGCCCAGCCTCTCTCTTCCGCCTCCCCTTCACAATCTAACCAGCTCTTCAGCCCTGACTCTGCTGGTTCCCTACAGTCCAGTCCCTCAACATCTTCATTTACTCCACTCAAGTGTACAGATCTGTCTCAGGTCTTCCAGTTGCCAGCACCATCTAGGCAAGAGGTTCCCATAGCTTCACCTTTAGCTTCTGGCTATTCACTACACCTCGGCCAGTCGACTCACAAGCTCCGCCTTGGCTCCTCCCTCCCTCGGTTTCACCCAGAACCATCATGCTTCCTCCTCCTCCAGGTTCCCGTATCCCACCGGCTCCGTCCTAGACAGTTGTTGCTCCATCTTAAAGTGAAAAAGTTACATTTGAAGGCCAAGTATGATAACCCATACTCGGAATGTGTCCAGATGTGTCGGAATGTGTCGAAGTTTGTGCACACACATTAGGAGTAGTGAGTTGTGAACACACACACCTCAAACCATGGACACACACCCCCAAAGCAGTAGGCAGGTTTGGGGGTTAGGTGCCTTGCTTAGTAATTTCCAACTGGTATTTAAAATCAAACCCCCAACCTTCAGGTTACTACGTCTGACTCTGTAACCATTTGGACATGACAGCCCACAGACTTCTGGGTCATCAGCTATGGTTAGTCCCTCCACCCCTACAGCTTCATCGGGCTCCTTTTTCCCTCGGGCTCCTCCTCTGTCCTCAGTCCCTACTTTGTCACCTCAGTTCTCAGGCTCCTGAGCTCCACTTCCATTGCTCGTTGCGGTGTCTTCGGCATGGTCTCCTAAGCCATCAGAGTCATTCAGCCACTTCAGCTCACCGTCTACACCCTGGTGTACTCTGCCAACAGCTCCATCTCTGTCCATCATTGCCATGGTGCCTTCAGCCTAGCCTTGAGCATGGCTCCTCCCTCCATTTATGTGGGCTGTCACCCTGACTGGGCACTGGATCTCAGTTTGGCTACTCCTCCTATCCACGGCATCTTGGATTCTTCTGCCATCAGCAACTCCTGGAATCTGCCAGCATCTGCTCTTTCCTGGTTCCTCTCATCTGCCCTCCTGCTGGTTTCCAGTCCTTCACCAGCTCCTCGTCCACCTCCAGAACCCCCCACTGCACGAGGCTGTGCCTTTCCGCGGGGTGGGGGGCTGGCAGTTCTGTCACACTTTCTTTGTGTTTGGTTCTCATTTTCAAGTACTTTTAGTTTACATCCTGCTTCATTTACTAAAATTTTTTTGAGTGAACTGTTTCAAAGTAAATCCAACAAAAACATTTCCCTCAGTGCAATTAAAGATTCTCTTAACTGAATTTTACGCAAAAAAAATTTTTGACATCACAGCATTACTTTTGACAACAAAACCTACATCTGATGTCCTATAATATCCCAATATGCAAATGTTGTTTTAATCCATTAATTCCTGACTGATTAGTGCTGGTTTAGCTAGTGGAATACTAGAGGAATTACTTACTCTAGCTGATGAGGCTGATTGACCAGCACGTTCATTATAAGGCTAACCAAGTTAATCTTGCTGGTTAAACTAGTTATACACCAGCATCCAACATATCTTGGTGAGCAGTAATGTTCTTTTCAGCATTGATATCTTACTCACATCAGGTTTGCTTGGTTTTCTCAGGTGTGGGCTTCACGGTGATCCTGATCTCCTTGTATGTGGGATTCTACTATAACGTCATCATCGCCTGGGCTCTGTTCTACCTGTTCTCCTCGTTCACCAGTGAACTGCCCTGGATCAACTGCAACAACACCTGGAATAGTCCCAACTGCTCCGACCTCAATGATACTCTGCTCAACGACACGCATAAGGCCACTCCGGCGCTCGAGTACTTTGAGTACGGCCAGCACAAACACAAGCTGTCATGACAAAAGCATTTAACAAATATAGAGAAACCTCTCTACAATCATTACTGTACAATCAGCAAGAACAATCTTTATCTACACTGTATAAAATGGCAGATGATGTTATTTACATATTACATATTTACTGAATTACACAAAAACATTACATTTTTAACCAGTAAATCCTTTCTGCTGAATTAGGAAATGCCACAAAATAAGTTTTGTACCTTTATAATATACTAACTTCCCCATAATAACACAGGTGTTAAAAAGAAACACATGATGAATCAATGTGACTAGCTGAGGTACAGTAAATACTAATATATAAGGTAATAAACACAGTGTCATACACACAAACACAAAACAACATCATGGTAACACTCACACTAAATAATGTAATAAACATTTAACAACATAAGAAAAACCCTATATACATTACTGATAACACAAATTAAAAATACACTTTTTTAAAAAAATAACTTTTAAGATTATTAAAAGGAAACCCCATCAAATTTGATTCTGGGAATGTTAGTATACAGCTTTTGATTGTAAATAACTGTTCTTGTTTTTACTTCCAAAAACTTTTACAGTTAAAATTACAATCATGTTTAGCAGTATTTGTTTGCCCTGGTGTCTCTTGCACCTCCAGGCGAGGCGTGCTGCACCTTCATGAGAGTACTGGGATAGATGACCTGGGTTTGCCCCGCTGGCAGCTCACCGCCTGCCTGGCCGTGGTCATCGTGGTCCTCTACTTCAGTCTATGGAAGGGAGTCAAGACATCAGGAAAGGTTCGAGCTCTTATGCATCTCTGTGGTCTAGCCAAACTGATGTTCAAATGGTGTAAGTCCAGTGTGCGCAAGTCCTGAAAAGTGAAGCCAAAGCGCCTCGTTTGCCCCCAGGTGAATGGTCCCAGTATACTGTAGGTCATAAACCCCGCCCTCTCTGTCTTTTTTTTAAAGCTGTTTTCTGTCATTTTAGGTAGTTTTTATCACACTGGTGTAAGTTCAAGTGTTCATTTTTAAATAAGTTTGGTTTTAGTTAGTTATTAGAATAGATATTCGCTATGAAAATGGCTGATGTCATAATTGACAGCTGAGATTGACAGCTTCTCTGAGCGAAGTTGTCACTGAGGCACTAACAGACTTTTTCCAGGATTTTCAGGATGAGATTGGAGCTTCAACTTTAATTTCTACATTTCCATAACTGTTTATTTCTTACCAACATCATGAGTTGTTCTGTACTAGCAGGTACTGTGGGAGTGTGGGTGTGACCTTGATATCACTGCTCTACTTCCTCTCTACTGCGCAGACTCAGGTCCCAAGATCACCACTGCGCAGCTTCACTTTTCTTCAGTGGAACAGAGTGAATGCGCATTGTCCATCTTTTTTAACGGTCTATGGTGTAAGCGCACAGACTGACCAGACTAGGAAACCAGCTAACTAGAAAATTGCACTTTTGGCACTTTCCATAAACAGTGTAACAAAAAGAAATACATAGTATAAGGAGATCAGAAAATTGTGAGGGCCAAAACAAAAATTATATGAGCTTTTTATTTATATATTTATTTTATAAGAGTTTCCATTTTTTTCCCCCCACAATGTTAAATACAAATTCTGTCATGAAACTCTAGAGGATAGGCTGATAGGTCCTTAATTCAATCTGCTTGCAATCACACCATTCTCCTATAGGCTGACTGGTTCCTGTTGTATCAGTAGGCAATAAGCTTGCTGCTCAACCTTCAAATACTGGTCAGCATTTTCTGTTAGCAGTTGCAGCATGCTTTCAGAAACTCTCCACCATCCCCAGCTCCACCTGTATAGATCTGCCACGTGTAATTCATGCATGCTATTTTGTACAGCAGCCACAGCAGCATGTCTTACTTGCTCACAGCAGCGTGTCATGTATGTATTGGCAGTAGCAAGTCCCTTACTTCCTCTGCATCAGCAGATCTATTCCCGTCTGAACATTGTCAAATCCACACAGTCATATACCATTTTCACAGGGCGTAATAAATAAGCATTATGAATGTAATCAATCTGACATTTTCTTTGTACAAATTGAAAAAAATACTGATTATTTACTGTTTTTTCTTTCTGTGGAAAGTTGTAATGAGGGGAAATCGTGCTGAAACATGGTTCTGCACGAAATGTGTAACACAATTAACTATTATTTTTTTGTTAAATAAAAGTTCATAAAAATAAATACAATTTATAATTAGTCAAAATCAGAACCAACTTCTGGGGTGGGACAGATTAAAACTTATTTTCCATGTATTATTGTTATGTTAGATAATCGTAAAAAAAAAAAAATGTTTTTGATCGATTAGACATTCTTGCAAACGTATCACAAAAACAACTCAATTTCTTCAAAAATCTGGTTTGCAACTGTCATGAAACTGCTCTGTTTTTAGAAAATAAGTGAATAATAGACTGTTTTGTATAAATACGATGCATTGATCTTGTATGGTGACATTCATGATATTTGGGTGCAGGTGGTGTGGATCACAGCCACAATGCCATATGTCGTCCTCACTGTCCTGCTCCTGCGTGGAGTCACACTGCCTGGAGCCATCGATGGCATTAAAGCTTACCTGAGTGTGGACTTCCTGCGCTTGTGTGATGCTCAGGTACACACACACACACACAAATGTTGGGTTTCCATGTTTATGGGGACTTTCCATAGACAATGATTATACTGAACAGATTGTATATTCCCAAAAAATTCCCCACAACAAAGGGAATACCTGAGCCACGCGTAGCGTCTTCTCCATTAAATGCACATGCTATAATTGCATATTTATTGCTCTTTGAGAACCAGTGGCATTCATGCAAAGAGTTTTGATCAGTCAATAGCACCGACACAGATTCATGTGTGTGTGTGTGTGTGCTTACGAATCAATCTCTTGAACACCTCATAAGAATCGTTCATGTCATCGTCATGGAACGGCAGGTGAAGTTACTATTAACCTTAAGTAAGTTTTTCACGATACATGATTCTTTCCCGGTGGACCACTTGGCAAAGAGACCTCAAAGCGGCAATTTCAGAATTAGATTAGACACATGTGTGCAGCAGCAATTTGCAAAATTACCCTGTATTCACAAGTGTCTTTCATCTTTCTGCTGAATGAGTTTCCTGCAATTATCTCTAATGATAGCTGTTGTGCGGCCCCTTTTGTGCGGCTGGCCGGGGCCGTTTTGTGTCGCAGGTCTGGATCGAGGCAGCCACGCAGATCTGTTTTTCTCTGGGAGTGGGGTTTGGTGTGCTAATCGCTTTCTCCAGCTACAACAAATTCAGCAACAACTGTTATAGGTGAGCAAAGCCGAGTCATGTACTGAAGCAATAACGCAAACAGACACAGCGGGATTCAAGAGCGACACACACACATTTGCTCACACTTTGTATTGCTGTATTAGAACCCCTTTGATGCTTTTTAGCAAAGAGGCTTTTTACATGGTCATCTTGACATCGACTGTTTCATCAATATCAGGCTGAACAGAATAAAGCTGCCGATGTTTGTTGTGTTACAGAGACGCCATCATAACTAGCTCCATAAACTCCCTGACCAGCTTCTTCTCTGGGTTTGTCATATTCTCCTTCTTGGGTTACATGTCACAGAAGCACAACGTCGCTCTAGATAAAGTCGCCACAGATGGTGAGTGAGTGTGTTTGTATTGTGCAATCTCAGAAAAGACAAAATAAGGGGTACAAAAGCTGTCACTAGGGCAGTACTCTTAAAAAATAAATAAATAAATACTATCTATGTATTGGCCTATTTAATTAATTCCCCGGTTTCACAGACAAGGCTTAATATAATCCCAGACTAAAATGCATGTTCAAGGTTTTTATTTTTTATTTTAGCTAAAAGCAACTTGCACATCAGTGCCATTGTTTTGTCTCAAGATGCACAATGTTGAAAAAACAGCATATGCTGGTTAGGTATGTTTTGAAGCATGGTAGCTAGTTTGAGCGGTCAGTGCTGGTCCTAAACTGGTCCTAAAAAACTAGCTCCAGCTCAGGACCAGTTTATAACCAGCTCAGGACCAGCTTAAACCGTGCTTCAAAACATACCTAACCAGCATATGCTTTCTCTAAGGCACTTTTATAAAAGCGACTTAAATGTCCTAATTGAACTAAGGCATAATCCTGGTTTAATCTAAACCCTGTCTTTGAAGCCAGGCCTAAATATGCTCGCTGTATGGGTAAATAAGGCACAACTGTACCCCTTGAAAGTGTAGGCTACTGTGCCAGTGACAGCTTTTGTGCCTTTGTTTTTTTGTTTTGTTTTTGAGATTTTGAGAGTGTCATGTGATTGAACCGGTGCATCTAACATTACATATATTATTTCTACATGAAGCACATTTTTAACATTTAAAGTTGTATAAATTAACATTTACATTTAATAATTTAGCAGATGCTTTTATCCAACGGGACTTACAAATGAGATTATTACATTAAGAATACATTAAGAAATTAACATTTATCAATGATTTATGAACAATAGTGTTATAGTTTGTCGTAACTTATATTAACAAATGTAATCTTATTGTAGAGTGTTACCATTACATTTTTCTGAAAAACATGATCCCTGTTTCTGGGGCAATCAAGTTTTGTTTCCATAATTTTCACAATACTCAAGCAAGATTATTTTTCATTAGTGTCATACAGAATTTAAATAATATACTGCAGCATATGGAATTGAATTTAAACTATTTAGGTAATAATACTATTATTAACAATATTATTTATATATCATAAATATTAGATACATGCTCAATGCCCTCTATGAAATAAACATGTGGCACTGAATTCCTGATTGATCTTGTTCAAAGCTTAACTGTCAGAGTCACTGGAGCCGGTGTTCATTGTGACATACTCTTCCTAAACACCAGCGTCTGGAGACAGAGAATTATTCTCGTCTTCCTGAGAGCAAAATCAATATGTGCAATGCAGAATGTCAGTGGAATTCAAACATGTCGATTTGTCTAATTCTCAGCAACACTTCTGTCGGTCTGATTTGTTTTCTTTTGATCTTTAAAACCTTTTGATTACAGATGCTTGCCTAAATGCTTTAAAACAATTTTGCAGACAAGCATGATATACAAAAGAAAACCCAGTAATGTTGTAAATAATTATTACGATTTAAAATAACAGTTTTCTATGTGAATATATTGTAAAATGTAATTTATTCATGTGGTGCAAAGCTGAATTTTTCTAGCATCATTACTCCAGACTTCAGTGTTACCTTCTGAAATCATTCTAATATGCTGATTTGGTGCTCAGGAAATATTTCTTATTATTATCAATGTTAAAAAACACATTATGTTTGTGGAAACTGTGATGCATGTTATTTTTCAGGATTCTTTGATGAATAGAAAGTTCAAAAGAACTGCATTTATTTGAAATATAAATATGTTAATTCATTATAAATGTCTTTACTGTCGCTCTTTTGATAAATTTAATGCATCTTTGCTGAATTATTAATTTCTCTGTTTTTATCTAACTGACCACAACATTTTAAATTGAAAAAATAACATGATATAATTCAAATAGTGAAATAAAATCATAATAGTGTTTAAAAAGCCTTCCAATATTTCATAATTGTACTATTAGTCTAACATATGGAAAACAGTAAAAGTAAAGAATGTGAAGATGCTAAGAGCATAAACATTTTGACTGTTAGTATATAAAAACTATATAATGCAACATGGATAATATAATGTAATCATGGTGTATAATTTGTATTGATGTGATTGTGATATTCTAAAAAAAACTAAGACTATTACAGTGAGCTGCTCTCTCCAGTCTAAAGGTGTTGAATCTTTGCTCTTTGCTTCTCTCAGGTCCTGGTCTGGTGTTCATTATTTACCCAGAAGCCATTGCTACACTACCAGGTTCATCAGTGTGGGCTGTAATATTCTTCATCATGCTGCTCACTTTAGGAATCGACAGTGCCGTGAGTCCATGTGATAGACTTATTTTGTCCATCTTCACCTGCTCAATATGAAACAAAACTCCAGGTTGCATGTATTTACTGTATCGATGTGATGAATGGATGCTAATAAACACAACACTCTGTCCTCATAGCCTGGTAAATCCACCAGTGTAACCAAAGCTGCAACCTGTATTTCAGATGGGAGGGATGGAGTCAGTGATCACGGGACTCATAGACGAATTCAAATTCCTGCACAAACATCGAGAGCTCTTCACGCTTTTCATCGTGGTTTCCACGTTCCTCATCTCTCTCTTCTGCGTCACAAACGTACGTGAGAAAGAAACAGTCCTTTAATTAGAGTGCTCTCATCTAATGAGCTTTTCATCTGATTATGAAGAGTCTCTCAAAGACTTTTGTTGAATTTCTGTTCATTGTGATCATGCTCTTCTCTTTGGTTTCGTCTCATGTCACTTCTCTCTCCAGGGCGGCATCTATGTGTTTACCCTGTTGGACCACTTTGCCGCTGGGACATCGATTCTGTTTGGAGTGTTGATTGAAGCCATCGGCATCGCCTGGTTCTACGGTAAGGCTGATTCCTCTTCTTACATGTCCAGTGAAGCTGATGTGGCATTAGGGCTCTGATGGCCTTTCAGACGGCTGTGCTCCAGGGGCGCTCGCGCTCATTTAGCTCCCAGGGGTCCTTATATATGGCTTATGGACTCATATCTTTCTGGAATGCTCTGGTTTACTCTTTTTCACAAGGATTTGAAAAACCAACCACTTACGAATTTGCCATTCAATTTTGACTTTTTAAACATTTTAATTCAGTTTAACCTGATGTACTAAAAATAACAAAAACTAAAACTGAAATAAAAATTAATAAATAATATATAGGAATGAAAAAAAAAGACAAAAACAATAAAAATAGGAAAATAAATAAATAAAATGAATTCATAATGATTACAAAAAATATAGCATCTCAATTATACAAAAATAACATTGGCAGGTCATCTTGGCAGTGTTTGTGGCATATCTTGAATTACAATATATTTATTAACAATCTGACTGATGGTCCTATGGGAAAATGAAGAGAAATTCTAATTATTTACAAGTAACCACAAAAGTAATATTATAAAAGTAACCACAATAGTAACACAATTTTGCAGCTTAATAGACACTTTTGCTTTAGTAGAAACAACAGACAAATTGGATTGCTCAAGCATTTGTACAAATTTGCCTTTAGTCTTTATCTCTCTCTCTCTCTCTCTCTCTCTCTCTCTCTCTCTCTCTCTCTCTCTCTCTCTCTCTCTCTCTCTCTCTCTCTCTCTCTCTCTCTCTCTCTCTCTATATATATATATATATATATATATATATATATTCCACTGGATTAACAATTTTTTTGTTTTGGCAAATCATGATAAACTGTATTACTTTGTATGAATCTCATTGGTAACACTTGGTCATTATAATTGAATAATGGTCATTAGTTAACTTTAGTTAACTACATTAGTTAACATGAACTAATAATGAGCTGCGCTTATTAAGCA
Source organism: Gobiocypris rarus (assembly GCA_023029165.1). Classification (NCBI taxonomy): domain Eukaryota; kingdom Metazoa; phylum Chordata; class Actinopteri; order Cypriniformes; family Gobionidae; genus Gobiocypris; species Gobiocypris rarus. The sequence goes on from CM040926.1 coordinate 8,915,551, forward strand.
TTTATTTATCTTTGTTAATGTTAATTTCAACATTTATTAACACATAAAATCTTGTTAAAATTAGTTAATGCACTGTGAACTAACATGAACAAACCATGAACAGCTGTATTTTTATTAACTAACGTTAACAAAGATGAACAAATACAGTAACAAATGAACTGCTCATAGCTAGTTCATGTTATTTAAAACATCAACTAATGTTAACTTATGACCATAAGTGTTATCATCTCATTTGTACATTTTCTGACGACCTGCTTATGCTCCAGTGACGGTTATGTTCAGAGGTGGACCATTATGCCACCCCCATACATTTTATTTAAATAATATATATCCGTACAAATTCATATAAAATTGCCACCTTATAAAATAAATCATTTTTCCCATGACATCAAATTAGTAAGTCAGAGCGGATATTTTCACTTTTGGTGCTAAAAAGAGGCTTTTGCATCTGTCTGAAGAGGAAACAAGAGCTACAGTGGATTTCTCAAGCATTTTTTATATAACCTATAGGTGACATCTGGCTAACTGTGCTAAGGGTGGACATAGACTATTGTGGTTGCATAATACGATTTTATCCTGAAAATGATGGTTAGAAATTATTTTCAAATAACCCCTAAACGTTTCACGCATTGACTTTTTCCTCGAAAAGCAATTTGTTTGCCTTTGACAAACTGGTCAGGGGAATGTGAACTTTGCAAACATACCTGAGGCAAAAACGATTCTTGGAGACCTGAACTTCAGCATGACTCCATAAGCTCCAGACTGAGAGATCAGCATCAGAGAGCAATGTTCGAACCTCTGGATCTTGAGGCAGCAGGTCACAGGCTGCTGCTGTCAGTCAGGCCAAGACCATGCAGCCTGAGGCTTCAGTGGCCTTTTTGGAAGTTCCATTTCCTGGCAAACACCTGTGCCTTTGGACCTCTGCTCGTGACACAGCTCTGCTCTCGTTGTCGGCTGCATTCAGACATCAAGCCTTGATCAAAGCCCTGTGGCCAACCAGGCTCACAAAGCAAGAGATCTGCTATACATGGGAGCCAATATGAAGTTAGCTTCCAATCACTTTGTCATGTGCACTACTCAAAGTGACATTTTTTCATGGGGACCATGAACTGTGTAACTTAATATTGCTATATTCATACGTTAAAGTCAAGTAGGCATTTGAAGTTTAGGGGATAGATGGGACAGTTTTCATATTTATTATTTTTTCTTTCATAACTCATGGCTACAACAAATCTACATGCCATTTTTTTTACACGGCATAAATAGAAATATTTATGTTCCAAATGTGCATCTCCATTCAAAAGATTGGGGTCATTAAGATTTTATTCATCAAGGATGCATTAAATTGATTGTGACAGTAAATTGAGTAAGCGACAGTCTATTTGAAATAAATGCTGTCCTTTTGAACTTTCTGTTCATCAAAGGATTCTGTTTCCACAAAAATATAAAGTTGTTTTAAACATTGATGATAATAATAAATGTTTCTTGAACAGCAAATCAACATATTAGAATGATTTCTGAAGGATCATGTGACTCTGAAGACTGGAGTAATGATAGAAAATGCTTATGAAAATTCAGCTTTGATCACAGGAATACATCGCTTATATATATATACATTTACCAGTATGTGTGTTTTTAGGTGTGGATCGCTTCAGTGATGATATCCAGGAGATGATTGGACAGAGACCCGGCCTCTATTGGAGATTGTGCTGGAAGTTTGTTAGCCCGTGTTTCCTTTTGGTAAGTTTACAATCAAGATTCCTCTCTTAATAACAACGCAAATAATTCCATGCCATTTGTGTCATGAAACTCCTTTATTTACCATTAAACAATACTTGTTTTCTCTTCCCTTCATTCAGTTCATGGTTGTTATCAGTTTTGCGACGTTCAACCCTCCCAAGTATGGTTCCTATTATTTCCCCACTTGGGCTACGATGGTGGGTTGGTGTCTGTCCATATCGTCTATGATCATGGTGCCTCTCTACGCCATTTACAAGTTCTGTTCTCTGCCAGGAAGCTTTTGTGATGTAAGTATTCCAGACGGTGAATATGGAAAAAACTTTATCGAGGTGCATTGTCATCACATTTATTTTTGTAGCGCTTTATACAATACAGATAGTTTCAAAGCAAATAATCCAAACTTAATTTCCAATTAAAACCGACTTCAATTTCAGCTGTAAAACAGCTCTACTGAAGACATAGTCATTATTCAGCTCAATTCAGTTCAATGACATTGTTGATGCTACAAAGTTAGTGTCATTATCAATTCAACTCAATTAATTTCAAATTTTGTTCTCATCCAATAAAAGGTATGCACATGATGTCACAGTAGGCGGGAGTCACTGGGGTTACACTCACTGTGTGGCAAAAGGACTGAGTGGCATGCAGAATAAGTGTTCTGATTGAATGCTGTGAATGTGCGATTAGAGAATAGGATCTAATCCAAGTGAGAAGGACACAAGTAATACTAATAGAGATTATGCTATCTAAAAGCAGCCATATCACCCTGTTTCCCACTGAAGCTAAGCAGGGTAGAGCCTGCTCAGTACCTGACCTCTTGGAAAAACTAGGTTGCTGCTGGAAGAGGTGTAAGCGAGGCCAGCAGGAGAAGCTCACCCTGTGGTCTGTGTGGGTCCTAACACCCCAGTTTAGTGATTGGGACACTATACTGTAACAAGCACCGTCCTTCGGATAAGACTTTAAACAGAGCTCCTGGCTCTCTGTGGTCATTAAAAATCCCAGGATGTCCTTTGGAAAAAGAGTAGGGGTGTAACCCCGGCATCCTGGCCAAATTTACCCATTGGCCTCTTTCCATCATGGCCTCCTAATCATCCCTTTATACTGATTGGCTTCATCACTACTCCTCTCCACCAATCATCTGGTGTGCGGTGGGCAGTCTGGTGCAATATGGCTGCCGTCGCATCATCCAAATGGATGCTGCACATTGGTGCTGGTTAAAGAGATTCCCCCCTTGTATATGTAAAGTATTTTGAGTACCCAGAAAAGCGCTATATAAATGTAACAAATTATATTATTATTATTAATCATAAAAGAACTTGACTAGAAATGGTATCGAAGGCCGCACTTAAATCAAGCAGCTATCCAGATAACTTTAAAAGTTTACAAAATATATTAAAATGTCCAAAATATCCATTGATGTCTGCATCGCTTTAATTTCGCCAGCAAACCCCGTCTTGAAGTAAGACCAAGTGTCAACTCTAATTTATTTTTATATACTGGATTTATAGTGTTGTTTAACAGATACAGATTTTACAGGCTTTGTTTTATATCTCCCCGGCATTGATAAATGTAATGAAACTCGATTCCTGGCCACATGTCAGTGTCCATGGACCACTGGTTATTTGGTAAGTTGTAAGGGTCACTGTTGAGTCCAAGCAGATAATTGTTTGTTTTACTCCCATTTTCAGTTTCCCCTACTAAAACCAGTCATGTTGCAGGATGTTTAGCCACTCAGACCCGCTCTTAGGGGGCATGTCCTGGCAGGGAAAGTGACATCAATGCATACCCTCTGTAGTGTCAGAGCAGCTGAATTGACTCAATATCACTCAATATTCATTGTCTTTTTTAAAAGTAATAATTGCTACTACTAATTGAACCACTTCTAAACATTCATCACTATGCAGAAATCATAAATGCATTATTGTTGATATTAACATCCTTGCACTCATCTTGTTGTTTCCATGATTTTGTGTGAATGTGTTGTGCTATTATCTCGGCAGAAACTGGCGTATGCCATCACTCCAGAGACTGAACATCACTTGGTGGAGCGCGGGGAGGTCCGGCAGTTCACGGTAAGATCTTATTTCCAGGATCATGGGTGGAAAAAAATCAGACAGCTGTTTCATGTGTACTAGGAAGATTACATAAATTTTATGGATGAACTTTCAATTATGCTAAACATGACATTTTTCTTCAGTTATCACAGATACAGTGCTAGACTTTTAGGCCAGTCCGATCCTCAGTGCAGATATGCTGGGATTGTTCTAGCCTCACTAATATTCCTCCGTAAGAGCATCTGTAAACATTTGATCTGTGTGCCTGCTTTCACACTCTTAAAAGAAAATATTCTACAGTATATAGGACATTAAAGGGTTCAAATGTAGAACCTTTTAGGGGTCCCGCTTTATGTATTTAGTTTTAATGAATTAATTTAATGAATTAATTAATTTACTACTTTCTAAATAACCTTTTTGGCATATAGGGTTCTTTAAAGCAATGTTTTCCAATGTGTTATAACAGATTGTCAGGTGTGCCATGAAAAATTATCAAATTCCCAAAAATTAGTAAAAATAAATGCTACATATAATAATATATCATCGCGATGTCTGGCCGAAACCTTGTATCTCTATATTTCGTCATTTTGTTTATAAAATAAAGCTATTGCAACTAAACCTCGTAACTCTATTGGCTCCTCAAACTGTCAGTCAAACCTCATATCTCCACCCCGCCTCCAATTAGAATGTGCAGTTTGGAGATATGCTTGTTTACAATGCAAGGGAAAATAAATCTGAAGTTTGCGTCAAGTACTTTTCTACAGTGTCCATAAAGGCAAAAGTTTTTTTGTATTTTAAGAGCGGAGAATTGTCTTTGCCGTCTAGTTGAAGCAAATATATTATTTTAAATGTCCTGTATATGGCACATATTTTGTATCATGGGATTTTAATCATGGGTTTTCAACAACAAGAAAACTGAGCGACCATATAGCTACTATAAACTTTGTATCCTGTACGTCGATGAAAACGTAATGCGATGCACTTACTGCCTCCTACTGTCATTTGCTGGTCAAAAACCACGTAACTCCATTTGATCTTGATGTTCATAAAATGCTAATATGATAATGACACGTGCAAGTGTCTGACCATAGCTATAAAAGTCACAATACCAACTTCGACGACTTGTATTTGTTTAATTAAATACAAAGTTTCTGTCCAACAGCGACGACATGCAAATGTGATGTTTTATCATCACCAACAGCATCATACTGTTAACTTATTGTGTTCCTACCTGACTTAAGCTCAAGTTTCACATTAAATGTGAGTACAACTTTTAATATAATCTAGTTTTAAAATGTCACTTGAAGCATTTTTGTTATGTTTTTATATAGTGGTGTGCCGGGAGATTTTTTTACTTATCAAAACTGTGGCGTGGCAACTGTGGGAAACACTGCTTTAAAATCAAGAACACTAGGGTTCTTTTATATATAATTTTTTTTTTCTAAAGGTACATTTACACAATAGTGATGTATTAAAAATGGAAAAGTTTTTCCTTTGTGTTTTTTTGCATATAGACGACAATGTCAAAATGATCCCTGTTCACATACTAGATCCACGAAAATGATTAAAAACACTGTATTATGCAGGGCAGGCCAGTAATTAATGTCACTTTGTAAAGAAGCATAACTTCAAAAATAAAAAATTTTGTACAGTGCAGTGTGTAGTATTTATGAGGATATATTGACATACATACAATATAATATACATAACTATGCTTTAATTGGTGTATAAAGTTTTTTTTATTACCTTAGAATGAGCCATTTAAATATTCATACACCGCGGGTCCGCTTACAGTGAAATCGCCATTTTGCGCCGCCATGTTTTACAGTAGCCCTAAACGGAAAAACTGCTCTACATAGCGCTAGTCACTCTCTGCTTTCTCTGACGACATTTTTGTCCTGTGATGGCCACTGTAGCTTCTCTATGCGATTGCAATTCACAACCTCACTGCTAGATGCCTAACATGACTTTTGTCTCACAGCTTCAACACTGGCTGGTGGTTTGAGCGGCACTCTACATGGAGGTAATGAAGGCACCGGAGGACTCGGCTTGACAAGATCAATGCGTGTCAGTGCCAACAGAAGCGTATTACTAGTTGTTTCTTTCTCGCATAATTGGACGTGGCTGTTTCGTGACTTCGATCACAATGTGGTTGACATTCTGTCAGTATCAGTTTTACTCTCAGTATACGATGACTGTTATGATGGCTGATGTTGTCCCCACTGACTGTTGGTTTATTAATGTTTATTTATTTCTTCTTTTTTGTGATCAGAGTACAACAGAGCCTTATTGATAAATGTAATTGAAGTGTCAAAAACTGTACAAAATACATCTTTAGCAACACTAAAGTTTAGAAAAGTGTAAATAGTGCTATTGCAAAAATAAATCTATCCTCTTTGTGTCTGAGAATTGCAAATGCCTTTATGAATGATCAGCAAGTTCAGTTGATCTCAACAAGTTTCATGCTTGCTTACATTATCGATCATTTGCAAGTTTGATGCATATATGACGTCGCAGAGAAGAGCTCTCTTCACAGAATACTATATATTGCAATAAGGTTTAACCGTTGGTAACTTTGAATCTGTTTAAGGGGAGCCAACAGTTGCTCCATGTTTGCAGAACTGCAGAAAAATACATCTGTAGGCAACAACATGCAATGGGTCAGTCAATGATTCCTTTTGTGGGCTATTTGCATTCATCTTTGCATTTACTCCATGCGGTGGTAATCTTCCAAACGACCAAACACGGTGGCATTTATGATATTTCTGTCACACTGAATGTTGTCATCCACGACTGTACTACTGGACTACTGGAGATTTATTTACACTGTCAAAAAAAAGAGTACAAAATTGTACCTTTTACCTCTAAGTCAGGGGTGGGCAAGTTCAGTCCTTGAGATTTGATATCCTCCAGAGTTTAGCTCCAACCCATCTAAGCCACACTATAATAAAACGTGTGGCTGCAAGCATGCATTGCAGCATTAAGTATGTCACCATTATTGAGATTCATATGCTGATTCTTGATATCTGTGACTTTGCCCCCTCTATCTAAACTTTGCCCCCTTAGAATGTTTAAAAATCAGAATTCAGAACATCTGATCTGTGGCAAGAAAGTATCGTTGGTGAATATTCTTTATTATTATTTTTATTCAGTGATGAGTTTAGTCAAACATTATTCTTCATGATACAGTTTGTTCATGGCTTCTTTTGTTTTGAACAATCATGTGTTTTGTTTACACTGTAACAAAAACCACAAACTTAAAAATTCAAGTCAAACTGACTAACTAAAGGAAACACTGATCTCCATAATGGTGACCAAACTTTTTCCATAAATCATCAACATCTAAACCTGTTAAATCTCAATAAGAGCTTCTATAGACGTCTTTCAGGGTTGGAGCCAAACTCTGCAGGACAGCGGACCTCTAGGACTGAACTTGCCTACCCCTGCTCTAAGTAGAGGAAAATTGTACCCTAAGGATCGTTTTTGTACCTTTAAAGGTACAGTTATATGTTTTGTTCCCCAAGGAACAAAATTGTACCTCCAATGGACCTTTTTTTCTGAGAGTGTAAATTAAGTTTATTACGAATATTTGTCTTTAAATTTAATGATTTCAGTGCCTGCTGAAATTTGTTAACTACTGAAATATCAATAAAGAGGAAAAGGAATTTGATTGTTTCTTAACAATAAAACTCTTCACGTCGTTGAAGTTTGTGGAAGAGAAGTGCTGATTTCATGCTGTGGACATATCACAAAATAGGCAATAACCTGGACAAAACCAGTTTCAAGATTCTTCTAAAACAAATTCAGTTTAGGACATTTTATTGTACTGTATACCCAGCTAACAAGGAACAAGGCTTACATTCTGGTAAGGTTCTCTCAAAATTATGAACAGACCTTCTTCTTTTACCATTAATATAATGGTTGTGTTTATTCATTAAGTTATTTGGTCTTTAATAATGTTCTCAAAACAAAAATATTGATTATACATTGTTCATGGAAAATGTTTTTCCTGAAACATTTTAGTTGGATGTTCAACTTTAACTTGTATTGAACCCAGAATGTTGTCAATACCATTAGATCGCAAGGTTCAAACTAAAATGTGTTGTTATCAGCGATGTGATTTGCTAAAACTGTCCCTCAGCTGTGGCACATCTGTGGTATAAGCTTACATTTTTTTGTGATGGAATTTCCTGATTATGACATAAAATAATATATTACAAACATGGACCCTAAATATGTTAAAGTCACCATGAAATCAAAGATTGACCATTCTTATTTCAATTGAAAAAAAATCATGTAATACCCTACAATTTTTTCTTTTAAGCCGCTTCACTTGGATATACTTCACAATGTGAAAGAAAAGACTACCGCATCTTCCATTTTACGATTAACATTCATTATTCTGTCATATAGCTTATTTATTAAAACATCCCTTTATATAAAAACTGCTCTTCTTATTCAGAGTCATTTCTACTGTGTGTTTCATCTGAATGTGATTGAACTCAGATCTTCCTGGTGACCCCTTCTGGTTGATATTTCAACCCATCATTTTGGTCTATTTTCTAAAGGAACTGGCTATTCCTCCATTTAATTTTTTCCAGTGAGTAATTTATTTGTTTCTGTAATGCTGTCCTTTTTCATGTAGTTTTCTCTCTAGGCTTAGAACTCTAAAATGTTGATCTACACATGCTTTAACAACAAATGTTCAAGCTTGTAATGTTATTAACACAGAAATCTTTATGTATGGTAAGTCATCGGTCATCGCATACACCAGAAAGAACAGTTGCGGTCAGCAAATAGTCCAGAACTAAACCAGCTCTAACCAGCATAAACCTGCCTTAATAAGCATAAACACTTCAGCTGATATCTTTTTTTCTCAGTATAAATAACTGTATTTAACTGTAAGTTAAATTTAAGTTTAAAGGTACTTACGTGGGAGAATAAGTATTTGATACACTGCTGATTTTGCAGGTTTGCCCACAAAGCAAGAAGTCTGTAATTTTTATCGTAAGTACTCTTCAACTGTGAGTGATGGAATCTAAAACAAAAATCCAGAAAATCTATTTTTTTTAATTAGCATTTTATTGCATGACATTATTTGATACTAGCCTGACAAGCCAGACCCACATCAAGATGTTGGGTCTGGGAATTCACCATTGACAGGGCTAAATCTGAGGGGCGGGATAAACGGTTGTCTTTCAAATTCCCTCTGCACGCAAAGACAACGATGGCAAGGAACCAAAACTCCTTCAGGGCCAGAATGGAGAAAAAAACCTTGGGAGAAACCAGGCTCAGTCGGGGTGCCAGTTCTCCTCTGGCCGACGAACAAACAGTGTATAATTATAATTCTGGCAACATTACAGTTAAGGGGCTGTATTCACAAAACATCTTAAGGTTAAAAGTAGCTCCTTACTTGCTGATTTAGGAGAAACTCTTAAAACTAATGGGTTTTTTTAGGACTCCTAAATGTTTGCTCTAAGAGTATTTCACAAAGCATTTTAGCCTTAAAAACTAGCTCCTAAATCCATGAAACGCTAGGAGTAGTCAAGTGGACTCCTATAACCCAGCTAGACCTGATGTCACTTTAGCTTTGCTTGCTCAGCCACAACTATTGTGTTTCACAGACACAGTTACAGCAGCCAAAAAAAAGCCAACACAACTACAGGGACCAAGAGTCCAACTAAAGCAAACGCTTCTCACCACAATGGTGACTTCAAATGAACCATAAATCATCAACATCTAAACCTCTGTTAATTTTCTGTAGACGTCTGACAGAAATAGTCAAAGTGTCTCTTATATCTGTGATTAAGGGCAGCACCAGTGTATGAGTGGGAAACACTGGCTCCTCACAGCAAGAAGATCCTGGATTGAGTCCTGTGCCAGAGAGTATTTCCTTCAGGTCTGGTTTCTCTCATGATCCAAAGATGTGTGAATTACAGATGCTAAGTTGGCTTAAGTGTCTAAAGGTGTGAGATAAGTTTCTTTTATTTTCAAGATTTTGGACAAACACACACTGTCTGTGAGTTGATTTGCAATTACAAAAGGAATATATGTCCACAATGAGCACATTTGAACTGTTTAACCTTGAGGTTCCATGAACGTCTATATCAGACGTGCAGATCACGTCCAAAACAGACGTCATAAAAACGTTTATTCTGGCTCCTCAGTGGACGTCTTTTCAACGTTCGCCTCTAGGGTCAAAGACGTTGAAACTTTGCTTAGTGGGATGTTATTAGAATGTTACCACTAAACATTTTTAGAATGTTTTTAAAGAATGTTATCCTAACTTTTAAAAGAACATTCTGGGAACAAAAATAAAACTACCGCTGAAAACATTTATAGAACAATGTAGGTAATGTTCTCAGAACATTCTTATAACAAAAAAATTCTAGCTGAAGTCACTAAGACCAAATCACAAACAATCATAATGACTGTTGCGGACCTTTTTCCCCTTTTTCTCTTCCACTTTGCTTCATGTATACTCACTGTCCTATCATAAAAAAGGCAAAAATGCCAAAATGAATAAATATGAATAAAATAATGTCTGATTACCTGTGGCAGTTGTTTCATGAGTTCACACTTACAAATGATCAGATATGTAAAAGAGTAAAATAAGCCTATTTGCCATGTAGTCCGAGAGGAGCAAGGTCTCCAAGCCCAAAACCAGATTAGGCCTACTCCCCTGAATCCCCGGCTGGGCAGAGAGTAAGGAGTCGGGGTGGTGGAGGGATGCAGAAAACTGTGGAGGTAACTAGGTGATTCGGCTGTGTATACTTTATACCTCCTCTCGAGCTGATTTTATAGTGCTCCTCCCGAACTTGTTTATAAAACATAATTTGTCGCTTGAATTCTGCAATCTCTCTGAGGCTGATAAATAGCTGTTAAATAGCGGTTTTAAGAGAAAACTCTTAGCTAAGAACGTTTACTGCTATTTAGGAGAACTCTTAGTGCTAAGATAAAATGTTTTGTGAATATGGCCCCAGAAGTCATATTAGCTAAATAGATATTTGCAAGATCCTTCGAAAGATTGGAGTCGTCATGCTGGAGACAGGTTTATTGAGGATGTCATGTCGATGCGGCATTTACAGGGCAGAGTTTAATTGACACACTCTCTGCAGACATTTCAGGGATGCGTTGGTCATGTCCAGGCGCAGGTCCACCATCTGGGCCCGTATTTATCAAGTGTCTTAGAATTACAAGAACACAGCGAAGAATTGACTTAAGAGTAAAAAAAAAAAATCTTGGCTCAAAGCTGTGCTTAAAAGTTAGTTATCAAGCATCTCAGTCACACTTTAAGTGAAGTCTAGGACTCAATCTTAAGTGTCAGTCTTAGAGTTGATTTACAACACTTTGCTGTGCCACAAAAGCCGCGTTTCCACCGCAGGAACTTTGAGGTGGTACTCGGTGTGTTTCCACCGCAGGAACCAGGGTCTAAATGAAGTTCTGGGTAAATATTTCCCCCTCCGATAGTCCCTGCTTGCGAGGTAGTACTTTTCAAAGTTCAGGAACTTTCGGGGGGTGGAACTTGGGCGCTGAACATGCTGATTGGTTGAGTTCACGCAGCATTTTATTTCAACTGGCATTTTCATTTGCTCTTTCTGTCCGGTGGCGCGCGTTCGTCTCGCCATCTCACAGTCAATGTCCATAATAGCTGATAATAACATACGTTGTCTTATTTTAAATCTAGCTTTACACACTTAAAGCAGAATACGTTTTAGTATCAGTGCTCTCTTTTCCGCCGTTTTGTTAACTAGGCTGCCTCTTTAGTAAAGCAGTACATAACCAACAAAAGCAGCGCTGCTTGAATCTCCTCCATACTTGTTATTGTTGCATGCAGTGTCACGCAAAAATTATTACTGTCCGTCGGTGACTGGGAGGAGCAGTCGCGGGCAATCCTACATCACCGGACTAATAATTTGCCTAATCTTCATGGTACTTTAGATCGCGGTGGAAACGCAGACAGTAGCAGGTCTGGGGGGAAAAAAGTTCCTGTAAAAAAAGTTCCTAGTACAAATTGGAAGCGGGGCTAAACAGGATGTTGGTGGATGTCATAGGCATGAACCAATCACTGAATTCAGTGTTATTATTTCAGAATATTCTCAGATAAATTCACATTGAATGGTGAATGGTGAAATTTACATTGAATGGTGAAAGTATACATTCAACACACATTTGACAATAAATAATTTTCAAGACAATACATTATAATATACACATTTGAAATAAAAGATAAACATGTTTTCCATCATGTCTTAATTAACATTTTTAAACTGGTGTGCTTTTAACTGACCTGCCTATATATGGCCTAGATTTTTTAATATTATCACCCACCATGGATTCCAAAAGAAAAGCAAACTGGTGGGAGGAAGAAGCACTACAGCTGGCTGAATTAGTCGAACAGCGGAAATGTCATAAAAGGCAAGTTCCGCCTGACATTAACCAGCACTGTCCAAACGATACTGTTTGATGAACTGCTCGTCGTCAGGGGCGCAACTACCCAGTGCCAGAGGGGTATGCAGCAACAATTTTGGCGCCCCCCAATATTAATATTAAGAAATTAATCTGTTGGTATCAAGTGGTCCCCCTACACTTCCACCTAATGTTAGACCTACCTGTTTCCTTCCCCTGTCTTTCCTGATCCACCATCCTCACACCTGAATGAAATGAACTCACTGAATATAGCATATTATATATATATATTAAATATAGCAGCCTAAATTCAATTCTTAAATCAGCCTAGTGATGGCATCAGATAAGACAACTATTATGCAGTAAGGTTGTGGTGCTGTTGAAATTACATTCACATTTTGGAATTTAAAAAGTACAAATATGGCAGACACACATACACACACAGACATAAATACATACACACACATATACATATACATATATATATATATATATATATATATATATATATATATATATATATATATATATATATATATATATAATCTATTAATGATTCAATGGTAAATCAGACATATTGCATAAGTTATGTTTTCCAGCTTCTAGTCATTTATTGTGCATGCTTCCTTATATTTACCAGTTATTATTTTGCATTAGTTGTTTTCCAAATTGATGTAATTTATTGTACATGGCCTGCTACCTTATATTTTCCAGTTTTCAGCTCAGCAACCTCGTTTTGCATATAAACTAGCCTTAATTTAATCCCCCATTTGGCTGCTACATTCCTAGTGTTAGCAAACGCTAGCTGGTCTGTTAACATGAATATGTGCAAGCCTCCAAGCACAGACGCCACACTTTAAATCCTACCTGTTGCCTTTCACTATCCACTTGTTAAGCTGCTGTCGCATCCCTTGACATGCCATCTCCTTTTCCCTCTTTCTTTTTATATTTTTAACCCCCGACAGCTTTTTTGCTTTATCCATCTTTCAACAACTTTGAGTATAGTACTATGACAACTGTACTCCTGCTCGCTTAGCGCTCACGGGTGCAGCGCCCACTCGCGATATTCCATTATTATCCCAAATTATTTTATGGAATCTTATGAGGGCGCCTACTCTAGCCTGTTAGTCCTCTAAAATGTTATATAATATTGAGGAAATACAGAAATGATTTAGAAACGCACAACAGCATCTACATTTAGAGAATTAAGAAAAGAAAAAAAATAATTATACCATCGCTTTGGCGCCCCCAAGGTGCTGCGCCCCTATGCGCCGCATATAGCGCATACCCACTTTTTGCGCCACTGCTCGTCGTCAAATATTTCAAAAATATTCTCCCTCTCCAGAAAGTTTTGCGCACATCTTTGTCTTCTCTTTGCAATCACAAGCCCCTAATGGCAACTCCTAACCACTTGAGAGACCTCTCGAGCTGTCTTAAATAACTGGGAGAGTAAGAGTGATTCTTACCTTTAAGAAATTTGATAACTTGCCCTTATACTTAAGTTTGAAAGTAGGAGTAAATTTCATGAATTCTCAGCACTTAAGACTAAAATGCCACTTTGAGAAGCTTGATAAATACAGGCCCTGTATACGGCCCGGATCCGGCTGACTGCAGTAAACCTCGGGATAAACAGAAAGACTAACATTAGGGTAGATGCAATTCTTCTTATGATGTAACGAGTACATCAGGTGTTATGGGAAGTGTTCCTGGTTCCTGGCTGAATAATATAAATTAATAATGTTCTATGTGTATTCCATAGTAAAGAAATGCATTTTTAGTCTTGATTTAAACTGACAGAGTGTCTGCTTCCTGAACAATGCTAGGAAGACTGTTCCAGAGTTTAGATGCTAAATAGGAAAATGATCGACCGCCTGTCATGCTGGAAGACCCAGCCACGACCCATCTTCAGTGCTCTTACTGAGGGAAGGAGGTTGTTGGCCAAGATCTCGTGATACATGATCCTATCCATCCTCCCCTCAATACGGTGCAGTTGTTCTGTCCCCTTTGCAGAAAAGCAACCCCAAATAATGATGTTTCCACCTCCATGCTTCACGGTTGGGATGGTGTTCGTGGGGTTGTACTTCTTCTTCCTCCAAACACGTTGAGTGGAGTTTAGACCAAAAAGCTCTATTTTTGTCTCATCAGACCACATGTTCTTCTCCCATTCCTCCTCTGGATCATCCAGAAGGTCATTGGCAAACTTCAGACGGGCCTGGACATGCGCTGGCTTGAGCAGGGGACCTTGCATGTGCTGCAGGATTTTAATCCACGATGGCGTAGTGTGTTACTAATGGTTTTCTTTGAGCCTGTGGTCCCAACTCTCTTCAGGTCATTGACCAGGCCCTGCCGTGTAGTTCTGGGCTTATCCCTCACCTTCCTCATGATCACTGATGCCTCACAAGGTGAGATCTTGCATGGTGCCCCAGACCGAGGGAGATTGACCATCATCTTGAACTTCTTCCATTTTCTAATAATTGTGCCAACAGTTGTTGCCTTCTCACCAAGCTGCTTGCCTATTGTCCTATAGCCCATTCCAGCCTTGTGCAGGTCTATAATTTTATCCCTGATGTCCTTACACAGCTCTCTGGTCTTGGCCATTGTGGATAGATTGGAGTCTGTTTGATTGAGTGTGTGGACAGGTATATTTTATACAGGTAACGAGTTCAAACAGGTGCAGTCAATACACATAATGAGTGGAGAACAGGAGGGCTTCTTGAAGAAAAACAAACAGGTCTGTGAGAGCCGGAATTGTTACTGGTTGGTAGGTGAAAAAATACTCATGTCATGCAATAAAATGCAAATTAATTATTTGAAAATCATACAATGGGATTTAATAGATTTCTGTTTTAGATTCCATCTCTCACAGTTGAAGTGTACCTATGATTAAAAAAAATTACAGACCTCTACATGCTTTGTAAGTAGAAAAACGGCTCGGGTTATGTATATAACCCTTGTTCCCTGAGAAAGGGAACGAGCACTGCGTCGGAACAACGAATTTGGGGACACTCCCTAAGCAACAGCATGTCTGAAGTAGGAATGAAACTATCCCAATTCCGATTGGTGTTGCGTCATGATGTAGATGTGACGGCATACCCGGAAGATACATAAGGGGAGCCGGCGCATAGTAACGGCAATTATCGCGATGAAGCATGCGCTCCAGGCGTGCCGAGGTGTGGTGACGCGACGCAGTGCTTGTTCCCTTTCTCAGGGAACAAGGGTTATATAAATAACCTGAGCCGTTCCCTTTCGAGGGAACTCACACTGCGTCGGAACGACGAATTTGGGGAACCAGTACCCACTAGGCCACACCAAGGGTAGCACCTGCCCTAGTGTGAAGCCGGAGACCGGGAACAACTAGGACTGGAGCACCCTTGCGCCAGGCGTCGCAGGGAGGTGCAAGCTATAGACAGCTGTACAGAACTCCTGTGCAGACTCCACTTCCCTTCTTCCGTCGTCACGTGAGGCGGAGGATGAAATGCCTGAAGAACCAAAGACCTGACCACACTAGATGGTACCTTGGGCATGTAGCCCGCCCTAGGATGTAAGATGGCCTTTACTCCGCCAGGGGCAAACTCCAGGCAAGTCGGCGTAAACGCCAAGGCCTGAAGGTCAATCAATCAACTTTATTTATATAGCGCTTTTACAATGACGATTGTTTCAAAGCAGCTTCACAGTGTTAAACAGGACAACATTGCAACAAAATTTGATTTGGCTAGTTTAATTTGGATAGTTTATAGAATTATATATGACCAAATTAATAAATTCTATTTGTATATTTAGTTGAGTAACTTGGATCATAATTTGAGTGTCCCCAACTGAGCAAGCCAAGCCAAAGGCGACAGTGGCAAGGAACCAAAACTCCATCAGGGCATGATGGAGAAAAATAAACCTTGGGAGAAACCAGACTCAGTCGGGTGCCAGTTCTCCTCTGGCCTATTATTAACAGTGTATAATTATTACTCTGGCAACCTTGCAGGTCATAAATCATATTAGATAGGAATATTCGAAATTTTGGGTATGGCCTTGCGAGCGGGCTCATTTAGGATGGCGTCGATTACACAAGAATATGAATACTTGAAAGATTGGAGTTATTGCGCGGAGGCGGGTTAATTGAGTATGACGTTCGGTGAGGCAAATTCAGAGGAGACACTAATGGACACGGTCTCAGCAGACACTCCAGGATGAGCTGGTCATGTCCAGATGCAGGTCCACCATCCGATCCGGACACGGCCTGGATCCGCCGACTGCAGTAAACCTCGGGATAAACAGAGAGGCTAACATTAGTGTGGATGCCACTCTTTTTATGATGTAACGAGTACATCAGGTGTTATGGGAAGTGTTCCCGGTTCCGGCTGACCTAGTTAATGCAGCCTAACAATCAGTCATTTGATTTGAATAAAGAAAGTTAAAAATGTTCTATGTGTATGCCATAGTAAAGAGATGTGTTTTTAGTCTAGATTTAAACTGACAGAGTGTGTCTGCTTCCCGAACAATGCTAGGAAGACTGTTCCAGAGTTTAGGTGCTAAATAGGAAAAGGATCGACCGCCTGCAGTTGATTTAGATATTCTAGGTATTTTCAACTGGCCAGAGTTTAGAGACCGCAATTGACGTGATGGAGTATAATGCGTTAAGAGCTCACTTAAGTACTGGGGAGCTAAACCATTTATTGCTTTATAAGTAATAAGCAAGATTTTAAAATGTATGCGATGTTTAATAGGGAGCCAGTGCAGTGTTGACAGAACTGGACTAATATGATCGTACTTCCTGGTTCTAGTAAGAACTCGAGCTGCTGCGTTTTGGACCAGCTGGAGTTTATTTATTAGGCGAGCAGGGCAACCACCCAGTAGAGCATTACAATAATCTAGCCTTGAGCTCATGAACGCATGTACTAATTGTTCAGCATTTTCAAACGAAAGATTGGTATCAAAGAGCACACCCAGGTTCCTCACTGACGACGAGGGCTTGACAGAGCAGTCATCGAGGGTTAGACAGTATTCTAGGGCACTACTTGTGGAGCTTTTCTGTCCGATAATTAAAAATTCATTTTTTTCTGAATTAAGTTGCAAGAAATTACTATTCATCCAATTTTTAATATCAGCTATGCATTCCGTTAATCTTATGAATTGGTAAGTTTCGTCAGGGTGTGAAGAAATATAGAGCTGAGTATCATCAGCATAACAATGAAAACTAACGCCATGCTTCCTAATGATATCTCCCAGTGATAGCATATACAGGGTGAAAAGCAACGGTCCTAACACTGAGCCTTGCGGTACTCCATACTGAACTTGTGATCGGTGTGACATCTCTTCATTTACTGCTACAAACTGATAACGGTCAGATAAGTAAGATTTAAACCATGCCAATGCAGTTCCACTAATGCCAACATAATTTTCGAGTCTATTCAAAAGAATATTGTGATCGATAGTATCGAATGCAGCGCTAAGATCGAGTAACACTAATGAGAGATACAACCACGATCAGATGATAAGAGTAAATCATTTGTAACTCTAATTAGAGCAGTCTCAGTACTATGATACGGTCTAAATCCTGACTGGAAATCCTCACATATACCATTTCTTTCTAAAAAGGAACATAATTGTGAAGACACAGCCTTTTCTAATATTTTTGATAGAAAGCGGTAGATTCGAGATTGGTCTGTAATTGACTAATTCTTTAGGATCAAGTTGCGTTTTTAATAAGTGGTTTAATTACAGCCAACTTAAAAGTTTTTGGTACATATCCTAATGTCAAGGATGAATTAATAATATTAAGCAGAGGATCTATGACCTCTGGAAGCATCTCTTTAATAGCCTAGTCGGTATAGGGTCAAGCATACATGTTGTTGATTTTGATGATTTAACAAGTTTAGCCAATTCTTCTCCTCCTATAGCAGTGAATGAGTGTAATTTTTCCTCAGTGACACTACAATGTTCTGTCTGAAGTGATACTGTAGTAGACGGCTGCATGGTTATAATTTTATTCCTAATGTTATCAATCTTACTAGTAAAGAAGTTCATAAAGTCATTACTGCTGTGTTGTTTACAAACGTCAGAAGTTGAAGCTTTATCCTTTGTTAATTTAGCCACTGTATCGAATAAATACCTAGGGTTGTGTTTGTTTTCTTCTAAAAGAGTTGAGAAATAAGCAGATCTAGCAGTTTTATGGCCTTTCTGTATGCAATCATGCTCTCTTTCCACAAATTGCGAAAAACCTCCAGTTTTGTTTTCTTCCAGCTGCGCTCCATTTTTCTGGCTGCTGTTTTAAGGGCCCGAGTGTGCTCGTTGTACCACGGCGTTGGATTATTTGCTTTAATCTTCTTTAAGCGCGCCGAGGAGCAACTATGTCTAAAGTGCTAGTAAAGAGAGAGTCAGTAGTTTCTGTTGCAACATCAAGTTCCTCTTGGCTATCTGTAATTATGAGGAGATGGAACTGATGAGGAAGATTATGTATAAAGCAATCTTTAGGCATGTGATTTATAGTCCTGCCATATTTGAAGCGAGGGGATGGCTTCCCAGCTAGAATTTTTTTGTTATAAGAATGTTCTGAGAACATTACCTACATTGTTCTATAAATGTTTTCAGCGGGTAGTTTTATTTTTGTTCCCAGAATGTTCTTTTAAAAGTTAGGATAACATTCTTTAAAAACATTCTAAAAATGTTTAGTGGTAACATTCTAATAACATACCCACTAAGCAAAGTTTCACCGTCTTTGACCCTAGAGCGACGTTGAAAAGGCGTCCACTGAGGAGCTAGTAATAAGCGTTTTTATGGCGTCTGTTTTGGGCGTGATCTGCACGTCCGATATAGGCGTTCATGGAACCTCAAGGTTAAACTGTTCAAATGTGCTCATTGTGGACATATATTCCTTTTGTAATTGCAAATCAACTCACAGACAGTGTGTGTTTGTCCAAAATCTTGAAAATAAAAGAAACTTAGCTCACACCTTTAGACACTTTAGGCAACTTAGCATCTGTAATTCACACATCTTTGGATCATGAGAGAAACCAGACCTGAAGGAAAGACTCTGGCTCAGGACTCAATCCAGGATCTTCTTGCTGTGAGGAGCCAGTGTTTTCCACTCATACACTGGTGCTGCCCTTAATCACAGATATAAGAGACACTTTGACTATTTCTGTCAGACGTCTACAGAAAATTAACAGAGGTTTAGATGTTGATGATTTATGGTTCATTTGAAGTCACCATTGTGGCGGGAAGCGTTTGCTTTAGTTGGGCTCTTGGTCCCTGTAGTTGTGATAGCTTTTCTTTGGCTGCTGTAACTGTGTCTGTGAAACACAATAGTTGTGGCTGAGCAAGCAAAGCAAAGTGACATCAGGTGTTGTCAGCTCCTCGTTGATGATCACTAAGTCATCACAAAGCGAGCATTTGATGTTGTGTTTTAAGTTTTGTGTTCTTGTTTGGTACAAAAGTAATTTGTATATATCCACAATAACCTTGTGATTCTGTGGTATTTGCGCCAATAAAATTAAAAGCATCAATTATCTGGAAGGATGACCAAAAAAAATATATGCACCCAACATTTTGAGCAAATATTCCACAAAGTCACACACCGACATCAAGATTTGGCCTATGATTCACAACAACGGTGACAATCAAATCAAAAAAGCTTGGGAATAAAGCATGAGTTTTGCACTATGAAGGCATGAAACTTGTCACCGTTGTTGTGAATCATTGGCCAAATGTTGATGTGTGTGTGTGACTTTGTGAAAAATTTGCTCAAAATGTTGGGTGTGCATACTTTTTTTTCTTCAGGATAATTGATCAATTAAATGCTATTGGTGCCAATTCTGCAGTTTCACAAAGGCGTAGTAGCTATAAGCAAATTACAATTGAAAACAACCTACCAAAAATTAAAAAAATTTAAATGCTCACTTTGTAATGATTTAGTGATCATCAACGAGGAGCTGACAACACCTGATGTCACTTTAGCTTTGCTTGCTCAGCCACAACTATTGTGTTTCACAGACACAGTTACAGCAGCCAAAGAAAAGCTATCACAACTACAGGGACCAAGAGCCCAACTAAAGCAAACGCTTCCCGCCACAATGGTGACTTCAAATGAACCATAAATCATCAACATCTAAACCTCTGTTAATTTTCTGTAGACGTCTGACAGAAATAGTCAAAGTGTCTCTTATATCTGTGATTAAGGGCAGCACCAGTGTATGAGTGGAAAACACTGGCTCCTCACAGCAAGAAGATCCTGGATTGAGTCCTGAGCCAGAGTCTTTCCTTCAGGTCTGGTTTCTCTCATGATCCAAAGATGTGTGAATTACAGATGCTAAGTTGCCTAAAGTGTCTAAAGGTGTGAGCTAAGTTTCTTTTATTTTCAAGATTTTGGACAAACACACACTGTCTGTGAGTTGATTTGCAATTACAAAAGGAATATATGTCCACAATGAGCACATTTGAACTGTTTAACCTTGAGGTTCCATGAACGTCTATATCGGACGTGCAGATCACGTCCAAAACAGGCGTCATAAAAGCGTTTATTCTGGCTCCTCAGTGGACGTCTTTTCAACGTTCGCCTCTAGGGTCAAAGACGTTGAAACTTTGCTTAGTGGGTATGTTATTAGAATGTTACCACTAAACATTTTTAGAATGTTTTTAAAGAATGTTATCCTAACTTTTAAAAGAACATTCTGGGAACAAAAATAAAACTACCCGCTGAAAACATTTATAGAACAATGTAGGTAATGTTCTAAAATTCTAGCTGGGCATATTAAGTATACATGATATTAGGTAATGATCTGAGATGTCATCGCTCTGCTGCAGAATTTTAATATCAAGGTATCAACATTTAGTCCATGTGACAGTATTAGATCTAAAGTATGATTAAGGCGATGAGTGGGTCCCGATACGTGTTGTCTAACTCCAATAGAGTTTAGAATGTCTTTAAATGCCAATCCCAATGCGTCTTTTTCATTGTCAACATGGATATTAAAATCACCAACAATTAGTACTTTATCTGCAGCCAGTACTAACTCTGATAGAAAACCAGCAAATTCTTTGATAAAGTCTGTATTGTGCCCTGGTGGCCTGTATACAGTAGCCAACACAAATGTCAAACGGATTTATCATTTACACTACACAATGTTACATAAAGCACCAAAACTTCAAAGGAATTATATTTGAAACTAGACTTCTGAGTAATACTGAAGTTATCATTATAAATTACAGCAACACCTCCTTTTCCTTTCAGGCGGCTCGTGTTTATAACAATAATCTTGGGAGTGGACTCATTTAAAGTAATGTAGTCGTCAGGTTTTAGCCAGGTTTCTGTCAAACACAGCACATCTAGGTTATGATCTATAATCATATCATTAACAATAAGCGTTTTTGTGAAAGGGATCGAATATTCAGCAACCGAGATTTATCAATTGTTCATCCGTATTATATCTGTTGTTTATTTGTTGGACATCAATGAAATTTTTACTGTTGAATGGTTTTGATGGTTTTTGTATTTACTGATTCGGGAACAGACACAGTCTCTATGTGATAATATCTAGGTGAAAGCGTCTCTATGTGCTGGGATTTAGCTGACTCTGGTGACGTGAGACAGCTAGCAGGCGGTTGGTTTAGCCAGTTTGTCTGCTTCCTGACCTGGGCCCCAGTCAGTCAAGGTTTAGCTCTAAGATTATGTGCCAAATTACTAGAGAGAAGAGCAGCACCAGCCCGGGTAGGATGAATTCCGTCTATCTTCAACAGGTCGGGTCTGCCCCAAAAACTTTTCCAATTGTCTATGAACCCTATGTTATTTTGCGGACACCACTTAGACAACCAGCCATTGAGTGATGATAATCTGCTAACTATTTCATCACTCCTTTTAACAGGAGGGCCAGATAAACAGACTGCGGTGACATCGTACTTGCGAGTTTACACACCTCTTTAATGTTAATTTTGGTGATCTCCGACTGTGAAGTCGAACATCATTAGTGCCGGCGTGAATAATAATCTTAGAGAATTTACGATTAGCTTTAGCCAGCACTTTTAAATTTGCTTTGATGTCAGGCGCTCTGGCTCCCGGTAAACATGTGACTATGGTGGCTGGTGTCTCTATTTTCACGTTCCGTGTTAAAGAATCGCCAATAACTAGGGCACTTTCAACAGGATCCTCAGTGGGTGCATCACTGAGTGGGGAGAACCTGTTTGATGTTCTAATCGGAACGGAAGAGTGGTTTTTAGATCTCACAGTCACCCAATTGCCCTGCTGCAGGGGCTCAGCCGGAACCAAACAATGAGTGTTCACTAAGCTAGTCGCATCCAAAACAGTATCTAAAGCTGTACCATTCTCACTACTCTCACATAAAGTCTGGATGCGTGTCTCTAAATCTGAAATCTTCTCCGTCAGCCTGATTAATTCCTTACATTTAACACATGTGAAGCCCTGTTCGCCAACGGAGATAGATATGCTAAACATGTAGCATGCAGTGCAAGTGACAATGACAGGAGAAGAAGACATGGCTTACCGTATTTGTTGATGAATCCAAAACTTACCACACAACTTACTCCACTTACTTTGTTTGATGGAGTCTATTTAATAATCCAACTCACCACAGTTGTCTAATGAACTCAGAAAACAGGAGACCGGGTGCCGGGATGGAAAGCTACCAGGCTAGCGAAAAGCTAACACGTGGTAGTGATTTAGAGTAAAAGCTAGTGATGTCAAATTTAACTTGATAGGCTATATTATACAATATATGGTTATGAGTAAGTTATTTTTAGCAGTATAGATAACAAAGAAAATATATCAAATAGAGATTCAAACGCAGCTATACAGAGCTACAAACACTGACGCATGCAGCAGCAGCAGTAGGTAGACTGGAGCAATCGATCAGGGAGCAATCGATCAACCACCGCTTGAGATCCGATCAACCAAGGTCCCCCACTCTCCTCAGAGAAGTGATAGCTAAGAGAAAGGCCAACTTAAGGGTCAGGTTCTCTGCCTCAGCTGACTCTAGTGGCTCGAAGGGGGCCTCAGCCAAGCCTTCAAGTACCACTGCCAGATCCCTAGGTTGGAACTCTGGAACGAGCCGCAGGCCTCATCCTCCGAGCCCCACGGAGGAGCCGTACAACCAGATGGTGCCTACCCAAAAAGGCCCATCACTCACAGGAGCGTGGAAAGCCCAAAGGCAGCCGCGTACACCCTCAATGTGGACAGGGTAAGACCTGCAGAGAAGCGATTTTGGAGGAACTCCAGCACTGAAGCCACCGGGCAGTTAACTGGGTCCACCTCACGCTCTCTACACTAAGTGGAAACACATTCCACTTCAGGCTGTACACCCTCCTGGTAGAAGGAGCCCTGGAGCTGAGCAAGTTCTCGATAACATCTGCTGACAGTCCTGCCTTTAGGTACCGGGCCCCTCAGGCCCGACCCAGAGATCCCAAAACTCTGGGCAGGGGTGAAATATTGTGCCCCGTGCCTCAGACAGCAGATCCCTCCTCAGCGGGACCTGCCGCGGGAGACCGTCTAGCAGTGCTATAATGTCCGAGAACCATACCCGGGTCGGCCTGCAGGGTGCTACTGAGAGTAGGCTGAGGGCTAGGCCGTATAGAAGAACCCGATATTGGTACGCTTTGCCCCCAAAAGCGAACCTCAAGAACTTCCTGTGCCACAGGAGGATAGATACAGGGAAGCATGCGTCCTCTTTTGACCCATCGTGACAGACCAGTCCTCAGACTGGATCTGAATCACAACGGAGGAACTGTAAGCATCTTGAATCTGAATCTCCTCAGAGAACGATTCAAGTACCTCAGATCTAAAGTTGGACGCAACACGCCATCCTTCTTAGGAACTATGAAGTACCGGCTGTAGAACCCGGACTCCCTGTCTGGCGGAGGAGCACCTTCTGTGGCCTCCTTACCAACGGGAAGTAAACTTCCTGTTCCATTATCCAAACCTGCCCAGGGACCACTGCCGTCCAGACCACCCCACTGAATTTCAGGGGAAGGTAACTGAACTGCAGTTTGTATCCCCTTTTCTACAGTATGCAGGGCCCATGCAGATATATTCGGAGGCATAACCATGCGCCAAGATAATCTGCTAAGGGAATCAGCCTCTCGAAGCTGGCCTCGGGTGTCAACCGAGCCTCCTCCTCGACCCCCTGAAGCGGCTAACCAGCAGGGTGAAATCGAGGAAGATTTTTGGTGTGCGTACGCGTTTGCTGGACCGCCGCAAGTCTTGCTAGAGGCGGCTGGTGCAGCACACGTGCGCGGGGAAACAATGTGGCCCGAAGCATACTAGATGGCGGGAGCACAGCATCGATTCCCAAAAACTCCACAGGGGAGATGACCTCGATCGCTCCTACCCGGGAGAGGGGGCTGGCCAGCAGGGGCCTCATCTAATGGAGCAGCTCGACAGGGCCGCAACACTAGGGCGGACACTGTGAATAGCAATTGCCTGAAACTGATGTGTCCCGCAGGCCACAAGGCGGCAAGAACGACATCAACTTCAGAGGGCTCCACCTTAGATGAATATCCAGACAAGTCAAACATGCTTAGGTGACATAATTAAAGTATCCAACTTATTAAAGACAGATAACATGACACTCAATTCCTCGAAATTAAATGCCATCATAATCACCCAACCCGTGCAACCTGGTCTGAATGATAGGCTGAATAAAAAATACATCTAACTCCTCAAAGTCAGATAATAATTTAATTCCTTGGAATTAAATACAGCCACAATAAGGTGAAACACGGTCTGAATGATAGGCTGAATATCTAATTCCTTAAAGTCAGATCATATTTTATTTAATTCCTCAGAATTAAATGTAGCCATAATCATCAGACGACACTGTTTTATTGTATTTATACGGACTCATAAACCACACGTTGCCTTAGCAACGTGGTTCAAACCATCATAATACAATTGGCTTTCATCGCTCAAGAAAAAAGCCAAACAGTATCACACAATACAGTGAAACATGGTCTGAATGACAGGCTGAATATCGAACTCCTTAGAGTCAGATCATATTTCATTTAAATCCTCAGACTTAAATGCAGCCATAATCATCAGGCAATACTGTTTTATCGTACTATACGGACTCGTAAACCACACGTTGCCTAAGCAACGTGGCTCAAGCCGTTAAGCCAACCAGTATCCCATGCAAACCGATCGTGTGTGTTCACCTTAATTGCAGACCCATAACCTGCGCGCTGCCTCGCCAATCGTGAGATTGAGTCTTGCATATAAGAAGTGCGAGCTCTCCCTGATGCTGATGCCCTGATGCTGAGCACGTCTAATTCCCCAGAATCAGACCGTTCAAGCATCGGGTCCTCCGCCCCGGGGGAAGAAGCTGCAGGGAAGGGGAACTTCTGAACTGACAGACAAAGACTGGGAAGATGCCTCAGCAGTCCCAAGTCTCGCTGACATGTCCATCCATGAGCCCCATGACCGGCCTCGCCGCACCACTTCGGCGAATGCGGGACCGATCCACGGGGCTCACGAGGCTGGCTGGCCTCATTGAACACGGCCAGCCGCCGTGAAGCACCCTGAGCGGCAGCTTATCACAATCACCGCGGGCGGCTTCCTCGAAAGCCGCCCTAGCGTGCTGCACGCCCAGGCACTGTACACAAAGCATATGTGTGTCCGTGCCCGACCTATAACTGGGACACTGGTGCACACAACGCTAGTATTGCCCGTCCGGAGTCGCCAACTTTATATATATTCTTTTTTGTGACAAACAACACCAAATAGACAGACAGTTTGAAACACAGAGCGCTATGCTGAAGAGCGATAACTGCCGTTTTATTGCGCTGGCTCCCTTTATGTATCTTCCGAGTATGCCGTCACATCTACGTCATGACGCAACACCAATCAGGATTGGGATAGTTTCATTCATACTTCAGACACGCTGTTGCTTAGGGAGTGTCCCCAAATTCGTCATTCCAACGCAGTGAAAGGGAACCTGCAAAATCGGCAGTGTATCAAATACTTGTTCTCTCCACTTGTAATTTTGTTTAGGAGGTTACCTACAACAGGTTTACATGCATCCAAGGTCAAAAAACCCTTTTATGTTCTTATAATATGTATTTAATATCAATTCAAAGCAGTTTGATTATTCAGTCTCTCCAAACACCACCTTTTCGTTAGCCTACTGTGTTCTGATTGGTCAGATTGCCCAGTATGTTGTGATTGGTCTACCGCATAAAGGCAATATAAATCAATTCAAAACCAATGAACACATTGTATAAAGTTTATTTAAAAAAAGTACTGCATCTAATTTGATAAACTTTTTAGGCCATAGGTGTACAAATATATTTTTCGCCATAACTATGAACAAAGAACAATGGCTATCACAGTTTGACATTTCTAGGGGTGTTTACAGAGATAATACATGAGCAAGTTAGCAAGGACAACCATGGACAATGCTTGCATCTTTATATCCTACTATAATACAGATAGTGCTCTACTCTGTTCTAATAATAAAGATGTTTTGTTTTTCACTTATGTAAGCTAACCAGGCCCACAGCTAAATAGTAAACACTTACCCAAACAATAATGGTACAAACGCTGAGCACAAATAATGAATGATAAAATGAAGCTGAGCTTCTCCCCTTTGGGGTGGATGCTCTCACTGAGTGTGCTGACCTCAGTAAAATAGTCCCATAGCGACACCTAGTTGCCAGGTTGAAATTTGCTGTTTTAATAAATTGTGTCCTTCTTGAGTTGCCGTAGTTGGTGTTGCATCGTAAGAAATTCAACAAACGCAGTATTTCCATTCCATGCGGTTTCATGTTACAAAGGCCTTGAATATATATGTCCGTGAGTATTTAGTTTAATATTTTCTTTGTTAATAGAGTAAAATGCTATTTTAAGAAAGATATGTGTAAATTGTGTTCTCAATAAGATAATATTGAAGTGCTGGTTTGTAAGGCCTTCTGTATGGAATGGAACATGCTCAAAATATTATAATTTGAATGTAACATCTGAATTATTATTTTCTTTATTTGTATGTTCAGTTTTACAGTGCTTCCTTCAAGTAAATCACACTTAATCAAAGTCTGGCATCTGAGTCTTTCTTGGAGGAACCTGTTAGCTATCTGCCAAGCTAGTCAGGCTCAAGCACTTCAGCACTCATCCTAGTAAGGACAGAATACTGAGTCAGTTTGAGGGTTGACTGCCATGCTTTCCCAGGCCTCCACGGTCTCCACCTTGGTGGTACAGAAATCCAGGAACGCCATCTCTGGCCAAACCTTGCAAAGATGTGAGATGCTGACAAAGTACACTTTCTCAACACCCCCATCTCGCAATTTGGCCACTTTAGCAACACTCTCTAGCTAGTTCTCGGCAGTCCACAAGCAGACGGATACTATCAAGTACATCTTGCCCCAGCATGATACCCCAGAATCCCCCTGCCACTACACCTGTTCAGGCACGGCTAGAAACAACATCCCGACCAGTGAGCGATGCTACACTTCCACACTCTCAGCTTTGACAAACCATCCCCCTCCCCATTCGCAACAAGACAAGAGTCCCATTTTGAGGATGCACTCCTTCGCACGTCTCTAGCCACTCCCTTGGAGTCAGGTACGTTTCACACCACACTCACTGCCTCTACTTTGGGACCCTGCACTTCATGGGTTAGGCCCCAGCGGTCATCCTCGCTACCCCTCTGCAGGTACGTCAGTGTCCTTCTGGTGCCACTCGCACGGAGCCTGGCTAGCACTTCCCATCCTGTCCCGCTGTCTCATTTGGACAATCAGACTCAGCTAAGCAATTCAGTTCACCAGGCATCCTATTTACCAAGGTGGCAGATAAAGACAGCCCTGTTCTGCACCCTCACTGAGATTGCGGTCATCTTGGCGAAGGATCCAATAGAGCCGAAATGTAGTCACACTGTAAAAAATTGTGCTGTAAAATAACGGTAATCTACTGGCAGCTGTGGTTGCCAGCAATGTACTGTTAATTTACAGCCCTCTACTGTTTATTTACAGCTCTCCTTTTTTACAGTATGTTACCGTAATATTACTATGAAATGAACTCTCTTCATTTGGAAAACTGATCACTTAAAACAATTGTCATTTTAAAACAAGTATTTATAAGGTGTTTGTACTGAAAACTTATTTCATTTGAATCCAATGAAAAAGAACATTTCTTAACATAAATATAAATTGCAAACATGTTATGTGTTGTAATGAGTAGTGAAATACTTAAGAAATATGACTTTAACTTAAATCTTTCCAGTTCATCATTAGCAATAGCACACATGAGCCAAATCAACAAACAGTTCATAACTGCATCAGCAAACACAGTCACTGCCTTTAAATAAATCATCAGACAGCATATCATCAGTGTTTCTCTGCTCATCCTGGACTGAAGCACAGGCGCTACTCTCCAGCACAATGGTGACCCTCAAAACTAATTCATTAAACTAAGATCTCTTCTATATCACCTTCAGCAACAACACATAAACACAGATCATTTGAATATTTACTCTCCTTATCAGTTACTGACTTTGCACAACTTTTTTCTATTAACTTTCACTAATATTTCAGTGAAAATATCTCGATTCATCTGGTGTTATTCATCATGTTATGTTTTACAGTATATTACTGTTTTTTCCTTGTTTTAACGGTAATCTACTGGCAGCTCTAGTTGCCAGTAGATTGCTGTTTTTTTACAGTACTTTTCCGTAAATTAATTTACAGTTGCTTACCGTTAATTTACGTTTCACTCTGTTTTTTTTTTTCATCTTATCCCTTTAACCCTTTAAACCCCACAGCAAAATCTTCAGTTTTAAATGAACACTTACATGTGTCCACACTACAGAGTGTTAGAGTAATTGAAGTGGTGTTGAAATTAATGAGATAATTATGGGATTCATTGAGTGATAATTGAGAATTAGTGATGAACACCTTCAGAATCAGTGAAGGAAAGAGAAACACAAGAACTACAACTGACTTCAGCCACAGCTTTAGATGAAATCAACTGAAGATAAAAGAAGACATTAAATCTCTGAAGAGCTCAGCAGAGGAGGATTAAACAACTCCACAAACAGCATTACCAGCTTCACCAACGCTATCTCACAACCAATTCGTACATATTTTACGAGGTGGCTATTTCGTACAAATTTGTACGACCTCACTCGTCTGAATTGCGTTTTTGCCTAAACCCCAGTGATGGGTAGGTTTAGGGGCGGGGTTGAGGTAGGTCATTCGTACGAATTCATACGAATTTGCCAACTCGTCAAATATGTACAATTTAGTAAAAATCGTATGAATTCCTTCGAGTGAGGTCGTACAAATTCGTATGAATTAGCCACCTCGTAAAATATGTACGAATTGCCGTGAGATCGGGTTGGCTTCACACATTACTAACCAGACTGACTTTATTTCTGTCAGACGCCTACAGAAGCTCTTATTGAGAATTAACAGATCTTTTGGTGTTGATGTTTAATTGATAATGTTTGGTCACCATTATGGTGATCAGTGTTTGCTTCAGTTGGGCTCTTGACCCTTGACTTCGCAATGTTTTTTCTGTAGCTTGCTGTATCTGTGTTTCTTAGACACATTTGTTATAGCAAGAAATAGCCATGAAAAAAGTGTGAACAGGTGTCACTGGTTATGTTTTGCATATAACTTAATCATAATGGGATGCTTAGCTTGTCAGTATATCCCTAAACCCATTGTTTTAAAAATTCATAGTTTTACCGTTATTGTACGATATCAATCAGTGACACTTCTGCAAAATATCAAGCAGTGATAAGGAATCCGTTATGAAGGATTTTTTAAAGTCATGATTTTCAAAAATTCTTTAATCTGTGGTAAGCTTCAGACTGACATAGGCATGAAGAATCAGCATATGAATCTCAATAATGGTGACAAAACACAACAGATGAACAGATCAACTCATCAACTTTACAAAACACTACTAAAAGTCAACACAAAAACAACACCAAAAATAAAGCTAAATAGTGAGAATTAAAGGAAATTACCAGGCTATTCAGCAGCATAATTTATTCATACCGCAATGCATGCTGGGAGTCATGGACGATTTTTGAACAACGCTGGTACCCTGCATGCATTGCGGCATGACGCTTTTGATCGTCACCATTGTTGAGATTCATACGCTGATTCTTGATCTCTATGTGAATCTGAATGGCACTGATGTTCAAAATGTTTTGGCCACAAACTGTGTTCATGCTCTTCAAGTGATCTGACCGTTGTCACACTGATAAATCTCATTCCGTAAAATGGCAAACCATCAAAAAATACATATATAAAACACATTCTAGATTAAACCTTGAGTAACCTCAGTGAAGCAGACCATTTATATATAGTCAACATCATCTTTTTATGTTTCTTCTCAGCTTTGTTTGCTATAACAAATGTATTTAAAATACATCATTAAAGCAGCGAGAGAAACACTAATGTTAGTATCAAGGGTCAAGAGCCCAACTACAGCAAACACTGATCACCATAATGGTAACGTCAAAAGAAACCATAAAACAACCTCTGTTAATCCTCAATAAGAGCTTCTGTAGACGTGAGACAGAAATAAAGTCAGTCTGGTCAGTAATGTGTGAAGCTGGTAATGCTGTTTGTGGAGTTGTTTAATCCTCCTCTGCTGAGATCTTCAGAGATTTAGGCCACTTTTACACATAGCCGGGTATTTAGCGAACCGAATATTTCCCCGCCTCCGTTTTCAAAAATAACATTGTGCACAGCATCGTTTTCAAAAAGTTGTTGTTTACATCAACCCGCATAAATACGCCGCCGAGTGCCATCATAACTATGCCAAACCTATGGGTGGCAGTGTAGGGAGAAGGATAAAGCCATGCAAGCCAATCAGAATCCTCAAAATCGACAACAACGAATAGCACGAGCGACTTCCTGTTACTTTCAAAACAATAGACATGGCGCAAGGTTCGTTCGTGTGGACAGACAGCGAAGTGGAGTTACTCCTAAATGTCGCGTTAGTTTAGCAGTTGTGTTTGCAAATGCAAACAGGCCAAAAGCGTTTGCACAAAAGTAAAAATGAGTACCATCTTAACAGCATCCATGATCAAATAAACTGTAAACATAGGGCGCTCACATGACGTAAGCATTTTCTGGCGCATAATGTGACGTTTGAGAACCTGAAACCCCGTTTCTCCCCATTGACACGGCAACACATAACCGGCGTTTTTCAGAAATCTCCACTTTGGCCGGAGTTTTTAGAAATAATCATTTTCTGGGATAAAAACGGCGTTTTCGTGTAAATGACAGGTCAAAATGCAGGGAAATATCTGCGTTTTCCCATTGTGTAAACGGGGCCTTAATGTCTTCTTTTGATCTTCAGTTGATGAAATCAACTTTTTTTCTGTTCATGTTTCTCTTTCTTTCAGTGATATCAGCTGGTGTTCATCAGTGTATTAATTCACTCTTTCTAGTGGTCTATATCAGTACACTAGTGTAGGGAATAGTGAATGAGGGTATAGGGTGTGATTCGGAGCACAGCCTCTGTGTGTCGACTTCGAGTGCTGTTAATTCACAGTATATTCCTGTTGGCCTTTTTCTCGAAAATGAAAATATTACCCAGAGTGCATTGTTTTCTACGGTATATTACTGTTTTATTGGAAAACAGCATGTTACTGTCAAAATTTGACCGTTATTTTACAGCATTTTTTTACAGTGCAGGGTTCTACAGCCCTTACTTCATCATACCCAAGTCTTTAACCGGGCCCTTCACAATCTCCCATTCAAGATTCTAACTCATGAACACATTCTCATTTGTGTTTGCCCCCAAGATTGGTTCGCAGCAATCCACCTGAAGGATGCATGCGTCCTCAACACAGACCGTTTCTTTGGTTTGCTTTCGAGGGTCGGGTGTACAAGTACAAGGTCCTTCACTTTGGGGTCTCCCTGTCTCCCCGCATCTTTACCAAAGTCACGGAGACTGCCCTTGACCCATTAAGGGAAGTGGGCATTTGCATTCCCAACTACAGTATCTTGACAATTGGCTCAAGCTCACTCTTGAGATTTGTTGTGCAAACACAGGGACCTTTTGATCAGGCACCTCAGCCATCTGTGGCTTCGGCTCCCCCGTGCAGAGCATCTCTTTTATATGTATAGACTTGGACTTGGTCAATATTACGGTGTGTCTCACGAATAAGCAAGCACAGTTGGTGCTGAACTGCCTGAATACGTTCAAGGGGAAGACAGCAGTTTCACTGAAAGAATTTCAGAGGCTACCGGGGCATATGGAATCCATGCTGCTCAGTGCTGAGGCTGGCTCGGAGTCTCACTTGTGGCGCCATTCCCCTCCAAGGTGCCTTCTCTGCTCTCAATGAGAGTTTCCTTTGGCAGTCAGATGTGGCAGAGGCATCCGACAGTCCAATACTTGAGATGCATGCCCGGTAAGTCAGCCCCATTATTGGGCTAGATGCCCCATATGTGGTGATTCCCCTTTGGTAATCCCATATGTGTATTCTTCCAAGGAACGTTTTCCCTGTTGGTAAACCTGTGTCTTTCACCTGGCAGATTCTGCTCTGCCCCATCTCTGAGCCTGTAGTAGTTATATCCCTCTCTAGACATACTGCAGCGATCTTTCCATATGTAGCACTGCCCCATGGGTCAGTCCATTTTTGTATTTCCACATGCTGTTCTCTGTAGCGTCCCTCTCCACTTGGACTAGGTATTGTTACCTAACATAAACACACTGGTCATTGCTGAAGTATAGAAGTAGAAGTAGGCATAGAGGACTAAGATTTTGAATTTACGTGGAACGTTGTGTAGGTTACGACTTAGCGAGAGCAGTTGCCAAAAGGGCACGATACAGCTTGCCAGCATTAGCAAGTCCTTACCAACATTTGTAAAACAGTTTAGTGGTTGTGCTGCTTTCCATAGGGACTACATTTGTCAGTCAACATAATGTTGTAGAGACTGACAGATAGGGAAAGCCTTGGTTATTATTGTAACCCTCGTTCCCTGATGGAGGGAACAGAGATGTTATGTCCCTCCTGCCACAGCCCTGAATTACCCCACTGAATGGCTGGGCACCGTCTCGGCTCCTCAGCATAAACCTAACGAGTGGATGTGTGTCAGCATCTTATTTTAACCGTATATGTACGGGGAGTGGCTTGGCATGCAAATTCCACTTGTCAATTCCATTGGTAATTGGGGCTCCCAAGTGAGAACCCATTTGTCAACATAACATCTCCATTCCCTCCATCAAGTAACAAGGGCTACAGTAACCAATAAGTTTTTCAATATAAAGAACCTTTTGTATAATAGAAAGGATCCATGGATGTTAAATTTACTTCATGAAACCATCAAACCCAAAAAAAAAAGAAACTTTTTTATTTTAAGAATGTACTATGGTTTTAATGGATGTTGCCAATAGTTTTATAAAACATTTTTGTGGGTGTTTTGTTTCCTTCTACAATAAAAAAACAAAAAACAAAAAAAGATTAAAAGTGCACTCAGTGAAGTTTTGAATACATTCGGAAAAGTAACAAAATATGTCCACTGTGGCAAAGACTGATATTCAGGGCTTGACATTAACACTCGCCAACCCGCCAAATGCAAATGGAGAGAATTAAAAATAAGTGAATGGATTCGGACACTGAGTGTCGGAATGACTGCCGCTTTTGCATAGTTTAATAATCATGTGAAACTTAGCAAACTGGCAGCTCCAGTAGTAATGAAAGATTTATCTTGAACTCTATCATGGAATCTAACCTACATAATCTAATCTATGTATAAACCTTAATTAAAAAATGTAATAATCAATTAAAAAGGAATTCATACCTGTATGATATTGCGCTATAGCCACATTAGACCAGTGGTTTGGAAAATGGATGGATTGATGATTCAGCTGCAGACGCCATCTTCTGGTGAGATGCGGGAATTCATTCTGCATAGCTGGCATAGAGCATTATGGGAATTCTCTAGCCACTGAGCATGAATCGGTTGTAGACTCATTATTGCTGTGCATTGTGGGATTGAATGAGTGCACTCGATAACGTCCACTATGATTTCAGACACCACAACAAATGGCTTTACAAATGGCGATTTCGGACACAGCCATTGTCAGAGAAAAGATGTCGCTGCAAGAGGGAGGAGAGTTTTTTGTTAAAGATTACGAGGTACATGAATTAGAAATAATAATAATAATGCTGTGCATGAATAAATCTTTTAGAATAAATACTGAAATATTGTCATAATTTCCACACAATTTCATGGTGATTTTAAGTTGTTTGAATCATTTGCATTCATAGAAGCAATGAGTCTACTCTGTGATGAGTCAATGAGTTTATACTCTGATTGTTGATAAACACAGCCAGTTTCCATTTTTCTGGCTGACATATTCCCTGAGACATTTTGGCAGTCAATAAACCATCAGAAGGAAAGGTCAGAATATTACATAACAAATCATCTAGCACTTAATAAAAGTAAAAGCAGAGGCCCCTGTGACCCTATGGCTAAATAATTGTTTTGGCCTTTATCGAGATGACTTGCGTGTTCCTGAATCCTGCTTGTTGATTATGTGCGACAGCCTCAATCTGAGGAAGATTTCCCGGCTGAGGACGAGCGCTGGTGAGCCAACCGGAGACGAACGCAGACACACACCTGAGGACAGATGGGAAAATCTGATCGCTTCAGAGGTGTCAAGCAGGCAAAGCTACGTATTAGGCAAATAAATGAGCTGATGTAGACGTGCAAATGACACCCTAACCGTCATTGATTGAAGCTGATCAGCAGCTGCTGACACTTATGAGACAAATTGGCACAAATGTGACCATCTGGAGCACAGAGCTGGTTATGATACACGGTACACCTGTTGAACTCTTAAAAATGAAAACAGTATGGCTGTGTTTCATTTAAAGAAGCATTTTATAAATGCTTCCAGCTCTCCAATTTTATTAATTATAAATAAAATAACAATAACTTCAAGTTAAAACTTTAAAATGAACAGGATTTTGATATAAAATAAGTCATCACTCACTGAGGGAATGACAGAATGTCAACCTGAAAGTCACTTTCATATTTTAAACCTTTACAAAAATAATAATAATAATAATTGAATAAACCTACTTGATCAAGATGAATCATATAAAGAGACATACACCATTGGTAACACTTTAGAATACTGTTCTGTCATTAATGAATAACTACACAGGAACAAATGAGTAACACTCTAACTAATATTAAGTAACAAGAAACTGGAACAAATTAGTAAGTAATCGTGCTTGGTCGAATGTGATAGTTCACAATCATAGACTGTAAAAAATATGGACGTAGTGTCCATGACGTCACCCATAGGATTCTGAAGAGCAGTTTTAAAGCTTAAAGTAGGGACGAGCTGGCCGTTGCCATCTTAGCAGCGCGTCACCTCGCGTCACTCCCGGATAACAGAAAATGGGCAAAGAGGCGGGACGTGGGCGGAGCTGAGGTGAGGCGATGACTAACAGACAGCAGATAAATGGCTGAACTTTAAGCCTTTATATAATGTAAACGAATGAGATATAAAACAATACACCCCCCTCACAGTTGCCATGAAGTGCAAAATTACTAGAATTAGAATTTGTACCAGGCTGTAAACATGTTTTTTTTTTTCTGCTGTAAAGTTGGGCATTTTAACACAGGGCTCAATGAGATTCTGCTTCTGGAGCCTAGTGGCCAGTCGGTGAACTGCAGTTTAAGTCACTTCCGTATTGGCTTTAAGAGAGCCCGCGGGAGGTTGCCCCTTGTTCACAATTAGCTAATCAGTAACTACTATTTTTTCATACCTCCCAGAGGACTCCTAAGAACTACTATATACAGGGTTTATAACTAATATGAATAAATGCATAATTAATTCTAAAGTGAAGGTCATGGTAACCCATTAGTAATGACTGCAAAAGTTTTGATTCCCTTCTTGTGACATATATTCGAGTGAAGCAGCTTCTGGAAGAAGACAAAAATGTAGGGTGGGACTTGATTTGTCCATGGGCAATTGATTTTTGTTGTGGTTTGCTATTGGTTGATCTTATGTATTATGTGTTATGATCATTCTGATGGAGTTTTGGTTCCTTGCCACTGTCGCCTTTGGCTTGGCTTGCTCAGTTGGGGACACAAAATTTTCAACTATATTACTGATCTGCCCGCATTGCCACTATATGATCATTGAAATAAGCTGGATGACATCACCATTTTGTCCAGAGCAGAGCAGCTATACAGCCGAATCAAATTCTGTTGCATTATTTTCCTGTTAACACTGTGTTAAGTTGCTTTGAAACAATCAGCATTGTAAAAAGTGCTATATAAATAAAGGTGACGTGTCTTGTCTTATGTGAGATGCCTGGCCCTCGTGCCAATAAACACGTCCTCAGGCTCAGAGAAGACAAAATATGTTGCTACAAGAGGGATGGGCAGTTACTTTGATAAAAATATTATGAGGGGACATAAATAAAATAAAAAAGTACATGGTATTAAATTATTTAAAATTCACTTCTATTTTTAATCAGGGGTAAACTAACCTAACAGGGGGTTAGTTGTAACACACATGGTTTAAAACTTTCCACACATGCCAGTATGATGAAAGTTTGTGTATTTACTCGTTGACTTATCAACACTCTAGAGTAAAAAATGTGTCAAAATTAAAAAGCTATTTTTTGGAAGATATCACTGAATATTTAGTTAATACGTAAATTTAAAGTAAATTTTTCATCTCTGTTTTTTTTTTGCGTTTATTTAAAACAAGACAAATCTGATATTATTGTTATCTTATATCTGTTATTTAAAGGTTCCGTTTTTCATGTGTTTTTGAAGCTTTTATTGTGTTTGCAGTGTGCAATATAACATGTGTTCATGTTTTGTGTGTAAAAAAACACAGTAGGCCTATTTTTCACACAATTTACTTATCTGTATACCGCTGTTTTCACGTTGCCCGACAAGGTCACGCCTCTTACCATAACGGGGAGATGCATGCACTCAATGTTATTGTAGACATGGCAACAAACACACTCTACAAACGCAACACTTCCAGAGAGCAACAAGACCACGCCCCCTTTCTTGCACCTTCTTGTGGGCGGAGGTTAGTCAACAAACTGTTCTATTGATGTATTTAAAGCAGGGAGTACAGGGATGTAGTACAGACCGGCCATTCGCTGTAGGCTTTGACAGGGAACTTCTGTTAAATAAAATATAACACTGCATTACAATGAGCCCCTATTAGAACACTATTATATTCTATACTTTTATTAATTCTATTGAGAAACCATGAGAAAAAGGTGAATAAAGACTGAGAGTCAATGTTCAGAAATTATTCATTATTATGTTTTTTTAACTGAATTGCTTTGTTTTGCTGTTATATATATATATTATCATAAAAATGCCATTTTATTTGAAAAAGTTAGTAATTGTATTTTATTCACAAAATATAAGTGCCCCTCACATGTTACTATGTTGTCAAATTTCACTTCCATTCTTTTGGTTTAAATCAAGAAAAAAGTATACACTGTATTAATGAAACAAAACCACATAATTGTACTAGACATGTGTAAAGTGAATACTCTGGAGTGGATTTAAACAAACTGAGAGTGTCAAAAAGCGTTGGGTTGTGCCCCGATCTTCCCTAATTGTAATATTGTGACAATAGAAAACTAACAGAATTATAATTTTGTCCTATATGTTAAGATATGACAGGAGGACATAATTTCCTACTCATGATAGTGAACTGAGTCATGTACAGCAAAACTAGTCTCAGGCTGTTTTCCTCATCTGTATCGGCCACACTGCAATTATTTGTGCTTCATTTGAATCAGTTGTCTTCTTCACTGGTAAATCAGTTGACTGAATAGTCCTAATGTCCAAAAAGGTATATTTACTGAACGTTTAGATTAAAGAGAGAAATCATAAGCTGCTTCTAAAGAGTAAACATGATTGTAGAGGTGTATTGTATGGAAAGCAGTGTGTGCTGACAGTGTCCGCTCAGATAGTGTCATCTCAGCGCTCGTGTTGTCAAAGAGCTCCAATTATGAAGCACTTTGGGCTACACAAGGACACGGTGTAAATGCAGCCATTACTACAGCCAATAAACAACAGCAATTACCCGTAATTTCATGTCATGTTGCAGTGGTTGAATCTAAAAGCAAGGACAAAAACAAGTGCAAAGCCCCCCACATCAGTCTCTGTTCCTCTCTCAGTCATGAACACACTACAGCTTTACATTAGCACACACAACCTTTAATTGACAAACTGAGCACATACTGTATGTTGTTGTTGTTGTTTTTTTTGTAGTCTGATTTGATGCATATTACTGTAAGTTGCATTTTCACCCGTTTGTGTTCTCTGAGGTCTCAGTAAAGACCAAGTCAAATGAAACACAAGCGTGTGAATCAAATTAGCTGTAGCATAATTGAATCTCAATGTTAGAAATGTCTTGAGTTTATTTTCAACAATATCCCTGATCATTTAAGGCTGATCTGAACAGTTTGAGTGGCACATTTCAGAGCAGACTGATTTATGAATCTGCCATAATATACAACTTTGAAACAGATCAAAACTAGATTGGACTGTTTTGATGTTTTAGACTTGACATTTATTTCTATGCAAGGGTTTAAAACATGTCATAGGAAATGCAGAACACAATAGGAGATATTGTAAAGAAGGTTGCTAATCAAACAGTTCCTCACTGACTTTAATTTTACACTGATTTTTTTTAAAATTGTGTAGGATTTACTTTGAAACAATTTGCTCTGACATTGTTTGTACATCCCATAAATAATTACAAATAAATAGCAAGTGACACATTGAATTAAACATGGAAATTTGAATTAGACTGGACTAGCATTTTCTTGTAAAACATACATATATTTTATTTATTCTTTGAGACAAAAATGTTTGAGACGTCCCTCAAAATATCTTCATTATGTTCCACAGTAGAAAGTAATTCATGCAGGTTTGGAACAATATAATGGTGAGTAAATGATGAGAGAATGATAATTTCTGAGTGATGAACAATGCAGGTATCATGTCAGGATTTTACCTTACATTAAGCCTTCTCAATCTTGTGCTAATGCTTTAAGCCATCTGAAGTTGAACTGATGGACAGTGCATCCCCGAATGTCATGGTTGACTATGAATCAAATTAACATATAGTCTATTAAAAATGGCTAAACTTTACCAAATCAACCAGCTTTTTTAGACTGAGCTACTCCAGTCCGCCATTCCATCTCTCTAGTTTGATATAGTGCGCCACCTTGTGGTCAATGATAACAATGCAATTGTGGTCAGTGCTTATTAAGTTTTAAATTAGGTTACATGATCTAAAACCAACATCATGAAATCATATATAAATATCTTAAACATGTAATTAAATATGAATTGGAAAATGCAGAAGATAAAACAATATGTAAAGATGTGAATATGAAACATTAGTGAATAGCATTCAGCAAATGCAGTAGCAGCCTCATGGGAAGACAGAAGAGTGTAAGCATTAGAGACGTGTTACAGGGGAACAGTCTGATGTTCCCCCACAGACCTGTTAGCAAGAACACTCTGTACAGATTAGCTGTACAGATCATTACGTCAATGGGTCACGTTTAGTTTTATTCTAATGTTAAATGACTTAAACATAAATCTGAGAGTGCAGCATGAGCATTCAGGAGCAAAAAGGTCCTTGACTAGAGGATGACTTCTGAGAAGCATGGACATAATTCACAGTGATTGATTGATTGATTGATTGATTGATTGATTGATTGATTGATTGATTGATTGGTTGATTAATTGATTGATTGATTGATCGATCGACTGACTGATTGATATTTTACTTTAGTGCATGCTAAGTCCTCATGTTCTGCAAACACATTAGGCTATCCACATAATATTCTGCAAACATCCAATACATAGAATATAATGTGAAATAAGAAATACAATAAAGTTTGAATTGCATCAGTCAGTTGCATGATATCAAATAAATGTATAAAATAATAACAATAATTTAAAAAAAGATACAGACACTATTTCAGTACTACTTGGGACTAAATTTGTATAAAAGTGTTTGTATACAGGCTTTGTCTGTTTTGTTTGTTGTTTGTTTGTTTGTTTTTAATAAATCTATATTTTCAAATTATGTAAGATTATAAAACTATGTGAAGAAAAAAAAAAGATTTAAAAGGATACTCAATCAAAAAAGTACAAGCCAAGTAGTTGGAATACTTAATTATATTGATCAAAAGACTGAAGTATAGGCCAAGTATACTGTTCTGTGACTTCTGTCTGTATTAGTCAAGTATACTTAAATGTCATTTTAAGTACATTTCTGAGAAGTACATAAAAAAGTAGACTGAAAGTACTTTCTTATTTTTAGAGAGCTCTTGACTTCTTTTCATAGTGAATATTTCAACTTACTTTTCGGACAAAAAAATAGCCTTGCAACTGGTATTTTCCTCTACTTGGCCAATCAAATTTGAGATGGAACTAACAACAATCCCCTGATCTGCGTACTCCCTTACTAAGTATTTTATGCAGAAAGTATGATATAAAATGTGGGAAGACATCCTATTCGAAAAGTTGAAGAATACGGCAATATGCACTGAACAAAATTATAAACACAACACTTTTGTTTTTGCCCCCATTTTTCATGAGCTGAACTCAAAGATCTAAGACGTTTTCTATGTGCACAAAAGGCCTATTTCTCTCAAAGATTTAGACAGATTTGTGAACAATATTTAAGAGAAATGGGCCTTCAGTGTATTTATCAGTTGGCACATGACGAATTTGCACATATGAGATTAGGATTAGTTTAATACAGCATAATTCTTGAATCTGAGCAGTGTTTAAAGACCTATGTTGGCCATAAAACAGCTCAACAGCACTGGGACTTTTTGCTCTTTAAACTATGTCACTTGCCTGTGTTTACACGTTACAGATGGAACCAGTGTTGTGTTTCAATATCCACACTTGCTGTGTTTGCACCTTACCGTTTGTCTACTTGCATGATGTATTTAAGGTGAAAGTGAAGACCGTGAGAGAGTGTAGAAATTATGATTACATTTACGGAATGCATAGTGTTGTAAAAATGCTTTATTTTGATTTTCAGTACCTTTCATTTTAAAATAAACTTCTAAATGTCTGTTTAGTAGTGTATGTAACTATGACACAATTTAATTGTGGTGCTTCTAATTAAGTGATAAACAGCAAAAAACAGATAGGACTACTCATCCCTGCAGCAATAAACCTCATCTCTGAGGTTTACAACATTATACATTTTACTACCAAATTATTTGATATATATATATATATATATATATATATATATATATATATATATATATATATATATATATATATATATATATATATATATATATATATATATATATATTAGGGATGCCACAATTCTCAATCTAATTTTGAACCATTCGGTACGGCATTCACGCGCGCTTGTGAATTGTTTTTTTTTTTCCGGTTTCACATTTAATAAATTATTTTTCCACACATTCTATAATTTGCCTCCATCCCAATATACTGAACAACGCGACATACATTCACATCACAGGTTAGTGGTAGAGTTATACTCAGGGACACTATTCACAATCACCAAAGTTCATATGCATGCACGCCTTGCCGGTTTCATTCGCGTGCACTGTTTTAACATGCGCTTTTCAGAGCGCGAGCACTAAACGCCTGTCAAACACGTGATTACTGCACTAAGTCGTCTTACTGTCAAATACAAGGTTAACATAAACGGTTATGCCTAAAGTGAAAGTAAAATCGCAATCGTTTCTGTATATTAAATGCACCAGATCTTAAATTGACAACAGGGCAGCCTAAGTGAACACGCGGTCCTTAAAGGGACAGTTCACCTCTAAAATTAGGTCATTATTTACTCACTCTAATGTTGTTTCAAACCTGTATTCATTTCTCGATGACAGAATTTTCATTTTTGAGTGAAATATCCCTTTAATGTTAATACAACAACAAAAGACAAAGAGAAAATCACCCACTGCTCTGAAAAACTAATACAGTAGCTTTATTAAGAATCAATTTATAGTGAAGTCTATGTAGTGTTTTATTTTTTACATTTATTCATTCAATTTCATACTTAAATGCTGCTGTACAGCTCTGAGCTGCCAGTGTAAATCTATATATATTTATTTTATATTATCCAATACACTAGGAATGTGTACAAAAGTTTTTTTTAGTACAGTTAAGTTTAAGTAAGTTTTTTCAATTCTTTTAAGCCATCAGAACCGAACCGAAATGAAAACCGTGGTTGAAAACCGAGGTATGTATTGAACCGTGGACTGACTGTATTGTTGCATCCCTAATATATATATATATATATATATATATATAGGTTTTTGATGCACATTCATTAAGTGTATTCAATAAGTTCGACCAACATTATGAAGGATGCTGTACACTTAACCTTAAATAATAAAGAGTGTGGATTGATTTAGTGTTCATTAAGGGCATGAGCTTCGGCATTTTTCAAACCTGGGACAGTCTCGACTTTTTGTCGCATACACTTGCTCTCAAGTATCCGAGGTCACAAGTGTGGTTCCCATTCAGTTGGTTACGTTCAACGCCACGTTGATGACCGTCGAACAGGAATCTCACACTCTAAAAAGAGATGTGTTAAAACTGACACAACATGTGTCATTTTTAACACATGTAGTGTGTGTGCTCAGGGACAACACATGTTGTGTCAAATTTGACACAATAAATGTGTCATTTAACACAGAAATTGTGTCAGGTAATTACATACTCAGAAGTAACTTTAAAAATAAAGTGAAACTAAATTATTAAGCAGTTAATCAGTAGTTGAGTACAGAACGCATGTGCACACAAAACACAACGTTTCAAACTCTATGACTCTATCAACTCAATCATTCACAATTTAACACCTCACCGATAATACTGCTTTAGAGAAAAGCTCATGAGGAGAGAACAGTTAACAGAGTTTGCACTTTGGGTTCAATTAAAATGTAGCAACTGATAAAACAATGTGTATTAATAACTTTTATTAACACAGG
This sequence comes from Gobiocypris rarus, assembly GCA_023029165.1. NCBI lineage: Eukaryota > Metazoa > Chordata > Actinopteri > Cypriniformes > Gobionidae > Gobiocypris > Gobiocypris rarus. The sequence goes on from CM040926.1 coordinate 8,958,722, forward strand.
CCTGATTGTTTGAGAACATAAACACGGCATACACTGCTCTATGATGGTGTGTGTAGCGCTTTATAACATGATGTGTTGAAAACAACACAACGAGATGTGTTTAAAATTAACACAAGTTGTGTTGATTTTAACACATGTAGTGTGTGTGCTCAGGGACGACACATGTTGTGTTGATTTTAACACATGTAGTGTGTGTGCTCAGGGACGACACATGTTGTGTTGATTTTAACACATGTAGTGTGTGTGCTCAGGAAGACACATGTTGTGTTGATTTTAACACACAACCTGTGTCGTTTCTTTACACATTATGTCTAATGTGTTATTCCTCTTACTCAGAAGTGTGTTGAAACCTTTACACACTAATGTGTTATAGGTACACAACTTGTGTCAACTTGTGTTTGATTTGAAGTCACCAGAATCGTGATTAGTGGCTTCTTTATTTGAGCTCTTGACCCTGGACTTCTTCACTTCAGCTTTTCTCTGTTTGCTGGAACTGTGTGTTTATTCATCACATTTGAAACAGCAGAAATAACAGGAGAAAATCATGATCAGATGATAATGACATCATCACATGCATTTGTTGACCTTGGCAAGTGTTTGATATCTGAGCAATTACTATAAAAATATTCTTCATTTATAATTAATACTTTTATATTAATGATGTCATTTGCAGATATTTGTTTGTAGATATTCAGTGTACAGGATGTTCTAGTCTATGGTACCACACAGAAACACACACACATCAAGAATCAGCTCATGAATCTCAACAATGGTGACAAACTAAAAGTGTCATGCCGCAATGCATGCTGGGAGTCATGGATGAGTTGTGTATGGTGGCTCCCGTCATGCAGCTTTTAGTTTGTCACCATTGTTGAGATTCATGAGCTGATTCCTGATGTGTGTGTGTTTCTGTGTGGAATCATAGACTAGAACATTCTGTACACACTGAACATCTAAAAACAGATGTGCAAACAATGACATCAACATTATTATAAAAAACATTATTTACAAAAGAAGAATATATTTATAGTAATTGGACGAATTGTGTAATTGTACACAATTGGTCCTTAGGGTCAAACACTTGCCAAGGTCAACAAATGCATGTGATGATGTCATTATCATCTGATCATGTTTTTCTCCTGTTATTTCTGCTGTTTCAAATGTGATGAATAAACACACAGTTCCAGCAAACAGAGAAAAGCTGAAGTAAAGAAGTCCAGGGTCAAGAGGTCAAATAAAGAAGCCACTAATCACGATTCTGGTGACTTCAAATCAAACATTCAATGATTCGTCAACACTAAATCCTGTTCATCTCAATAAGAGCTTCTGACAGAAATAAAGTCCGTCTGGTTAGTAATCACAAGTGAGAAGCGGTGAAAGCTTTTGAAAGAGGCATGATGTGATTGGCTGCCAAAACGCCGACTGCTGTTTCATTTTAACACACTTGTTGTGTTATATCTACACAACATGTGTCAAAATACCCTCAACACATTCAGTGTGTTGTTTTTTAACACATCTCTTTTTGCAGTGCACTAGAGAGGCCAATCTACTTTGAGTGTAACAAAAACGAGCCAATGCACATTGGTGTTGATGTCTTCTGCACTCTACAAAGCGCACTCTTTCTAAGACGAGTCTTCTACGAGAACCTCTCCTTGGTTGGTGTTCAGTGAAGGCTGGCAATGCCCATATCTTACAAGTGGAGATCGCAGTCCTACTGGTGAAGGATGCGATAGACCTGGTCCCTCCAGCCGATCAGTACGAAGTCTTGCCCTCTGGGCTGTCCCTGTCTTGGCTTATCAAGCACAAGGTTTGTTTCCATTTTGTTTCCATTTTGTTCTGTTATTTTGATTCTGTTAAAGCTTGTGGAATTATTTCTTCATTAGAAATTCAAAAAGTCTGGAGTCATATTGGTAAGTTATTTTTTAATGCACACAGCATTGAATAATCATGAATTTGTTGCATGCTTAGAGAAAAAAATACAGCTCGGACTTGAATAACTTGTAATGCAAAATATCTTTTCAAGGCATTTCTTGGACACATTTATATCTTGCAATGGAAGAGACTAGCAGTTTTTGGAGGAGTGAAACCATTAAACAGAAGACTTTGTTCAGTGCAATCTCTTGGGCTGTACGCAGTGCTCTCTGATCTGATAGTTAAATGAGTTAGGAAAGCGGTAATTAAACATCCAGAGAACGGGTTGTTAAGCGCGTAGTGAATAGGGTCTGAATTTAAACATGTAAGGAGTGGGCTCTTTGGATCAGACGGTCTGTGAGCAGGGAGTTTGGCCGCGCTGCGTCTCTCTCGGTCAGCAAGCATCTAGGGACAAAAACACAACAATTGCATTCTTAGAAAGAGTCCAAGAAAATCCCTGCAGGACAACACTGCTGTCTAAAGGAGGCATTTTAAAAATATTCACATGCACTTAATTGTATTTGCAACCTGTGTAGAACAGGTGGGAGTTTGAAATTTGGAAGAATTTCGATTTATGAGCATTTGAACATACTAATGAAACACAACATGTAAATTTCTGTTTGAAACTAAATTACGCAGAAATTCCTGGCATCCGTGGACTGTTTGCTTATAATTAGCACATCAATTGACATTACAGTTCATCTTTAATGGGAACCCTGTGGTCTTGTATAGCAGTTTTACTGATGTCTACATGAAAATGTGCTGTCAACTGTGCACTTTCAGTCTGTTGAGTGCCTTTGTTCACAACCAGTTCATTGAATGGCAAGACTTTTCGTGTTTTTTAGTTGTTTTTTTAAAGGTATTTGGCCATGGCTTTTTTTTTCTACATGTAGTATTCTATTCAGTTAAAAAAAAGTTGTTTATCAGCTTGAAAAGACGACTTTTTTGTTGATAGCGACTAAGACTAAATATTAATCAGTAAAATCTAAAAGGCTGACACCTAAAACAACTCTGGCGACCCCTGTTGAGGGTCACGATGAAGTGAGAAACCCAGGCATAAAGGAATTTTCCAGATTAAACACCACAGCCACATAAAACATTTTAGACTCGTCTCCCCACAAACAGACACATTTGTTTTTTTGAATAAACAGTTTACTCATAAAAGTCATAAAAGTTTAATTTAAGTGAAATAAAAAATATATATAAATACAGTAATTAAATAAAACATTTTGTGTATGATCTATCTTTGTGGAATATATGAACACACCTATTTTGTCAAATATCATTATCACCGTTGTACTAATACAAATAATTCATAATAAAGATTTCACCTCTTTTGTTATCACTTCAAAATGCTAAACATTCTGCCAGGGATATGAAAACATACAATGGAAGTTAACAGGGCAAATTATAGTAATGTGTAATATACAGCATGTACCCAACACTGACTATAGAGCTTAAGCTCTAAGCCTATAACAACACATTTAAAGTGCAGTATAAAAATACAAGAGACAACAAATGAGATATTTGACAACTATTTTCCACTAAGAGGGTTAAAACATCGGGCTGCAGCAGAGAAGCTGTTTAATCAACATTTATTCACTAATGCATTTATTCACGAGATCTTATCACGGTTTATATATGTGCAGTGCTGCTGCTAGCCATTTTGGTGGCCTAAACATAATTATTTTATGATTTAAAAAATAAAGCCAGTCCTTTATATACCTCCTACTGTCAAACTTCGTCAGGTGTGAGCATAATAATATATACTGAAATAATATCGGTTTTTCATTAGGCTATTTTTGGTGCCCACTCAGCAAGTCGGTGCCCTCGCACAGCACATGGTGGGAGTGGCGGTGCTGTATATTAATTATGAATTATTATTTCGGTCTTTTTCGGTTATAAGCTTTTTCGAAGCTGGGTTGCTTTGCTGTTTATTGATATTTTTAAGACTATATAGGCTACATCTATCAACGTTTATTCCGATGTTATCATTGTATTCATTAATTTCTTTATAATAATATTATTTCGGTCTTATTACCGGTGATATTACAGTAAGCCAGAACACGGGCCGAGCTGGGCCCATTAGCCACAATACAATGCGCCTGCGGACATTCATATCACAGAATCTGACAGCGACCAGCGGGTCAGCCTAAATGAATTTAACATACGTTTGTGATGCCCTTTATTTTAATTTATTTTTTATTTTTACTACATTGTTACTAATGCGAAAAATGTGTAAAAGTAATGTGCCAAGGACATGATATTGAATTCTGTAATTTAAAAAATTCAATGAAATAAATAATTTAAAAAAAAGAAAGAACAAAAAGCTGTGTTTTTTTCACCAGTTTTTTTGCTGTACGTTGCTCAGTTTTATTACAGTAAGTTAAGCTCCAAAATATTTTTAAAGCTCTGGTGGAGTTTCTTTGATGCCCTGTTGAAATAATAAAAATAATTTTAATTTATTTAATTAAATTTTTCGGAAGGTCATTTTTTTTAACAATATCCGGATGACGGAGCTAATTACTTCCTCTCTGGAGTCGTCGATTAAGGTAGGCTTAAATTATTGGCAACCTCATGAACATGTAGCCTATATAATTCGATTAAATATGCAAATGTGTATTAGTCAAGTATGTTGCTGGGGTATTGTCATTACTGCCTTATGCCCTAATTTAACTTTTTGTGACATTTGTTTCCATTTGTATGATATCCTCTCTGGGTTGTATTCACTACAACAACCGCATATCTCTCTACATTATCATTATCCATGACTATCTACCAAATAAATCAATCATTTGACACAAAATAAAAAGGAGTTTAATTTATTGATTTAAATACGATTTTATTGCTTCCGCTAAAGAAAATAGTCCAGTTTTTCACGGCTGTAATCCTGCAATGTAAACTTGTTTAATTATCCGGACTTCTTTCAGTGGAATGATAGTTGTCTTCCAGACACCGAGTGAACAGAACTGCTTCTATTTTAGTTTTTGAGATCTTCAGTGCTCATTAAAAAAGTTATATTTAGCTGCACCAGTCACAAAAATGTATATTTTATCCATTGTTAAGTAAATTAATTGTCTCTGTCCCATTAACTCCCTTCCCCTAAACGAGTGTTGTTTTTGTTTTGTTTTTTAGATTTTACCAACCTACCTGCTAGTAAATCACCAGTAGATCACCACAACCACAGGCCAACCTATCTGGTTTTGTTCACTGTCTGCCTTTTGGTCTGTCTCTCATTTCTGTCTGTGTCTCTTATCTCTGTCTGCCCCTCTGTCCATCTCAGTGTCTGTCCTTCTTTTTTTGTCTGCCCCTCTCTCCGTTTCTGTGATGACCACTACACATGTCACCGACTGTCAAGATGGCAGTTACATGGAGGGGAGACGGATGGCTCTTGAAATGAGCTTTGAACATGTTCTGACTGAAGCCTGGGTAGGTGTTTTTAGGTGTTGAATTTTCAGATGCAATGAAGTGGAGTGCCTACATCGGGTCCTATTCTATGTATTGCCACGTACAAAAAATAACTATCCATTGTATCTTCATGGTTGAAGAAATATTTAGACTATAATAATTACTCTGTAGCTTATTAGAAAACAATATTTTAAAATAAAGTTATTATATAAGCCTTGGTACCTCAGACTCATTCAGTCTGTGAATGCATCTAGCTGCTCTCAGCTGTCAAACATTTTCATGAAAGGGGTGTAGAGTTAGTTTTTACTTCTGAACTCCTTGGTCCTGCTAAACTGAATGTATTGATCAAGGATTCTTTCTTGAAGTTTTCCCCCTCAAAATATATAGGGTATAAAGTGTATGGTAAGAGGTTTTTTTTTCTTATCCATTGCATCTTTTGTTAAAAATAAATGTACTTGTATCCAGATAATGAGCTCATTATAATGAGGTTGAACCATGTGAAATATGTTTATGCTGTATTTGATTTGATAACTGTATTGTATTGCATCCACAGGTTAATTGTACTATTATTTCCATTTATTATTTCCAAGTTCTGTTGTTATTTATTTTTTAAATGTAATTTCCCCCGTATTTGAAATGTATAGAAATGTAGATTCAACCAAAAACGTATGCATTGGTGGTATAACTTGGTTTTATTCCTCTGTGTGCTGTAGTTACACAAAACCAGATTGGGAACTACCTGCTCACTGAATCAATCAATCAATCAACTTTATTTATATAGCGCTTTTACAATGACGATTGTTTCAAAGCAGCTTCACAGTGTTAAACAGGACAACATTGCAACAAAATTTGATTTGGCTAGTTTAATTTGGATAGTTTATAGAATTATATATGACCAAATTAATAAATTCAATTTGTATATTTAGTTGAGTAACTTGGATCATAATTTGAGAGTCCCCCACTGAAGAGCTTCCTGCAACTAGTCTGGATCCTCAAGTGGAATTTGGTAAAATATGGTCAAATACATTTGAATTATTATTATGAGGTATTTTTCTGAAGGAGATTTGAAAGCAGGGTTCACACAAATCCTGGAACACCTGTATCATTGGAGTCTAGATTGTCCTGGCAATCCTGGCAAAAAATGTAAAAACTCGAAAGATCGCCAGACCTCCCGTGCCTAGTTACGGGCAGCTAAGCCACTATTGGCCTGTGGCAGAAGACAGACATTTACCCAGATATTTACCCATTATAATGAAATCATAGATCTGCATAGAAATAGTCGTTTGTCGATTGAATTAATATTTGTCTTTGCAGAAAAAAACATGGAGAGCCTCTCTGCTATGATGTCTGACTCCCCTGAAAATCCAGAGGGCATCGTCATCATGGACTTTCAGGCAGCAGCAAGCCTCACAAAGATGGAAGGAGGCAAGGCCATTCCACCTTAAATGCCTCATCCAAACTCAGGATGTTGGCCAACCATTTTGTAGCCATTGCAGCAAGCCTGCGGTTGTTTGGTGAGATCTCATTAATGTTCTTTCATACTTTTAGAGTGCATCACTAATTGATGTCTTCATGTTTCAGTTAAACTGCATGTTTATGGTAGAATCAGGGCTGTTTCAAAGAGTTGATTCAATGGCTAAATTGGTTCATTGATTTTGTTCCTAGATGCAGAGAGTGTCTACCAGATCAGTGGTTCTGTGAAACCTGCGATACCAAGAATCACAGGAGATGGCCACTCCACGATAGGGAGTCAGTCCTTGAGGGTTTTTTTTAAAGCTATTCCCCCATCCACATATTTTCTAAGAGGGGAGGGAGGATACAGCTCACATGACCAAGGTAGGTAATGGCAAAACTCTTTTGTACTCTTGTCTAATAAATCTAATTTTGTGTTTAACTTTCCTTTGCAAGCTTGCATTTTGCCAACGGTGAGAGTGACTCAAAAATGTCCCTATGAAGTCTCCAGTATAACTGTGCCACCTGGAAAAGCGGTCATTTTAATTTCCATCAATGGTAATATTTCTAAAATCTGATCTTTTTTCAATATTCAGCTTTTTCCTCCTTTTTTGGCTTTGCTTTGCAATGGATATTTGCAACAGGAAGCTATACCGGTTTCTCCGAAATGGAAGGTGATATTTTTTTCTTCCAGTATAGATTGATCTGGATTTGTTTTTTGTATTCAATATTCAGCATGAATAAGTGTTCTGTTTCACATCTTTCTCAGCTCCGACTCTTCGTTTTTTGAAGGGGCATTTATCGCAGAAGACACATCTGTGTCTGCATTTGTTGATGTCTTGCATAAAGCTGTGAAACAGGCAGGTTTCAAATTATTTTTTAATTAAATTACTATGCTTTTATAGCCCAGATTTTCTTTGCATGGTGAAAAACTGCCCTCAACTTCAAAGAACAAAGTGTATATGCAGTATGTTTATAGTGTGTTTCATTTACATCGCAGCTACCTAGACAAGGCAGATGTGGGAGCTCCTCATGGACAGCAGCGAAGGAGACTTCTAGGAGGACCTTCAAGTTGGACGAAGAGGGCATGGAGGTTGCGGTGTGTTGGCATGGTTTCCTCCTTAAAGCGCTTAATATGTTTAGAGGTGAGATTATAATTAGGGCTGTGCAATTAATTGAATTTCGATTTCGATTTCGGCTCACAACGATCACCAAAATAGTACAACCGAGAAAAAACGATTATTTTGCCATGTTCTGTTTTGCAAGAACACTCTTATTTTGTCTTGCGTTCTGAATGAAACGCGCACGCGCACATCCGCCCCTCCCGAAGCCACACACTCTCTCAGGTCGTGACTCGTGTGCACATCATCCGCTGGAATTTAAAAACTCGTCGCGAGTAAAGATGGCAGAAGGAGGGCAGTTACAGCAGAGTTTGGTAAGCAAAAAAGGCAAAACCAACTCCGTTGTCTGGGAACAGTTTGGCTTCGAGGAATCAGACGACGAGCAGAAACATGCTACGTGCAAGATTTGCTACATGGTAGTGGCTGCAACGCAAGGGAACACCACAAATTTGTTTAACCACTTGAAAATTAAACACAGAGTGACCTATGACAATCTAATAAAGAAACAAAAACAGCAATCCACAACCCCCTCAACATCCTCCGTAACCCAAGCATCCATAACAGACACACTCTACAACGCAACTCCCTATCCGTTGAATTCGGAAAGGCACAAAAAAATAACTGATTCCGTTGCCTATCATTTAGCTAAAGATATGCGCCCCACTAGCACAGTTGACAATGCTGGATTCAAGAAGATGGTCAATATGTTTGATAAGCGCTATTGTTACGTGCTGTGGGATTCGGATGTTTTTGTTTTGTTTCTCCCTCTCTCTGTTCTTGCTCTCAGGTCTCCGTTGATTGGAGGAAACGACTGTCAATCTTCATCTAGGTGTCGTACCTACTGTCAATCAAGTGCCGTCCTGGTGGTTAAAGCTTCCGGCGTGTCCTGATTAGGAAGCGTCTTTGTGTGTGTGTGTTGAGAGCCTGCAATATCCTGTACCTCCTTTGTAATTGAGTGTGTGGATTCAATACTTGATTTTTGCACTGTGTGAGATGTGAGAGAGTAAGTTATTACCCCCTGGGGAATTAGAGAACAGGTAAGCAGGTTGCGCGATATACATACTGCCCGCAGCTATCAGATGTTATATACACCAGGTAAGAGGCGAGCGCCCCGTTTGTACTTTTGTTTTTATTTAGAGTAAGTTTAGTTATGGCGTCGGATGCGCCGAAGATCTCGGTTTTGCTTTTCATATTTTTCTTTGGTTAGTAAGTTTAGAGGGATTTTGGGGGAACTTAGCTTATGAATTGTGTTTTCTTCTTTTCTTTGATTTGGCGCGCCCTAGTTCCTTTTTCCCCATTTAGTTTATTATTTCCTTTTTATACTTCTTTACTACATTGTATTATAGTGCACACATACATATTATTGGCTTCGGCTTGATGTACAATAAAGCAATTGGCTTTATTCATGGGTTGACTGGTCTTCTCTGCTGCCCGCTCCATTATAGCATTCTTAATATCTAAATGTTGCATTCCAACCCTAGACCTTTAAAGGTTCGTGACATTTAATGGGGGCTCGTCCGGGATCTAACATTTCCCGTGATATTAAGTGTTGTTGGAGTGGGAAGTAGAATGGCCATGAGTTTTGTAATTTGTTTGTAGGGTATGATTGGTTGACCAGGTGGTTAGTGTTTAGTGTTTGCAAAAAAATGGCTGATTTTGATTTGGAGAGTTTCGTTAAGGCGCCGTCTGTGGAGCAGCTTAATAAATGCAGAAAAGATGACTTGCTGTGTGTGGGTGCTCATTATAAAATTGCGGTTACGAAGCATCAGCTTAAGCAAGACATAAAGAGTATTGTCTTACAAAGGTTGGTGGAACTGGGTGTTTTGGTTTTGCCTGATGGAGCAGAGGAAGATTCTCGCTCCGAAGTTCACTCATGTGTGTCTGGTGATGAGGAGCAGGGCGGAGCGGCTGAGGTGGAGGTTTCTGAGACCAAAGCTGTTCTGCCGCCCTTTGAGCCTTTTTCCCCGTCTTCTGTTGGGTCTGGGGGTGATGCCCAGCTGAAAGTTCGTTTGGCGCGTGTCCAAATGGAAGCGCACGAACGGGGAGAGAGTCGTCGGGCTGAGATGAAGTTACGCCTGGAAGTTCGCAGGTTAGAAATTGATGCTGAAAAGCAGGTTAAACTGCGTGAACTTGAGTTGAACGCAGCTAAAAAGACACCTGTCCCAGTAGCTCCACCGTTGCAGACTGCTAGCGCTCCGTTGGGGGCTGGGTTAGCAGGATCCACCTTTGATGTAAGTAAGCATATCTCCCTCGTATCGCAATTTCGAGAAGCAGAAGTTGACTCATATTTTGGGGTGTTTGAGCGTATCGCTACCGCACTAAACTGGTCTAGGGAAGTGTGGCCTTTACTTCTACAGTGCAAGTTAACTGGTAAGGCTCAGGATGTGTGTGCCACTCTATCCTTAGAAGATAGTTTAAATTACGACATGATGAAAGTTGCGATATTGCGTGCTTATGAGTTGGTGCCAGAAGCCTATAGACAGCGGTTTAGAGGTCACAAAAAGCATTTCAGTCAGTCGTTCGTTGAATTCGCCAGAGAGAAAGGCGTTTTATTTGACAAGTGGTGCGAGCCCCCAGATATCAACCAAAGAGCCGAGCCCCACAACCATCAAAGCCTGTGGGCCCAGCTCGCTCTCAGCCTCCTCCTGTGAGATTTCTTCGGTCACAACGCCAGGCCAACACCCTCCTCCATCTGTTGTAGGTGAACCCAAAACAACTGATACAAGCTCTCAGTGATGTGTGTTGGGTCCCCGCCATGATAACAGTAACTTTATCAAATGTTTACAGAACGAGCGGAACCCAGTGTGCCTGTCTCTTTCTCTATTTCAGTTCTGTTACGTGATAGAAAGTGTAAGACCTTCTCAGACCGTATAGCAAACCCATCTAATCTGCTGCCTATTACATGTCAAACTAAGATTACTGTGGGGAAAAAATTAATACTGTTAAGTTAGCACTTTTAAATATCCGTTCACTTAAGAACAAATCATTTCTAGTCAATGACTTAATAACCACAAACAACCTAGATTTTTGCTTCTAAATGAAACTTGGCTTGAAGAAAACTGCAGTGCAACAGTCCTCAATGAAACAGCTCCTCCTAACTTTACTTTTATGAGTATGTCCAGAGCGTTTAGAAGAGGTGGGGTATTGCTGCTCTTTTAAAGATGTCTATCAATGTAAGCAAGTGTCATTTGGTGACTATCTGTCTTTTGAATATCTGGGTATTGTGTTAAAAGGTGCTCCACGCATCCTGCTTATCATTGTTTACAGGCCTCCAAAATACTCTCCATCCTTTACTGAGGACTTTACAGAGCTGTTATCAATAATCTCCTCAGAGTTTGATTGTTTTGCCATTGCTGGGGATTTTAACGTTCACATAGACAATGCTGAATCCAGTACAACAAAAGAGCTCATGACTGTTATTAACACTTTTGATTTGACACAGCATGTACATGGTCCCACACACAATCGTGGACACACTCTAGACTTACTTATCAGCAAGGGTCTAAACATTTCATCAATTGTTGTTAAAGATGTAGCATTGTCTGATCATTTCTGTATTTTCTTTGATATTTCAATCTCTCCTGCCATTGAAGCCAGATCTGTCGCTGTCAAAAGAGAAGCTTAAATGAGAACACTAGTGAGCTATTTATGAAGGCTATATCTCTGACACCAAGCATATCTGCAGACTCTGTTGATTCTCTCCTTGACTCCTTTAACTCAAAAGTTAAGAGTGTAATTGATAATATTGCTCCTGAGAAAGTCAAGAAAAAGAGTGGAAGACAGAAAGCACCTTGGAGAAACTCAACGGCAGTGCAAATAATGAAAAGACAATGCAGGAAATCTGAACGCATGTGGCGGAAGACAAAACTTATAATCCATTATAACATCTATAAAGACAGCCTTCATGATTTCAATGTGGAACTAGGCAAGGCTAGACAGACCTTCTTCTCAAATATTATAAACAGAAACATAAACAACACGCGCACTCTTTTGCTACTGTAGAGAGACTGACAAACCCCGAGTCACATTCCCAGAGAAATGCTCTCTGACAGAAAATGCAGTGAGTTTGCTTCCTTCTTCTCAGAGAAAATAAATAATATCAGGAAGGCGATCAGCACATCCGTGAGTTGCTTTGGGTCAGTCAGATCAGACCACAACCTCGGAAAGTTACTATGTCTGATTTTGAAGCAATTGATTATAAAATTTTAGAAGAAACGGTGCAGCACCTTAAAACATCAACCTGCCTCCTTGACACACTCCCACTTCTTTTTCAAAAGTGTGTTTAACTGTTTAGAAGCAGATCTGCTAGAAGTGGTAAACTCATCACTTCTCAATGGGAATTTTCCAAACTCCCTTAAAACCGCAGTAGTTAAGCCTCTTCTGAAAAAGAGAAATCTGGATAACTCCATATTGAACAACTACCGACCAATCTCAAATCTCCCTTCATAGGCAAGATCATTGAAAAAGTTGTCTTCAGTCAGCTGAACAAATTCTTAAGCTCAAACGGATACTTTGACAATTTTCAATCTGGTTTCCGACCACATCACAGCACAGAAACAGCGCTCATAAAGATCATAAATGATATTCGCCTCAATACAAATACAGGCAAAACATCAATTCTGGTGCTACTCGACCTCAGTGCCGCATTTGACACTGTTGACCATAACATACTTCTTGACAGGCTGGAAAACTGGGTCGGACTTTCTGGGATGGTCCTTAAATGGTTCAGGTCGTACTTAGAAGGAAGAGGTTATTATGTGAGTATAGGTGACCATAAGTCTGACTGGACATCCATGACTTGGAGTCCCACAAGGGTCAATTCTAGCACCACTCCTATTCAACCTGTACATGCTGCCACTGAGCCAAATAATGAGAGAGAACCAAATGGCTTACCACAGCTATGCTGACGACACCCAGATCTACTTAGCACTATCATCTAATGACTATAGCCCCATTGAATCCCTGTGCAAATGCATTGATGAAATTAACAGTTGGATGAGCCAAAACTATCTCCAGTTAAACAAAAACAAAACTGAAATCATTACATTTGGAAACGAAGATGAAATTCTCAAGGTGAACGCATCTTGAGACAAAAGGTCTAATAACAAAAATCAAGTCAGGAATCTTGGTGTGATTTTGGAGTCAGACCTGAGTTTCAATAGTCATGTCAAAGCAATAACTAAATCAGCTTACTATCATCTGAAAAATATTGCAAGAATTAGATGCTTTGTTTCCAGGCAAGACTTAGAGAAACTCGTTCACGCTTTCATCACCAGCAGGGTGGACTATTGTAATGGTCTTCTAACCGGCCTTCCCAAAAAGACCATTAGACAGCTGCAGCTCATACAGAACGCTGCGGCCAGGATTCTGAGCAGAACAAGAAAATATGACCATATCACGCCAGTCCTCAGGTCGTTACACTGGCTTCCAGTTACATTTAGGATCAATTTTAAAGTATTATTACTTGTTTATAAATCACTCAATGACCTAGGACCTCAATACATTGCAGATATGCTGATTAAATACAAACCCAACAGATCACTCAGATCATCAGGATCAAGTCAGCTAGAAATACCAAGAGTTCACTCAAAGAAAGGAGAGTCGGCTCAGCTATTGTGCCAGCCGTAGCTGGAACCAGCTTCCAGAAGAGATCAGATGTGCTCCAACCGTAGCCACATTCAAATCTAGACTCAAAACACATCTGTTCAGCTGTGCCTTTACTGAATGAGCACTGTGCCACTGTACGTCCGACTGATTGCACCTATTCTAATCTATGCATCATCTTAATTTTTATTTTTATTTTATTTTTTATCTATATATACACTGTAATAATTTTATTCTTTTTAAATATCTTTACAACTATATATTTCTATTGTCTTCTTATTTTAAAAATTCTCTTTACAACTGTTTTTAATTATCCTGTTTTATTTTTAAGTCTTACACGTGGTATTCTTAATTCTTATCACTATTTTAATTTCATTTTCATGTAAAGCACTTTGAATTGCCATTGTGTATGAAATGTGCTATATAAATAAACTTGCCTTGCCTTGCCTTGCCAAGTAAAGTTACAGATTTTAAGACGTTACGAGAACTTATTCTTTTAGAAGAATTTAAGAACTGTATTCCATAACGTGTTGTTGTTTATTTAAATGAACAAAAGGTGACTGCTTTATCTCAAGCTTCTGTCTTTGCAGACGAATTTGCGCTGACACATAAGAATGTATTCACCACCGTCCGTTATGATAAAACCGCGTCTGTTCCTCTGATTAATCAGTCACGACCAAAAACAAGTGTTTCGAAGTCAAAGGAAGATCGAGAATGTTTCTACTGTCACAAGTCTGGACACTTAATTGCGGATTGTTCCGTGTTGAGACGAAAGCAGCAGGGACCTGTGACCAAGAGCGTGGGCTTTGTGAAGGCTGTTGATGTTGATACTGGTGAGCGTGATGATAAGCCAGATTCTAGTTATGAACCATTCCTGACGGAAGGGTTAATTTCTATTACGGGTAACCCTAAAGAGCAGGTGAGAATTAAAATGCTCCGTGACACTGGTACTACTCAATCCTTTGTGGTTGCAGGTGTACTGCCGTTCACTGAGCAGACTTTTTGCGGCAGTAATGCGTTGGTACAGGGTATAGAAATAGGTCTCGTTACAGTTCCTTTACATTATGTGCATTTGCAATCTGAGTTATGTACTGGGTTCGTGAAAGTAGGTGTTTGTGAATGTCTGCCTGTGAAAGGGGTAGAATTTATTCTTGGCAATGATCTAGCGGGTGGGAAGGCTTTTCCTGTGTTGGACGTTTTTGATAATCCTGTGTTAGATCAGGCTGATGAGTTGTCCGAGACGTATCCTGAAATTTTTCCAGTTTGCGCTGTTACGCGAACTCAAGCTCGTAAGAAAGATGTTTTGGATTTGTCGTCCTCCTTTATTGCACCTATATTTGCTGACGACGTTTTACCGCTGGTTGAATGTAAGGCTGATGAAGAATCCTCTCCTGTGAGCTCGCACTGTTTAAAGTTGCCTGTGACTCGTGAGAAAGTAATTTCAGCACAGACACCAGATTTGACTTTGCGGAAATGTTTCTCTGCGGTTGTTTCCTGGGAGGAGGCACAGCAGAGAAAATCTGCTTATTTCGTTGAGAATGGTTTATTGATGCGGAAGTGGTGTCCTGATGTTAGGGATGATTCGGAATGGAGTGGGGTGTATCAAATTGTCATTCCTTTGTGTTATCGTCAACAAGTTTTATCATTGGCTCATGACCATGATTTATCTGGACACTTAGGAATTAAGAAAACATATAATCGAATCCTGAGGCATTTCTTTTGGCCTTGCCTGAAAACTGACGTCGCTCATTTTTGCCGCACCTGTCACATCTGTCAGATGACTGGCAAACCGAACCAGGTAATTCCTCCTGCGCCGCTCGTCCCTATTCCGGTGGTAGGGGAACCGTTTGACAGGGTAATCGTTGATTGCGTGGGACCCCTACCTAAAACACGAAATGGTAATCAATTTCTTCTAACGATCATGTGTAGTGCTACGCGTTTCCCTGAGGCGATTCCGCTGAGAAAGATTATGGCGCCGGTGGTCATTAAAGCACTTGTGAGATTTTTCTCTATGTTTGGTTTACCGAAGATCGTGCAAACCGACCAAGGCACTAACTTTTTATCTAAACTCTTTTCACAAGTCTTGACCACCCTAAATATTTCCCACCAAATTTCGAGCGATTACCATCCAGAGAGCCAAGGAGCTCTTGAACGCTTCCATCAAACGTTGAAAGCAATGCTCAGGAAGTACTGCCTGGATACATGCAAGGACTGGGACGAGGGGGTACCGCTGGTTTTGTTTGCGGCCAGAGAGGCTGTGCAGGAAAGCCTTGGATTTAGTCCCGCTGAGCTTGTGTTCGGACATACTGTCCGAGGTCCTTTAAAAATGCTCAAGGAAAATATTTTGTCCTTCGATTTCAGTTCTAACATTAATGTATTGGATTACGTCAGTAAATTCCGCGAGCGTTTACATAAAGCTTGTGCTATGGCGAGAGATTCATTGGCTATTGCTCAGAAAAATATGAAATGTCGGTTCGATCATAAAGCTGTACAGCGCTGGTTTCAAGAAGGAGATCAGGTGTTGGTGTTACTCCCGGTCATTGGCTCTGCCTTATCTGCACGTTTCTCGGGCCCTTACAAGGTGTCGAGGAAGTTGAGTGATACCGATTACGTGGTTTGTACCCCTGACAGAAAGAGAAAGTCGTGTATGCCATGTGAACATGTTATAAGCATATCACAGTAGGGAATTTCCTCGAATTGAAGTTGCTGCTGCAGTTCATGTGCCAGCTCTTGTTCTAGCTCCTGTATCTACAGTCTGTGGTGGAGTGACTGCCACTTGTGATGCTGATGATGAGGATGACGGTATAGGGTCCCGACATGCACATCAACAATGTGCTAGACTCAAGAATTCTGAGGTATTAAGTGAATTACCATCTCACTTACATCATTTATGTGGAGAACAGCGGGGTGATATTATGCAGCTAATTAGCGATTTCCCTTGTTTGTTTAATGATGTTCCCTCTCGTACTACCGTTCTGCAGCACGACATTAAGGTGGGCGAGGCAACTCCGTTAAAGCAGCACGCGTATCGTGTGAACGCCACTAAAAGAGCTGTCATGAGAGATGAGGTTGACTACTTGCTTAAGCACGGGCTTGCTAAGTTTAGTTGCAGTCCTTGGAGTTCACCATGCTTATTAGTCCCGAAGAGTGATGGCACCGCTCGATTCTGTACTGACTATCGGAAGGTAAATGCAGTCACTGTTCCAGACTGTTTTCCCTTGCCGCGCATGGAAGATTGCGTGGACAACCTTGGTACTGCTCGTTAAGTCAGTAAATTAGACCTATTAAAGGGATATTGGCAAGTGCCCCTTACCTCCCGTGCCTCTGATATTTCAGCTTTTGTGACTCCTGACAGTTTCTTGCAGTATTCTGTTATGGCTTTCGGGATGCGCAACGCTCCTGCTACTTTTCAACGACTCATTAACATCGTGCTTTCAGGGGTGCCAAACTGTAATGCGTATTTGGACGATTTAGTGGTGTATTCTACTGATTGGTCAGAACATGTATCGCTGTTGCGCACGGTATTTGAGCGTCTAGCTAAAGCTTCTTTGACCTTGAATTTGGTTAAGTGCGAATTTTTCTATCATTGCGGAACCTTTGACATCGCTCTTAAGTCCATATTGTTCGTTTCGATGGTCTGACGATTGTCAGCATGCGTTTATGTCGATCAAGACTCTTTTGTGTAGTGCTTCATTATCAAAGTTGGAAACAGTTCTGCTGCTTAATATTTTTTCATAACCTGTGACTTTTCTAGGATATTTTGATCAATAAAAGTTTTTTTAAAAGAAAAAAAAGAGAAAATGTTTAAAAATTAGAAATATTTTGTAACAACATTATACACTACTGGTCAGTATTTTTTTTTCCTTACTTTTTTGAAATAAATCAATACTTTTATTCACCAAGCATGTGTTAAATTGATAAAAAAAAGTGATAGTAAAGAAAATTTATATTAGACAGAGGCTCAGAGACAGTTGAACCTGCCTGAACATTCACTAAAGACTGAATGCCCGACTAGATGGGGATCTAGGCAGGCTATGGTCGACAGAGTCCTTGAACAACAGAAGGCCATTGCCCAGGTTTTCTCTAGTGACCGGAGGACTAGACATCTCTCCCTCACATGGCAGGATATTGATGTGCTGGAGGCCATCAACAAGTCACTCAGCCCTCTGGTTGAGTTCACTGATGCCCTTTCTGGAGAGATATACGTCAGCGTTTCTTTCCTGAAACCAACCCTCCACCTCTTCAATAACCAAATATTGGAAGTGCAGGATGAAGACACGGACCTTGCCAAAAGCATCAAACTGAAGATAGTAGATTATCTCAATGACAAATACAGTGACACAGCAACACAAGAACTGCTTGACATGGCCTCTGCCCTGGACCCAAGGTTCAAACTTAAATATGTCAATGAAGGCAACCGAGGGTCCATTGAAGACAGAATGACAGCGGAGATGAAGACTGTCATGGTAATAATAATAATAATAATAATAATAATAATAATAATAATAATAAAAGATTGGTGCATGAACATGTTGGCAAATATTGTGAACATTAATACCACAACGGTCAGGTCAGTTTAAAAATAAAATACTTAAATTCCCAAATTTATAATTTTGTTCCCTCCAGGAGAATGTCCCTCTTAAGACTGCAGCAACACCTACTGAAGATACAGAGGATGCTCCAAAGAAGAAGAAGAAGGGCCTAGGCAGCTTCTTCAAGGTCACTACAGTCACACCTCCTCAGCAACAGGACCATGCCATAGCTAGTGAGCTACAGGCTTACCTCCAGAGGGGAATA
The DNA here is from genome assembly GCA_023029165.1 of Gobiocypris rarus. Classification (NCBI taxonomy): domain Eukaryota; kingdom Metazoa; phylum Chordata; class Actinopteri; order Cypriniformes; family Gobionidae; genus Gobiocypris; species Gobiocypris rarus. The sequence goes on from CM040926.1 coordinate 8,977,015, forward strand.
CTGGATGCTGAGGAAGACCCACTAAAGTGGTGGACAGAATCCCAGAGGCTATACCCTCGGCTTTCAAACCTGGCTAGAAAATACCTCTGCATTCCAGCTACAAGTTCCTCTTCAGAGAGGATCTTTAGTACAAGTGGAAACATTGTCTCTTGCTTGCGTTCATCCCTTAAACCAGATCATGTTAACAGACTAGTGTTTCTGGCTAAAAACCTGTAAGAGATATTAGCAGCCCTACCAGCATCTTGACTTGAATTTTTATTTTGTCTTACATATTAGTTAACTTATTTGCTGTTAATTCTGGGGGCTGATGGTGTGCCAGCCTTTAATATTCTGACCGAGTTACTAGCTGGAATTTGTTGAATATATTATTGTGCCAAAATGCTTACTATACTGCATGCCACTATCTCTGTAAGCCTTTTTTTGCACCTATCCCTCCCAACTTGTCCTTCTCTACACTATTGTGTTTTTGTGCTGTGTTTCCAGAAACAACAGGTACTTCCCTAGAGCAGTCCATTGAGGGACGTTAGCTTAATGTGAAGCAGCGGAAGCAGGCTCTATACCGCCAAAATGGTATAATTACATTGTCTATAGATAATTGCTCAATGTATTTTTGGTCACTATTTTTACCTTTTGCTTGATGTCTTTACAGATAGTGGCGAGTTCCGTCACCGCCTGCAGAGGAAAATTGCTGAGAGCAAGAGACATAGAAAGACATAGAGACCTATAACAGCCATGAGCCTTCCATGCCAATTGATGTTAATGAAGTAGAGCAGTCGCTATCAGAAGACAACCCGTCTCCAACATGGCTGTGGAGGTTCATGGCAGCAGTAAGCTGAGTTTCCTGAGGCCTCTGATTGATTTTGTTAAGACTCAAGTCAAAATTGTTGGGAGCCACTGAGCCACTGCCGCCAAATTGTAAGCGGCAGTGGCTCAGTGGTTCATGTAGATTGTCTGCAAACCGGAAGGTTGGTGGTTCGATCCCCGGTTCCACCTGACCAAGTGTCGAGGTGTCCATGAGCAAGACACCTAACCCCCGCTGCTCCCGACGAGCTGGATGGCGCCTTGCATGGTTGACACCGCCGTCGGTGTATGAAAGAGTGAGTGAATGGGTGAATGTGAGGCAATGTGTAAAGCGCTTTGGATGGCCATTGGTCTGTTAAAAGCGCTATATAAATGCAGTCCATTTTGTTATTTATACATATTCTTTATCTCTGTTGTAGCACAAATAGAAGACAAGTTAACATTTTTTAACAAAGCCATGCTGAAAAAGAGACTGGAGGAGGAAAGGACAATACTTGTTCAGGAGATGGCCCAGCACTGCTCATGGTTGCAGAAGTTGCAGGCAACTCTTAAAAGAAAAACGTCAGAGGAAGGCAAGTTTCATCTTTGTAACCATACCAAGGAGCTGGGGGTGGAGGAGGGTAAATGAGCTCTAGAGAACATGGCAGCTGCTGATAGTACTGAAGGGGCTGTATATATGTCTGTGCTGTGATAGATGTTGTATACCTATAGGTAGATGTGATCAGCTGACAGTCAGGTGATGCAAGCCTGACTGACGTGGCCTGCCAGAACTAATGCTATACCTTTGATGTCAAAAAAAATAATAATGGAGTGGGACTACATCAGCCTATCAGGAGCAGTGACTGGTAAAACACCAGTAAAGGGAACAGATGTAAGGTCATCTGTTCCCTTTACAGATGTAAACCACCAAGAATAACGAGTTTCAGCTAAATCAATCACACACACAACCCCCCAAAATAATCCTAAATTAACAAATATTGTTAATAATCACACTACATCACCTATTGTATGAATGTTGGAAATATGCATATTACATATGGAAACGTGTTTGTGATTACCATTATGAATATTTCACATTCATTTTAAATTATTAACATTGTCATTCGTGAGGGATTTTTTTATTTTTATTTACAGTAAATTGCATCTGACTTACAGCATGTACAGAGTCCTGCTTCCATTTGTCCACGCATTTTGCTCGGTTGAATAATACTAACCTTTTGATAAACCACATATCAAAAGAAGAACAGCTTTCTGTATGGAGTTAGGCATTCTTGAATTATCCAGTTCTGAAATGGCAAGAAATGTTGAACATCTACCATCTACCATAAACAACACTTCACTTTGTATAGAAATATCACAAAATTACTATATACAATTATTGAATAAGCAATGTACAATAAAAAAATAAAACAACATATATTACAAAATTAATTAACTTAAACAAATGACTCATTGGGCTCCCAAGTAGGAGTCCACTGTTTCCCACTGAAAACAGAAGGGAGACAATTACGTTACATGTGATATTTTAATTATTCGATTGGGAATGTTAACTTCAAACACATTTGCACATTCTTAAAAATAGGTCTCGGTAAAAACGATTGACTTCAAAATGTGTATGAGAGTGAAATAGAGTAAGAGCAAACTTATTTCTGTATTTGTCATATAGTAGAACACATACCATGCTGCACAAGGCAATCCCAGTCAATCAGCAATTCTGTTTGGCCCTATGACAGGAACAACAATACATGCTTACATATTGTTTGCATCAGGCTTTGGTAACAGCCACCATGTTTCCTGTTTTACCATGATAATCAAAGTATTTTAGTCAAGAGGCTATAGTATATACTGTATATAATATTTACATTATTTGACTATTTCCCAGCTTGACTTCTCTGATTGACAAGTATTTTAACTTAACATATTGACTTAAATCTTGACTTATTTAACGTAAATAAAACAAATAAAGAGTAGTATGGTGTTCTGTTATGCATGTCTTACCTTTCTCTCTCTTTCTTTCAGAGCACTCCTAATTGGAAAAACACTTAGGCCTGTGTGGTAGGAGCAATCTGAAGGCATCAAAACTCAGATTAGGAACACAACAACTTCATTAAAATATCCAGGTCAAGCATTCACATCAAAGTGATCAAATATCAAGTCTGAATGCAAATGTATTAAGTCATTTAAACGTACTTTTTTTTTTTTTTTTTTTTTTGCTTTTATCCATTTCTGTCTCTGTTGGACAGAAAAAACAGACATATATCCGCTCAAAAAAGGCAAACAATTCAAACACTCTTCATAGCATTTATTACAAGTATCAATATCATTAAAAAAACTGACAAATGCAAAACATGCCTGACTTCCGCTTTCTCCTCCCTGTTGACCCTGTGGTTTTGAAGAAAACAATTAAGGACTATCTAGTTATATGTTTTTATACATGTTCATTAAAACAGGCACACATTCACACACTCACTTGCTCACTCTCTCTTTCTCTCTCTCTCTCTCTCTCTCTCACACACACACACACTTGTTTTTGTGCATTGTGGGGGGTCACCTGTCAGAATTGCTACATAGTGGGGACCACCCTTTCCTATGATCTTACAGACCTAAAAAAATTAGATGACAAAATCTAAAAAGCCTGTTTAAAAGTATCACTTCAGATTACAAATATTTCACTAAAAAATATATAAACCTGACACAGTGGTCACTTGTGGGGACATTTCAGGTATTGAGCATATCTGGGGTCCGGCGAACACACAACCAGTCTTTGGTCACTGTGGGGACCGATCTCACACACTAAAGGCCAGTCTTTGGTCACTGTGGGGACCGATCTCACACACTAAAGGCCAGTCTTTGGTCACTGTGGGGACCGATCTCACACACTAAAGGCCAGTCTTTGGTCACTGTGGGGACCGATCTCACACACTAAAGGCCAGTCTTTGGTCACTGTGGGGACCGATCTCACACACTAAAGGCCAGTCTTTGGTCACTGTGGGGACCGATCTCACACACTAAAGGCAAGTCTTTGGTCACTGTGGGGACCGATCTCACACACTAAAGGCCAGTCTTTGGTCACTGTGGGGACCGAACTCACACACTAAAGGCCAGTCTTTGCTCACTGTGGGGACCGATCTCACACACTAAAGGCCAGTCTTTGGTCACTGTGGGGACCGATCTCACACACTAAAGGCCAGTCTTTGGTCACTGTGGGGACCAAACTCACACACTAAAGGCCAGTCTTTGGTCACTGTGGGGAACGATCTCACACACTAAAGGCCAGTCTTTGGTCACTGTGGGGACCGATCTCACACACTAAAGGCCAGTCTTTGATTTTGTAGATGTTTTATATGTAGAAACAAAATTGATTGTTAGTACTTTTAAAAGGTTTAGTAAAAAAGTGTTAAACAGTATGACATACTTTTTCAAAACTCATAACATCAGTATGTCAACATAGTCAAGTCAAGAAACATTAGCATAAGTTTCAGTCGTCATCAAACATAGCATTACGTATGCAACAAATTAGTATAAAACTTTCAAGAAGATGTTCACAGTTAACACTAGTGGAGTTAAAAAAAATATTAATTAATAAAACCCTTCATGACAAACACTGCATTCTCAATTTTTTGAAAACAAGTTCAATAACTTTAGCATGCCTTTGTATGCATTTGAAGCAGTATGCATTTGTAGAAAAAAGTATGCATTTGAAGCAGACATGGATTATACAATAAAATGGAACTGATGGTCTTTTACGTTATAACCTCGTAAATATGGAAGCTTGTTTTAAAACTATAAAAGCTTGTTTCTACCAATGAACAATTAAATCTGCCAGTGTGTCAATTAATGTGTCAGATCTTTTCTGTTTAGAGTGGAGATTTGATTTTTGATGTAAAATTTAAGTGTGGACCACTCTCTATTTGTTAGTGCAAGTGGTTCGGCCTCTTTACACCTCATGCAGTCCGCCTTTCCTTGAATTTTGCGGTTGTTAATAAACCTCATCATATGCTTCTCCACAGCCTGTATCTCATGTTTGTTCCAGGCCGTCTTCTTAACGTAACCTGTGGGGGGTGAACACAGTAGCATTTTACTTATGAGAAGCACTTGCATTCAACCAGTGGTCTTATGCCAATGAGCAGTGGCGGAGCCAGAGGGCTAGTTGGGGTGGCAATTGCCACCCCAGACGAAGTCCTTGCCACCCCTGTTGCCACCCCGCTGACAACATTACATTGTTTGATTTTTACGAACATTTCCCAAATCTCCCAGCGGACGTGAATGCATCCTTACGCAGCACGCACAAGCATGCAGCCGCAGCGTGCTGTTGCTGCTACACTTTTCATTGGTTAAGCTGACACGCAGCTCCTTCGTGGACGTGCTCCAAACGGCTCCAAAACAACGCGTCAGCACAGGATCGATGAAGAGCATTTTGCTGGTATGTACGGCTTTTATTGGTATTAAATTAAATGAAGCACTGTTTTAACGGGAAGTAAGGAGACGTTGCACTTAAGTGCTTAGCATTAATACTTCAAATGAGCATTACTAGTCGTGAAACTGACTGACTAATACTGTCGCGCTCGTAAATCAGTGGCGGAGCTAGACTTTAAAAACAGGGGTGGCAAAGGGGTGGCAAGGTGTTATTTTGGGGGGTCAATATACAAAGTGTTCAATTACACTAAAAATAAATTATTTTCCACAAAATGTATATAGATTAAATTAAAGTTGTTTATTTTCCAAAATGTACACAATTATATATGTATTAAGTATACAGCAAAAATAGAACAACAAGTATTCAAAGTGCTCCTTGTTCTAATCAAGTCCAAGAGGAAAAAACTGAGGTAAACTTGGACCTATCAAAACAAGGCAGGTCTAGGCAGTTTTGCACATTCAAACATGTACCACAATAATAATAGTAGAACAACAATACAAAAAAACATAGAGCCCTTTAACACTGGCTCTAATGATAAACTTCAATAGTTGTACCAGGTATGACCTGTATCTACCCAGTGGTATGGCACCACCAAGTTCACAAAAAAAACATTCAGATTCAGAACAGCATAATTCTGCGGTTCTGGTGAGATGAAGCAAAATGTTTACAAAGTCCTCCATAATAATGGAATATGCCCTCCTTGACTCAACACTGAGTATGCCCAGGTGACTTAATCTATCATCTGCCATTGTTGTCCTGAGGTGGGTTTTATTAATTTAAGGGCAGAGAAACTTCTTTCGCAGGATGCAGTGCTAACTGGAATCACAACCGAAATTTTGGGTACATTTCTTTTGAACATCAAGCCACTTCATATGGACAGCAGAGCCAGACACAAACCTATATAAATACTCTGCAGAAGAGCAAAAACTCCTCAGCTTCAGGCACTGACTTCAGCATCAACAAGAACAAGGTTCAGACAATGAGCACTACAATGCACATAAAATGCAAACCTGGCATTACTTTTAATCCGTGCAGACACACCAGAATGTTTCCCGCTCATTACTGATGCACCATCATAGCCTTGGCCAACAAGGTTGTTTCTGTAGTCAAGCCCATGCCGCTCCAAACATCCAACTATCATTTTGGTTAGACCTTCTGCATCCAAGCTTTCTGCTGACTGAAAGTGCAAGAAGCTTTCATGTACAGCACCGCTGTAATAGTATCGCAGCACTAAAGACATTTGTTCTTTTTTTTGCAAGTCTTTTGTTTCATCTGCCAACACACTGAACACTTCGCTTTCTTTTACTTCTGCGTAAATATGCTTAAAACATGTCGTTAGGAAATGTTCAGCAACAATCAAAGACATTAGGTAGGCTTATTCATATTGGCAAGTGTAATGCAGCACTAATCTTAGCATAACAGACCGTTATCATGAAAAACAGAGCATTGCCATGGACGCAGGATTCTAACCGTAGAGACCGAACGGACTATTTTCTTTAGCGGAAGCAATATAAGTAGTTTTTAAATCAATAAACTCCCTTTTGAATCAATATGTTGTGTCAAATTATTTATTTATTTGGTAGGTAGCCATGTAATAAGCGGGATAATGTATAGCGAGGCGGTTGTTATAGCGAATACAACCCCTTCAGGCTGATTTAAGATCCCTCCGCTTCACGCCGGGCTCCTAAACAGCCTGTCGGTGTTGTATTCGCTATAACAACCGCCTCGCTATTCATTATCCCTTACTTAACATAACATACATGTCTAGATGTCTTTAAGCAATTTTCCTTGTGTTGTCAAATAGGCTAGACCTCAATATACTCAGATTTTGTTGTAATGTATTACTTTAGTATTTGTATTATTAGTAATGGTGTACTCATGGTAAATAATAACAAGCAAATTGTTCAAAATTATGGTTTCTTCATGAGGTGTGTAACCAAGCTTTTCTTTGAATAGGGACAGCAGAATGAAGAGAAAAAGCGATATCACCAACTTCTTTCTAAAGAAGCAAAAGTCAGGTGCAGATCAGGGCCAAACAGATCCCAGTCCCAGTGTCAGCTGTTGTAGTGAACCATATGTAGGTGGTGGACAAGGAAGTCAAGAAGAGAAAGATAATGACACACAAGAACCCAGTGTATCACCAGCAGGTCAGAGCAGTGAGCAGAGGCAGTGAATTGTCTTAAATTCAGATTGTGTGATGATTTTTGTGCAAAGTATTATAGTATAATATCCAATGATAATTTTATAATTAACTCAATTTCAGAAGAAGAACAGAGTGAGACGGTTATTTCTACCAGTGATGGGGAAGATGGCGAGCCAGTCCTAATAGAAAAAGAAGAACAATGCACTGAACTCCCCACACTCAGCTCAAGCATCACATGTGCACCAAAAGGACCAAGTGGTAGGTACATTAGCCATGTACAAAAACATTAACAGTATAATAGCCATGATCTAGACTAGTGTTGTTCACTTCTTGATCTAGTATAATAAAACGTGTCTGTGGTATTTATTTAATTTCATTTTTACTTAAAGACATCTCAAGATCAAAGGACGAAGAACCTGTTCAGCCATGTCTCGCCAGGTTTCCACGAACCCCATTTGGAAAATGTACAAGGTCATTCAACAGCTTTTGGTATAAGGACAATCCATGGCTAGAGTACTCTGTAAGTCAAAATGCGAGTTACTGCTTTGCCTGCCGCCACTTTTGCCTCCCAGGTTCCACGGAATCTTCCTTTACATCTGAATTTGGGTTTTCCAACTGGAAAAAGGCATTATTTAAAGATTCTGGTTTTAAACGTCACTCAAGATCAGACCAACATGCAAATGCAATGTATGCTTGGGCAGAATACAAAAGAAGCAGGGAAAGTGAGAAATCAATATTTGATGCCTTAAATGAGAATAGAAAACAGCAAGTTGAGAAAAATAAAAATTACATCAAGACATTAGCTGAGGTCTTACTCTTAACTGCTACTCAAAACATTGCACAGAGGGGCCACAGGGAGGGTGGTGAGTCTGAGAATGAAGGCAATTTCTTAGCCATTTTGAATCTCGCAAAGCATGACCCCTTTATTGATGAAAGACTTGCTGCACAGGGCAATGCTAAGTACACTAGCCACCAAATCCAAAATGAGATGCTTCAGGTTTTAGCAGATATGGTGCAGAAGCAAATTGTTGCAGAAGTAAAAGAAAGCGAAGTGTTCAGTGTGTTGGCAGATGAAACAAAAGACTTGCAAAAAAAAGAACAAATGTCTTTAGTGCTGCGATACTATTACAGCGGTGCTGTACATGAAAGCTTCTTGCACTTTCAGTCAGCAGAAAGCTTGGATGCAGAAGGTCTAACCAAAATGATAGTTGGATGTTTGGAGCGGCATGGGCTTGACTACAGAAACAACCTTGTTGGCCAAGGCTATGATGGTGCATCAGTAATGAGCGGAAACATTCTGGTGTGTCTGCACGGATTAAAAGTAATGCCAGGTTTGCATTTTATGTGCATTGTAGTGCTCATTGTCTGAACCTTGTTCTTGTTGATGCGGTGAAGTCAGTGCCTGAAGCTGAGGAGTTTTGCTCTTCTGCAGAGTATTTATAGGTTTGTGTCTGGCTCTGCTGTCCATATGAAGTGGCTTGATGTTCAAAAAGAAATGTACCCACATGAAAAGCCTAGGGAACTTCAGCGACTTTCAGATGTTAGGTGGGCTTGCCGGTACATGGCATGTAGGACTATGAGAGACAGGCTTCCAGCAGTTTTGAGGCTCTTGCAAGACATTTCACTTGAGAAGAATAGTGGAGATAGGAAAATAGAAGCAAAGGGTCTTTTGGCTCAAATTGACCTACAGTTTATAGGACTTTTGGTTACTTTTTGTAAAGTGTTTGGGGATGTGAAAATCCTGTCTGACATGCTCCAATCCAGAAGTCTTGATCTGGTTAGAGCAATAGATCTAGTTGGCTCCCTTACAGACACATTAAAAAGCTACAGAAGTGACTGTACATTTGGTGAATTATGGAAGGAGATTGAAGAACTTGTGCACCACTGCAACACAGAAGCACAAAACAAGAGACGACCAAAGACCAATTTGAAATTTCTGAATTCACTTGTAATGAGCACTGTTGGACAGAGGCACTCTGAGTTTGCAAACAATGAAGAGTTCAATAAAAGTATTTTCTATCAGGTACTTGACTGTCTTACAGCAGAAATAGATAGGCGTTTTTCCAAAAAGAACTGCGAGATAATGGAAGGAGTGCAGTCTCTTGACCCCAAAAGCCCATCATTCTTAAAAGAGGAACCCCTGCTTGCTTTGGGGAAAACATTCGAGTCAGATTTAGAAGACCTTAAGCATGAGCTTCATCAAACGAGACGGCTTCTTTTAAGAAGGGAGAAAAGTGGAGAGAGACCAGCTTCACTACTTGAGTTTGTGGGGTTTTTGGAACCTTACAAAGAGGTTTTCCATGAACTTTTTAGGCTTAGTAAAATTTCGGTTGTGATTCCAGTTAGCACTGCATCCTGCGAAAGAAGTTTCTCTGCCCTTAAATTAATAAAAACCCACCTCAGGACAACAATGGCAGATGATAGATTAAGTCACCTGGGCATACTCAGTGTTGAGTCAAGGAGGGCATATTCCATTAATATGGAGGACTTTGTAAAACATTTTGCTTCATCTCACCAGAACCGCAGAATTATGCTGTTCTGAATCTGAATGTTTTTTTTTTTTGTGAACTTGGTGGTGCCATACCACTGGGTAGATACAGGTCATACCTGGTACAACTATTGAAGTTTATCATTAGAGCCAGTGTTAAAGGGCTCTATGTTTTTTTGTATTGTTGTTCTACTATTATTATTGTGGTACATGTTTGAATGTGCAAAACTGCCTAGACCTGCCTTGTTTTGATAGGTCCAAGTTTACCTCAGTTTTTTCCTCTTGGACTTGATTAGAACAAGGAGCACTTTGAATACTTGTTGTTCTATTTTTGCTGTATACTTAATACATATATAATTGTGTACATTTTGGAAAATAAACAACTTTAATTTAATCTGTATACATTTTGTGGAAAATAATTTATTTTAGTGTAATTGAACACTTTGTATATTGACCCCAAAATAACACCTTGCCACCCCTTTGCCACCCCTGTTTTTAAAGTCTAGCTCCGCCACTGCCAATGAGTGGTATGGTACAATACAGTTCAGTACAGTACTGTTTGGTACGGGTAACCCTGATCAGGGGCTTGTGTTTTCACAGCCAATAGTACCCTTACTTGGTAGGCTATGTGTATGTGGGAAAGCACGCCTGTTTTAATGAACAACTTGATTAGGACTTGATTAGGAAAGCCACACACCTGTCTATATAATGATCATACCTTTCTTTTTTTTGGAGACTGGATCTGCTGGAAGTGTGCTGTTCTCACAAACAGTGTGCTGCGGTGATGATACCGTGGTGCACTCTGAAAGTAAAAATTAAGCCAGTCTTGAGTATCTGCAGCAAAAAAGAACACAAAGTTCCTGAAATGCAGTCAGGATCAAGGCTGTCAGGGCAGGACAATAAGGCCAAAATTTACATCACACTACATTTCTTAATTTCGGTCTAAGATATAATTCCGATATCGCTATTCGATTTTGAAATATGCAGTGCTCATGTTTATTCAACAAATTCAACCACCACAAATAAATAAATGTATGGGATAATGTAGCCTATATCAAAATATCGGAAATGTGTTTAAAAATCAAATCTCCTTTACTGAAAAATAAATAAATAAAAATTTCAGAGGGGCAGCCACGTGTGATGACTGCGGACGGGACTTCACCTCATCCACGGGGAAAACTGATCCGGCGATCCACAGCGCGAAGTTGATGTTATTTTTCAATGACCAGCATTCATCAGCTCACAGCATGATAAGATGGATATCTACCTCCAACCCGCACCAGAATCCCTTCAACTTGTCAGATGTGATGACCTTAACTTAATGATGTTAATTCACAAACTGCTGCACAAATTCCTCTAGGTCAGGGTTTCTCAACCTTTTGCCTACGGCGACCCACTTTTTTTTTGTATGCCAGTCATACGACCCACTAAGGATGGAAATAAATATCTTAGACCTAGGCTATTTTATAAGAATGCAGCTGTTCATGGTTTGTTCATGTTAGTTTTAATAATCTTAACAAGATTTTAATAATGGATTTGTAAATATTGAAAGTGCAGTTCATTATTAGTTAATGTTAACTAATGAACCATAATGTAAAATCTTCAGCTTGTTTTCTTTTAAAAACGGATGCATTTTCTCAAGCTAACAGCCCGTGGCTGCGTACAGTATAAAAGCCTTGTTTATACGTGACGCGTCCGCACGAGTGCGAGGGTGTGTGCGGCAAAAATAACGTCAACGCGGAGTGGGCGGTCGTGTGCGTTGAGCGCGAGACCCCATTTGAAGTTTTGTAACTGCGCACCGCTCTGCAACGAAGATGCACGAGTTCGAGGCGAATCTGGCCGAACATGACGTCTCATCACACCGAAAGTATAAACAAGGCTTTACAGGTCTGGCATCGCGAGCGCGTTACCAAGCAACGGGGTAAACCGCCCATGTAAAGAGAGTAGGACCTTGTCCAATAAGAGCCGTTCGCGGCAGTGATACATGTGACAGGACAATTTAGAAACAGCGTTAGAAAGTTACGGCAATAATGATTCAATGTACGAAATTCGAAAATATGAGAACCCTGAGAAATTCTCGCGACCCCCTATAGAATGATCCACGACCCACTAGTGGTTGAGAAACACTGCTCTTGGTCTCAGCCATCCTGGAGGATAAAAATTGTGGCTCCTGAAGGGCTATGCTCATCAATCCCCTGGGCCACATTAATGGATGCCAGCTCAAGCCTTATCTTTCGTATTGGTCAGGTCTTCAGTAACAGTCACTGGTTGGATACAGAGGTAAGTAAACAACAGCAAAGTTTATTACACAACAGGAGAGCAAAAGGAGCTGAGTGGAGACTTTTCAGGTGAGTATGCCAGGACTGAGATTTGTCTAGAGGATGATCCAGGAAATAATCAGATCTTTCTTGCTTTACAGGAGAGTCGTAGAGATAAAGAGTGGAGACCAGGATTGATGGGAAACACACACCTCGACTGGAAAATTGAGTTTGAGACTGAAGGGATCACTGAGAAAGGAGATAGGTGGTAAGTATCACAGGTAGATAGTGGCTTGCTTAGGATAAGGATACCAATGGTAGAGTCCACACCCTGGAGGCAGGAATAGGATGGAGTGAAGGAGGACCTCCAGGGATCAGGTACCTAGGGGGGCCATGGCAGAGCAGGCAGCTTGAGGACGATAATCTTGGCCCATAGCCAACACACCCTTAACCCAGCCATGGCTATATAGCAACCCCCCCACACACAAAAACATTTCTTGGGAAAGTCCAGGGTCTTGGGGTCAGGGGGGCACTGAGGAGGAGTAGGCTCTGGTGGGCGCTCAGGTGGAGCAGAGATGGACAGGACCGGCTGAGGCTCTGGGGAGCTGCACGGGCACACCTCGACTGGATAATGGAGCTGGAGATGGAAAGGATCACTGAGCAAGGAGACAATTGGTAAGTATCACAGGTAGGTAATGGCTTGAAGAATACCAAGGGTGGAGTCATCATAGAGTTTAGGAGACCGGATGATGAATGATTCTGGGGGTGTGCGCTTTTAAGTGGGGCTTGATGAGTGAGTTGATTGGAGTGCTCATGGGGTGCAGAGGTGTGCATGATCAGGAGCCAGGTGAAAGTGAGTGCTGTGATAAGAAGAGGAAGAAACAGGCCAATCTGTGACAATTTTGGCATATAGTTGACGTCAATGGACTCCATATGGAGTTTTCAGTGCAGCTTCAAAGGAGCTATAAACAATAAAACCGCTGTCAGGGTAAGAAAAAAAATGAAATTGTTGAACATGAAATTTCATGCAGTTTTTGTTCATTTGTTTTGTTTATGAAAAATAAATGAATACTTATGTTATTAGAAAAAATATGAAAATAATAATGGATATATTATAATAATAATAATAGATTATGACGGAATTTTTACGACCCTGTCCGTCAAAATGACGGACAATGAGAAAGTCTAAGGCAACCTCATATATATATTTATACACGCATCCGCTTGAACTGCTTCTGGGTTTCAGAGTCAGCAGACATTCCATGAAGACCCTAAAGAATCAGTCCAACTCATGAAAAATGGGCATCTGATGTCCCATTAATTAGGCATTAGACATAAATGGAACAAACTGACAGAGGTGGAAAGAGTAACAAAATATTCTACTCAAGTAAAAGTACTGTTACTTCAATGAAATTTTACTTAAGTACAAGTAAAATTACTGGTCTAAAAATTTACTCAAGTAAAAGTAAAAAGTAGCTCATTTAAAATGTACTCAGAGTAAAAGTTACTTAGTTACTTTTTTAACAGTGGGGGTGGGGGACTCTCCCCTGAATGGTTGTGATAGAATGAGATTTTCACGATATGACAACTATCTCAGAAAACATCACGGTATTAAACAATTATTTAATAAATAAACTTTACCTATTATTAAATTATGGTTAGTTAAAATGATGTTAAATGAATGAAGATGATTTTTTTTTTTTGGTTGAACAAATGCTTTATCATAACAAACTTAAAACCATTTGTTTGTTTTGTTTATTAAAAATTAAATAAAACATGTCTAATAAACTAAATTCAATAAATGATTATGAGTTAGATTAACAACTTAATTTTATAATTAATTCATTAAAATGTTTAAGAATAATAGAGTCCTGTATGTAGTAGACGGAGCAGCTCATTCACAGAGACAGAACAAGCAGATCATATATTCATATAGCAATGTTTTGTGCTTTAATATTTACTGACCATGTCGCGATTTGATGTATTCTTTCGAGTTATTCGTTCATCCATCAGTTTGTGTATATGACATAAATCCTACGTTATAATGTAAAGGTAATGTTCATGACTGAATACCGGGATTCCCTCTGCGTCACAGAAATCATTCGGCCTTAAGTTATAAACATACCTTTATCTGCACAGAGGGATGTGTGCCCGAACATGTTCTATGTGTTTCTTCATTTGCGTCCACATTTTGTGCACATTTGATATCCTCCAAGACAACACCACGTTATTTTTTTTCAATATCCAAAGTATTTCCATACTGGCCAGGGGTTCATGACGGCGTTTTGCTTTCAGCTGGGTCTGCGTCACTGACGTCAGTCTTGTTCGTCTCCATCTGATATTTGCGCGCTTGTTCTCTTCCGCGTCCCGCGCCCTCTATTCAATATAGTCGTTTCGGATCGCGTTTTCCTCCCCTTTGCATTAATGATTTATTTTTACTCAGTAACGGATGTGGTTTAAAATGTAGCGAAGTACAATACTTCAATCAAAATGTACTTAAGTAAAAGTAAAATTACAGTTTTTTAAAACTACTTAAAAAAGTAGAAGTACACAGAAAAACTACCCAATTACAGTAACGCGAGTAAATGTAATTCGTTACTTTCCACCTATGCAAACTGACAATATGTAATCATTACCTTTCGGACTAGTGGACTCCTCCAAATCACTGTCCACTGTAACTTTCTCTAAAGGTAGAAAATAAAGAAATATATACATTTTAAAACTCAAGGTTGTGTTATTCAAAGCATTCCCAAAATCCGAACCCATGCTGTGTACAGTAGTACCTTCTGGATCAATGTTGATTTCATTGAGATTTAGCCCTTTAAAGTCTGCCAAGCGTCCTTTTTCGAGGGCCAAAATTTTTTTACTAACTTTAGCCAGTTGTTGTTGTGAGTGCCTTCGGGTAACCTGTAAAATTGATGATGAACTCTAATGTCATGGCCTAGAAAGTCTGCCAACTGATCTAGTTCGGTGTTGCTAAGATTAAGAACTTCAGAAAGTGTTCCGATCTGCTTCCTCAACTTTGTTGAAGTAAGACTCTGCAGATTTTTTGCGCTGCATGCAACAGCAAATTCTCGAATGCAATCAGAGCCTCTGAAAAACGTCAGTGCAGACGGACGGGCAAAGAGGAAAGGATTTTAATTTGGTATTCCACACCTACTCCGATTTTCAATAAGCAGGCTGATCGATTCTTAAATAGAAGTGTGAGAAGCACGGGAACCTTTCTGCCTCTTTTTCCTCTGATTTCTACACGCTTGAAGTACTGACATTTCTAAATCTGTGAGGGCCATGCTAATATCTGGATGAGCATCCGATTGCTTGCTGGAGATGTATGCAGACAACAGCATTTGTGACACTTCCCCTTCTCGTCTACGATTGAAAAGCATTACCTGAGTTAACGTGATCTTGACACGTTTTGCCCAGTGCTGGGATGATGGCTGAGTTAACAAGAGTTTGCGATGGGTGTTCTCTTGCTCATCAAGATATACATGAAGGAGTTTAACATCTTCGGTGAATGGAAGTAATTGTGGGGAATTCCACTTTGCTTCCTCCAGTGTTCGCCGGGCTGTTGTAGAAATGTATTCGGGCCATCTGGAGTGATAAAGCTGTTGAAAGCTGTTCGAAATGTTTTCTGTTTCTTCATCTCCACTAATAGTAGAGTAGCTTTCAATGAGCATTGCAATTTTTTCAGACTCTGTCCAAGTTTCACAGCCACACTAGCCTTTTCAAATACACAAGTCTCTTCATTGTAGCCAGCGGCCCTTTTAACTGCATTGATGGTATGCATAAAGTTTGTGGGATTAATGAGCTATTTAATAGATGTAAGGGGGGATACCTCTCTTGCACATAATAGGAGTCTTCCAAGCTCCCTCATCTTTTGGCGGATATGTTCATGCATTTTAACTCTCCATGCTTTTAACGCTCCATGCTTGTTGTAAAGATGCTTTCCTAACTCTAAAATGCACCAGTCATTTCTAGTTTCAAGTGCAACTTGGTCCTGGTTCATGGAATTTAACAGCTTCCAAACACCATGAGTTACTCCTGGTGGGGGAGGTTGTGCAAAGCCACAAAGAACCTGGACACAGGGTTTTCCAGGTTTTGGCTTCTCATCACCAGGCTTGAATTTGCAAACCTTGACATGTCGCCACAGAGTTTTCTTTAAGAAGAGTCCTTTGCAGTAAATGCAGTGCATAAAACTTTCCCCATCCAGGTTCTTTTTGGGCAGTTTCCGCGGAATCATCAGTCCTGCACCTGTATTAATAACAGTACTGTTGTAAGCAAAGTTCCCTTTGTTACGTAGATATTCCAGTTGCATCCTCCTTTCTTTTGAGCCCTTTTGATGACTAAATGCTTTCGCTACCTCTACCTCGTTGCTATGCTTTCGCTCTAGGTGTCGAGAAATTTTTGTAAAAGCACCATCACAAAAAAAGCACTGCTGTTTTTTGCTGTACATTCTCAATCCACCTCTCTTTTTAATTATAGCTGGGATAACTACTGATGTTGCACTGTCAAGAATGGAAGATGTGTCAGGAACTTTGGCTATTTCTTGGTTCTGGGAGCTCCCTAAGTCACTGCTGCTTTGAGTACTGAACTTTTTGATTCTGTTCACAGCTGAACTGCTCCGGACTGGCAAATTCTGTAGATTTTTTTCTTTACCTTTTGGTGAAGCAGTACAGCTCATGCTACTATCTGATGTGTAACTCTCTGATGTGTCAGGAATGTACTCTTCCTCACTGACAGATAACTCATCTTCACTCGAACCATCTGAGTACTCAGCAATCTTCCCTCTAGCCTTGAAAGACAATGACCATTCAGTTCATTTAATCCTCTATCATAGACTATTCTCTATTATATTCTATTCAAGCTATTAAAGTCATTAACACTTACTCTGGTGTTTTTTGCTCTTTTGGATGCTGTGGTACAAGCTGAATGTTGTTCACTCATTGCAATTGGTGCATGATACCTTCTGATGTCATCTTGAATTTCTGTATGGTCATCTTTACAGTTTACACTGGAATTTTCAAATAGATCATCCGAATCATAGATCTCTAAAAAACAAACAAACAAATAATAAAAACATCACAATGACAAGTTTTAAATTATCTAGAAAAAAGTATATGTTTATCATATAATGAAAAATAACACTTTCCATTTTTTACACTTTAAAATTAATGTGTAAAATCTGTATCTATTAAATCAACATTTATTAAATGCTCAATCCATGTCTATCAATTTAAAGGGATAGTTCCCCCAAAAATGAAAATTCTATCATTAACATTACTCATCCTCATGTTGTTCCAAACCCATTATACCCTTATTAATCTTCAGAAAAGATTAAAATAATTTTGATGAAATCTGATCTTTTGCCTCCCATTCTAACCCCAGATGGAGGTAAAGAAAGCACTTGGATTTCATCAAAAATATCTTAGTGTTCTGGGGGCATATTACAAAAACATCTTAACTTTAGAATCCTATCTTATCTGTTTGGTAACCATGGCAACTTCAGTTAGGACCACATTTAGGACAAAGGCTATTAAAGAATGACATTTCTTAAATGCATAATCTTATCTTAATTTTGGATAGGAAACGGGTATTACAGAAGCCTCCGAACCCCACAAAAAAACCTAAAAGCTGTCTTAACTTTAGGACAACCCCACTGGTGTCCTTACTTAAAACCTTTTTGAAATCCAACAGTATAAATCACAGTACAAAAACATTTGAGAGCATTACATTTATTAATTATATAATATGAAGAGCAGCAACGTTTAATGTTGGAGAGACTTTTGGAGGACCCAGAGGATGTGCTGTGTTTTGATGATAAAATGCTTGTAAATAATTACTGACTCCCACGACAAGATTTTGCAGTTAGTTGACGAATTGCTACCAACATTAGAGGCCAACGAGCCATCATGGAGCATTACCATTCATCCCTCACTGGCATAAAGTTGGTTTGAAGCTGGACGTTCGATATTCGCATATTTAGGAATCGTCTCTAAAGTTACATGCGACATTGGTATACCTACACATTTCTAACTTCAATAGTATTTGAAAGGAACATGTAAAAGGTTTGCATCATAGCTGACACCTAGATGAACACTTTACAGTTGGTTTTGATACTGCAAGTCATTCTGTTCAAATGCTACTGAAGTTAGAAATGTGTAGGTATATGAATGAATGTAACTTTAGAGACGGTTCCTAAATTTGCGAATATCGAACATCCAACGTCAATCTTCAAGTGGCTACTATTTTTGCAAAAGGCAATTTATAAAACGGCCTTTAACTTTTCAACAGAGCTTATCAAATTTCCAATTTCTGCCGCACTGGAAATACAAGCACTCCGTGGTTTCTCCATTTTGATTTCAGGTTTACCTCAGAAGCAGTTTGGGCGTTGTTGGTTGCTTGGTAACAGACCTGACAGTTGATTACCGAACTCGATGGAGCGGTTTAAGATTTCCTAACTACAGATAAGATGAGATTTGGGGGACAAATCAAGATGGCGGAGTGAGTAGTTCAGTCTCTAGCAGGCTCCGAAGAAAAAAATCGTTTTTTAAGTCCAAACATTACTTTAAGGATAATCAACCAAACCATATTGTGACAGACTTTTATTAGTTTTTGACCAACTTTTGAACTTTTTGAAGAATTAATTACACAAACAGTGCTAACTAGGCCTACCGGAAAGATGGAAAAACATGGTGAAACTAACATTGTCGACCGTGCCTACAGCACCACTCTGCTGAGTGATATGAGTGAAACGAGCGAAAACGAAATCCAAGAAATGGAGCAATCTTGTGCTAATCTTGAGGGTGACCAAACTCCTGTAAATAGTCCACAACCCAAAAAGCTGAGGAAGAGAGGTGCGAAGACAAGGGAGGAGAATGCGAATAGCTTTATTGAGTCTGTGATGAAAAGATTTGACGGTTTGGATGGGAAGCTTGAGAACATTGACACGAGGATGAATAATGTCCAAGAAGCTCTGAAAAAGTTTGATGCCCTAGAAGCCAAACTGCAGAACATCGATGAACGCACCGACGCCATTAAACGAGCCACGGATGAGAATAAAGAAAACGTTGTGAAGTTACAAAGACAAGTTGAGTTTCTGGCGACAGAAAACAAATCCCTGAAGGAAAAGGTTTTGGAAGCAGCGAGATACAAGAGGAGATGGATCCTCAGACTCTTGGGGCTACCTGAGAAGGAAGATGAGAAAACCAGAGATGAAGTCATAGGTATCCTTACGAGAGTGGTCCCCATGTCTGTTGACGATCTCCGCCGAAATGTTGACACCGTTCACCGTTTAGGGACAAAAGGTGCAATGAACAACAACATGCCCAGACCCATCATTATGCAGTTTGTTTCGACGGTGAAGGAGGAAGTTTGGAAGATGTCGAGGGAGGCCAGAGTGTGCAAAGAAAAGAAGATAACCTTTAAACAGCATTTTTCCAAAGAGGATCGGGAGGCGAGGGAGAAGCTGTGGCCACGGGTGGGCCGAAGCCAGGAAAGCCTTGGAAAGAAGGCCTTTTTGAAGGAAGGATACGCGATCATTGATGGGAAAAGGGTTTATCCTTGATGCATACGACACGCTCCATAACTTTGAATGAAAAAGTATCACATGTTTCCCGAGTTGTTGTGCTTCTGTTATAATGGGCTGTTGAATAGACTGGGAAAAAGTCTCATTGACATGGCTAAATAGCCCAAGTTTTTTAGACTGAAACATTTGGGTTTTGGTTAAGCCCTAATAACCTTTGGACAGAATTGCTCATTCCTGCTTTTTGTTAATTCAAGAGCGTTTTCATTAAGCACTATTTTCATTGTTCTTTAGTGTTCAATGTCGGTTTTGTTTACTTCCTTAAATGTTAGAGGTTTGAAAAATCTTACAAAGCGCAAGGCACTTTTTTTTATTTTGTAAAGAACTTAAGGCAAATTTAATTCAGGAAACACATTCAGGTACAGCAGATGAAAAATTTTGGAAACAGCAGTGGGGGGATAATGTTTTATATTCTCATGGTACTAATTATTCGGCAGGTGTTATGATACTTTGTAACAGGTTTGCCGGAAAAGTAATTTGTCACTTAGGAGATAAAGATGGCCACTGGCTGATTGCAGTTATTGAAATATGCAACCAAAAAATTATTGTGCTTTCAATTTATGGATATAATAACAAAGTGACCAACAAAAGTATGTTAGAAAAACTTGGTAAACTAGTGACAGAGTGGAAAGCTGTTCATATGACAGATAAAGTTGTTATGGGAGGTGATTTTAACATTGCTCCAAATTCTTGGTTGGATAGGCTACCTCCTAGAGGCCAACAACCTGAAAACAATGAAGTACTACAACATTTCTGTATTGAAACTAATACTTTTGATTATTGGAGATTGAATAACCCTACAAATTTGGAATATACATGGATTAGTGCTTCAGACAGGAATCAACGGTCAAGGCTAGATTACTGCCTAATCTCACATTCAATAAGTAATAATGTTCAGAATTGTGAGATTATTACATCTCCGCTCACGACCACTGTTTAATAAGCTTATCCATGTTAGTAACCAAACAACCATGCTCTTCGGGTAATATTTGGAAACTAAATAATAGACTTTTATCAAATGATTTTTTTTTTGCAAACAAATAAAATCCCTTTGTCTAAATGTAAAAGGAATGGATATGTCAAACAAAGGGAAGTGGGAATGTTTTAAATTTGAAACAAGGAGGTTGGCAATTGAAATAGGGAAAAACATGTAAAAAACAAATAAACTAAAACAGGAAGAAATACTGAAAAGGATTAACATACTCTGTGGTAAAACTAATGCTTCGGAGGAAGAACTAATTGAGTTGAACCAACCCGATTTCACGGCAATTTGTACATATTTTACGAGGTGGCTAATTAAATGCAATTTATGCGACCTCACTCGTCGAATTCATCGATTTTTACTAAATCGTACATATTTGTGAGTTGGCAAATTCGTATGAATTAAATGCAGAATGACCTACCTCAACCCCGCCCTAAACCTACCCATCACTGGGGTTTAGGCAAAAGCGTCTGAATTAAATGCAGTGAGGTCAGTCGTACAAATTTGTACGAAATAGCCACCTCGTAAAATATGTACGAATTGGTCGTGAGATAGCGTTGGTTGAACTCCCTCCAAAAACAGTTAGATGAAATTTATTTAGAAAAAGCAAGTGGAGCCTTTGTACGATCCAGGGCTAGATGGATCGAAGAAGGTGAGAAGAATACAACATATTTCTATGCCTTAGAAAAATCTAGGCAGTCAAAAAAAAGAATTTGCAAATTAAAAAAAAATGACATAGTTATTGACGACCCTAGCCAAATAAATGAGGAAGTTCAACTCTTTTACTCTGACCTGTATTGCTCAAATTTCCACAAAGAGGACTGTGAATCCTTTTTTACTCTGATTAAGTGCAATATTAAAATGATCGGTGAAAGTGAAAAAAAAAGTTTGGAAAACAAAATAAATTCGCAAGAAATAGAAAATGCCCTGAAAAAAATGAAAAATGGGAAGTCACCTGGAATTGACGGATTGACCTCTGAGTTTTTTAAAATTTTCTGGGAAGATATGAAAGAATTGTTATTGAATGCATTTATCGAATGTATAGAAGAGGGATGTCTTACTCCAACAATGAAAACTGGTATAATAACCCTACTCCCTAAAACAAAAAAAGATATAACAAATTTAGACAATTGGAGACCCATTATGTTGCTCTGCATTGATTATAAGATATTAGCGTTAATTTATGCAGAGAGATTGAAAACAGTAATTGATAAAATAGTAGATGAATCTCAGTCTGCATTTATTAAAGGTAGAAGCATACATAATAATGTGAGATTAATATTGGACATGCTGGACTATCAGTCTATTCTGGAATCGGAAAGCCTGATTTTATTTATAGACTATTTCAAAGCTTTCGATTCTATAGAACAACACATTTTTATTTTCTACGTTAAAAAAATTTGGGATTCGACAAAATGTTTTGTTCAGTGATCAAAATGTTCTATACTGATATTTATAGCTATGTCTCCTTAAACCCAGGATTAACATCCAGAATAAATATAACCTGTGGAATAAGGCAAGGATGTCCAATTAGTCCCAAATTGTTCATTTTATGTACACAGCTATTAGCATATCTGATACTAAATCATCCAAATTTTCAGGGTATACATTTTTTTGATTACGAATTTCGCCTGAGTCAGTTTGCAGACGACACTGTTTTCTTCCTTAGAGATAAATCGATGGTTAGCAATGTATTGCAAATAATTTCAATTTTTTCCAAAGCCTCAGGGCTTCGTTTAAATATGAAAAAGTGTGAACTACTTGCATTATATGACTGTAAAGATACAGAAATAATGTCTATCCCTGTTAAAAAAGAAGTTAAATATCTTAGAGTTAAGATGGTTAAAGATGAAAAACAAAGAGAGGGAATTAATATGACAGAAAAAATTATCAAATACAAGTATCCTTAAACCACTGGCTTAGTAGAGATCTTTCCATTTTTTGGGCGCAACTTACTATCCAAGGCTGAGGGTATAGCTAAACTGATT
Organism: Gobiocypris rarus; assembly: GCA_023029165.1. Taxonomy (NCBI): domain Eukaryota; kingdom Metazoa; phylum Chordata; class Actinopteri; order Cypriniformes; family Gobionidae; genus Gobiocypris; species Gobiocypris rarus. Next base: position 8,999,674 of record CM040926.1, read on the forward strand.
TATCCTTGTCAATCCCTTTACATTGCTCCAACAAACGTGAGGAAAATTAACTCTATTATATATAAATTTATCTGGAGAAATAAGACCTCAAAACAGTGGATTTTGAGGCAATGTTAGGAACATTTAAAATAAAGTGGTTGAAAGAGTTTCTATTGAAGCCGGATTCAATATGGTACCACATTCCAAAAAGCATCTTTAAGAGGTTCGGTGGGTTAAACTTTCTTTTGAAATGTGACTTTGTAATTTCTAAATTACCTTTTAAATTATCTGAGTTTCATAAACAAGTTTTGCATCACTGGAAGATGGTTTTACCCATAACTTTACCCTCACTGTGCCACCTTGTGGAATAATAGAGTAATTGTATCAAACAAAAAGTCTTTGTTCAACCAGCTTTGGTTTGACCAAGGCATTATCTTTGTTCATGACATTTTAGATAAAAAGGGTGAAATCTTACAGTTAAAAGATTTAAAAATCAAATTTGATAATATTCAATGTTCTCTTAAAGAATATAAGAGAATATGTAAATCTATTCCAGTGAATTTGTTACAGCTGATAAAAAACATAATTATTTTTTCAAATGTCCAAATCAAACTTCCAAACTTAATGATAGGAGAATTAAACATTACAGACAAAAAATGTGACAGCAAATATTTAAATAAAGCTTTCAAAGGACATATATATCACGACTATGATAGGAAGATAAAACTTAAAATATTAGAAAATCCAACAATTGCTGAAAAACATTGGACATTTATAAAATGGCCTATTGCACCCAAAGTAAAAGAAATGCAATTTAAAATTCTTAACAATTACTATCCATCTGTGGAGACACTGAAGGGTAGATTTGGTTTTGAAGTTGACCATTGTGATTTTTGTCATGAAAACCCAGAACGAACAGAGCATTTATTCTTCCTTTGCTCAGTTAGGAAGTTCTGGGAAGATGTACACAACTGGTTAAATAATAAAATAAGCGAACTTGAGCAATTTACAATAGAAGATATTCTTATTTATAATTCTAAACTAACAAGGGATCTTTCACTTCTGATTAACCTTATCATCATAATGGGTAAATACCACATTCACAAAAGTAAATGGAAAAAACAATTGCCAAATGTGAACTGTTTTATTTCGTATGTTATTATCCTCCATGAACCTTGTCAAAAATTCAAAACAAACTGTAGAAGATATTTGTTATGCTGCTGAAATGTTTTTGATCCTGTAAATCATTATTTATTTACAATGCCTTTTTTCTTTCCCGTCCTCATTGTCAACTTGCACTTTGTTGTTGCCTTGTCTGTTTTATTTTTATTGATTTTTTGTTTTGTTGTGTTTCTTATGCTGTTGTCTCCACGAGAGCTTGTAATAAACTTGTTAAAAAAAAAAAAAAAATTAAAAAATAAGATAAGATTTTGTAAGATAGGATATAAATCCTTAATCAAGTTAAGATTTGCTTCAGTAATACGAAATTGTGAACAATCCTACATATCTTATGTTAAGACCTAAGATAGAACGTTTCTGTAATACGCCCCCTGAAGATTAACAAATGTCTTATGCCTGATTCAGACTACACGATATTTTTGTCTGTTACGATAGTCATTGTGTCAGATTACGCGATTTTGACTCCTAAAATCTTGTCGTGACCTGGACAAGAAACATGTCAGACTACACGTTGCTACGCGACCAATCATCACTTGTTGTCACGACCATAGACATAATAAATACTTATATATTATGTCTATGGTCACGACGCGCGTGATGTCATCGACTTCCAGAAACAAGAGTGTAAACAATGTCTGAAGCGGCGTGCTTTGTACTGGCTGTTTTATGTTTAGAAAACCCCAAAAAAAGAAGAAAAAAAAAGGAACATGGACACGCTCCTGGCTTGCTGGAAGAGGACAGTATGGGCTGTCAATCCTCCAAAAAGAACTTGAGGTAAAATATCGTTCTTTTTTATATTAAATATTTTGTTATTAGTAGTAAAAGCTTGCCATCACAACGTTTTTGTAAAACATCTAAGTTATTAAGCTTACATTAAAGCAATGTTTCTTTATTGATCACCAATGTAATTTTACACTTAATGTACAGAAGTACAATTTTCTTCAAATTGTAGAATTATGTAACTTAGTCACATACGGTAATTGAGCCTTCAACAAAAAAACAAAAAAAACTAAATTCACTGTTTTAATGCCTTTGATTGATTCATACTTCCATCATAGCCTTAATGACAATTATAAGTCGGGTACAAACATAAAAATAAAAAAACATATTTTTTTATTCTGAAGTTTTGCATTATATCCATTATTTGAAAGTTAAACATTGTTTTAGATTAAACTTTTTTTTTTTTACTTTGCAACATTTTTTTCTTTCTATTTATACTGTAGGACAGTGACAGAAAGGGTTTTCGTGATCTTCTCAGGATGGATGTCGAGGATTTTGGCTACTTGCTTGGCAAAGTGACACCATTTATCCAAAGAACGGACACAAAATTGAGAAGAGCCATCAGTGCAAGAATGCGACTGTCACTAACACTACGATTTCTTGCTACTGGTAAAAAGTCATTTGTAAAACTCATATACCCCTAGCTTCGCAGACAAAGTTTAAGCTTAAGCTAGTCTTAGACTAAAATGCATGTTTGATCTGTTTTAACTGAAAGTAACTCGCACTGACTTACCTTTGTCTCAAGATGCACACCAGTATTTTTTTTTACATTTAAGATTATAAAAGCTACTTAAAGGGAGAGTTCACCCACAAATGAAAATTCTGTGATCATTTACTCTCACTTAAGTTGTTTCAAACCTGTATGAGTTTGATCACAGTAAATTATCACAGAACTTTCACTTTTGGTTGAACTCTCTCTTTAAATGTCCTTATAAATGTAACGCCTAATCTAAGACGTCTGTGAAAGCAGGCCATGGTGTATTATACAAATAATACACATGCTCCCCTCCACAGGAGAGACGTTTACCTCTCTGAGCTTCCAGTATCGAATCGGTCGTAGTACTATCAGTGAGATAGTAATGGAGACTTGTCAAGCATTGTATGACGTCTTAAAGGATGAACATTCTTCCTCAGGAAGAAGGCATCAGACGCGTACCTGCCCTCAGCATTTGCAGATGTAGAAGATGACAATCACAACATGGTTCCCGGAACTTGGAGAAGGGAGGGAGAACTTCCCTCCGTGGCAGCAAGTGGTGCACGGAATGCCACAACCGCCGCCAAAAATCAGAGAGACAGTTTGAAGGCACACTTTCTTTCACCTGCTGAATCTGTTTCCTGGCAGGAAAATATGATTTAAACATAGACACCAACTGCACTGCAAAAAATGTTTTTCTTACTTCATTTTTGTCATATTTACAGTCCCAATATCTAAAAATTCTTAAATCAGGAAGAATTTACTATAAGTAAAATTACACAAGATAATAAAAGAATTTAGCTTGTTTTAAGCAAAAACTTAAACTTTAATTTTGATATTTTATTCAGAAAATAAGATATAATAGCTTACGAAATTTTACTTAAAGTAAATGCTTCCTGATTTAAGAAAAACAAAATACTAAGTAAGAAAAACATTTTTGCAATGTGATAAATTGTTCATATAGACCATTTTGCACGACGTAAAGAACATACGCTCAGGACTTCCTGTTTAATTTTTTTAACACTACAGCAATTTTACCGACAGAACATTAAAAACAATGTTAAACTAACATTTTAAATGTAATTATATATGTGTAAATAAAACAAAAAACAGAATGTGTAATGGTCAACATTAATATTATTTGTTTATTAAAAAAAACAAGATCCATTTCCTTTATTAAAAACTTTTATTGAAATTAAATAACACTCTCTTTTCTTTACTCTTTACAAAAGTCTTAAATTTTAAAATCATTTTTTAAATATGCAAATATTGCAGAACAGCATCAACATCAACCGCTGATAAAGTGCCAACAAAAAACGGCAAAACCAACAATGGTGACTGCAGTCTATCACCATCAAAAAAAATAAACTTGACTTTACATCCTGTCTCTTTCCTGGTCAAATGCCTCTTCTACTGCCCTGAGATAGCTCACTGGATGTGTTACAGGGGTACATGATTGGATGTGATTTGGTAGGGTTGATTAAAATTTGTTTGTCCCTGCCAAGTTGTTTGGGGCCGTAAAGCTTGTGGGGGGTCTAATGCTAATCTGGCCTCATTTTCATGTGCATCATATAACATCATAAGGATGTTACGACGCAATCTCATTTTAGTCAGTGGGTCCCGGATTAGTTTCATCTCGGTCACTACCTGTTTTCCAAATGTTTGATTGACATCCTTACTGGCATCTACTAGCGATTCAGAGACATTTTTTAAAATGTTTACTTTCTCCATTTCAAATTCATCTGATGATTTTTCTCTTGATTTTTGTTTGGCCTTGTAATGTGCCCTTTCAGGATTATTGATTGTGACCTTGTGATGCTGGTGAGATGATGAGGCTTCAAGTGGAGTTGAAGGTGTAGATGTGTGATGGGAGGTGGAGATGGATGACTCAGACACATCCTCCTCTGTCTCCTGGTCTTCTCCACCCTCATCTGTGATGCTGTGTTCCAAGTCATCCAACTACGAAAAACAAGTTGTATAAAATATCAGGCACAATGAGTAATATACAATACATGTTAAAGCAGATACTATGGATACTTTAGCAGATACTAAAGCTCACAAATGTATTTAAAAGTGGGAAAGAACTGTAACAACCAACTTACATTCAGTGTAGACTGAGACACCCGGTGAACAACAAATGGTTGTAGAAACTGCAGGTTATTTAAGATCCATTTCTGTCTGGTAGTTAATTCTTTGTCACCACTGCCACTCGGCTTTGGACGGAGTACTTTCCCATATTGTGTTCTGAGGGAAGCAGCTTTTGTTTGGACCTCACCGACTGTAGGTAAGAAATGTAATTACAAATATAGCACATTATTTATTTGTAATTCTCTCCACATTCACTCACACTCACACCTCACAGAATCTCACTCACACACACAACACTCACAGAATCTCACTCAAACACAACACACACACACACACACACACACACACACACACACACACACACACACACACACACACACACACACACACACACACACACACACACACACACACAACACTCACAGAATCACGAACACACACACACACAAAACACTCTCACACACTCATACCTCTCACTCACTCACACACACACACACACATGGGCGTCAGAAGCAAGTAAAATGTGGGTGGGTCCTCTCTCTGATTTTTTTTTTACTGAAGTAGCGTTAGATGCCTTTTACATTAAATACAACTATACCGTAGTTTACTTAACGATTGATTGGGCCAGACAAAATTACGGAAATCACTAAGTTCCTCATCGGAAATAGTGTAAGGGTAAAGACGCATGGCATTAAGTTTTGACGCAAATCGATCTGAGGATCGAATCCGGCTTTTGCCGAACTCGCTCTACTCCCTTTTCCCATCACACATCAGATCGCAAAGGCATTTATTTTCAATAAAAATTAAGAAAATAATAGAAAAGTGGTAATAAAGTGTCTAACGTGTTTAATAATAAGTGTTTATCGGTTAGGGGTAGGTAAACAGACGTGCTGAATTAGAGACGATAAAAGTGAGTGGGTCCAATATCATTGGTCGTAAAAAGTGGGTGGGTCTTGTCACACCCACACACAATGGTTCCGACGCCCATGCACACACACATAATCTCACTCACTCACAAAATCTCTAATAATGAATGATTTGCTAGCTTAGGTTACAGCTAATTACAGTAATGTTACTCACCGGTTTGCTGAAGGGCTTCCGCTATCGTTCTCCAACATTTTTCTTTTTTTAGTTGGTCATGGTAGTCCCTCGACAAAACATCATATAGGCAGATGTGCTGTTGCCACATCTCCACAAATCTTTCCTCCATTTCGTAATTCCACCTAGCCGCACCATCATGCGTTTAGCCATGTTTGAAAGTTGTGTACGGAAAATGTCTGTGCTCCGATTGGTCAGTGTCTGCACGTGACAGAACCCATCGTGAAGGACCGCAAAAAAATTCAACATGCTAGCCTTTCTGTCGTGACATCGTGAACTATCGCAGACGCAGATTCGGTTGTCGATACTATGACACACTATACGAGATGAAACGATCAATTCATGCGCCCCGACGCCCATTGTCGTTCACGTAATCCCTGCGACACCTTGCGTCAAACGGATCGTGCCAAATTCGGGCTAATATCGTGTAGTCTGAACCAGGCATTATGGGTGTGAAACGACATGAGGGTGAGTAAGACAATTTGAATCTTTAACAACCCAGATCATGAACCATCCCAGCTAGAATTTTTTGTTATAAGAATGTTCTGAGAACATTACCTACATTGTTCTATAAATGTTTTCAGCGGGTAGTTTTATTTTTGTTCCCAGAATGTTCTTTTAAAAGTTAGGATAACATTCTTTAAAAACATTCTAAAAATATTTAGTGGTAACATTCTAATAACATACCCACTAAGCAAAGTTTCAACGTCTTTGACCCTAGAGGCAACGTTGAAAAGACGCCCACTGAGGAGCTAGTAATAAACGTTTTTATGACGTCTGTTTTGGACGTGATCTGCACGTCTGATATAGACGTTCATGGAACCTCAAGGTTAAACAGTTCAAATATGCTCATTGTGGACATATATTCCTTTTGTAATTGCAAATCAACTCACAGACAGTGTGTGTTTGTCCAAAATCTTGAAAATAAAAGAAACTTAGCTCACACCATTAAAAGACTTTTAAGGCAACTTAGCATCTAATTCACACATCTTTGGATCATGAGAGAAACCAGACCTGAAGGAAAGACTCTCTGGCACAGGACTCAATCCAGGATCTTCTTGCTGTGAGGAGCCAGTGTTTCCCACTCATACACTGGTGCTGCCCTTAATCACAGATATAAGAGACACTTTGACTATTTCTTTCAGACGTCTACAGAAAATTAACAGAGGTTTAGATGTTGATGATTTATGGTTCATTTGAAGTCACCATTGTGGCTGAAGCGCTTGCTTTAGTTGGGCTCTTGGTCCCTGTAGTTGTGGTAGCTTTTCTTTGGCTGTTGTAACTGTGTCTGTGAAACACAATAGTTGTGGCTGAGCAAGCAAAGCAAAGTGACATCAGGTGTTGTCAGCTCCTTGTTGATGATCACTAAGTCATCACAAAGCGAGCATTTGATGTTGTGTTTTAAGTTTTGTGTTCTTGTTTGGTACAAACGTAATTTGTATATATCCACAATAATCTTGTGATACTGTGGTATTTGCGCCAATAAATTTAAAAGGATCAATTATCTGGAAGGATGACCAAAAAAAATATATGCACCCAACATTTTGAGCAAATATTCGACAAAGTCACACACCAACATCAAGATTTGGCCTATGATTCACAACAACGGTGACAATCAAATCAAAAAAGCTTGGGAATCAAGCATGAGTTTTGCACTATGAAGCTACCCATCATGCATTGCCGCATGAAACTTGTCACCGTTGTTGTGAATCATTGGCCAAATGTTGATGTGTGTGTGACTTTGTGAAACATTTGCTCAAAATGTTGGGTGTGCATACTTTTTTTTCTTCAGGATAATTGATCAATTAAATGCTATTTGGTGCCAATTCTGCAGTTTCACAAAGGTTTAGTAGCTATAAGCAAATTACAATTGAAAACAACTTGCCAAAAAATAAAATAAAATTTAATGCTCACTTTGTGATGATTTAGTGATCATCAACGAGGAGCTGACAACACCTGATGTCACTTTATCTTTACTTGCTCAGCCACAACTATTGTGTTTCACAGACACAGTTACAGCAGCCAAAGAAAAGCTAACACAACTACAGGGACCAAGAGTCCAACTAAAGCAAACGCTTCCCACCACAATGGTGACTTCAAATGAACCATAAATCATCAACATCTAAACCTCTGTTAATTTTCTGTAGACGTCTGACAGAAATAGTCAAAGTGTCTCTTATATCTGTGATTAAGGGCAGCACCAGTGTATGAGTGGGAAACACTGGCTCCTCACAGCAAGAAGATCCTGGATTGAGTCCTGAGCCAGAGAGTCTTTCCTTCAGGTCTGGTTTCTCTCATGATCCAAAGATGTGTGAATTACAGATGCTAAGTTGCCTAAAGTGTGAGCTAAATTTCTTTTATTTTCAAGATTTTGGACAAACACACACTGTCTGTGAGTTGATTTGCATTTACAAAGGAATATATGTCCACAATGAGCACATTTGAACTGTTTAACCTTGAGGTTCCATGAACGCCTATATCAGACGTGCAGATCACGCCCAAAACAGACGTCATAAAAACGCTTTATTCTGGCTCCTCAGTGGACGCTCTTTCAACGTCGCCTCTAGGGTCAAAGACGTTGAAACTTTGCTTAGTGGGTATGTTATTAGAATGTTACCACTAAACATTTTTAGAATGTTTTTAAAGAATGTTATCCTAACTTTTAAAAGAACATTCTGGGAACAAAATAAAACTACCCGCTGAAAACATTTATAGAACAATGTAGGTAATGTTCTAAAATTCTAGCTGGGATGTTGTCATCATCACTGCATGGAGGCTATAATAAAGTTATATAAAAAAAATTACAAGTCTTTACTTATTAGACAAGGTCCCCACTATGCTAAACCTGTGAAATGTGTATTTGGTACCAAAGGGTTTAGATGGTTTTCCTAAAACTACAGGTCCCCACTACGTACATTACACTGGAAACATTGTGTAAGCCTTTCCCAAGTCAAAACCAAATATATAATATTTTACAGCCAGACAAACAGAGAGACCAACACAAACAGAGGCACAGACAAACAAAAAGAATGGCACAGACAGAGAGGCACAGGCAGAGAGGAACATGCTGTCATCACCACTGCATGGAGGCTATAATAAAGTTATTTAAAAATTGTTACAAGTCTTCAGCTGTGAATCGTGAAGTGCCTGCAGTGGTAACAGAATCCTTAAAGCAGTTCTCTATGGCTGTCATGTTGTCATCACTGCATGGAGGCTATAATATAGTTATATAAAAATAGTTATAATGTCTTTACTTATTAGACAAGGTCCCCACTATGCTAAACCTGTGGAATGTGTGTATTTGGTACCAAAGGATTTAGATGGTTTTCCTAAAACTACAGGTCCCCACTACGTACATTACACTGGAAACATTGTGTAAGCCTTTCCCAAGTCAAAACCAAATATAATAAATTAAGACATACAGACAGAAAAGCAAACAAACAAAAATACTGACACAGGCAGAGGCACAGACATAGGCAGATAGGCACAGGCAGATAGGCACGGGCAGATAGGCACAGGCAGATAGGCACGGGCAGATAGGCACAGGCAGAGACAGAGGCAGAGACACAGACACAGACAGAGACACAGGCACAGGCAGAGACACAGGCACAGAGAGACAAAGATAAAGAGACTGACACAGACACAGATTATAAATACACATACCTCAGCTGTGAATCGTGAAGTGCCTGCAGTGGTAACAGAATCCTCAAAGCAGTTCTCTATGGCTGTCATGTTGTCATCATCACTGCATGGAGGCTATAATAAAGTTATATAAAAATAGTTACAAGTCTTTACTTATTAGACAAGGTCCCCACTATGCTAAACCTGTGAAATGTGTATTTGGTACCAAAGGGTTTAGATGTTTTTCCTAAAACTACAGGTCCCCACTACGTACATTACACTGGAAACATTGTGTAAGCCTTTCCCAAGTCAAAACCAAATATAACAATTTACAGCCAGACAAACAGAGAGACCAACACACACAGAGGCAAATTTTACATCATCGTCAAGATTATTACGATATTATCGCTAATATTCGATATATCGCCCAGCCCTAGTCCCTCCTCAGGGAATCGGCAAAGGAGGGGCTGTCACGAGGAGTGTTAGTTCTACGAACCAGGTCCGGTTGGGCCAGTAAGGCGCAACTAACAAGACCTGCTCCTCGTCCTCCCTGACCTTGCACAGTGTCTGTGCGAGAAGGCTTACTGGGGGGACATATTTGCGTAGATCCCGCGGCCAGCTGTGTGCCAGCGCATCCATGCCAAGGGTGCCCCCGGTCAGGGAATAATACAACTGGCAATGGGTCGACTCTGGAGAGGCAAACAGGTCTACCTGCGCGACTCCGAAGAGGCCCCATATCAGCTGGACCGTCTGGGGATGGAGTCGCCATTCTCCCGGAGGTGTCAGCTGTCGAGAGAGCTCGTCGGCTGTCTGGTTCAGAACACCTGGGATATGTATGGCACGAAGCGACCTCAGATGCTTCTGACTCCAAAGGAGGAGATGGCGGACGAGTTGGAGCATGCAACGGGAACGTAGACCGCCCTGATGGTTGATGTACGCAACGGCCGCAGTGCTGTCCGTGCGGACCAGTATGTGCTTGCCCTGGAGCGGCTTTCTGAGGCGTCCCAGAGCGAGACGTACTGCCAGTACAGCAGGAGGGTGCCCTCGCCGATGAGCTGGCGGAGGTGCTGCTACCAACGGCTGGGTGGAAGCAGCAGCGGGCCGCCGGGGCAGGATACTTTTGATCGCCTCCGTCTGCTTCTGGGCCACCGAGAACTGCTGGGCCAGCCTGGCAGACAGGGGCGTTGAGGAACCGCACCTTGTCAGTCTCACGCATATCCGCCAGGTTCAGCCATAGGTGGCGTTCCTGGACCACCATGGTGGACATCGCCCGACCCAGGGAGCGTGCGGTGACTTTCGTCGCTCGGAGAGCGAGGTCCGTCGCCTTACACAGTTCCTGTAGAACTGCCGGGTCAGCGCTTTGGCCTGGTGGACCTGAAGAGATTAGTAGAAATGTGAAATTATTTTTGAATTTGGTGCCTTCTAGACTGAGAAAACACAGAAAATGTATTGTTGAGCATGGCGTTAGATTTCATTGTTATGCTGATGATACTCAGCTCTATATTTCTTCACACCCTGAAGAAACTAACCAATTCACAAGATTAACAAAATGTATAGATGATATAAAAAATTGGATGATCAGTCATTTCCTGCAACTTAATTCAGAAAAAATCTGAATTTTTAATCAATGGACAAAAAAACTCCACAAGTAGTAACCTAGAATACTGTCTAACCCTCGATGGCTGCTCTGTCAAGTCCTCATCGTCAGTTAGGAACCTAGGTGTGCTCTTTGATACCAATCTTTCGTTTGAAAGCCATGTTTCTAGCATCTGTAAAACTGCATTCTACCATCTTAATCTAAATTACGGCACGCTTCAATGCAAAATGCTGAACAGTTAATACATGCGTTCATGAGCTCAAGGCTAGATTATTGTAATGCTCTACTGGGTGGTTGCCCTGCTCGCTTAATAAACAAACTCCAGCTGGTCCAAAACGCAGCAGCTCGAGTTCTTACTAGAACCAGGAAGTATGAACACATTAGCCCGGTTCTGTCAACACTGCACTGGCTCCCTATTAAACATTGCATACATTTTAAAATCTTGCTTATTACTTACAAAGCACTAAATGGTTTAGCTCCCCAGTACTTAAGTGAGCTCTTAACACATTATACTCCATCACGTCTACTGCGGTCTCTAAACTCTGACCTGCTGATAATACCTAGAATATCAAAATCAACTGCAGGTGGTCGATCCTTTTCCTATTTAGCACCTAAACTCTGGAACAGTCTTCCTAGCATTGTTCGGGAAGCAGACACACTGTCAGTTTAAATCTAGACTTAAAACACATCTCTTTTCTATGGCATACACATAAAACACTTTTTCAATTAAATGATTATTAGGCTGCATTATCTAGGTCAGCCGGAACCGGGAACACTTCCCATAACACCTGATGTACTCTTTACATCATCAGAAGAATGGCATCTACGCTAATGTTAGTATCTCTGTTTAATTAAACATAATGTGAGTGAGCCTCGGAGATAGGATTACATTCATCACATGAGCTGAGGTAACAGCGGGATTCGCGGCTGCGGCTGCATTCACAGCGCGTGATCAGTCAGGTGCATTTTCAGTTAATGTCTTTGGAAGCTTAACTTTCAAAGGAATTCATTTGAAAAGTTGAAACACTCACTTTCCTCTCCACCGCTCCGTTTACACGAATCCCCGCAGCTCCTCGAGCCGAGTGCTGCGAGTGCGATGTTGAAAACATGCGGAAATAGCGCCCACTGCTGGCTGTAGTCTTTAGCCTCTGGCCAAAAAATTATCAGATGACGCAAATTTTTCCAGAAATAAAATACATAGTTCTCTCGTCTCAGGTCATATGAGGGGGAAAGTACGATAATTCGAATAGATATTCGAATCGTCACAGGTGAGTTTGCTGGCCAATTAAGAACAGGGATACCATGGTCCTTAAACCAGGTTCTGGTTGCTTTGGCACTGTGTGCAGGTGCAAAGTCCTGTTGGAAAATTAATTCTGCATCTCCATAAAGTTGGTCAGCAGCAGGAAGCATGAAGTGCTCTAAAACGTCCTGGTATACGGCTGCGTTGACCTTGGACCTCAGAAAACAAAGTGGACCAACACCAGCAGATGACACCCCAGACTCTTTTGAAGCATCGACAATACATTTTGCTCCAAAAATAACAAAAACTACGACTTTATTCAGCATTGTCTTCTCTTCCGTGTTTGTTTGAATCCCGCTGCTGATGTGTTATCTGGTGCAATATTATTCATAGAATGCATATAAGTTTAGAGATATTGTCTTAAGATATGAAATTAAGCATGACAACACTTGTGGCTTCACTTTAGTTGTGGTTTTAAGTTGTTATACTACATTAACATAATATTTTTATATATTATATATTTATATATGTAATTCACATTATTATTACTTTTATGATTTTTATTGAGAAACCATGAGAAAGTGGTAAATACAGTGTTCAGTAGGCCTACTCAAAAATTATTATTTCAAGAATTTTAAAGCATTCTGGCTTATTTGTCATGTTCGATGAGAGCTGTATGGAGGGAGAGGTGTGTTGCGTTCTACTCTGTGGTCAACTCAATGTCAGACTCAAACAAGACATAACCCTGACAGCAGCAGGAGCTAGTTCTTCCACTGGTGGTAATTAGTGATCTGGGTTTGCTAATGATAGCAGTGTAGCCTTTTGCTTCTTCCTGTCACATACTTTCAGAAATAACAACACTGCTATCTAGCCGGGTTACATAAACTGCTAAGACTAGTCTTACAATTTAGTCATATTTTCTATTCTTTAAGACTGTTCATACATTTTTTATTCAGTAAAACACTAGCCTAATGTTTAATGATTAGCCTAATTTGATGCCAAAGTAAAACCGAATGCTCCTTGACTAACTTGAAAATCAGTAATAATTAGTATACATGCAGTTATCCACAACCTAACCATAAGATCTATTCTTCTGCACAGCAATCAAAGCTTCAACATAACAGAAACTCTTTCAAAAGTCAAACATAACTGATCATTAAACATTAACAGATTCCCTTTACTCAAAAATTCCAGCCATATGCAAAACATGCTTGGAACAATGGTGTCTCTAAATAAAACTGCATAATTGAAGAAATTCTTTTAAAAATAAATAGGTCCTTTCCCCCCCTAATCTTAATCGGTTTCTCAATTCAAGCCTCAAAATTGTTTAAGTTTCCTTTAAAAAATAGGAAAATTGATCTCTTGGTTTTATTAGTGAAATGTTCTCAATATTTTCTATACAACACTGAACCTATAAGAAAATATACATACTATTTTTAATTATAACCTTAATTTTTGTGTGGAAATTTCAAGACCCATGATTCATTTTTTACAGTGTATAATTCCAAATCTGTGGGACTTTTTTTTCCTGTGGAACACTAAAATTATTGACCAAAATTATTGAAACACTTTTTGTAAATCCCTCTGGATTAGAGCATCTGCTAAATTACATAAATGCAATATGAAATTTAGCATATATAATGGGTATGTATAATTTGTTCTTCATAGGAAAACGCTGTTCACAAACCAGTGCAAAGAGATGTACTAATTAACCAAATTTCCAAGGATGCTTTCCCTTGGCACTAATCTTGCAAATGGTCAAGGCGTTTAACACACAGTTGTTATGCAACACACCAAACAAACATGTTTTTTGTTCCAAGATATAACTAGGTTAGAGCAACAGAGGGGTTGTACTTGCACATGAAATCCTTGGTGTCCAATTAGACTTATTGAGTGCAGTATACACCCACATCCAAAAGTGGTCATACATTAAAGTCTGGATGTAAAGTCTGTTTTAGCAGTAAGGCTTATATATGATAGTACACAGGCCTACTGTAAATCCACATTTCCTGAAATATTCAGTATGGCAAGTCAATTGTATGTATGCTACTTACTGAGCTTGGACATCTACTTGGGCCTAGAAACTATGACCTGTAACTATTCATACTTGTATTTATTCTGCTGAAAACATGATGGAGGCATAGACTAATGCAGGGCTAGTTGTAAAACACATGGTTTAAAACTTTCCACATATGCCAGCATGATGAAACTGTGTATTTACAAGTTGCCATATATAGAGAAAAAAAATGCACCAAAATGAACTGAACATGTATTTAACCATATAGCAACAGTACATTTCTTATACTGAAGTACATTTTTCATCTTTTTTTTTTTGTGTGTTTATTTAAAATTAGACAAATTTGATACAAAAATTAAGATTGTTCTTTAATTGTCATCTGGTCAGCAGACGACACTAGCTGGGTTTAAAGTTGTGCAGATGGGACACTGCATTACAGTGTGCCCCTATTAGATGTTATTATATTCTCTATTTTTATTAATTCAAACCATGATAAAAGGGTGAATAAAAACTGAGAGTCAATGTTCAGAAATTATAATTTTTTCTTATGTTTTGAACTATACTGTATAGCTGTGTTTATTGTAAACCTCAACAAAAAAAGCCATTATTTTATATGAAAAGTTAATATGGAAAAATTAAAGCTATTATTTTATATGAAAAGTTGATATGGAAACATTTTAATTTGTCTTGTATATATATATTTTTTATTAGACCAGATAACATTTTTAGCTGTCTTATGGTCATGTTACAATGTACCCCTGGGTCACATTTCGCTTCCATTCTTTCGATGTATATCAAGAAAAAAAGTATAGGCCTACACTGTATAAAAGTATTAACTAAACCCTAGAACCCCTCTCTGCAAGACTAAGCTTTATTAGTGCTTTTCATTGATTCAAGTTAAAGTTTTGACATTTGAGTATAAAGTGTTTTAATTCTTTAAAATATGGTTTAAAAACGTCTGAGTGCTACCCTCTTAAAGGGCACATATTATGCCCCTTTTTACAATATGTAATATAAGTCTCAGGTGTCCCCAGAGTGTGCCTGTGAATGTTTAGATCAAAATTCCTAGCAGATCATTTAATATACCATGTTGAAAATGCCAATTTTGCGGTTGAAGAAAAATGAGCTGTTTAGTGCGTGTTTCCTTAACCCTCCTGTAACCCTCAAATCTCTCTGAAGGCAGGTTCTACGCTAAAACGGCAGGGTCTATCAACACTCGCGGGCGGGGCCTTTGCACTGTGACGTCACACTGCAGGAATCTGCAAACAGCTTGTGCTGAGACACTGCTTATGATTTATGGGGATTAAAAAAAATGAGTGGGTGGATTTTTACCAATATAGGTTGGTTGTGTACACACTGCCAACACACTTTTATGTTCAAACACCTTATAAAAGTGAATTTTGCATAATAGGTACTGGATAAGTTGATAAGGCTATTGATAACTTCTGCAGACAATTCACCCTCCTCTACTTCAGGTGAAGGTCGGGGAGAAAAGTCCTCTACTTCAAATGACTGAATTGATGCAAAACTACTGGCGTCACTCCAGTCATTCTCCATCTTTGCGAGTCTGACAGCTGTCAATCAATCCATCACTCAGGTGCACGCCCCCCATTCAGCCCCGCCATCTCTGCTGAGCTCTGCCCACTTTTCCAGCATTTTTCAAATGTTGCCAGTGGGTGGAGGCTGTGAGCAGGGATTTAGTTACCCTTTAAAGAGCACCTATCATGGAATTTTGAAATTTACCTTTCATGTAGTGTGTAACATAGATCTAAGTGAACAAAAACATCCTGCAAAGTTTGAAATATGACAGTGCACCGTATATAAAGTTATTGTCTTTCAAAAGTAAGAGTTGACTCTGAGTCATTTTTATGAATCGTTAGAAGACCGAAGCTTTTTCTCTGACTAGATGACGTCAACTTGTCAAGTTATTTGAATACGATACGCCCACTTATTGCGCACGCCAGTGAAAACTAGAAAACATCATGGCGACGAGACGCTGTGTTCTGAAGTGCGGCTCAAAAGCAAACGTTTTTCATCTGAGCATTTGAAGACTAAGTGGCTACAATTCATATATACAACTGTACCACAGGAGTATAGTCCGAGCCTTGTGATTGTTCACGCCATTTTGAAGACGATTGCTTTACCAACTTAAATGCAATTAAACTTGCATTGGCCTGAAGTGACAACTAACGTTATTGATGCTTACCATTGAGAAATATCCTGCTCCAGTCGTGGTGTTTGCGATTGAGTTTGTTGATCATTCGCATCTCCAGATGTTTCCCCTTCATATTCAGGCTCGAATTGATAGGGTAAAATTGATGCCATGTTCATACACTTTATACGCGTTTAAACTTGTTAAACCGAAAACCATTTATGGTGACGGGTGTTCCGTTTCCGAAAATATCTGCACAGACAATACCAATCACAACTGACTGGGTCATCGGACCAATCACCGCAGATTAGCGTCATGTAAAGGTGGGGTTTTGAAAAGTGAATCACTAAACGAATCATTTGAGAATCGCTGTCAAAACAGGTAAAAATAAATGCATATTATAAGAAAACTAAAGTATTTTTTGTCATTGCATGCATGCAAAACTGTTGTTGGGGACTTCTAAAACAATATTTGGAACATTTTAAATGCCATAATAGGTGCTCTTTAATAAAAGAAAACCACATAATTGTAGACTTGTGAAATTAATGTGGGGAAAAGAAATATACTCTGAACACCAAGTGGATTTACACATTTACATTTACACAAGTATACTACCAATATAGCAAATTGTTTTAAGGTATATTGGCTAAATGTTAAAACGGCTTGCCATACACAATCTTGAGTCTCTTGAGTTAGTGCAGTGGTATCAACGGGCTTTGAGATTGCAATGTCACTATAGAAACCGCTGGAAAGAACACAAGAGTTACCATTGCAGACAGGCGTTTAGTGCACGAGAGCATCTTTCTGTTTTGTATGGGCTTTACATCTTTATAACATCATGATATGAACGTCCAGCGTAAAAGTTTCAGTTGCGGGAATTCCACGAGAATATTTCCAGTTTTGTTTGTTGAGTTAATTTGTTAATCAAACATATGTCGCTTCGACCATGAGGATGAAATGCACGTCAGAGCTAACGTTACACTGGAGATATAACCGCATTGCGCAATAACTGTAATCCATACTAGCTAACATTCACCTTTCGTGGCCATGAGTGCGGAGAAGCCAAACTTTCTGTCCCAACCTGAAGTAAAAAATATCTATTTTTATCGGAATGGGGATCCGTATTACGAGCCCAGGCGTTTGGTGATCAATGCAAAGAGGGTTTCTACCTTCGACACGCTGCTTCGGGAGGTGACTGGTGGCGTCCGGGCTCCGTTTGGAGCTGTGAGGAACATTTACACGCCCAAAGCGGGACACCGGGTAGACTCACTTGAACACCTGAGGAGCGGAGAACAGTATGTGGCTGCTGGACGAGAGAAGTTCAAGAAGATAAAGTAAGCATCCATCCATCCATCTATCTATCTATCTATCTATCTGGCAAGGTTCGCTCAAAGTTATCAAAAGTTCTTCCAGTGACGTTGATAGAATGTTCAGTTATCTGGTTAATTTATTATGTATCAATTTATGATTGAAATGTTAGCTAACTTGTTTCAGAGAATTCAAAAGTAACAGTCATTCCCATAATGCTTAATCAGCAATAGCAACATAAAAGTAACTTTATGAACATTTAATATTTATTTATTTATTGTTAACTGGGAGGAAGCCCTTACCGTGATCACGGAGGGCAGCATTCGTTCTTCTCATAGCTAACCGAGAACGTTCTCAGAACTTTGTCAAACGTCTACTGGCAATGTCCTCTCAACATTATGATTAAACATTCTTCCAGTAACGTTAGTCTTTAATGTTCTCAAATTTTTTTCTTTTTTTACTTGAAAAAAAAAAGAAACAAATGTTAGCATTATTGTTTTGTCCTTTTCCTTTTGATCTGATTATTTCAGGTCTACGCCAAACCTTTTAACTAGACAGAAATTTCATTCATCACAATTGAGGTGCTTAAATTAAGCCCTTTCAATCCAATTGAGCCATCTGATTGGGATATTTAGGTGTATGTAAATGTAGCATAACCTTGCCTGATCAAACCTACGCCATGAGTACATTTACACTACCTGTCAAACATTTATACACACATCAACTGATTCTTTATTTTCTATATCTTACAATGATAGCAAAGTTACGAAAACACAAACCTGTCTGGGAATGATGTCAAAATGAGATCAAAACTCTGCACAGTAATCTCTGACATTTGTCAACCAGGTGCATCCTGGGATGCTTTTTTTTTAAATATAAGTGTCCATGTATTGTGGACACATGGTGATGTTTTGTCTTCAATTTTAGATCCAGTATATTAATTTCAACAAAATTAAAAAAAAATGTTTTAAGTTGTAACAAATATGCAGATAATAATTTAACATATTTAAGCATGAACTTTTAGATCAAACACAAATAATTAAACGTTCGACTAGTAGTGTAGCTGTTTTATTGCAAATCTACAAATAATCTTTTACAAATAATGTAATTCAGCTTACTTTCTAGTTATTTACAGATAGGAACCAGGAAGAAAAGAATGCTTCCGCTCAATGGAATGGTAAGGACAAATAATTACATTTTATTTGTACATCAGAAATCTGTGTATGTGTGTATATAACGAATACAAGCTCAACTCCTATATAAAACACTGCTGATCATTAATAAAGAACAGCGCACAAACATTCAACATGCACAAACATTCAGTTTATAGTCAGTCACATAGGTTGGTTGTTAATGGAGTCAGCAGGGTATAGGTTTATGTTCATCTTTGTGTCCCAGATGACTATGTACCAGAACACTGAAGAACCCAGAAGATTTAGACTTTGGCAAACAAAGCAAATGATTTAAGAACATGTTTTCTAAACAATCTCATTTTCAAGGTGTATGTTTAAAGTAGCATGCAGATCCCATGACACGTATGTCTGGACCATTTTCTAGTTCAGCATATCGCACCTGCCTTAGCATTCAAGAAAAACTACCTAAGCGAGGTTATGTTTAGACACACACTGTCTGCGTTGTTGTCTGGGAAGAATCACTTTGTTGTCGGCTTATTTGGCAATTAATTATTAACCTGTGAATTATTATCCACCTCCTTGGATGCATATTTAAGTCAATGGCTCTGACCCAGTGTGCAAACAAAGCTCTCTGGAGACGTATCTGAATGACACTTTATATACTCCCTCTGTACCCAAGACTAGATAAAGAAGAGAAGAATAAAAAGAAAGAAAGAAAACAAGCACAGGGACTTTACAACAGTCTTAAAATTTTATGAACTCTCTAAAGCAAAGAGAATGAGTATCACTTTATTTTTGCAGTGAATTAAATAGCTGTTGCCGTGGTAATGTGTGATACAATGTCCTAATCATCATTAGGCAAGATTGAACAGGACAATTTATTTATGAGGAGGGCCACACTTTGTTCCTACTGGCTTCTGATTGTCTCAATTAGAGAGGCTGCTTTGACCTGGCAGTGGCCCAAAGACTCACCGTCCCTCTGCTCTTTACTCAAGCGCCTGCGGGGTTACCAGGGGATACGGCAGGGGCCTGAGAGACACTGAAACACTAGATGAGAGCAGTTGTCTGTCTGTGTTTGGGTTGAACTGAGCAAGGCCCTCACTTAAACACACTGGTTAATCGAACTCACATCTGACCCGGACAGTAAGTGAGCAGCACTCACATTTCACAGGCGGTGTTTTCTACTGTCTGGAATGCAGTTTCCTATTTATTTTCTTGGATTCACTTTTTACGTTTAAGTTGATTGTGTAAAAAACAAACAAACAAAAAAACATGATCAGTTGCAAAAGCTGATAAACTTAATACAGTTGTGTTTTTGATGTAATTCTGTTTAACAATGAAACCAAATATTTGGGTAGTGAACTTATTTTTATTTTAACCACCATATGAAACTTGTTAGTAAGTGTGCCTGAAGAAATACAATTTAGCATACTTTTTTAACTTATATTCAGAGCTGAGAAGACGCATCTTTGATTCTCTCTATCTATTCACCTCAAGCTTTGTTGGGATTCCTTTATTTACACAAGAGAATATACTCTAGCAATAGATTTTTTCCATAAAAGAGACATTTTCTCTAAAAAAGCAAACATGAATGAAAATCTATTTTTAAAGATCGTGCAAGATCCTGTGGAAGGACCTCCTTTTTTGAGGGACGGGGCACAATTTGTCCATGTCTGGCTCTTGGACGGGACGTGGAAGACTTCAGTGGGCTATCACCAGCAGTGATAGACACTATCACTCAGGCTAGAGCCCGCTCCACGAGTTGGGCCTATGCTTTGAAGTAGAGTCTGTTCGCTAACTGGTGTGCTTCCCGAGGGCAAGACCCACAGAGATGCAAAAACTCGACTGCTCGACTGCTGCCAGTTGCACTGTTTGTAATGGTTCCTTCCTTTTCAGATAGGACCTATACCTCAGGGACTTATTTCCGTGTGTGGTACTTCCCGGGTGATCCCAGAAGTCCATGTGATGTATTCTCCAAATACTACCCTTCCCTTCGGTAGGATGGGGTCTCTGTAGTGTAACTCCCATCTGGGAAGTAGAGCGCTTCCTCAACGCTCTGGTCTGCATCAATTGTAGATTTTTCCTTTAAAAAAAGAATAACAGAAAAGATCAAGCAAGTGCACTGTCAGGGTTATAACCACATTGAGGGTCCCCCCAAATAATTAGAAATGGCCAATTGTCCTCCCCAATATTTGATATTCTTGATGCTGCTTTGCTGTACTCCATTACACACCGCTCTGTTTGTTGCTAGGATGACAAAATAATAAATATTTGACAACTCACAAGAATATTATTTTTTAAACATCCCGGAATCAATTACAAGATGAATTGTGTTTTAAAGAGTTGTGTTTTAGTTTCTCTAAATTATTTCAAGAGTATTTTAAATTATTTGGATACAGATTTAGGTGATCGTTTTTACTGACATTGTCCTATTTTCATTTATGTAAATAATGTATTTGTTTTCATGCTTTTATTTGTATTGTTTATTCTTTTAAGTGTGCTGCCTGTCTTGGCCATGACCCTCTTGTAAAAGAGATTATAAATCTCAAGAGTTTTTCCTGGTTAAATAAAGGTAAAAAGGTAAAAAGAAAACTGTAGCGTACCTCTAGTTTTAATAGAAACAGCTTTTGAAAATTGGGCAAACACTTCTGTCAGTGATGGGTTTTGTGAAACACACGGAGCACTTCACTACATGATTTCATGTTGAAATGTGTTATTTTTCATGTTAATCAGGTAGATTTTGATCAAGACCAATGCACTGTGACTTTAATTCAGCGTGAGCAGCACAGCAAAAATAGTCTCTGCGCCGAAACGATCGCGGCACAGCCGCTTCTGCTCTACTCCTACGACGCGCTGTCACGCCGCCTCTGCATGCGGTGTGAATGCTCTAATCTAAAAAAAATATGCGCTGCTTATGCTCTGCTAACATATGCAGTGTGAAACCAGCCTAAGATGGTTACAGCCTTGTTCTGCACCGCCGAAAATCTTAACACAGTTAAACTGTTTGTGGTGTTTAGAATAGTGGCCCCTAGTGTTAGTACATCTACACAACCTTCGAAGTGACTGACAGATAGGGAACGTCTCACTTATTATTGTAACCTTCATTCCCTAATGGAAGGAACAAGATGTTGTGTCCTCACTACCACAACTCTGAACTGCCTGTTGAAAATGCAGAGATGCAGGTGTGCAGGACTCCCAGTTCATCACCCCTAATGTCAGTACATTGACACAACATCTTATTCCCTCAGTCAGGGAACAGAGGCTACAATAGTAACAGATGTGTTTTTGATTTCTTTACTTTCTTAAGTGTGTAATGTTGCTGTTTGAGCATGAAAAAAGGTCTGCAAAGTTACAAAGCACAAAGTCCAAACTCCAAAGGGTTATTATCTGTATCAATAAGCACTGTTTCTGAACTCCCTGAAACATTTTACATTTAGGCATTTAGCAGACGCTTTTATCCAAAGCGACTTACAACATAGGAGTACAGGAAGCGATCGGTCATGAATAGGCGCAAAAACGCAAAAAGTGCCTTAAATACCAAGTTTTGGATATTACATAGAATAAGCTTAAGCTAGAATAAGGAAGGAATAAAAGAGAAGAGTTTTTTTTTTTTATTATGATAAGGTTAAGTGACGAAAGAGATGAGTTTTTAGCTGTCTTTTGAATGATGACAGTGATTCTGCCATCCGGATGGAGGTAGGAAGATTGTTCCACCAGCCAGGAACGGTGAATGAAAAAGTTCTGGAGAGGGATTTCATGCCTCTCTGTGATGGTACCATAAGCCTACGCTCCTTACCTGAGCGAAGGCTTCTGGTAGGGGTGTAGGCTCGTAGGAGCGAGTCGAAATATGCTGGTGCCGAGCCTGTGGTGGATCCATGGCAGTGTCAAGATCTTGAACTTGATGCGGGCATCAAGTGGCAGCCAGTGCAGAGATGAAGAGAGGTGTGACATGGGCCCTTTTGGGCTCATTGAATACAAGACGTGCTGCAGCATTCTGAATCATTTGAAGAGTTTTGATTGCACACGATGGAAGACCAGCCAGAAGCGCATTGCAGTAGTCAAGCCTAGAAATGACAAGGGCCTGGACGAGAAGTTGTGTTGCATGCTCTGTAAGGAACGGTCTGATCTTCCTGATGTTGTGCAGAGCAAACCTGCATGATCGAGCTGTCTTTGAAATGTGGTCTTTGAAGGACAGCTGGTCGTCAAAGATTACACCAAGATTTCTGACCGACCCTGAGGGGTAATCAGAGATGAACCTTGCTGGATGGTGAAGTTGTGTTGTAGAGTGGGATTGGCAGGGAAGAGAAGCTCAGTCTTTGCCAGGTTGAGCTGAAGGTGGTGTTCTTTCATCCATGCCGAGATGTCTGCCAGACAGCTTGAGATGCGTCCATCTACTGTGGGGTCATCTGGTTTAAATGAAAGATAGAGTTGAGTGTCATCAGCAAAGCAATGGTATGAGAAGCCATGTGCCTGTATGATGGGTCCCAGTGACGTAGTGTAAATGGAGAAGAGAAGAGGTCCCAGCACTGAGCCCTGAGGAACCCCCGTGGTCAGTTGATGTGCTTTGGATACCTCACCTCTCCAGGCAACCTTGAAAGGCCTACCTGTGAGGTAAGACTCAAACCAGTGGAGTGGAGTCCCTGTGATGCCCAGTGATGAGAGGGTGGACAGAAGAATCTGGTGATTCACTGTGTCAAATGCAGCAGATAGATCGAGGAGGATTAGGAATGATGATCTGGAAGCAGCTTTTGCCATCCGCAGGGTTTCAGTGACCGACAGTAATGCAGTCTCTTTTGAGTGGCCCTTTTTGAAACCTGACTGTTAACGTTCAGCTGATTTGACTGTGAGAGGAAAAATGAAACCTGGTTGAGAACAACCCGCTCAAGTGTTTTTGCTGTGTAAGGCAGGAGAGAAATAGGTCTGTAGTTCTCTACAAGTGATGTGTCTAGAGTGGGTTTCTTAAGCAGTGGGGTGACCCGGACCTGCTTGAATGTGGTAGGGAAAAAGCCAGTGCTGAGAGATGTGTTGATGATGTGAGTGAGTGCTGGTAGAAGTGTGGGAGAGATGGCTTGTAGAAGGTGTGAGGGGATAGGATCTAGAGGGCAGGTGGTGGGATGGCTGGAGAGGAGAAGTTTAGATACTTCTGCCTCAGTGAGTGTAGAGAAGGAGGAGAGAAGATGTTTGGCTGTGGGTGTGGCTGATCTAAAATCCTGTGTGTGCGGGGGTGGGAACTGACTGCTGATGGTTGTAGTTTTATTTGTGAAGAAGTGGGCAAAGTCGTCTGCAGATAAAGAGGTGGTGGGAGGTGGTGGAGGTGGATAGAGGAGAGAGTTGAATGTTCTGAAGAGTGTGCGTGTGTTAGAGGTGCTGTTGATTTTGTTGTGGAAATATGAGGATTTAGCCACATGGACAAAATCTGAGAATGATGAGAGCAGAGATTGATATTTACCCAGGTCAGACGGGTCGTTTGATTTTCGCCATTTTCTCTCTGCTGCCCTTAGTTTTGTCCGGTGTTCACGAAGAACATCAGATAACCATGGGTTAGCAGGAGTGGGGCGTGCTGGCCTAGAAGACAGAGGGCAGATACTATCTAGACATTAAGTTAAAGTAGAGCATAGAGTGTCTGTTGCAGTGTTGACATCCATGGATGAGAACTGTGTGGGTGAGGGAAGAGAGGATGACACAGCAGAGGAGAGATGAGAGGGAGAAAGAGAGCGTAGGTTTCGTCTGAAAGTAACTGGTTGTGGGATTGGGAATGCGGGAGCAGTAAGTTGTAGATTAAATGTGATGAAGTAATGGTCTGAGGTGTGTAGGGGTTTGACCAGGATATTATCTGTAGTGCAGTTGCGTGTGTATATGAGGTCAAGTTGATTACCAGATTTGTGGGTGTGTGAGGTGACATGTCGTTTGAGATCGAATGAGGCAAGGAGGGAGTGGAAGTCTGTAGCATATGGTTTGTCCAGGTGAATATTGAAGTCGCCAAGGATTACAAGTGGGCAGCCATCCTCCGGAAATGAGGACAGCAGCACATCTAGTTCCTCAACAAAGGTGCCCAATTGACCTGGGGGACGGTAAATGACTACAAGATGGATTTTAACGGGAGTTGAGACTGTAATATCATTGTATTCGAATGAGTTGTTGTTGCATAGAGAGGTGTGGGTTGAGTATTTCCAATTGTTAGTAATGAGAAGACCTGTTCCTCCGCCCCTCCCAGTGTGACGAGGGGTGTGTGAGAAAGAGAAATTGTTAGAGAGAGCAGCAGGGGTGCTGAGTCATCTGGATGGATCCAGGTCTCAGTCAAAGCCAAGATATTGAGAGTGGAGTGAGAGGCAAAGGCCGGAATGAAATCAGCTTTGTTGACAGCTGACTGACAGTTCCATAGACCAACAGAAAAAGAGGGAGGGGCATTAGTGGAGGGAATCGGACGCAGATTAGCAGTGTTGCGCTGCCTTCTGCGTGTGACAGTGGATCGTGGTCGAGAGACAGTGGGAATGTATTGAAAGCACATTGTAAGAGAGAAAGGAAGGTGGAAAAGGACAGGAAAAAGAGATACTTAAGTGCTGTATCGGTGTTCCCTCTTCTTCCGCGCCAGCGCTGACAAGCTTATTAAATACACACCTTTTACTATTTGAGCGAGAACAGTTGTGGACGCTTTTGTAATTAGCCCAAAGGATTAAGGCAAAAGCCTGTCAATGGCTCGAATCGAAACGAAAAGTATGACTCACTACCTGTGCTAAAAGCCAGCAATAACAATAACAATAACGATTGACTGCTGGCGCGGCGAAAACAGCCGTGGTTATAATTCAAATGCAATTTGCTAACACACTACAATTATGACAAGATAGATAAGTGCAAAATCGAAATGTATCCTTCTTCTAGCACGCAATACACTAAGTAATACAACAAAACGGAGTATTCACAAAAACACTTACATACGGCTCGCGGCTCTTCACGGACCTGGACACTTCTCCTAATGAGCAAGTGACTGACCTGACTTATATATGTACAGTCCGCCCTTGTAATTAGCCCAAAGGATCAAGGCAAAAGCCTGTCAATGGCTCGAATCGAAACGAAAAGTATGACTCACTACCTGTGCTAAAAGCCAGCAATAACAATAACGATTGACTGCTGCACGGCTGAAAACAGCCCTGGTTATAATTCAAATGCAATTTGCTAACACACTACAATTATGACAAGATAGATAAGTGCAAAATCGAAATGTATCCTTCTTCTAGCACGCAATACACTAAGTAATACAACAAAATGGAGTATTCACAAAAAACACTTACATACGGCTCACGGCTCTTCACGGACCTGGACACTTCTCCTAATGAGCAAGTGACTGACCTGACTTATATATGTACAGTCCGCCCTTGTAATTAGCCCAAAGGATCAAGGCAAAAGCCTGTCAATGGCTCGAATCGAAACGAAAAGTATGACTCACTACCTGTGCTAAAAGCCACCAATAACAATAACAATAACATCAATAAGGCTGAAGGAAGGGGTGAGGAGAGGCGGTTATTATCTGAATCAATAAGCACTGTTTCTGAACTCCCTGAAACATTTTACATTTAGGAATTTAGCAGACGCTTTAATCCAAAGTGACTTACAACATAGGAGTACAGGAAGCGATCGGTCATGAATAGGCGCAAAAACGCAAAAAGTGCCTTAAATACCAAGTTTTGGATATTACATAGAATAAGCTTAAGCTAGAATAAGGAAGGAATAAAAGAGAAGAGTTTTTTTTTTTTTTTTTTTATTATGATAAGGTTAAGTGCTCACGAAAGAGATGAGTTTTAAGCTGTCTTTTGAATGATGACCGTGATTCTGCCATCCGGATGGAGGTAGGAAGATCGTTCCACCAGCCAGGAACGGTGAATGAAAAAGTTCTGGAGAGGATTTCATGCCTCTGTGATGGTACCATAAGCCTACACTCCTTACCTGAGCGAAGGCTTCTGGTAGGGGTGTAGGCTCGTAGGAGGGAGTTGAAATATGCTGGTGCCGAGCCTGTGGTGGATCCATAAGCGAGTGTCAAGGCCTTGAACTTGATGCGGGCATCAAGTGGCAGCCAGTGCAGAGAGATGAAGAGAGGTGTGACATGGGCCCTTTTGGGCTCATTGAATACAAGACGTGCTGTAGTCCAGCCGGCCAATCAGAGCACATTAGACTTTTCATAAGGAGGGGCTTCACAATGACCTGGATTAATCAGAGCATTACATACAGACTGAGAGGAGGAAGGTGCTTCAATAATTTCAAATATCTGAATTTTTTTTTTTTTGAACATTCAAGCATGAAAACCTATTCTTAGTAGACCCCAAAAACAAAATCAAAACTTTGAAAAAGAGCATAATAGGTCCCCATTTTTTTTTTAAATATACAGAAAAAATATAAGTGTGAACTGATTGTAAGGATTTCTGAAATAATTGCATGTTATTTGCAATTAAATGTAAATGTTTTTTAGTTTAAATTAATATGGAATGCTCTTTAGAATACTTTTTGACCCTCTTATGCAGGACTTATGCTATTTCATAGTTCTTCTATTGTCTTTTAAATATGCTTAATGTGTTCTGCTGAATACAATATACTTTAATGACATTTTTACTGAAAATTGTATGTAATGTATTTAAATGTATTTTTAATTACACATTTGTAATAATTCATTTGGAATTTAGTATATTTAAAATATATTAACTTTAAATGAAATATTGAATAAAACACTACAGTTAAAATGATCTTGACGCATGGATTAGTATGTAAGTCAACACATCAAAATAAGTGTACTTCTTTACAGCATGTCAACAGATCATTAAAACTAATTAAAAAAGATGTAAAAGTAACTTTTAATTTGACATTACAAAGTGTACTTAAGTGTGTTATAAAACATAGTCATTAAAGTGTACTCTCTATAGGTGCACCTTAAGTGGCCTTTTATTTATCTGTAAGTACCATTTTTTAATATACATTTAAGATTTGAAGTACACTACAATACAGTTGTGCATTCAATACAATTAAGCACACTTTTTTTCACAAAGGGTAACCAAACATGAGATTCAGAGTACAATGAGTAGATTGAAACGGTTATTGTGTGTACCTTTTTCCTATGTGCAGTTGAAACCTGTTCCTCAGAGTCGTGTGATAGTGTCTGCCAGATTCCTCAAGCCCATCAAAGAACCCTGTGCAATTTTGTAAGTACTGTTTACTTTTTTTATAGTCCTGAACTTTAGACACACTTCAATCCATATTTTTTTAGTCAGCTTCACTGCAAACAAAAAAGATATCTGTTTAGCATCCCAAATGTTTCTCCTAGACAAAAATTAGGTTAGTTTAAGATCAAATGGAAACTTTTGCTTAAGTCTCCTGTTTCTCACGCTTGTCTCCTGAGACCCAAACTCTAACACTCTCAAAATGGTCTCCTTTAAAGTTTTAGAAGAGATCTCAACAACATCACACACACTGTGCTCAGATTTTTCTCCTTAGCTAGAGAGACTGGATTGCTCATATTTGTCTCCTCTAAAGATTCAGAAGAGATCTCAACATCATCACACACTGTGCTCAGACTTTTCTCCTAAACTTAACACTCCAATGGTTTCACACTTGTCTTCTCTGAAGTTTCAAAAGAGATATCACACACTGTGCTCAGATTTTTCTCCTTAGCTTTGAAAAACTGGATTGCTCATATTTGTCTTCTCTAAAGATTCAAAAGAGATCTCAACAACATCACACACTGTGCTCAAATTGTTCTCCTTACCTAGAGACTCTGGATCTCTCACATTTGTCTCCCCTAAAGATTCAGAAGAGATCTCGACAGTATCACACGCTGTCCTCAGACTTTTCTCCTAACCTAGAGTCTCTGGAACGCTCATGTTTGTCACCTCTAAAGTTTCATAAAAGATCTCAATAATATAACACATTGTGCTCTTATTATTCTCCTTAGCTAAAGACTCTGGCACTCTCAAATTTGTCAAACAAATGATGTGCCATATGCACATAAACTGTACAGCTTTCTTAATGTATCAACAATTAAGAGTAACGTTAACCTTATTTACTGAGGTCTCTTCTAGCACTACCGAGGAGATAAATGTGAGAGTTTCAGAGTCTAGGAGACAAAGAGTCTTTAGTTTAGGAGAAAATTATGAGAAAAGTCTGAGCACAGTGTGATGTTGAGATCTCTTCTAAACTTTAGAGGAGAAAAATGAGAGAGCTTCAGAGTCTCTAGCTGAGGAGAAAAGTCTGAGCACAGTGTGTGATGTTATTGAGATCTCTTATGAAACTTCAGAGAAGACAGTTGTGAGAGCTCCAGTGTTTCTCGCTAAGGAGAAAAATCTGAGCACAGTGTGTGATGTTGTTGAGATCTTTTCTAAAACTTTAAAGGAGACAAATGTGAGAAACAGGAGACTCAAGAAAAAGTCTCCATTTAATATAAACCTCATTTTTGTCTCGCAGAAATATTTGAGTTGGTAAAGGTTTTTTTTTTCCTCTGGGTAGCTTATATGTCAAAAAATTAGCATATTGTGATAAAAGTTCATTATTTTCCATAATGTCATGATAAAAATTAAACTTTCATATATTTTAGATTAATTGCACACCAACTGAAATATTTCAGGTCTTTTATTGTTTTAATACTGATGATTTTGGCATACAGCTCATGAAAACCCAAAATTCCTATCTAAAAAAATTAGCTTATTTCATCCGACCAATAAAAGAAAAGTGTTTTTAATACAAAAAAAGTCAACCTTCAAATAATTATGTTCAGTTATGCACTCAATACTTGGTCGAGAATCCTTTTGCAGAAATGACTGCCTCAATGCGGCGTGGAATGGAGGCAATCAGCCTGTGGCACTGCTGAGGTGTTATGGAGGCCCAGGATGCTTCGATAGCGGCCTTAAGCTCATCCAGAGTGTTGGGTCTTGCGTCTCTCAACTTTCTCTTCACAATATCCCACAGATTCTCTATGGGGTTCAGGTCAGGAGAGTTGGCAGGCCAATTGAGCACAGTAATACCATGGTCAGTAAACCATATACCAGTGGTTTTGGCACTGTGAACAGGTGCCAGGTTGTGCTGAAAAACGAAATCTTCATCTCCATAAAGCTTTTCAGCAGATGGAAGCATGAAGTGCTCCAAAATCTCCTGATAGCTACTAGCTGCATTGACCCTGCCCTTGATAAAACACATTGGACCAACACCAGCAGCTGACATGGCAACCCAGACCATCACGGACTGTGGGTACTTGACACTGGACTTCAGGCATTTTGGCATTTCCTTCTCCCCAGTCTTCCTCCAGACTCTGGCACCTTAATTTCCGAATGACATGCAAAATGTGCTTTCATCCGAAAAAAGTACTTTGGGCCACTGAGCAAAAGTCCAGTGCTGCTTCTCTGTAGCCCAGGTCAGGCTTGACGTGGGGAATGCGGCATCTGTAGCCCATTTCCTGCACACGCCTGTGCACGGTGGCTCTGGATGTTTCTACTCCAGACTCAGTCCACTGCTTCCGCAGGTCCCCCAAGGTCTGGAATCGGTCCTTCTCCACAATCTTCCTCAGGGTCCGGTCACCTCTTCTCGTTGTGTAGCGTTTTTGCCACACTTTTCCTTCCCACAGACTTCCCACTGAGGTGCCTTGATACAGCACTCTGGGAACAGCCTATTCGTTCAGAAATTTCTTTCTGTGTCTTACCCTCTCGCTTGAGGGTGTCAATGATGGCCTTCTGGACAGCAGTCAGGTCGGCAGTCTTACCCATGATTGTGGTTTTGAGTAATGAACCAGGCTGGGAGTTTTTAAAAGCCTCAGGAATCTTTTGCAGGTGTTTAGAGTTAATTAGTTGATTCAGATGATTAGGTTAATAGCTCGTTTGGAGAACCTTTTCATGACATGCTAATTTTTTGAGATAGGAATTTTGGGTTTTCATGAGCTGTATGCCAAAATTATCATTATTAAAACAATAAAAGACCTGAAATATTTCAGTTGGTGTGCAATGAATCTAAAATATATGAAAGTTTAATTTTTATCATTACATTATGGAAAATAATGAACTTTTATCACAATATGCTAATTTTTTTAGAAGGACCTATATATGTGTATTACATAGTAAATGTAATTCTTCCACGCCATTTCAATCAAGCACAATACATGCATTATTCTGTTGCATAATGAACAAAACAACCTACGTTTACATGCATGCAAAATGGGTTGTACAAGATAAACTTTGCAATATTAAACGAAGAACAAAAAGGTTAAGCAGCAACCATGAAGCACTGGTACACTATAGTATTACATTTGTTATAAAGAAAGAATTTATCTAGAATAAACACCATACACTTGTCTAATCCTTGTTTGGAATAAGCACTGCATATTCATTTCTGGGCATTGAGGATGTATTTAAATGAGTAATCCTTGATATTCTGAAATACATAATGCTATTTGAATGATAATTTCAGTATATTAGTACAAATTTAAAATGTAACATGTTTCTCCTAAAATAAAATATAAGACATCTGGGGTTGGTTGAAATACTTCTTAGATTAGTCTTAAAAGTAAGTCATGAATTATTTCCCCCCCAAGCCTGGTAACTTTGACTAGGTTTATGCAACTGGCACCAGAAGGCAAGGCTGATATGAGCTATACTCGGACCAACCCCTGGGGTGTGATCGAGATGCATTGGCTTCACTTTTCAGGACGTGAGCGCTTGTTTGCACCCAGTGATAGCTTAGTTACCACATTGGTAAAGCTCCGAAAGGGGAAAAACACCAAGAGTAGTAACTGTAAGGAGGTTGGCTTTTTAGGAAGAATTTTCATTTTGATGAACTATTCCTTTAACCAGAATATATGTATGTATGTTTGAACGGATGCACTATAGTCATCCATTCTGTTTCTTTTTGTACATCTGCATTACAAATATACATGTGTAAAATGAATGAACATTTGTTTTTCTGTGTCCTCAGTATTGTGGCTAATGGAGATGTCCTGAATCCAGCGGTGAGGCTTTTGATTCCCAGCCGTGTGATTGGGCAGTTTGAGCGGATTCTGGAGATGGTCACAGAGAAAATGGGCCTGCGAATTTTTGGTGGTGTGCGTAGGTACATTATAGTGAATTTAGTTTATATTACTCAGAATTCATGTTAATGAATAGGCTTCTAAAGGATAGGCTTCTAACCAAGAGACATTTTAAAACGTTTAAAAAACTGGATGTTTTGATGAAACTTGATGGAAATGTTAGCAAAACTCTCTTAGAACATATTTTTGTTAGATAGACTGTACAAGCCTGAAACACTTTATGAAATGTCCTTTAGAAGATAAGTGCTCTTTCCTCATTTGGGAAAGGAAAGCATTTATATAAGCAATATTTACAACCTTTAACATCTTCTGTTGCAGCCTGTATACCTTTGAAGGGACTCTCGTTGTGGATGGAAAGGAGTTAGAAAATGGACAGTTTTATGTTGCTGTTGGCAGAGACAAATTTAAAAAGCTTCCTTACAGTGACCTCCTGTTCAACAAACCCATAGGCATAAAACGAGTGAATGGGTAAGAGAAAGATTCAGCATTTTCCGTGCAGATGAAGTATGTTTTTGGTAACACTTTGCAATAAGGTCTCATTTTTTAACATTAGTTCATTTTAATAATGTATTAGTAACTTTAACTGAGATTAATAAATGCTGTAGAATTATTTTTCATTCTTAGTTCATGTTAATTAAAGTAGTTAAATACAAGGTGCTGGTCATATAATTAGAATATCATCAAAAAGTTGATTTATTTCACAAATTCCATTCAAAAAGTGAAACTTTATATATTATATAAATTATATATTATATTATATTCATTCATTACACACAGACTGATATATTTCAAATGTTTATTTCTTTTCATTTTGATGATATAACTGATATTCAGTATCTCAGAAAATTAGAATATTACTTAAAACCAATACAAAGAAAGGATTTTTAGAAATCTTGGCCAACTGAAAAGTATGAACATGAAAAGTATGAGCATGTACAGCACTCAATACTTAGTTGGGGCTCCTTTTGCCTGAATTACTGCAGCAATGCAGCGTGGCATGGAGTCGATCAGTCTGTGGCACTGCTCAGGTGTTATGAGAGCCCAGGTTGCTCTGATAGTGGCCACAAGGAATGCGACAGCTGAAACCCATGTCTTGCATACGTCTGTGTGTAGTGGTTCTTGAAGCACTGACTCCAGCTGCAGTCCACTCTTTGTGAATCTCCCCCACATTTTTGAATGGGTTTTGTTTCACAATCCTCTCCAGGGTGCAGTTATCCCTATTGCTTGTACAATTGTTTCTACCACATTTTTTTCCTTCCTTTTGCCTCTCTATTATAGTGCTTGGACACAGAGCTCTGTGAACAGCCAGCCTTTTGCAATGACCTTTTCAATCAATCAATCAATCAATCAACTTTATTTATATAGCGCTTTTACAATGACGATTGTTTCAAAGCAGCTTCACAGTGTTAAACAGGACAACATTGCAACAAAATTTGAATTGGCTAGTTTAATTTGGATAGTTTATAGAATTATATATGACCAAATTAATAAATTCTATTTGTATATTTAGTTGAGTAACTTGGATCATAATTTGAGTGTCCCCAACTGAGCAAGCCAAGCCAAAGGCGACAGTGGCAAGGAACCAAAACTCCATCAGGGCATGATGGAGAAAAATAAACCTTGGGAGAAACCAGACTCAGTCGGGTGCCAGTTCTCCTCTGGCCTATTATTAACAGTGTATAATTATTACTCTGGCAACCTTGCAGGTCATAAATCATATTAGATAGGAATATTCGAAATTTTGGGTATGGCCTTGCAGAGGCAGGTTCATTTAGGATGGCGCATCGATTACACAAGAATATGAATACTTGAAAGATCGGAGTTATTGCGCCGGAGGCGGGTTAATTGAGGATGACGCGTTCGGTGAGGCAAATTCAGAGGAGACACTAATGGACACGGTCTCAGCAGACACTCCAGGATGAGCTGGTCATGTCCAGATGCAGGTCCACCATCCGATCCGGACACGGCCTGGATCCGGCCGACTGCAGTAAACCTCGGGATAAACAGAGAGACTAACATTAGTGTGGATGCCACTCTTTTATGATGTAACGAGTACATCAGGTGTTATGGGAAGTGTTCCGGTTCCGGCTGACCTAGTTAATGCAGCCTAACAATCAGTCATTTGATTTGAATAAAGAAAGTTAAAAATGTTCTATGTGTATGCCATAGTAAAGAGATGTGTTTTTAGTCTAGATTTAAACTGACAGAGTGTGTCTGCTTCCCGAACAATGCTAGGAAGACTGTTCCAGAGTTTAGGTGCTAAATAGGAAAAGGATCGACCGCCTGCAGTTGATTTAGATATTCTAGGTATTTTCAACTGGCCAGAGTTTAGAGACCGCAATTGACGTGATGGAGTATAATGCGTTAAGAGCTCACTTAAGTACTGGGGAGCTAAACCATTTATTGCTTTATAAGTAATAAGCAAGATTTTAAAATGTATGCGATGTTTAATAGGAGCCAGTGCAGTGTTGACAGAACTGGACTAATATGATCGTACTTCCTGGTTCTAGTAAGAACTCGAGCTGCTGCGTTTTGGACCAGCTGGAGTTTATTTATTAGGCGAGCAGGGCAGCCACCCAGTAGAGCATTACAATAATCTAGCCTTGAGCTCATGAACACATGTACTAATTGTTCAGCATTTTGCATTGAAAGCATGTGACGTAATTTAGATATATTTTTAAGATGGTAGAATGCAGTTTTACAGATGCTAGAAACGTGGCTTTCAAAGCGAGAGATTGGTATCAAAGAGCACACCCAGGTTCCTCACTGGACGAGGGCTTGACAGAGCAGCCATCGAGGGTTAGACAGTATTCTAGGGCACTACTTGTGGAGCTTTTCTGTCCAATAATTAAAAATTCAGTTTTATCTGAATTAAGTTGCAGGAAATTACTATTCATCCAATTTTTAATATCAGCTATGCATTCCGTTAATCTTGTGAATTGGTAAGTTTCGTCAGGGTGTGAAGAAATATAGAGCTGAGTATCATCAGCATAACAATGAAAACTAACGCCATGCTTCCTAATGATATCTCCCAGTGGTAGCATATACAGGGTGAAAAGCAACGGTCCTAACACTGAGCCTTGCGGTACTCCATACTGAACTTGTGATCGGTGTGACATCTCTTCATTTACTGCTACAAACTGATAACGGTCAGATAAGTAAGATTTAAACCATGCCAATGCAGTTCCACTAATGCCAACATAATTTTCGAGTCTATTCAAAAGAATATTGTGATCGATAGTATCGAATGCAGCGCTAAGATCGAGTAACACTAATAGAGAGATACAACCACGATCAGATGATAAGAGTAAATCATTTGTAACTCTAATTAGAGCAGTCTCAGTACTATGATACGGTCTAAATCCTGACTGGAAATCCTCACATATACAATTTCTTTCTAAAAAGGAACATAATTGTAAAGACACTGCCTTTTCTAATATTTTTGATAGAAACGGTAGATTCGAGATTGGTCTGTAATTGACTAATTCTTTAGGATCAAGTTGCGGTTTTTAATAAGTGGTTTAATTACAGCCAACTTAAAAGTTTTTGGTACATATCCTAATGTCAAGGATGAATTAATAATATTAAGCAGAGGATCTATGACCTCTGGAAGCATCTCTTTTAATAGCCTAGTCGGTATAGGGTCAAGCATACATGTTGTTGATTTTGATGATTTGACAAGTTTAGCCAATTCTTCTCCTCCTATAGCAGTGAATGAGTGTAATTTTTCCTCAGTGAGACTACAATGTTCTGTCTGAAGTGATACTGTAGTAGACGGCTGCATGGTTATAATTTTATTCCTAATGTTATCAATCTTACTAGTAAAGAAGTTCATAAAGTCATTACTGCTGTGTTGTTTACAAATGTCAGAAGTTGAAGCTTTATCCTTTGTTAATTTAGCCACTGTATCGAATAAATACCTAGGGTTGTGTTTGTTTTCTTCTAAAAGAGTTGAGAAATAAGCAGATCTAGCAGTTTTTATGGCCTTTCTGTATGCAATCATGCTCTCTTTCCACAAATTGCGAAAAACCTCCAGTTTTGTTTTCTTCCAGCTGCGCTCCATTTTTCTGGCTGCTGTTTTAAGGGCCCAGTGTGCTCGTTGTACCACAGCGTTGGATTATTTGCTTTAATCTTCTTTAAGCGCCGAGGAGCAACTATGTCTAAAGTGCAAGTAAAGAGAGAGTCAGTAGTTTCTGTTGCAACATCAAGTTCCTCTTGGCCATCTGTAATTCTGAGGAGATGGAACTGATGAGGAAGATTATGTATAAAGCAATCTTTAGTCGCAGCGGTTATAGTCCTGCCATATTTGAAGCGAGGGGATGGCTTTGCAGCCTTAGCTATATTAAGTATACATGATATTAGGTAATGATCTGAGATGTCATCGCTCTGCTGCAGAATTTTAATGGTATCAACATTTAGTCCATGTGACAGTATTAGATCTAAAGTATGATTAAGGCGATGAGTGGGTCCAGATACGTGTTGTCTAACTCCAATAGAGTTTATAATGTCTTTAAATGCCAATCCCAATGCGTCTTTTTCATTGTCAACATGGATATTAAAATCACCAACAATTAGTACTTTATCTGCAGCCAGTACTAACTCTGATAGAAAACCAGCAAATTCTTTGATAAAGTCTGTATTGTGCCCTGGTGGCCTTTTGTGTCTTGCCCTCCTTGTGCAAGGTGTCAGTGGTCGTCTTTTGGACAACTGCCAAGTCAGCAGTCTTCCCCATGATTGTGTAGCCTACAGAACTAGAAAGAGAGACCATGTTAAGGCCTTTGCAAGTGTTTTGAGTTATTTAGCTGATTAGAGTGTGGCACCAGATGTCTTCAATATTGTACCTTTTCACAATATTCTAATTTTCTGAGATACTGAATTTGGGATGTTCCTTGTCAGTTAAAATCATCAAAATTAAAAGAAATAAACATTTGAAAAATATCAGTCTGTGTGTAATGAATGAATATAATATACAAGTTTCACTTTTTGAATGGAATTATTGAAAAACGTTTTGATGATATTCTACTTATATGACCAGCACCTGTACATAGTTCTGCCTTATACTCTAGATGGTGCAGGCTGATGGTTCTAACGCAAGCTGATGATATTTACAGCGTTAACTACTTGGCACTGATTGGTCCATGTTGCATCTGCAGCCAATGAGCTTATTGCTTAACACGTTTAAAAGGCTGGTTACATTCACATTAGCAGTTTGCAGCACACTTCAGAATTCCTCTAAAAACCTAAAAAAGTTTTACCATGTTTTACCATGTTTTCAAACGGAATGAAATTGAATGTGATTTTAGGTCAAAAGCAGCGTCGCTACCACCTATATACAAATACAGACGACAAAATGGAGATGTGAGTACAACACAAAACACAATTTTTTTGCATTGGGCATATGTTAAATCGTTGAATAATTCTGTTGTAAGGTGGGGAACCATCATCTCAGTAAGTCTGAGTGTGGACAGGAGAAGAGCAGTCCTCCAGACCGGAGCTCCAAAGAACAGCTGTCATCTATGGTCAGAGAGATTTCTCAGGCCAGACTCATGAACATACGCAAGAAGAGGAGCGAACTTATGGCGTCTCATGAGGCAGATGACAATGGTAAGAGACACAGGTTTGACTATCAGTAGAAAATCTGAAATCAATGAAAGCACAAATAATGAAACATCTATATCTATCTATCTATCTATCTATCTATCTATCTATCTATCTATCTATCTATCTATCTATCTATCTATCTATCTATCTATATATATATATATATATATCATATATATATATATATATATATATATATATATATATATATATATATATATATATATATATATATATTAGGGCTGTCAATGTTAACGTACAGCTGCAACATTAACGTAATTTGCATAATGCAGTCGATCAGAAGTTGGGAGTTTATCACAATCAAACTGAGAATCTGCACCTGTAACCCTGGTAGTAGGAAATTTCCTTTCTAACTATTTAACCCGATTCTGCGTCTCTGTTTGTACTGTATTTTAAGCAGGGCCGGCGCTAGCCATTTGGGTGCCTTTTGCCTTCAGAACTGCCTTAATTATACGTGACATTGATTCAACAAGGTACTGAAAGCATTCTTTAGAAATGTTGGCCCATATTGTTAGGATAGCATCTTGCAGTTGATGGAGATTTGTGGGATGCACATCCGGGTGCCAGTTACATAAACTTAGCCACTATGTAGCCAATTGCAGTTAACAAAGGGGTGATCATTCTTACTTTTTCAATTCCAATTAGACCAGTCTACCTTTTTAATAAACTGCCTTATAAAAATTTGGACCAGTTTTGAAGAAACAAATTAGATGACTAACTTTTAAGACTAGTCTAAGCAGTTTATGCAACTGGGGCGCGAAGCTCCCGTTCCAACACATCCCAAAGATGCTTTAATGGGTGGGTTGAGATCTGGTGACTGTGGAAGCCATTTTAGTACAGTGAACTCATTGAAATGTTCAAGAAACCAATTTGAAATGATTCGAGCTGTGTGACATGGTGCATTATCCTGCTGGAAGTAGCCATCAGAGGATGGGTACATGGTGGTCATAAAGGGATGGACATGGTCAGAAACAATGCTCAGGTAGGCCGTGGCATCCCCCACACCATTACACCACCACCACCAGCCTGCACAGTGGTAACAAGGCATGATGGATCCATGTTCTCATTCTGTTTACGCCAAATTCTGACTCTACCATCTGAATGTCTCAACAGAAATCGAGACTCATCAGACCAGGCAACATTTTTTCATGTCTTCAACTGTCCAATTTTGGTGAGCTCGTGCAAATTGGTGAGCCTCTTTTTCCTATTTGTAGTGGAGATGAGTGGTACCTGGTGGGGTCTTCTGCTGTTGTAGCCCATCCGCCTCAACGTTGTGCGTGTTGTGGCTTCACAAAGTGCTTTGCTGCATACCTCGGCTGTAACGAGTGGTTATTTCAGTCAAAGTTGCTCTTCTATCAGCTGGAATCAGTCTGCCCTTCTCCTCTGACCTCTAGCATCAACAAGGCATTTTCGCGCACAGGACTGCCGCTTACTGGATGTTTTTCCCTTTTCACACCATTCTTTGTAAACCCTAGAAATGGTTGTGCGTGAAAATCCCAGTAACTGAGCAGATTGTGAAATACTCAGACCGGCCCGTCTGGCACCAACAACCATGCCACGCTCAAAATAGCTTAAATCACCTTCCTTTCCCATTCTGACATTCAGTTTGGAGTTCATGAGATTGTCTTAAACAGGACCACACCCCTAAATGCATTGAAGCAACTGCCATGCGATTGGTTGATTAGATTATTGCATTAATGAGAAATTGAACAGGTGTTCCTAATAATCCTTTAGGTGAGTGTATGTTTGTGTACTGTGTATAATTATTTTGTATATATAATTTATATAATTTGTATAATTATTTTGTATATATAATTTATATATACAAAATAATTATACACAGTACACACACATATATCATGTAGACACAAACTTTTGTTTTGGATGCGATTAATCGAGATTAATCTTTTCCCAGCCCTAATAATTTGACAACTCTGTGAATATGAAAATATACAAACACTGAGATTGTGTTTGTTTTTTTTCTAATTGCAGTTTCACCAACAGATGTCGCCCTTGGCCGAACCTCTTGAAAATGACCGCATGCCATAGTACAACAACAAAAAATATTTATCTAAGCGGTCTAATTTGGCAAAATCACATCACGTTCAGTTGCAGGTTCTAAAGTTCAGACAGATAGACATTGTATTGAAGCGAATAAATTACAATAGGGAACGTTCTGCACTAATAGCTATATGCACACGTGACACATCTGTAACGTACGGGGAAAATTAGCTTTATTTGTCATTCAAATATGACGATGAGGACCCCAACGATTCCAACCCCTTCCTTTCCTTCTCAAACAAACTGCATCTTTAACAGCCCAAGTTTCACAATTTCCCCGGACCCCATTAAAATAAAAGACTCAACATGCAGGGCTAAAAGCCCCGGATCTTTTGCAATACTAGCGACGCAGATGCGCCGATGCCCCTGGACATGCATACTACACGCAAGGGCTACAAAACTTACATTTTTATATAAAACATTGTCTTGCCTCCAAGCGACGTGCGAGCATCATCCCGCTGTCTCTTCTTTTTTCTTATTTCCGCCCCCGACTCTTGGTGCCTTTTCGAGGCCATGTCTGAGGTCAGTGACAGTGTCTGCCAAATTTGACATTGATTGAGGCATAATCGAACAGACCATTGGGTCTCACCAGAGGGAGACTGGCACAGAGATTCACCTTTTTCTCGACTAATTTGGTCTAGGCCTATATTACTTTTGTATTGCTTTTGCATATTAACATGCTTTTAGAAATATTTTATTTGTTATTTATAATAGTAGCCTATTTTGATGATTTTTTTCACGACCCAGATTTTTTGGTGCCCCCCCAAGCACTTGGTGCCCTACGCGCAGTGCGTGTGCGGAGACCCGGACCTGATTTTAAGCCGTTAAACTCTGGGAAAGTGTTCAGTGATAAAGAGTGCAATTTTGGTGTCGTACAGTTAGCGCGAGAGAGTCTGTTATATTGATGCACAGAGACTGTGTGTGCGCACTCTCGATCACTGATCTCACGCAGCATTTATGTACATTTGTTAGGGATGACAGGTTCGCGAACGAATCGTTCGTTTGAACCGGTTCTTTTTAGTGAACCAGTTCACCAGATCGTACTGAACCGTTCCAAACAGTTTACATCTCTAGTAAGCACTAATCCACACATTTTTAAAGTTATTCACTTTTTGACGTGTCTGACTCTCCCTCTGAATCGAAATAAACCAACATCCCGGAGTTATTTAGTAAACAGTACACTGACTTAACCTACTGTTAAGAGAGAACTGATGATGATAATGAGCACGAGCAGCAGACCCGATGATATACTGAGCATGCGTGCAGCGGAGGGGGCAACGTTGTTGTGTTTAGTAATCGTAGCTTTTTGCAGTCAAAGCGGTTAATATATACGTTTTTTTTTTTGGCTTCTCTGTTTGGTTCTGTTCGGTATGGCAGCTTGACTACTTTTGGAGTCTCCAATAATCCTTAAAGCTTGCAGAAAATACAGTTTTGTGAGAATCACCCTTCAATCTGATTGTTTACTTTGGTTATAGCAAATTATGACAAAATAAATATATGTTTAATAAGATCAATTACATATTAGATCAAATATTAGATCAAATCAGACATATAATATAGATCAGCCATATTAGAGTCTTTTCGGGAAAGATGCAACAAGTTTTTCACACCTGAATTTGGGGATCCTCTGCCATTCGTCCTTGCAGATCCTCTCCAGTTCTGGCAGGTTGGATGGTAAACGTTGGTGGACAGCCATTTTCAGGTCTCTCCAGAGATGCTCAATTGGGCTTAAGTCAGGGCTCTGGCTGGGCCATTCAAGAACAATCACAGAGTTGTTGTGAAGCCACTCCTTCGTTATTTTAGCTGTATGCTTAGGGTCATTGTCTTGTTGGAAGGTGAACCTTCGGCCCAGTCTGAGTTCTTGAGCACTCTGGAGAAGGTTTTCGTCCAGGATATCCCTGTACTTGGCTGCATTCATCTTTCCCTTGATTGCAACCAGTCGTCCTGTCCCTGCAGCTGAAAAACACCCCAACAGCATGATGCTGCCACCACCATGCTTTACTGATGGGACTGTACTGGACAGGTGATGAGCAGTGCCTGGTTTTCTGCACACACACCGCTTAGAATTAAGTACAAAAAGTTCTATCTTGGTCTCATCAGACCAGTGAATCTTATTTCTCACCATCTTGGAGTCCTTCAGGTGTTTTTTTGCAAACTCCATGCAGGCTTTCATGTGTCTTGCTCTGAGGAGAGGCTTCTGTCGGGCCACTCTGCCATAAAGCCCCGACTGGTGGAGGGCTGCAGTGATGGTTGAATTTCTACAACTTTCTCCCATCTCCCGACTGCATCTCTGGAGCTCAGCCACAGTGATCTTTGTTTTCTTCTTCTCTCACCAAGGCTTTTCTCCCCCGATAGCTCAGTTTGGCCGGACAGCCAGCTCTAGGAAGGGTTCTGGTTGTCCCAAACGTCTTCCATTTAAGGATTATGAAGGCCACTGTACTCTTAGGAACCTTAAGTGCAGCAGAAATATTTTTGTAACCTTGGGCAGTTTTGTGCTTGCCACAATTCTGCCCAAGAGGAGAATCTGTCCGCAGACCCGTACGTCCGCGGTTCCCTCACAGGGTCAATCCACCAACCCCGCCCAAATGCCGGGCCGTGGAGGACTCTCGCAGTTCATCCTCGGAGCGAAACCGCGCTGTCGAGTCAGTTGTTCCCTGCCGGTTCACCACTTCAGGGCGCTGCACTCGCGGTGCAGAGCACATCAGAGGCCAGTCCTGAGAGGTTGGTACCCTTGTAGATTTGGTGTTGGAGCAGAGAATCTGCCACATTATCTCAGTGGGTCCTGCAATGTATTAGAATTGGGTACGTCGTCCTCCCGATTTTAATGGGGTCCTCTCCTCTGTGGTGGACCACGAGCAGGCTCTGGTGATGACTCAGGAAGTACAGACTGTGCTGCGAAGGGGGGCTACAGAAAGGACCCATGACACATGTTTCTCAATATTCTGTGGGGTATAGAAAGTTCAAAGTACAGCATTATAAAAATGTTGTCTTTTTTAAATAAATTTAATGCATCTTTGCTGAACAAAAGTATTAATTTCTATTAAAAAAATCTTACTAACGCTAAATTTTTGAACAGTACATTATGTACACTGTAAGAACAAATGTATTTTTAACTTGTCACTGTTTCATGACAAGTGCGATGTACTGAATCAATATAAATAGGTTTAATACTGCAGAAGATTTGACTGATTTAACTGTAAAGATGCAGAATACTCTTCCAGAAAGTTTTTGTT
Organism: Gobiocypris rarus; assembly: GCA_023029165.1. Lineage (NCBI taxonomy): Eukaryota > Metazoa > Chordata > Actinopteri > Cypriniformes > Gobionidae > Gobiocypris > Gobiocypris rarus. The sequence goes on from CM040926.1 coordinate 9,042,524, forward strand.
GTCTTTGACAACTTTCATCATGTCTTTCTTTGCATTTGTGTCTGTACCCAAGTGTCTCAGCAGCCGCTATTGTCTCTATAACGATGATGTAATTCAGTTCTGCTTATATAACGCTTCCCTGTGTGTCCAAGAGATGGCACTGGTGCTCTGTGAGTGTGCTGCTCATGCTCTTGCTGTGGCATGAGAGGGATTACATCATCATCATCATCATCATCATGTGTCCTCAGATTGCAGCCGGCAGTGTGCGATCAGCGCCATGCTTGACTGCACGTGTCTCTTTTCAGAACATCTCACCGAATGATGACATTTCAGTGCAAAGAGATCGCCCGCAAATGCTATTAGTCACGCTCCAGATTATGAACGAAATTTTATTCATACTTAAATTGATGTGGTGAAAATAAAGCTCAGGAATAAGAGGTTTGGTAGTGAGGAGGTGTCACATATTGAGCAGCGTCTGTAGTGTCTCTCCCTCATTAGCACTCAAGGTCCTGCTGGTACCCAGGTGTCTGAAACAAGCCTATTAAATCTCCATGGCGATGAAGTCAACAAAAGCACATCTCTTCTCTTCACGCTTTCAGGCGAAGCTTCCGTTTCTTGGGCCGAGCAGAATGAATTTCTGTGTGAAAATCGTTCTTTCGTAATCTGTTGCGATTTTACACAGACATTTGTTCCGTTTATTTCATGAATGAAGACTTTAGCCACGACTTTAATGATTTCTAGAAACATATTCACCAAGGTCATTTTGGGTGGTGAGTGTATGACAGAATCAAGCCAATAAACAAGTGGTAATAGTGAGTCAGTTTGACCCTATCAAATTGTAAATTAATGAAGTTTCCAGTGTCGCAGGATAAATGTCTCTATTTGATTCCTTAATGCAGCATATAGGATTACAGAACCATGGAGTTTAGTTGCCTGATGTAATCATCTTCTGCACTGACTAGTCCTATATATTTAAATGGTTCGGGTTGAATTAAGTTGTGTAGAGCAAGCATTCTGCTCATTTTGGCTGCTAAATAATTGAGATTCAGGATTGATTATAGTCTGTTATTTGTCACCAGGCAGTGAAAATACAGATCTGTGCTTAAATGTAATGCTGAATCTAACATTAAGGTAAAAGTATGGTGTTGAATTGACCATCGAAAAACCATTGGTGTAAGAATTGTCTTGACATGGAATATTTTAGAATAGCAAAAAATTTTGTTGTGAAGCGATTAAAATGCATTGAATTAAAAGGCAAGAGATCAGAAACCATCACATGCTGCTTTTTTCACAAAGGGTGGCAGATGTAATTTGAAATAAACATGAAATCAAAATGGACCCTATTTATTATGTACTGTCTTAATAAATTTTCCACACAAAGGGCCCTATAATACATCCGGCGCAATGCGACACCAGGCGTGACGCATTTGTTTTTTGCTAGTTTCAGCCCGACGCAGTAATGATTTTCACGTTCAGCGCCGTTGTTTAAATAGCAAGTGCACTCGGGCCCATCTGTACATCCATGGGCATGCTGGTCTGAAAACGAGGTGTGTTTACGCGCTTGTTGAGGCAATTGAAAATGACTTTATGCAGTATGTTCTATGTTATTTAAAGGGCACGTTAGTAATATGCGCCTAGGTGCACAAAACGTGTAGACTCTGCTTATTGCACACAGGGATGCGCAGCAGCACACAAACATTTTTAAATATTAAAAATAAAAGGATTCCTCTCTGGATAAGCATTCTGTCTTTCCGCTCGCAAATTTTGGCATGTAAAATAGCGATTCCGCCATGGTGCAAGCGCAACTGGCTTTTAAAGGGAATGGGAGATGAGACTCTGATTGGTTTATTGCACATTACGCCCAAAACACACCAACAACTCATTAAGAGACTAGTTGCAACCCTTTTGAAAGATGCGCCTGGCACACCCATTGTCGTTAAACTAGCAAAATTTGATTCAAAAACACCTTAAGTGCATCTGCGCCATTCGCTTCAGACCATGCACTCAGATTTTTAAAATAGGGCCCATAAGGTTCAAATATTTAGTTGAGTTTTGAGTAATTTTGCCCAGTCAATATGGCAGTATTGTACTTATACTGTATCTCAAATAGTACTGGGAATAGCAATGCCAAGGCGTTTATAAACTGTATACTGTACCTTCAATAAAGTGCAGCTCTTAACCCAGCTCCCAACATTTTTTTATGTCTTGCACTGATGAATATCCCATCTTTGATAAATAAACCGTGCATTAGAAGGCAGAAACTATGTGCTGGAATATAACGCTATGTGCATACTTTTGAATATCAATGATTTGTCGAGGATCTGACACTATTAACGAGGGAGTCTAACAGATGGCACAAGTGTTAAGTGAATGTAGGGCAAATTCTCCAATCACATAGCGTAATGAAGGCAGAGAGGGTTCTGGAAGAGAGTGAGGATGTGTGGTTGTGTTTGAGAGAGGGAAGAAGGAATCACGGGGAAATTGCTGCGGCTTCGTCCCACTCCAGTAATGACAGGGAGGGATCAGAGGAGTGTGGAGATGTACAAGAGCCGCTGATGGCTTTCACAGTTCAGTATCTCAGGGCTTCTGGTGACAATCCATCCACAATACTGTAATAATGCTGAAACAGGCCATTAAGGTGCCTCTCTCTGTGCCTCACTTCACTGATCAGAACGTGCGTGCGTGTGTGTGTGTGTGTGTGTGTGTGTGTGTGTGTGTGTGTGTGGTCTCTTAGCACCTCCGAACAGACTGAGATGTGACAAGTGCTAAAGTCTTGCACGTTTCTAATTAGATCATGGCCTGCAGTGATGGCAGTAATGCAATATCTGAACCAGAGGTGAGAGACAAGAGAATAAAAGAGGATTTGAAAGAGGGAGTCAGATGCTTCTTTAAATGTAGAAATGTAATTTTCTTGTCACACTGTCTTTTCCTCCTGTGTCCTTACCAGCATGTTCTCATTAGTATTAGATACCAGAATGTAAACTGTAGTGCAGTACCTATTTTTATGTGAATAATATCATATTAATCAATAATAATATATTACATAGACCGTTTCTAAAATAGTATGAATGTGCAGCTACTGAGATGCACAATTAATGGTGAAGTCTGTGAAGGTTTTATTTTCTTAATTTTTTTAAATGTATTGTAAAATGCCTAGTCCTATCCTACCTTAATATTCAGAGACATCTATTAGCAATATATTAAAACTGACTGAGCATATGATTGAGCATCCCAACCAGCCCAAATTTGAAAACAGAGTGAGTTTGGGGCAGGAATAACAATTGTCTGACCATGTTGATGACAAGGAAATTGTCCAGGAAAACCTGTTTTTAGAAATTACAGACTATACATTTCAGCATTAAAATAATTTAAAGTTTAAAGCACTTATTATATTAGTGGATACTTTTAAATAAATAATTTCTTCAGACTATTATAAAGTATGTTTTACAGTATATGCTGGTATGAATGTGTGTAATATGAATGTAATCCGCATGTACTACATTTGTCTGGTCATCATTATCATGTGACCTATTGCACCACTGCATTCACAACTCCTCCACCGTGGCCTCAGATATAGTAAAGTGTCCGTCGCATACACACTTATGTTGCGTCCACGTGCTATCGGACATTTCATAATTCCCACTTCAGAAGTCGTGATAACGAGCTTGTTGCATTCAAGTGCTTTGTTGTCGGAATGAACAGAAAATCTGGGAAAATCTTATTAATACGAAAATTACATGACACATGCACTGACAAACATTTATGATGCTATCCAGCCGATTCTGTCATTTTGGTCAAATATGGGCTATTTTCGATGTATCTTAAACATACAATACGCTTTAAATTATTACTTGTATATGTAAATATGCTCTATACTGTATTAATATAAAGACAAGACGATCTAGCTGTTTTGGGGAAAAAGTAAAAAAACATACCTGTCACAGCAGTAGTTCTCGGTGCCACGATGTTTAAAGTTTATGGCAGAAACTTCCCAGTGGTAAACACGACATAGGAGAGCATTCTTGTGCAATTTTTACCTAGGAAACTTGTATTCACGATAATTCCGATAGCATGTGAAGGCAGCATAAAGAATCTCGTCAGAAGTAGTAGGTCATCCAGGTACATATCTATGGAGCCCCTTAAGAGATATGGTGATAGAAAAAATAAGAGATGGGAGGAAATTGTTGTGTTCGCTCAAAACGCTCAAAAATTTTATTTTTATTTTTAGGCGCTCCGTACATTCACTGCTTCGTTTTACACTGAAAAAATAAATAAATAATGGTGTAGGACAGTGGCGGATGCAGGAAGTGGATGGTGGGTGGGCCTCTTAAAGTGTGGGTGGGCCAAAATAATTAGTTTCACCCAATGTTTTTCAACCAGCTTTTAATTTAGAATAAAAACAATTTACAGACTGGTCCCTGTGCAGCAGTATAAACGCCTATGACTGATGTCCTCTCCCAGAAACAGCTGCAGTCTTGACTTCCAGGGATATAGAGAGTGACCAAGGGTGACTCAGGACACAGGGCAGGAACCAACACCACACACACACACACACACACACACCCACCCACACACACGCACGCGCGCACACACGCACGCGCGCACACCCACACGCGCGCACACCCACACGCACACCCACACGCACGCACGAACACCCCACACGCACACACACACGCACCCACACACACACACGCACCCACACACACACACGCACCCACACACACACACACACACCCCACACAACCCCACACACACACACACAACCCCACACACACACACACACAACCCCACACACACACACACACAACCCCACACACACACACACAACCCCACACACACACACACACAACCCCACACACACACACACAACGAAAAAATTCAAAATAAACTATAACAAACAAGAGGAGCTAAATAAATACTAGAAATAAAAGACTGGAACTAGAAACAAAGAAAAATAAAAACAACAAAATTGCAACCTTGCAGGAAACTAGAGAGAGAGAAATAAGACCACTAAACTAGAGAAAAACTAAATCAAAGCAAAAAATAAAGCTAGGGAAAAACAAAGCGAAGAACTATATCTTGGCTAGATATCAAGAGCAATCACAAGGACACGTTAAGCCAGACAATAAATGCACACAAACGCAACAAACCAGCAAGGACATGAGAGAAATTAGCACAATATAAAGGGACCAGAGCACATGAGGATCAGGTGAGCACAATTAGTGAAATGAGGACTAGACAAGGGGGCGTGGTAAAGGGAAACAAGGAGGCAGGACAAGAGAAACACACAACCAAAGACACAGCCATGTGCTCAAGCACATGACAAACAAAGAAACACTAAACAAGGACAAAACTGTCAGGGCAGGATCCTGACAAGGGAAGTATGCATATTTTAGATGCTTCTTCAGTCTTGAATGAATCGGTTGAATAAATGATTCAGTAAAATAAAGACTCATAAAGTCATTTGTTGCCACCCACTACTGTAACTGTATCTGCAGAAATGTTCACAATAAAATCAATACCACTGACACAGACTGTCAGTCCGTCTGGAACAAACACAGACAAGCGAGTGATGATGCAAACAGTGAAAATAAATTTTAGAGCTCTTGGAATGCTGCTCGACCAATCAGATTCCAGGACAGGAGCAAACAATGTCTGTAGGGTCATGAGAGTTTTTTTAATCAATTTATCCATCTTTACATTCCGTCCTTACAGCAGTGGGTGACGGACTCACGGTCGCTGACTAAATAATCTTTAAATAATGTATGAAATAGTCATGTTTACGAGTTAGTGTGGGATTTTGAATCAGGCCCCTGGATGTATGATGTTTAGGAGGAACTTTTTCAGAACTGCCTGTTGAAATTCTTCTGAAAGAGTCTGCCTTGCATGATTGGCCGAGATTGAGGCCCGTGTAACAGTTGCTGGGCGGAGCTTGGACAATTGCCTCCGTGGGTTTGCTGCTCGCTGGTAACAGCGCTCTTATAGGGGTCTCCTGTCTGCCTCTGACAAATCAACACGAATGCAAGAAAACACTCCAGCGAATGAAAGTCGGTACTGATTAACCCGCCCACGGTTTTTGTACGCACTTAGACAATGAGGAGGTGGTAATCAGTGCAATTTTACACAGTCCTCCCACCAAAAGCATGGTGCTTTATTTTTGTCAGACATGGCAATTTGCTTTCCACCAAAACTGTGCCTTAAAATATTCCCAATTAAGCCCCATTGCGGAATGATTCGTACAGATTATGCAGTGTTAATTAAAGACTCAAAATCCCAGTTATACCAGCTTCATATCACAATTATAGGTGAATAAATTGATGTGAAGTATGTTAAGACTATGACTATAACATGTGCTTCTGTTTGAGGGGTCTGTATTCTAAAGATCTGTCCTCTATATATCTAGAGGCCACAATATAATAGAGAAAGTAGCACTATTACTTTGGTACTAAGCAACTATCACTCACATTTTGTTCGGAATAATGCAATTAATAACAGTATTGTACAAATCTGGAAATGTTTGCAGAATAAGAGCCACAGACCATCAGTGTGTTTTTTGCCCTTGTGCTTTATTGAGGCATAACAAAACACCTCATATTGAATAGGTCTCTTTCATCATGCACATACCTAATCTGTAATGGCTGCCAATAGACTGAAGGTTACATATGTCTTTTTATTGGTACCAAAGAAGCTTTAGTATTGGTTGGCGGACATAATCAAGGTGTCAGGCTTGCTTAAAATGCTTTTTAACAATTGAACATGATCAGATGGGAATGATAAAACTGTCATTGTTGCATTTCAAGGTTTTTGCCTATTATGAAATCATGTTTTCTCAGTCTTGCCTTTATTCCTCCTGTTTGCACAATATTGTTTAACCTTGTGAAAGCTATTTTGTGCCATCAACATTATGCAATGAAATGAAAAGCCCCTTTAGGTAAATTTCATCTCCGCAAGGTCAGTTGCAGTGGAAGGTGGCCGTTTGGTTGGTCTCTCATCTTCATTTGTTGTAGAGGACAACGTTACAGCCATGTGTGTTTATGACACTTTCGCTGCCACTGCCTGTGATTACAAGAACACTCATTAATCTGGCTATCAGCGTGTTAAAAGCTGTTTTTATAAGCAAACAACATGATTTAATATTTCCCCCTGGCTCTGATAGAAAAAGGTGACGCTGCCATAGCGAATTAGCCAATAAGTACATCTTCTTGCTTCCCAGCAGTCTTCACTTAGGAGGAAAAACAAATGCTGGAACTGCACGTCTGAGAAGACAGGTCTATCTGTAAGCGAGCGTGTCTGAGCGCTGTGCTGTTTTCGTGTCACTTCCTCATGAATTGCCATACAAACATTACATCTTATCCCGCATGCCAACCATCCTGTTTTATGATCCTTTGAAGCAGGCTTATTGGATTAGGAGAAATAAATAATATTCTGTCGTTTTAGTCCGTAGACTAAATGTGGAACATGCTGGGAAAAAAAATGTCTGCACATTTATAGAGTTTCACTTGACCTGAGAGATTAACAGCTTTGAGGGGTTGATGTGTGCAATATCATTATTATTTTGCCACTGTTCCTGCATTATAAACTGCATTAATGCCATTAGAACAAAAGTAGATCAAACTAGATTTTAACATTTTTCGGAAGACAATGCTGGTCTGTCTGTGGGTGGTTTCCAGGGTGATGTGCTGTTGCTAAGGTGCTCAGAGTGGTTTAGGGTAATGTTTTCTTCCTGTCTGGTGTAAAAAAGTCTCTGTGATCTTTTGGTCTGTAGATATGGCTCAAATCTCTGCTTAAATGAAGGAACACACACACTTTACATTATCTGCAATGAGACTATCAATATCACAGGAAAGCATCTAACTGTAATGCCTTAATGCTCCTGTTGCTAATATGCTGACACTTGTTCAGCTCAGTGTAGCTCAGAAAACTAAAACATGGAGAATAGTGGGCAGCTTCACTATTGAGACTCATTAAAATGTATCACACATACACATGTAATGACACAGTATTAAAAACTAAGGGTGTGTAAACTTTTGAACAGTTTTTTTAAATATATAAATTCAGCTATTGTTTTGTCTGTAAACATCTTCAGAAATGTACATATACAAATCAGTATATCAGTTAGCTAACAATGTATTATTTTAAGGCAGAAACAATGAGCTCATTTAAGTAATTATTACGAGTTGAGAACATAATGATTACAATATATTGAAAATTTTGCATTGGTGCATGTTGATTCAGAATCATCTGAAGTCCTCGCAGGAGTTTTTCAGGGCAAGACTAAATCGATTAACATTATGCAATTTTTACCATCCCATTTATTTTGCTAAAATTATTAACATTTTGCAGATTCTGCATAGTGTATGTAAACATATGACCTGTACATTTTAAAACAATAAATTGTTGAAATATATGTTTAATATTTTATACACACCCAAAGAATCTCAAGTGCACAGTAACCTCAAATTGTAAAAGTGGAATTTTATCATCTGTGATTAAACTGTTTATGTCATACATATTTCATACACTATCAGTTTTGATGCGGTTATGAATGTGATTGGTTGCCTCTGGAGCAGCCCTTTTTTGTGTGTGTCCTTGTTTGCATAATAGCAAAATCATCCAACGCTTTTGATGCCAGGTGCATGCATACCAATTGCATTTGCACATTTTATTACCATATTCTCATGTTTGGCTCAATTGCTTTTGCTTTAATTGATTTGCATCATATATGCATCACGTGGTCTAATAACAAAAGTAAAGTTTGTCACAAACAGTGATGTAAAGCAGATTTTATGACGGCAGAGCAGCTCTGATGCTCCATCTCATAGGTTGTGTAGTTTGCTTGGTAACGTGTAGATTAGAGAAAGCTATAGTGAGCCTTGGGAGGTCTTTATTAAAATAATCCATAAATACCTCATCTATTGCGTGTAAACAGCAGGACTCGTTCTTCTTTGGCCCGCGGGAGTTAAAAAGATTGGCCGAGTGCCTAGCAACCAATGACTGCTTTAACAGCTTCACATGTGTGATTTCTTCACATCACCGCTGGAGCTCTCTGTCCTTTGTGTGAAATTGGACGAAAAGTGCTGAACACCTGACACGGGTCTTTCAAACACGCATCTCACTTCATAAGTGCAGTGCTGCTTTGTTTACTTTTCACCATTTTTGTCCTTTGTGAAAGTCTTCATTTCTAGCTATAAATGGAGTAGATTATGGTCTTCAATCATTTTTGCTTTAGTTTGTTCTAAACCTCTAACACCAAGTGTTAAAACTTATGAGGTTGATTCTGCCTGAACTGCTGAGACTTTGTATTGTAGATCATTATGGTTATGTATGTTTTAGATTACTAATTTTTTTTTTTTCATGCACTGGTCAGTTTTGAGATTTTGACCTAAAGTGTTAGTTCATCCAAAAATGAAAATTAGCCCATGATACTCACCCTCAAATCATCCTAGGTGTATTAGACATTCTTCTTTCAGACAAATACAATCAGAGGTATATATAGGCTACAGTATATAAACAATATCCCGCGGGCATCATTTACCCTCATGTTGTTCCAAACCTGTATGAGTTTCTTTCTTCTGCTGAACACAAAAGAAGATATTTTGAGGAATGTCAGTAACCAGACAGTTGATCAGTTGACTTCTATTTTTTCCTACTATGGAAGTCAATGGCCACTGTCAACTGTTTGATTACCAGCATTCTTTAAAAAATATTATTTTGTGTTCAACAGAAGACACTCTACTTGAGGGTATGGAAGCCCGTTTCCGCCACTAAATAAAAATAAAATAAAAAGAGTAATTGTGAATTTTTATCTCAGAATTGCGAGTTATAAAATCACAATTCTAAGATATAAACTCGCAATTGCGTGATATAAAGTCAGAATTGTGTGATATAAAGTCAGAAATCTGAGATATAAACTCGCAATTGCATGATACTGACTGTGAAAAAAGTATTTTTCTCAATAAAGAATTGACTTTATATGACGACTTTATAACTGGCAATTGTGAGAAAAAAAGTCAGAATTCTGAGATAAAGTCGCAATTACTCTTTTTATTTAGTGGCGGAAACTGGCTTCCATATGAGGGTGAGTAAATGATGATCATTTTTATTTTTGGGTGAACTATCTAAGGATAATGTAACCAATCAACGGTGGAACAATGTTGATACCCCTATAACATTTAAGTTTGACTGTCTCATCGTTTCAACATGATATTTGCACACTGGATTGTGTCTCAGTTAGTCTTTACATTTCTTTAACAATGCAAAGCTGTCTTTACACTACACAGTGACTTACCGTAATTATTTTGCACAGACGACAGAAAGCAAGACTGAAGAAAAAGACTCATTTAATTTGCAGAGAATTCAAACCTAATAAAAACTAACAGCAGTTGTGTTGGAAATGAAGGCTTAAAAACAGGCGGCAAAACTTGCCAGTCAGGCTTTATACCATCCCCCATCCAACGGTCTTTAATGGAGGCAGGTTTTAAAATGTTATTTAATTTGATTTAGCATTTTTATGAGACAAGCCCTTCTCTCAATCACATTTAACTGTTTATTGTTACATTAGCGGTCCTGCTTACAGTCTGGGTTTTGGACTACAGTTAATAAATGTGAGCGATTTCCATAAAATATTCAAAGAAGCCCATTATTGCTACGCCGGCTCATCTCCGCTGCTAAACTTCAATCAGTTTTACATTTGAAACGCATTAAATGCCTGGGTGAAATGCTATCATCTGCGCAGCAATATTTTTATAGCTGCTATTGGGGAAAGCGTGAACTTATATGAGGTGCATTAATTCTGCTGTTTAATTATTTAGAGTATATTGATTTCACACACAATGTTTGGATTTATTGCTCATTAAGTATTTAAAACACTCGTGTAATTTTCTTGTTTACTAGAGAGTACAATGGTATGACTGTAAATCTTGCAAAAATAATTACACAGAACCGTTGAAAGCTAATGGTCATTTTAAAATTGACTCTGTAATTAATAAATGAGAGATTTTAATAAGAATGTGACATAGGCCTATTTCTATACATGCTTGTTGGAGTTCTAAGGCTAAATCTACCACATCTGGGGTCATTTTTACCACTAGATCTGTAATTTTGATCATATTGATCACTGTTGATTTCACCAATAAAATTACACATTTTCATAAATGGATATTATAGGCTATTGTTTTATATAAATAGGCCTGTTTATGGATTACATTTTTGGCCTTTTGCTAATTTTGTTGATACAGTTAAAAATACAAAGCATGAAGGCATGGAGGCCATTTTACTTTTTCATAGAAGAATCAGATTTGATTTAGATGATCAGATGCAATGTAGTAGTACCTACTGACCTGAAGCAGTTACTTTGTAGTTTTAATCCTGACCAATGGATGGCGCTGCTGTTTTATCTTTTATGTCTGTGTTTGTGCAGATGATGGAGAGGACAGAATTGCAGAGAATGACAAGTCTTCACCAGTCGAGCAGGTAAGGTGCACTAACCTCATCATGCTCTCTTATACTCATACTAGACTGGCATAAACCAGTGTGTGTGTGTGTCCGTGCGTGCGTGTAAAACATGCTACATAAATGAAAACATTTTTTTTTTTTTTTGAAGGATGAGAAACATAAACACACACAGGTTTCCATGTTTTATGGGGACATTCCATAAACGTGCTGATTTTTATAGTGTCCAAACTGTATGTTCTATCCCCTAACCCTAACCATCACAGAAAACATAATTTAGTCTGATTTTGTAAGCTGTTTACCTCATGGGTACCAAAAAATGTCCCCACATGGATAAGGATTTTGGATATTGCCATCTTTGTGGGGACATTTTGTCCTCATAACAAAGGGTTTACCTTGATACACACACATGTCTGGTTCACTATCTTTGTGGAGACTCTCCATAGATGTAATAGTTTTTATACCGTTCAAACTGTATATTTTATCCCCTTACACTTACCCTATGGAATCATGTTTCTGCCACAGAATAAAAAATAAAAAAAAGGTATAAAAAGGCTGACTCAGAATTGTGAAGTCGCAATCGTGAATTTATATCTTGTAAATCTGACTTTATTAAGTCAAGTCACCTTTATTTTTAAAGCGCTTTATACAATGCAGATTGTTTCAAAGCAGCTTTACAGGGATTAACAGGAAAATAATAATTCCATGATGCAAATAGAGTTCAATTCAGCTGTAAAGCAGCTCTAAAAATAAGATAGTGTCCTAGGTTGTCTAAATAAAATAAAAAAATCAATCATTTGAACTACTCCAGTGTTGAATTTATAATTTGTATTTGAATATTCAATTAATGTCTAATACTTATCAATTTCTACTCTACTGTTAAAAAATTTCGGGTCAGTAAAACATTTTTTGAAAGCAGTTTCTTATGCTCACCAAGGCTGCATTTATTTGATCAAAAATACATTAAAAACAGTAATATTGTGAAATATTATTAGAATAAAAAAAATAGCAGTTCCCTTTTGAGGGAACTCACACTGCATCGTAGAACGACACTTTGGGAACACCCTCACAGTGTTGCGCATCTGAAGCATGAATGAAACTAAGACCAATCTTGATGCTACGTCATGACGTAGTATGTGACGGCAATCCCCGAAAGTATAAAGGGATGCCGGTTCACAACAGCACTAGATTTTGCGCTCTTCAGCAGGGCATATATGCAGGCATACGGCATATATGGCGGCAGGTCGAGAAAGACTTAAAAATACTTAGATGAGGGCAAGGGACCAACACCATAAGATATTGCTGAGCTCCGCAGAGCGACAGATTTGTCTCTTTGTGTCACCAAGGAGACGGCACGTGCTGTGGGCCGCTCCATGTCAGCTATGGTGGCCACGGAGAGGCATCTGTGGCTAAAAAAAGAGCATCGCCTCTAGAGCCCCTCCTCAGGGAGCTTGTCAACAGAGGCGGTGTTCTCGCCCAAAGCTGACTCAGCAGAAGTGCGACCTGAGGGCCGTCATTCAGGATAATAAGGCTTTGGGAAAGAGGCCTAGCTGTGGTTGGATCTCTGAGAGCAGTCCCCTCCACGGAGCCCATATATCGATGTGGTAATCCTGCTGTCTATGATGCGCAGAGGACCACGTTCCTGGGAGTGGAATGGGACTCGATGAGGACTCGATGTCTCCCGCGCGCATCGAGTCTATACGGGTGATGGTCTCCAGCATGAAGATAGGCTGCAACATCACTTTAAAGCAGTTTCAAAGACTACTGAGGCTAATGGCAGCTTCGTCCAATGCAATACCTTTTGGCCTGCTGTTCATGAGACCCCTACAGTGCTGGCTGAAAGCCAAGGGGTTTTCCCCAAAGGGAAATCCATTCTGTATGATCAAGGTAATGCGCAGATGCCTTCGTTCCCTATCAATATGGAAGAAACCTTGGTTTTTGTCCCAAGGGTCAGTATTGGGAGTGTCATGTCGCCGGAAAACCGTTTCGACAGACGCCTCCCTCACTGGTTGGGGCGCGGTCATGAACGGCCGCTTTACCCAGGGTCAGTGGCAGGACCATCATCATTCATGGCATATAAATTGCCTGGATATGTTGGCTGTGTTCAGGGCTCTGAGGAGCTTCCTCACAGATCTCAGGGGTTACCATGTTCTGGTACGCTCCGACAACAGTGTCCAGGGGTTGCGTACCTAAACCATCTGTTGAGGCAGGGGCTAAGGCCCGGGGAATGGAGACTTCGCCCAGAAGTGGTGAAGTCCATATGCGAGAGGTTCGTTACTTAGAGGCCAGCCTGTCGGAAGTTGTAGTGTAGACCATAGTCAGTTCCAGGGCTCCTTCCACGAGAAGGCTGTACAGATTAAAGTTGAGACTTCATCTGAAAAGGGGAGACTTCATCTGCTCTGCCCAGTCAGAGCACTGCAAATTTATCTGCGGAAGTCTTTGCAGTGGAGAAGGTCAGACCAACTGTTAGTCTGCTTCAGGTATCCTAAGTAGGCTGCCCGCGTCCAAGCAGACGGTCAATAATTGGATCGTTCAGGCGATTGCCTTGGCCTATCAGGTGCACGGTTTGCCTTCACCTTTGGCCTTGAGGGAACATTCCACTGGGTATGGCCTCTTCTTGGGGCCTTCATATGGGGGTCCCACTTCAGGAGATTTGTGAGGCAGCCACCTGGGCTACCCTACACACATTTATCAGATTGTATAGTCTGCATCTCCCTGGAGTCCAGCTTCACACTGGGGCAGGCATGGTTCGTGGTGGCATAGTGGGCATTTTGTTCCCAAAGTGTCGTTCTACAACGCAGTGCGAGTTCCCTCGAAAGGGAACGTCTCGGATTATGACTATAAACCTTGTTCCCTGAGAAGGGACGGCCACTTTACCCAGGGAACAAGACACTGCATCATCTTGCCACGCCTCTCCATGCCTTGGAGTGACTTGCTTCATCGCTAAAAAGCTAGCGCTGTTGTGAACCGGCATCCCTTTATGCTTCCGGGTATGCCGTCACATACTACGTCATGACGTAGCACCAATCAAGATCGGTCTTAGTTTCATTCATGCTTCAGATGCACAGCGCTGAGGGCGTTCCCAAAGTGTCATTCTACGACGCAGTGTCTCGTTCCCTTCTCAGGGAACAAGGGTTATAGTCATAAACCGAGAACCTATTTTCATATATTTTAAAATGTAATTCTGATGGAAAGCTGAACACGATCCTTCAGAAATCATTCTAATATGCTGATTTGCTGCTCAAGAAACATTTTGAAAACAGTTATGCTGCTTAATATTTTTGTGGAAACCATGATATACTTGTCTTATTTTTTCACTTATTCTTTGATGAATACAAATATAAAAAGAACAGTATTTATCAGACATTATACATGTCTTTACTGTGACTTCAATTTACTGTATTCTTGCTGAATCAAATTAACTAAAAATAACTTTTTTAACTTTAAAATAAAACTCTTTTGAATAATATATTTCTGTCCTGATTTCATCACTTTCACATGGTATTTCAAGCTATTTTTCTGCTTGTTAGTTACGCTAAAAATGATGACTCTGTGTAAATAGGCCTTTACAGCTTACTGTAAAGTTTATATCTTGCAATTCTGACTTTATAACATGCAATTGCTAGATATAAAATTAAACTTCCAGAATCTTTCCCCCCCCTTAGAATTGGACTTTATAACTTGCAATTGTAAGTTAATATCTTACAATTCTGAGAAAAGAAGTCTGTATTGCGAGTTATAAAGTCAGAATAGTGAGATATAAAGGCAGAATTGCTAGCCTGGATGCCAGCCGACCTTAGCCCTGCCCACAACATTTGAGGTCGGGAAGTTCGGTCTGGACTTGATCCATTGTGGAGCAACTACCGAACAGGAGCTGTTCGAACCAATCAAATTGTCAGGGTGGGCTTTATATAATGATGGACAGATGATAAACAGTAACGTAAGCATTCGTGTCACCAAAGAGCACTTGGGTTGAATTCGTTCTAATCCTTAAAGTAGAACTTGTTTGTATATGCATTCACCTTTACTATTTCTTTCAAAAATGATGATCGTGTTGGCAAGTACTCCGTGTATACTTAAATTCTTTTTACAACACCGTCAAAGATCGCTTACACTCATCTTCTTCTTCTACTTCTTCCAGCGTTTGCAGTTGAGTTATGTTGACAACTATGGTTAGTGGGGTTGGTCGTTCATGAATGATTCTTTCTTTTTGAACTAATCTTAAATATTACTCAGGAACAATGAGTTGTCTCAGAGAGAGATTTGTTCATTTTGTGTTGACGGTGCATGCGCTACATACCATCGGTTCTATACAGGATCTTCTGCATTCAGCCAATGGGGCTGTGAGAACGAATGACTCGAACCTGATGACTCGAGAGGTGAACTAATACAGGTTTTCAGGACTGCGACTATGCGTCGCTCAACATATGTCACTTACTCTGTTGCTCTGATTGGTTGTATGTCTATCCAATTGAGTGCAGGGGCATCTTCTTTCCTAGTTCGGCTGAAACACTCCCCAATAATCACAGCCTAATGGAGCAGTATCAGACT
Organism: Gobiocypris rarus; assembly: GCA_023029165.1. Classification (NCBI taxonomy): domain Eukaryota; kingdom Metazoa; phylum Chordata; class Actinopteri; order Cypriniformes; family Gobionidae; genus Gobiocypris; species Gobiocypris rarus. Next base: position 9,058,505 of record CM040926.1, read on the forward strand.
GCTCCATTACTAGAATTGAGTATGACGACATCAGGCTGCAGAATTGTGAGAGATAAACTCGCAATTGTGAGGGGGAAAAAAGTCAGAATTACGAGTTTATATCTCACAATTCTGACTCTATATCATGCAATTCTGACTTTATAACTTGCAATTGCACGTTTATATCTTGCAATTCTGACTTTTTTTCTCACAATCGTGAGATAAAATGTTGCAATTATCTTTTAAAATGTTTTATTCTCTGGCGGAAACAAGCTTCCATATCCTACCCCTAAACCTACCCATCACAGAAAAATCTCAGCATTTTTACATTTTCAAAAAAAAAAACTCATTATGATTTGTAAGCTTGCTTCCTCACTGACATGAGTCAGTATGCATTTTGGATGATGTCACCAATGGGATAGAAAATCATGAACACACACACACACACACATTTATTTGTAATGTTGTTATATTAAGGAGGCAACAGAGGCCAGCCCAGATATAGATGACTCATCCAAAACAGAAAGTAAACCAGCCCAAAACACAGAAGAACCAACATGTGATGGAGAAGAAGAGGAGAAACAAGAGGATGAAAAAAAAGAAAACGAAGAGGAAGAAGAGAAAGAAGAGGATGGAGAGATAAAGGATGAGGGACAGACATCAGAACCAGAGGCAAATGAACCCAGCGAAGAGAAGGACGGAGAAGCTGATAGAGAGGATGAAGAAGAGAAAGTGGAAGGAGCAGAAGAAGAAAACCAGGAGAAAACAGATAATGAGGAAGATCCAGAGGAGAAGACTGAAGAGAATCCAGATTCCAGTGAGGAAGGATCTCCAAACACTGAATGAGAGGACAAGAAAGTAGTAGCTCACAGAGAAATTATCATTCTGTAATCAATTACTCACCCTCAAGTCGTTCCAAACCTTACTTTTATGCAGTTATAAAAGGAGATTTTTTTTATAAAATGTCCTGGCTGTTGTTTTCAATATAATGAAAGGAAGATCTCCTTATTCACTTAAATAAGCACATTCTTCAAAATATATTAATTTTTGTGTTCCAAAGACATGCAGGAATGATGACAGAATGATCATTTCTCTGTAAAATTTTCATTTTAGAGTAATGATTAATGTTTTGATTACTACTAATTTATTCATATTATATCATTGCTATTGTATTGAGAATTATAATAATGTGAACTGATTTAATAACAATACTTAGCCTGTCGGGATTTAGGAAAATACTGTATCTATTCTCCATATAACATCATTTACTATGTGTAGGCCTAATGTTTTTTGTCTAACAAAACTAGCCTAAATATATAGATTTCTATTTCATGCCTCATGTTTCACCATCACCTCCTTTGTTTATGACATGTGATGTCAAGTTATTTGTCATCATTATTATGCTATCATTCTAACCGGTTTAACTGAGTTAAATAACATCAGTCCTGAACGATAAGCTACATGCATACTAAAATACATATCTAAATACAGTCAGCTACTTTTACACATCTGTCTGGATATCTCATTCATTAAGTGTGTCCTCTGTCATCAGAGAGTTTGTTTTGTGTTGGTCTGCAGGTAAGTTTTGTGTACAGTCCATTTATTACACTGATGGTTAAAGGTGTCATGAACTGGCTTTATATATATATATAGAGAGAGAGAGAGAGAGAGAGAGAGAGAGAGAGAGAGAGAGAGAGAGAGAGAGAGAGAGAGAGAGAGAGAGAGAGAGAGAGAGAGAGAGAGAGAGAGAATTTAACCCAAGAAAGAAGTTTTAAATAGTGTTTAAATATATATATAGTGTATATATATATATATATATATATATATATATATATATATATATATATATATATATATATATATATATATATATATACACTGTGGTCTGAGGTCGACTTTATAACATTCACATGATTTTTACATTCAAAAACATCATATTAAATAAGTAATAGGCTATTTTCTACCCTGGTTTTGAGGCTATGGCGGCATTATAATGCCATTAATAACCGAGCGCACAGCTGATGCTTGCTCGCGCAGTAAATCACTCCCACGAGAGAATAACATATCCACACGCGAGGAAACGGCAGCCAGCGAGCTCCTTTTAAACCCCCGCGCGCGCATGACATCTGCGCGCAAATCAAGCACTTGCGAGCTTGGACACGACTCGCAGCACGCTCGTCATCATTCTTCTATTTTGCGTGAACTACAGCAATATGTATTATCATTTTCCGCAGTAGCTACAGCTCCATAAAAAGAATAAATGAAGTTAATATATATCTGGTGAGGACATATTATATTAATAATTCAATCAGTCAGTAAATAGAGTTTAACTCTTGCATCTGGTCCGTCGATGAAGCCATGTGTTTTGCATGTTTTACAAAAGGCGGCCATTCACAACTGACTTCCGGAAAAACGGTATTGACCAATGACATGTTAATGTTTGTAATAGGTATGCCCACAGCCATATAAAAAGAGTTGTGACACTTTTTGATCTCGCCGCCATGTGGTTCATGGAACTCTCAATAGTTCCAAACAACTCCGCTGTCAAGCCGTTTGAATAGGATTAAGCAGGATAGACCCAAGATTCACTATATTTGCACTATATTTCTGTCAAATATTAACACAATATGTCCATTGACTTCGACTAGGCTTTACAGTAACATTTTAACCTGGGGAGAGATAGAGAAGAGACAACGATAATCTTTTTCTTGAGTTATCTGGTTATTTTATTTGGGTCACGAGAGTACAACATGAATTTACAGCGTTGAGTATTGTAGGCAATTACGGCATTTATGTTAAAAATAATGACCAATCATATGTTTAATTTACTGGGAATGAGAATAATCTCTGTATCGCTCAAAACAATTTTTATACGGTCTCAAAACGCTGAATGGATTTTAGTGCAAGTTTATATTAATCTTCTCATTATTTACAAATCCTCTCATCATAACAAACAAGGATTTAAATAGCGCTTTATTGTGAAGTTTGGTCAAATATTTTTGTTTTTCATTAGACTTTGTGGTGTTCCCTACAATAAGCCTATACACTTCAGTACAAATAATGTAACAAAAATAGATATTTTAATGTTATAATAGTAATTTTATCTATAAACAATGTATTCAAAAGAAGAGAAAATAATGGCTAATGAGCCAATAAGTGTTCCTCTTCCGCCCTCTACTGGTTGTGGTCATTTCTTTCATCATTGTTAACGTCCGAATGTAAATGATACTCGAAGCATACACAACAGATGAATGTAAATTAATGATGCTAGCATATATAGAATTTAACCCAAGAAAGAAGTTTTAAATAGTGTTTAAAAAAAAAAAAAAAAAACAACCAATTGAATTTAGATCCAGGCGCTATACTTAATTCCTTAAATGGGCTACTTCATAGAAACGCATTCGACAGAAAGATCTCAGAGAGAGTAAAAACTGTTGAAATATGACGATAGCATCTGGATATAGTAGCTTTAGCAGTGCTTCTCATGTTATCGAACTGCAGTTCGATTCTAACGATCTATTATATAACAATAACATTAACTCTAACGTGCTTCATAAAATACATCTTCTATCAATATTCCTGAGAGGTCAACTATAGCCATAAAATCTCAAAATATGCAGTAATTTCGTCAATTTGCCAGCGGCGTGCTTGAGATACACTGAAATTAATGAGGTTCAATGCTGGAACTATTGGTCGCTCCCTGACACGCTTTACTTCCGCATTCCTCAGTTCTTATGGAAGACTATGGGAGTGTCGTAACTCTGTTTTTCTATGGCTCTGGGTATGCCCTCATACAGTTCATGTCACGTGAATGTAAAAATATGAAAAATAAAGGGAGTTCCGGTTCAACAGAGAATACCGAGTGATGTGTGTTTTTCCTCCGTATAGTTTAATAAAGTTACCGGTTATTATCCATGCAAATGGCTGCGTCAACATGACATTTCAGGTTACAATGAAATAAGTAAAGTCCCGTCCCACGACTGAAAAAATACAAATTTTCGTGTGAGTAAAATAGAAGCTCTAGCGCGGGGAATGATGACACGCGACTCATGGCTCCAGACTAACGTTTTGCACTAGGAGCACAGTGGCCCCCAACTGAAAATTTTAGGGGCACAACCAGAAAATTTAGGGGCGCGCACCGTAAATCAACATGCTAATTTCCGCTGTATTACTAATAAATACTCCAAGAATGACAAAACCTCGAGCCAATAGTGTTTCGAGTATGAGATGTGACGGAGCATGTGATTTGTTGAATTCAGTGAACGAATTCAGTGAACCGCAGGCTGATGGTTAAATGATTACTGTACAGAGTATATGACCTGGTATCATATAATGTTTGAACAGGTTTCTTCTTTTAAATAAAAATGACTTAATTACATTTGAGTCATGTCATGTACTTCTATAAAAACTGTAAAACAAATAAAAAAATGTTACAGTATTGGTTAAATAGATGTCATGTGTCACGTCAGCAAATATAGCATTCTAGAGCGCATGTAATTGAGTGATCTATTGAATGAACATGCCCAAATTTACTGGTCACACATGTGTGACTGGATGTAAAATTCAGTTGCACACTCTCAAATTTTGGTCGCAAACTGCAACCAATTGGTGGCAGTCTGGAGCCCTGCGCGTGCTTCGAGTCGTGTCAAAGCTCGCAAGGGCTTGATTTGCGCGCAGAGGAGATGTCATGCGCGCGCGGGTTTAAAATGAGCTCGTGGGCTGCCGTTTCCTCGTGTGTAGATCTGTTGTTCTCTCACGGGACGGGAGTGATTTACTGCGCGAGCAAGCATCAGTTGTGCGCTCGGTTATTAATACCATTATAATGCCGCCATATGAGGCTCTCTCCTGAAACTCTTGATTTTTATGGGCGTGCAGCTCTGAAGACTTGGAAGTGAATGCCCATGGCTAGGATTGGATACGATTTGCATATTTAATGAGCTTCAGCTCCCCCGCAAGTACACGTGAGGGATTGTTTTAAAGTGTGTGGGGAAACGGTTTAATTCACGATTGATTGGAATGTTATTTATGTATTACTTTGGCTGTCCAATCAGTGGATTTAAGCGCAAACCATGTATCACACACGCCAAGTAACGTTACATTGCAGACAGCATGATCAAAACTTCCTCGATTGTATTTTTCCTTCAAATATCAAGTCAAGAGACTGAACTACGCACATCAAGAAAGGAATGTTATTTCACTATTTAAGATAGCCCGTCAGCAGGCCGGTGATACGTTTTGGTTGCCCGTCTGGAAAACACATAGCCCTGGGACATTGGGCTTTGCAAGCCCTGGCCCATACATGTCCGAGTCGCAATGAACCAACAACACCATAAATAAAGGATTCTTCAGCCTTTGACAGTGTACTAAGGTAGGCTATGTTCAGTTAGACACGTACACATAATCAATAGATCTATATCAAATGATCTGTAACAATGCAATACTTTCGCAAAACAAATGTGTTGCTTAATGTGTTGCTTCATTCATCTCATCCTGTCTGCAAATCCAGTCTCTTGTTTACAAATGAACCCGTGGTGAAATTAAAATGTCTTCCCCACGTGAGCTGGATCTTCATTAAAAATAAAGTTTATCCATGCATTCATAATATTGGAATCCGAATGATTAACACACACAAAGGTACTCTAGGAGCATAGCAAAACACTTTCTCATATGGATCTGTTATATATACCAACACCCTCTGGCTGTAGTTGGTCTGTTGACTCTTATGTCCAACAGAAAGTACATACAGTCTTAATGCAAAATCATTTCATAAGCTAACATTATCTTAAATTAACTATTGTTAATGATTAATTTCTACAAGCTTTGTTAGCAGTAATGCACAAACAAATATTTTATTCTCAACACATGTCAGTGGCACAAGTCAGTAGGCAGGGCTACAGTATCAGACAATGTTATTGTTCTGTTGAGGTGGTGTTTCAACACACAATGACATCAAGGGATGGCATATTCTGAGATTGAACGTTTATTGGGCCTGGTGTCAATAAAAGCTGTTCTTTGACTAACAAGGATGTTTTCAGCTCTGAAACTTACAGGATATTCTTATATTACCATGACCTTTTATATATCAAAAGCTCAAGGGAAAGTTGATATCTCAATTCATGACCCCTTTAATGGCTGAAAGCAGCTCACTCGATTTTGTCCATGGAGAATTGATTGGATGGTTGTGGTGTGCTATTGGTCGATCTCATGTGAGTGACAGGCTGCCCCACCCTTGCGCCAGTAAACACGTCAACAGAGAAGAGTTTACGAGGCACATTAACTTAAATAAATAAAAATAATGTACATGATTTTAGCAGTCATATCGCCAAACCCCTAGTGAAAAATAAATATACTAAAATGTATTTGAAATACATTTATTTTATGCTAAATATACTAGAAATACATTTATATTTTTGTACTTAATATAATTACCATGCAAATGTACTTTTTAGTATACTCAATTGGTATACTTAAACGTATTGAATTGGAAAAAGTAATACTTTTGTACTTAAGGTCTGACTAAAGATAGACTTCAGTATGTGATTGTACTAAAGGGGAACTATTGCAAGTATACTTTAGGTGCACTGATACAGTGATCATACTATCCTTAGTAATAGTGACATTAAACACAATTTAGGCTTAATATTAAGAAATATGCACTGTGCAATAAAGAAGAACTCCAAAGAAAGTTTATTTCTCAAGCGATATGTCAGTAAATATACTAATAGGCTTGTAGTATAGTTAGTATGAAATAAATGTCTGCATATTTTGGCATAGTTGTTACTTTTTTTGTTTTGTTTTTTTCACTATAGGGCAGACTCTGCATCCATTGGCTCTGACATGTTTTCTCACTGTCTCGCACATAACTCGGAAAGTCTTAAGAAAGTCCAAAGTAACCAAAACTCATAATCACAGGTTGTGCTGATAATTATGTGCTTTTTAACTAAATAAATACATTCTTTCTGAGATGATTAGAAAACATCATGACTGGAGAATCTAAACCTTGACCCCCATTGGCCTACCCCAACATCTTACCATTGGTTTAACCAAAAGTTGACACGTCAGATCGCTATGCTTGATCTATGTTTCGACACACCATAAAGCCAATTCCATCACAGAAGCGATGGGTCATTGCCTGTTGAGCACGCCTCTTGTGGTTGAAGGACTGTCCAATTGCATACAGAGTCATTTGAATAATGCTAATTTATCACACCTCTTGTGCAGCAGAAAATACAGACTCCCCAGACCGATGTTCAATTTTAAATTGAGCTTGGTCTGGTGATAGCCTGACAAGGCTGTGGGTGCATCTACAAAAACACCAATGGATACTGTGGCGATGGAAAGAAGGGGATCTTCAGAGCTTTCTATTCAGACAGAGATTTTGATGAATTCTGTTCTATGGACTATACAGCATGAATGAATGAATATGGATGGATGAAAAAGAAAAGAGATTTGCGTGGAGGTTTTCTTTCTTTCTTTCTTTCTTTAACTTTTGAACCCATAAAACCTTTTCAACCATATAATTTGTCTCTATCAGACAAAACATTGTTTTTAGGGTAACACTGAACAAGGTTTCATGTAACTGAGCATGTGATACAGTATTTATTAATCTTTGTTCATTATTAACCATTCATTCATAGTAGCAGAATCAGGCAGATAGCGATCTATTTATCACCATTTTATTTTTTAAATTCTCTTTACAAATGTTTTAATGATCCTTGTTTTCTTATTTCTTGTGTAAAGCACTTTGAATTGCCGCCACTGTGTATGACATAAACTTGCCTTGCCTTTGTTGGTAATGAAATACAGCTGTTCATGTTCAGAAAATGATTTTAATGTGTATTAGTACGTTAAATTTAACTTTAACAAAGAATAATTTTTTCATCATTATTTTTGATGTTTGATGAACTTCGACCCAAACTCGCTTTGATGACGTCAGTAATCCACGCCATGCAAGTTCTGATTGTACTTTTGAGAGTGTTTATTTTTTTAATCGAATGTTCTTCATATCATTAAAGTTGTTTTATGTTAAAATAATGGAATTTGTTTTAATGGGATTAGGTTTGATTTATTGCTTCCTTTTACGAGTATAGGAACAGGCAGCTTTGACCTGAAATGATCAATGAGAAACCGATCGGCACGCCCCCTACCTTTCGGCACACCCATTGCTCCAAGCTGCAGTTACCCATACTTGGAGAATGTTGCAGATTTTGAGAACGATTAAATTATTTTTAGATGATTCTATGTAATTTTGTTTAGATGCGGCTTTCTTTTTGTGCAAACCAATAGAAATGTGAGGTATGAACTGAAATATCTAGTTTGTTCTGCTAACAGGTGCTGTAAGGGCAGAATTTCCACAACTTTTGCTTACAGCACTAATGTAACTGCGCAATTTGCAAATAAAATGATTTAATTTGCTAAATATTTGCTAAATATTATACGGCCGCGAGCCGTACGTAAGTGTTTTTTGTGAATACTCCGTTTTGTTGTATTACTTAGTGTACTGCGTGCTAGAAGAAGGATACATTTCGATTTTGCACTTATCTATCTTGTCATAATTGTACTGTGTTAGCAAAATGCATTTGGATTATAACCACGGCTGTTTTCGGCCGCGCCATTCTGCAGTCAATCGTTATTGTTATTGCTGGCTTTTAGCACAGGTAGTGAGTCATACTTTTCGTTTAGATTCGAGCCATTGACTGGCTTTTGCCTTGATCCTTTGGGCTAATTACAAGGGCGGACTGTACATATATAAGTCAGGTCAGTCACTTGCTCATTAGGAGAAGCGTCCAGGTCCGTGAAGAGCCGCGAGCCGTATGTAAGTGTTTTTTGTGAATACTCCGTTTTGTTGTCTGCGTGCTAGAAGAAGGATACATTTCGATTTTGCACTTATCTATCTTGTCATAATTGTACTGTGTTAGCAAATTGCATTTGAATTATAACCACGGCTGTTTTCGGCCGCACCGTTCTGCAGTCAATCGTTATTGTTATTGCTGGCTTTTAGCACAGGTAGTGAGTCATACTTTTCGTTTCGATTCAAGCCATTTACAGGCTTTTGCCTTGATCCTTTGGGCTAATTACAAAAGCGTCCACAGCTGTTCTCACTCAAATAGTAAAAGCTGTCTATTTAATAAGCTTGTCAGCGCTGGCGCAGAAGCGTCATTGGAAGCGTTCAGCCCTCGTGTGCAGCCTCCTCGTGTAAAGACCGACTCGGGTAAAGACATCTTCTTTCGACTCTACCTGTGATCGACTCCACCGATAAAGCACTTAAGTATCAAATTTTTATGTCCTTTTTCACCTTCCTTTCGCTCTTAACATGTGCTTTCAATACATTCCCACTGTCTCTCGACCACGATCCACTGTCACACGCAGAAGGCAGCGCAACACTGCTAATCTGCGTCCTATTCCCTCCTCCACTAATGCCCCTCCCTCTTTTTCTGTGGGTCTATGGAACTGTCAATCAGCTGTCAACAAAGCTGATTTCATTCCGGCCTTTGCCTCTCACTCCACTCTCAATATCTTGGCTTTGACTGAGACCTGGATCCGTCCAGATGACTCAGCAACCCCTGCTGCTCTCTCAAACAATTTCTCTTTCTCTCACACCCCTCGTCACACTGGGAGGGGCGGAGGAACAGGTCTTCTCATTACTAACAATTGGAAATACTCAACCCACACCTCTCTATGCAACAAGAACTCATTCGAATACCATGCTATTACAGTCTCAACTCCCATTAAAATCCATCTTGTAGTCATTTACCGTCCCCCAGGTCAATTGGGCACCTTTGTTGAGGAACTAGATGTGCTGTTGTCCTCATTTCCGGAGGATGGCAGCCCACTTGTAATCCTTGGTGACTTCAATATTCACCTTGACAAACCATATGCTACAGACTTCCACTCCCTCCTAGCCTCATTCGATCTCGAACGACATGTCACCTCACACACCCACAAATCTGGTGACCAACTTGACCTCATATACACACGCAACTGCACTACAGATAACATCCTGGTCAAACCCCTACACACCTCAGACCATTACTTCATCACATTTAATCTACAACTTACTGCTCCCGCATTCCCAATCCCACTACCAGTTACTTTCAGAGGAAACCTACGCTCTCTTTCTCCCTCTCATCTCTCCTCTGCTGTGTCATCCTCTCTTCCCTCACCCACACAGTTCTCATCCATGGATGTCCTCACTGCAACAGACACTCTATGTTCTACTTTAACTTCTTGTCTAGATAGTATCTGCCCTCTGTCTTCTAGGCCAGCACGCACTCCTGCTAACCCATGGTTATCTGATGTTCTTCGTGAACACCGGACAAAACTAAGGGCAGCAGAGAGAAAATGGCGAAAATCAAACGACCCGTCTGACCTGGGTAAATATCAATCTCTGCTCTCATCATTCTCAGATGATGTCCATGTGGCTAAATCCTCATATTTCCACAACAAAATCAACAGCACCTCTAACACACGCACACTCTACAGAACATTCAACTCTCTCCTCTGTCCACCTCCACCACCTCCCACCACCTCTTTATCTGCAGACGACTTTGCCCACTTCTTCACAAATAAAACTACAACAATCAGCAGTAAGTTCCCACCCCTGCACACACAGGACTTTAGATCAGCCACATCCACAGCCAAACATCTTCTCTCCTCCTTCTCTACACTCACTGAGGCAGAAGTATCCAAATTTCTCCTCTCCAGCCATCCCACCACCTGCCCTCTAGATACTATCCCCTCACACCTTCTACAAGCCATCTCTCCCACACTTCTACCAGCACTCACACACATCATCAACACATCTCTCAGCACTGTTTTTTTCCCTACCACATTCAAGCAGGCCCGGGTCACCCCACTGCCTAAGAAACCCACTCTAGACACATCACTTACTACAGAACTACAGACCTATTTCTCTCCTGCCTTACATAGCAAAAACACTTGAGCGGGTTGTTTTCAACCAGGTTTCATTTTTCCTCTCACAGTCAAATCAGCTGGACGTTAACCAGTCAGGTTTCAAAAAGGGCCACTCAACAGAGATTGCATTACTGTCGTTCACTGAAGCCCTGCGGATGGCAAAAGCTGCTTCCAGATCATCAGTCCTAATCCTCTTCGATCTATCTGCTGCATTTGACACAGTGAATCACCAGATTCTTCTGTCCACCCTCTCATCACTGGGCATCACAGGGACTCCAATCCACTGGTTTGAGTCTTACCTCACAGGTAGGTCTTTCAAGGTTGCCTGGAGAGGTGAGGTATCCAAAGCACATCAACTGACCACGGGGGTTCCTCAGGGCTCAGTGCTGGGACCTCTTCTCTTCTCCATTTACACTACATCACTGGGACCCATCATACAGGCACATGGCTTCTCATACCATTGCTATGCTGATGACACTCAACTCTATCTTTCATTTAAACCAGATGATCCCACAGTAGATGAACGAATCTCAAGCTGTCTGGCAGACATCTCGGCATGGATGAAAGAACACCACCTTCAGCTCAACTTGGCAAAGACTGAGCTTCTCGTCTTCCCTGCCAATCCGACTCTACAACACAACTTCACCATCCAGCAAGGTTCATCTCTGATTACCCCCTCAGGGTCGGTCAGAAATCTTGGTGTAATTTTTGACGACCAGCTGTCCTTCAAAGACCACATTTCAAAGACAGCTCGATCATGCAGGTTTGCTCTGCACAACATCAGGAAGATCAGACCGTTCCTTACAGAGCATGCAACACAACTTCTCATCCAGGCCCTTGTCATTTCTAGGCTTGACTACTGCAATGCGCTTCTGGCTGGTCTTCCATCGTGTGCAATCAAAACTCTTCAAATGATTCAGAATGCTGCAGCACGTCTTGTATTCAATGAGCCCAAAAGGGCCCATGTCACACCTCTCTTCATCTCTCTGCACTGGCTGCCACTTGATGCCCGCATCAAGTTCAAGATCTTGACACTCGCTTATGGATCCACCACAGGCTCGGCACCAGCATATTTCGACTCGCTCCTACGAGTCTACACCCCTACCAAAGCCTTCGCTCAGGTAAGGAGCGTAGGCTTATGGTACCATCACAGAGAGGCATGAAATCCCTCTCCAGAACTTTTTCATTCACCGTTCCTGGCTGGTGGAATGATCTTCCTACCTCCATCCGGATGGCAGAATCACGGTCATCATTCAAAAGACAGCTAAAAACTCATCTCTTCCGTGAACACTTAACCTTATCATAAATTTTTTTTAAAAAAATTAACAAATAAACAAATAAAGCACATTTAATATATTTTACTATATATTAAATGTGCTTTATTTGTATTATAAGTATATTTTATTTGTATTAAGTATATTTTATTTGCATTATAAGTGTACTTTATTTGTTTTGTAAGTACATTACAAATTAATTACCAGTATCTTCAGAACACACAAGCAATATATATATATATATATATATATATATATATATATATATATATATATATATATATATATATATATATATATATATAATCTAACAAACATAACTAATGAAGAGACATTTCATTAACAAGCCCAACGGTTTTTATTAATGGTTTCACATGGTTTCTGCAAAGCTAAACAAAATTAACTTATGTTTTTCATTAAATGAACACTTGAAGATATTGGAAAATATATTATTGAACTAATTCCACCTACCGTCTCTATACATAAATATAAATTACACATTATATGCCATTTTCTGATGAGCTGATGATTGTTACATTTGCGTCTGAAGGCGCTTACACTGTCTCTGATTGGCTGCAGGCATTGAGCAACACAATCTGATTGGTCACAGACCAATTGAAGAGGCATTTGAATTCTAATAAGACTCAACTACTCAACTCATATTTTCTTGCGTTGTATTTTAAGTGTGCTGTTGGTTTAATATTGATGTGTGTATGATTGTAACACGATTCTTCTCTGCCACTGTAAACGTATTAAACATATTTGCACTTAAATCACTATATAGCTATTGTAACTAAAGTAGGGCTTATAACATGCACTGCAAATGGCCTTTTAGTGCATTAGTCATAATTTAACACTTATTTATTCATGCTTAATTTGAACACTTAAGCATGAATAAATAACCTTAAACATTTTTTAACTTTAAATATACAACAGCTTAATGATATTAATTATGTATTTTTTAAATATGCTTTGGTGCATTGTTAATTTGTTACAATGGCAATTTTGAAAATATATTTTTAGAAAATATACTAAAATACAATTATTTTAAAGTGTGTTAAAAGTTGTATCGTGAAAATAAGATGCTAATAAACTTTGTATATATTTAGAGATGGTACACTTTTTTTAAGTATATTTCCAATATACTATTGGAAAAAAGAATATATTTGAAATACAATAAAGTATACATTTTTTTCACGAGGGAGTCTGTGCTGGTTCCTACAATTAATATAGATATATCTGTTGCCATTGTCTCACTGATGTTCACTGGATAAACAGTTAATGGTAAAGTGCAAGGTGACAATAAAATGTCAGCAAAAGCCAAATTCATAAGCTGTGCCATTATTTATAAAGATTACTTTATTGTAGCCTATTTGAAGCAGCCTATAATGATGCCATTAGTAAACTTCAAGTTTACTTGGAATGCCATTGCAGTGTGTTTCAAAATCACTAAAAGTTTGTTATTAGTATAATATGCAATACTCTTACAGTGTATTTAATTGCATTTGTAATGTACATTCGAAGTTTATGCTGAGTGAATTCTGCATTTATACAAGAGTATATTTAAATTGTACTTAAATATACTTGAATATAAATGCGTATCAATAGTACGAGTTTGCAATCTCGTAGAAGGTATACGCCAAAATGAGTTTTGGCGTGCATATGGTACGCCGTTTTTGGCATGCATATGATACGCACTTTATCAACTTTATTTATATAGCACTTTTAACAATGCAGATTGTTTCAAAGCAGCTTCACAGTGTTAAACAGAACAATAATGCAACGGAATATATTTTGATTATCATACAGTAACAATGTGGGCTTTAGATCAGTAATTAGATACGTAATTTGGTCTATATGGTTAATTTAGTTTAATAATTAGATTTATTTTGAAATATATTTAAAAAAATAGTTTTTTTTTTCTCCCCACTTTATGGCGTATTGTACGTACGAACCTCCCACACCCCCACCCTCACCCTACCCAAAAGCGTGTCATATACACGCCATAAAATGCGTATCATATGCATGCGAAAAACTGAGTAGCAAATGCACGCAAAAACTAATTTTGGCGTATACATTCTACGAGATTGCACACTCGTACTATTGATACGCATTGTCATGAGATCGTGTTGTGATTTCCATCAGTGTTAAACTAACTGATTTTGTGAATTATCGACTTTTTGTTGACCAAGGCTGAATCCTAACAATCATATCTCAACATATGTGACAACTTCAACAGACACACACATAAAGCTGACAAGAAATCTAGTAGATGGTGCTGAATTTATGCTGCTTAGGTGAGTCATCTCTTCATCTGAGAGACAGCAGCACATCTTTAGCATGACTCACTGAAATCAACATCTATTTCTAGCCCACTGACTCCCTCCCCACACATCGGAAAACAGTGAGACATCACTCACTGTAACACATTTCATACTACGGAAGCGTGTTTCCACCATGTATAAAAAAAACCTAACAACAACAACAACAAAAAGTTGTTTGACTTTTTATCTCACAATTGCAGGGTATAAACTAATAATTGCGACTTTACATTTTCAACCCTGACTTTGTTCCACAGAATAGAGAATATGAAGATACCGTACATCATGATACTTTGCATGCTGGGACAGTTGTGAGGATCACTCGCTGCTACTGATACTAGAATTGATACCGATACCTTTTGTTTTTGCTGAAAGTGTTGAAATTTCAAGGGAGCAGGCACGTGCTCAAGTGGTGTCCTTTTGGGTTCTGACTAGATAAGTGGCCTTTTTGCAATACATATTCATCATTTTTATTTCCATATAAAAGCACCATAACTTAAATTACATTATATTTATTAGCAACACTAATATGTGTGAATCATAGGATATCCGTCTTTCATCTCGTAGCTGTCTGATTCACCACAAGGAGTGAAAACTGTCCATTTTGCATGCACTTATTTTACCACTCTCTCTGCAGCCACCTACTCTTGTCTAAATTTCAGGCGAGTGATTTGTCAAAAATGTCAAACTAACGGCAATATCATACAGTAGAGTTATGTGGGGGTAAATGAAGCATGATCTGCCTGAAGAGTGCATGTTGAGCTCGCTCCCTCAGTCAAATAAACTTCCATCGTCCACTTGACGAAGTTGAATGCACTTCAAAGTGGCGGTGGGCATTCCCCCCATAAGTGCTTAGGGAAGTTTGTGAGTGTATGTGTAAAAGTGGAGTCAAACGCAGCACAGTTAGCTGGGATTTTTTGCTCTTTGCTTCCATCTGGAAAACGCTTGTTGAGGAACATTTGTGTTTTGCATCTTAATGTGAGTTGTTTTATTTGTTTCTTTATCATTATCACAGGTTTTATAGTGGAAATGTATTTTGCTTGCTGAATCTCATGTTGTATTGTTTATTTTGTTTTGTCCAGAGGTTTTTTGATCTGCTTGATTTTGAGGACATCTCAAATGGTTCAAGTTTTTGAGTTGTTATTATTTTTATCTTTATGGGATTTCATCTGAACCCCTTTACGGACTGACACTTTTTTTTAGATCAACCATTCTTCTAACATATACAATGGTGTGATGAACGAACAAATGACATTTGTGGTGACTCTGGACTTTAATTATTGGGTGGACATTTGTAAGGTTTTGTTTCCAAATGTGAACAAATTGGTAACTCTGCATCATGTAGGCTAATGTTGTCAATACTGTTGTGATGTTTTGAAATTGTATACTTGCTGAAAAGAGAAATATGATATGTCATTCAGTGGTGATTTATCCCTCCTCATTTATTTATGTGACACTTGACGTTTACCCAAGTGCTAGGTTGCAATTTGTGAAAATATGTGAGAGGGTTGTAACTGATAACTGCCTTGTCTTTTAGTTTAAGACTTGGCTGAGGCTCCTCCATGAGACAATGCCGAGTCTATTTCCAAAATGAAGCCAGACTATACTTCTGAACCTTCTTCTTGACCCGGTGTTCAGTTGATTTGTCCTGTCTTTGATTGCTCCTGTCTACCTGTTTCTGCTGTGCTCACGTGTGCTCTGCTCGTTTTGAATTTTTATTTGATATAATTCTCTGTTTAAACTGCTAAATATAACTTACTTATCTTCATATATTGTATAACATTGCCTACCACATTAAATCTCACATTGCTAGCTTTTAATCTAAATCACTATCACAAGTTAGCTTTTCGCTGTTAGTTAACCATAGTCATGGGGAGTCGACTCCAAAAGAGTCGATTCCTCGACTCTGAATAGCCCCATAGTCGGGCTCGACGCCAGCACAGGAATCGACTCTCGGATTCGACTCTTGCTGTGTCCGAAATCGCTCACTTGTTTGCGATTCTAATCCCTATAAAGTGAATTCACTATATATAATCAAGGAGTGAATGAAATGAAGCGAGGAATTCAAACACGTAATGCACCGCATCAAAGAACCGTCACAGAAACTTTGTCACAAATTTGAGTACTTACTTTATAATTATACATAGCCTAGGCTTACTCCATGCTAGCGTTAGTTTAATTGTTGGTATTAGTGCAATAAATAAATATTTGTTTTTTCATGGTTAACCTTGTGTTCATAATCATTAACACTTAAACGCATGACTGTTTCAACATTCTTACATATTCTGGTCGTTAGCGGATCTATATCTAACATGGATAGATCTCTACCTGTCGCGATAATATATAAAACTCCTGATATTAGAGTAACAATTACAGAAGAATAAAATACAACATATTTTGGATTCGGTTTGAGCAGATTATACCATCATATGTCCTCGTCAGGTAATATAAGAATATCCTGTAAGTTTCAGAGCTGAAAACGTTCCTTGTTAGTCAAAGAAAAGCTTTTATAAACACTAGGCCAAGAAAAACGATAGAGTGCTTCATACTGACGTCATCGAGTGGCAGAACACCACCTCTACAGAATAATAAGTGTAATTCAGTAGCCCCGCCCACCAACTCATCGGATCATGCTAGCCAGCAGCAGTAAATAAATCGAAGAAGACAGCAAGATATTGTGGAAGAACTCAGTCGCTGCATAAACTTCCTTCGGATACTAATATTAGGAATGTGTGACATTTCATTTATATTTTAATGAAGTTCCAGCTCACGTGTGTTCGCTTCATGTCACTGTGGAATCGTTTGTAAACAAGTCTCAGGTGCTGGATTTGCAGACACAGTGTTGTGCCATCTATTTTGGATTCTGCAGGAATGGTGCAACAAACTTATGTGAGTAAAACGTCTTTTTTATATGTAATAGTAGTCCCAGGGCTATGTTTTTTCCAGACGGCTACCAAAACGTAAGCCCACGTTTAATAGTCATGTGCCCCAAGTAAAGTCATAACATAATGATACATTTGTAAATCATTAGCTAATGATTAATTAAAGCAGACAACTGGAAGTTGAAATGCATGGCTTTGACCTGTTGTGGTAATTAACACATTAATTTACATTATTAGTTAATAAAATATGTTATTAAGGAATGAATACATTATGACACATTTAACTAATAACAATTTAATGATTACTTAATCTATTAATCATGTCGAATCTTCATTAGTTGCTGATGCAGTAAACATTAATAAATGGGTTAGTTCACTATTAGTAACACATTAACTCATTATTATATGTGCATTAGTTAAGCATTATTAATGCATATTAGTGCACCCTTATTGTAAAGTGTTACCCTATTTCCTTTAATCTTCTTTAAGCGCCGGGGAGCAACTGTGTCTAAAGTACTGGAAAAGAGAGAGTCAGTAGTTTTTGTTGCATCATCGAGTTCTTCTAAGATATCTGGGATGCTGAGGAGATGATACTGATGAGGAAGATTATTTACAGAGCAATCTTTAGTGGTGCTGGACCCACTTTATATTAGGTGTCCTTAACTACTATGTACTAACATTTTAATTAATAATTTGATACATTGTACTTATTGTGTACATACATGTTTTTACATAAAAATACCTGCATGTAATTACATCTGTAATTAATTTCTGTAGTTACATTTGTAATTCCTTACACCTTCCCTTACACCTAACCCTACCCTTAAACTTATCCATCCCACCACACCTGTCCCTAACCCTACCCGTATCCCACCTCAATATCAGCAACAGTGTTTTGCAACACAATATGAACACTGTAAGTACATTGTACTTATTTTTTATGTAAGTACATAGTAGTTAAGGCCACCTAATATAAAGTGGGGCCGTGGCGCTCCTGCCATTTTTTAAAACGGTCGGATGGCTTTGCAGCCTTAGCAAAATTAAGTATACATGATACTAAGTAATGATCTGAGATGTCATCGCTCTGCTGCAGAATTTCAACGGTATCAACATTTATTCCATGTGACAATATTAGGTTTAAAGTATGATTATGATGATGAGTGGGTCCTGACACGTGTTGCCTAACTCCAATAGAGTTTAGAATGTCTCTAAATGCTAATCCCAATGCGTAATTTTCGTTCTCTACATGGATATTAAAATCACCAATAATTAGTAATTTATCTACGGCCAGAACTAACTCTGATAGAAAATCAGCAAATTATTTAATAAAGTCTGTATTGTGCCCTGGTGGCCTATATTCGGTAGCTAACACAAGTGTTGAACGAGATTTATCATTTACTCTAAATAACGTTAAATAAAGCACCAAAACTTCAAAGGAATTATATTTGAAACTAGACTTCTGAGTAATACTGAAGATATTATTATAAATTACAGCAACCCCTCCCCCTTTACCTTTCAGACGCAGCTCGTGTTTATAACAATAATCTTGTGGAGTGGACTCATTTAAATTAATGTAGTCGTCAGGTTTTAGCCAGGTTTCTGTCAAACACAGCACATCTAGATTATTATCTGTAATGCTATCATTTACAATAAGCGCTTTTGTTGTTTATTTGTTGGACATCAATTAAATTATTTCCGTTTAATGATTTTTATGTTTTTTTGTATTTACTAATTCGGGGAACAGACACAGTCTCTATGTGATAATATCTAGGTGAAAGAGTCTCTAGCTCAACATCAAGATTTCCTAGGTGGACTATCTGACTCCAAGGGTTTGACTTTACTGTGAAGTGCCGAAAAGGGAGCTGTAAAATAAGCTGTAAGGAGATACCCAATGTACCCCAGTGGAAATCGTTCTAGGACTAAGGGTTTGAGGGATTCCGCAATGGAGCTGATTTATTATTTATATGCCTGGTTTCACAGATAGGGCATAGATTAAGGGTGTACTCACATTAGGTGATCTGAACCGTGCCTGGGCACACATTTTTGTTATATTTTTGTATTTTATGGTTTTGTATTATGTATTTTAGGGTGTGTCTGTCCGTATGTCTTGCTGTAAAACCAGTTGCCCCTTGGGGGAGGATTTAAGTAAAGTTGAAGCTGAATTAGTCATCTTAACTTAATCAGAGATATTATTTGAAAGTTGCTATATAGTAGATTAATCTGTAGACTGAGAATACAATTATATTTGCCATGCCGTGATTGGTTGTAAGAAACATGAAAGCCAATTGAAATCAGTGTCATTGATATTCCTACTATTCTTATATTCAATTATTACATTCTCACACTTTCGTAAGTGTGGTCATTATTGTACTTGAAACGGACTGGTCTTTATTCTTGTTTAGCAAATTTTTATATAGGAATCCACACAACCTGGGATTTCTCCTGAGGGCATGTATGAGGTCAGATTTAACAATCGGATGGATCTTTTTGCCTGCAAAATTACATTGAAACTTCCCTAATATGAGCGCACTTTTATACTTGTATATGACAATGAGCTATAGTCAATATTATGCAATTAATGAATGCATTACATGAATAATGGAAACATTTTTATATACTGGGATTAGCTGATATTAACGTAAATCATTTCAATGTGCAAATTCAGAGCAAACAAGAAAAACAGACAATGACCGTCACAAACAGTTATTTTTATTCTGTTTGCTGAAAAACAGACATGTTCCAAGAGTAAGAACAGCTTCGATACCTTCCGAAACCAAACCAGAAGCTTTAATAGTTTGAGAAGATTACCACCATTGTAGTCTACACACCTCTTCAAAGTCACAATGTCACATACAGTATGTCATTTTAAACAAGAAGTATCAATTCTTGAAGCAGCTTATATTATAAATGTTATATTTCAGTTTCATTTAGGGCTGTCTGAGAGATTAGATTATTAAATATCCTGTGATTAGTTTGATTTCATTAGCATTTTTTGTCATTTTCAAATATCTCAATGCAAATGCAATATGTTTAACGATAATTCATAATCAATAAATAACACAAAAGATTACACTCACAGAAGCAGCTAAGGTTTATCATTCTTACCAACCTTCTTGAAAGTACCATGTTTAATCAAAGTAAATATTATGACAATATAAAAAAAAATACCAGCACAAAATAATCACGATTTTAGGAATGAGTGTCAGAAACACTTGAAATTAAACTTTGCAACAGCAGTGATGCTACCATGAAGTCAAACAGCAACACACAAAAGAAAACCAGACAGAAAGAAAAAGTGGCGTTATCTCCAGAACATTAGCGGAAGCACATGGAAGTCCTAATGGGCTCCGCTCCAATGAGTGTAATTACCTACAGACAGTGACTGCGCTTAATGTACTCTTGAGAAAACAGAGGCTGAAGCAAGAATGATGTGGTACACAATGAAAGGATATTACATAATCCCACAGGCGTATCTTGACGTTAATCTATTTTCGCCCCTTGATATCGCAAGCAATGATGTATTTGAGTAGATCGGATGCGTGGTATTGAGATGCTGCCGCATGATGTGAAATTGTGGCTTCAGCTGTCTGGAACGCATTGCATTCTGTCAACTAACTATTGATTGACTGTAGCAATAGAGCATGAAGCGTTCGCTTGGAGAGATTTGGAGAAAAATTGCTCCTTAGGTGATGGCAATGAACCAATGTGAAGGTTTTTGAATGAGCAATAACAAACCACTGTAGTTTCTGTTGACAATGTTAGTAAGGCAGCAATGATAAATTAGCCAGTAACTCACACAGCCTTCTTTCTGCTTGTTTATGAGTGACTCTGAATAGCTACATCTCATATATCACAATGAAAATTGTGATTAAAGCGAGAGGCTGCAAAGATTTTTCGGGTTCATTGCAAGATTTGAGTATAATGGAACTATTCTTACTTATTCGGTATTAATATGCACATGCCTTGCTGAAGAATATGTTGCTCTTTGGAACAGCTGCCTAAAGGTGTTCTGATTCCTAGCTGTTGTTATCAATATAGCACGCAAGTATATTTGTGCTGTTTGTCTATTCAGGAGCACCAGTGTTGTGGCATGATGATCTACAGGGAACGCTTACGTTAATCACCATAAATACTCTGTACTCTTGGTCAATATAGACGAATGATATGTGCCAGAGAAAGTGCAGTGTTATCTATCTCTACTGTTCCTGGAACTGTTGTTTTGTTTTGCACGAAACCATTGGAATCCTGATTTGCTGACATTTAACTGTGGGGAGGGCTGAGGTCAGGTTTCTGCCCCGGGTTGGACGCTCTGCACCTTGGAGAGTGTCACGGGCACCTTGCCCTCTCCAGGGGTGGGTGCGCGTGTGACGGGCTGAACGGAGGCCTGTATCTCGGCGAGCCGCTCTTTGAAACGCTGCTGCAGATGGAGCTCTTCCTTCGAGCTGCCCTGAGAGCAAGCAGCCATCAGCAGCCCCACCGCCATCCCACTTCCGCCCACGCAGAACAGCACGGCTCCGGCCAGCTTACAGGCATCCAGTGCCCGGTTAAAACGCACAGCGCGTCCATCCACGAAGAGCAGCTCGTCTTCTCCGAATGCCTCGAGCCGAGGCGGTGTGGCGTAGCCCACCAGCAGCACAGATAACCCAGCTACCAGAATCAGAGCTCCCAGCGCGAGACAGACCTGAAAAAGAGAGACAGAAAAAGCATATTACTATATTCAACAGCAGTGGCTTTAGCAGGATGACTGCACTGGCACCTGCTGCATAGGTTAATTTATGATTCAACCTTAAACTGACGACTACACACCAAAAAAGAATGAACTAGCAGAAAACTTGGGGTCACACTTTATATTAGGAGGCCTTGAAGCTGCAGTGTATAATTTTTTTGGGTTAAAATAATTCAAAATAATTTTTTTAGCAAGTACATAACCATCAGAACTATCTTCTTACCTTAGCCCGATTCACAATGCTAAGCTTGTAATAATGTGTTATAATTTGAGTGGTACTGGTGGATTTCTGCTGGAAATTTGAGCATTTCTTTGCGTCATTATGCCATATCTGTATACATAAAGAAGGTAGTAGTCTCACATGTGAGGATGCTGCAGGTAACGGAATATTTATAGCCTTTTCTCACAGCAGCTGGAATAATTAATATAATTTTTATGGTGGATTGTAAACCAGAAAGGTCCAAACCACAATCATCAGTGATAACTTGATTTGATGTGAGCTAAGAGATTTGAATTTGCAGGGAAAATTCTTATTTTGGTCATACTTCCAAGGCGTAGAATCAGTGATTCTGAAGTACAGTATCCACACTGGTGCGGTGACTGACAGCCACACAAACTCAAAACATTAGATTCTTCCACGCTTAGGAACTGCAGCTTTAACTACAATGTATTTAACATTTCATACAATTTGCTTATTATGTACATACTGTACATGTTGGTGTGTTGTAATTAAATTTAAAGTAATTGCATTTAATTAGGGCCTGCGGACCGATGGTGTGAGGACCCTATTGGAGTTGCTCAGCCTATTATTATTATTCTCTGAAATTAATTGCATTTTTGAGGGCCTAAACATCCTTGAAAACTCATGAAACTTTGTATGCACGTCAGAAGTAGTGAAAATTTACTAGAGATGTTCCGATACCCCTTTTCCCTTCTACCGATACTTGGGCTCAGGGTGTTGGCCGATACCGAGTACTGATCCGATACCTGGGTGTGTATCTGTATATACAGCTGCATACTACTAGCCCTGTGTGAATTGCTAGAATTATCTTATGGTGTGCTTAAGACATATCCCTTGAAAAACATGAACAAATACATACAGTGAACTACTGTATTTATTACAGCATTTTTATTATCTGACATGCATTTGACAGTAATATTATTTATTTTTCTTAAGAGAAAAATAACTTCAAATGCAGCCACAAATCTAACACCGCAAACTGAAAACGGTATTTTAGTTTTACAATATAAGTTTATAAAAAAGTGCAACAAATAAATCTATAGGAACATATATTTTAAAAAAAATGTATATATATATATATATATATATATATATATATATATATATATATATATATATATATTAAATAAGCGACCATCTAGGCATAATTATTATTATTAGTAGAGGTGTATCATTATTACATAAGAGATGAAGCTAAATCTACTGTATTTTGTCAATTTCTTCACGTTAAACCAAGCTTTTATTTTGACGGGTTGCCGTGAAGACCTTTGAGTGTCTGTGTTCATGATATGACAGTTTTTGCAAATGAAACGGTTCTCATGAAGTGACGGTTTATATATCTGTAACGCTGTTCGTGAATATGGGAAGAAAGGAGGCGAGAACCGGCGAACATTCAAACAACTTTAATAATAATAATAAATGAATAAACCAAACGGAAGTAAACCGAGGGCAGCCCCTCACGGACGACTGCTTCGCACGCACGCACGCACACACATAACAAAACATAAACAAAACACGATGTAAACTCCAGGCCTGGTCCTCTCTCGCATTTTACTGGTGTCGCTCATCCTTTTATGCTTCCGAGCTCTCTAATGAGAGGACTCGAGACCGGTGTGCCTCGTCGCAGGTGACGCTCATTATCAGTCACTCACCGGTCTCCACTCGCTCCTCGTCTCGTCACTCAAGTCCACCTCGCCACAATATCAAATAGTGACTCATGGCAGTTACTACAAAGACAGCGAGCGAGTGTCACATGCACGTGTGTGTGCGCCTGCGCATCTGCGGCCATCATCTACACAGAGACGCATAATTTGCAATAGTAATATTTAAATAGTATTTTGCAGTTTAATATTTACAGACACTAGTATATATTAGGGGTGTAAATCGGACGGTTTATCACGTTTCGATACAATATTGATTCTCATAGCCAGTGATACGATATTTCCAGATACCTCAAAAAGTTCTGCAATATGATACGATTCAATTCAGGGGTATATCAATCAATATTTCGATATTATGATATTATGTGCCTATTTTACACAACCAGTAACATTTTTATTAATGCATTTATTTCAAAATTCCATATCCTGCACCCTGATTGGACAGTGATCAAATGACAGCTTATGACATGACAAGAGGCAAGAAAGAATTTTAGGCTTCTGTGCTAAAATGTAAACAAATCTCATTTCTTTTAAATGTATAACAGGTTTTTTTATATAGGTAGGGCAGAACAATATATGTTATTAATATTCTTTCATTCTGTAAGAATATGTAATCTGCAAAAGTATTATAATATGAAAGGTTCCAATACAGAGCGTCTCAAAGCACTTATGCACATCCCGTGTGCAGAATGATGTGCTTGAAGCAACACAGAGTCACAAAGCATGCAGCGCTCCTGTGCAGCAGTTTATTTAGCATTTTCCTTGAACAGTTTTAAATTTGAGTTACTGTGTGTGAAGAACGATTCACATCGCTTTATTCTCCATATGCAAAAACATAAACATTTACTAAAGCACAAAAACAATTAAAAGAAGACTCATTTCAGTGGCCTATTTGTGCTCTGTTTGAGATGAGTGTGCGCTGCTTTGTGCAAGGCTTTAAACACGAGCATATGATAAACATGAAGATTCAGCACCCAGCATCTTTCACAAGCTCTGAAATGTGATTTAAACAAGAACGCACGCGCGTTGGTGATAATGCATAGACTGACATTGTGTGAAATGTGGCAAGTCTTAAAAAATTAGCCACTTAAATATATAAATGGCCTACATCGATTTTTAACGGATCACATCGATGCAGCGTATCGTTAGACATTACATTGCTGTATCGATCTATATCGATGTTTTGTTACACCCCTAGTAGGAAAATAAGTATTTGAACACCCTGCTATTTTGCAAAATCTTAGAAATCATGGAGGGGTCTGAAATTGTCATCGTAGGTGCATGTCCACTGTGAGTGACATAATCTAAAAAAAGAAATCCAAAAATCACAATGTATGATTTTTTAACTATTTATTTGTATGATACAGCTGCAAATAAGTATTTGAACACCTGAGAAAATCAATGTTAATATTTGGTACAGTAGCCTTTGTTTGCAATTACATGGTCAAACGTTTCCTGTAGTCTTTCACGAGGTTTGCACACACTGCAGGAGGGATTTTGGCCCACTCCTCCACACAGGCCTTTCTGGCCTTTCGCTGAGAAACATGGAGTTTGATCTCCCTCCAAAGATTCTCTATTGGGTTTAGGTCTGGAGACTGGCTAGGCCACATCAGAACCTTGATATGCTTCTTACAGAGCTACTCCTTGGTTATCCTGGCTGTGTGCTTCGGGTCATTGTCATGTTGGAAGACCTAGCCTCGACCCATCTTCAATGCTCTAATTGAGGGAAGGAGGTTGTTCCCCAAAATCTTGCAATACATGGCCCCGGTCATCCTCTCCTTAATACAGTGCAGTCGCCCTATCCCATGTGCAGAAAACACCCCCAAAGCATGATGCTACCACCCCCATGCTTTACAGTAGGGATGGTGTTCTTGGGATGGTACTCATCATTCTTCTTCCTCCAAACACGTTTAGTGGAATTATGACCAAAAAGTTATATTTTGGTCTCATCTGACCACATGGCTTTCTCCAATGACTCCTCTGAATCATCCAAATGGTCATTGGCAAACTTTAGACGGGCATGGACATGTGCTGGTTTAAGCAGGGGAACCTTCCGTGCCATGCATGATTTCAAACCATGACATCTTAGTGTATTACCAACAGTAACCTTGGAAACGGTGGTCCCAGACCAGATCCTCCCGTGTAGTTCTGGACTGATTTCTCACCTTTCTTAGGATCATTGAGACCCCACGAGGTGAGATATTGCATGGAGCCCCAGTCCGAGGGAGATTGACAATCATGTTTAGCTTCTTCCATTTTCTAATGATGTCTCCAACAGTGGACCTTTTTTCACCAAGCTGCTTGGCAATTTCTTTTATTTTTTATAAAAAATGTATGCAGCTAACGACCTCAAACAGGTGCATCTAATTTAGGATAATAAATGCAGTGGAGGTGGATATTTTAAAGGCAGACTAACAGGTCTTTGAGGGTCAGAATTCTAGCTGATAGACAGGTGTTCAAATACTTATTTGCATCTGTATCATACAAATAAATAGTAAAATAGTGGATTTTTTTTTTTTAGATTATGTCTCTCACAGTGGACATGTACCTACAATGACAATTTCAGACCCCTCCATGATTTCCAAGTTTTTAGAACTTGCAAAATAGCAGGGTGTTCAAATACTTATTTTCCTCACTGTATTCAGCTACAGTACTGGAGCCCTGTGCTTAGATTAATATGGAAGCGACTGAACGCAGCTGTGGGTACCGAATATACTCGGGAGTCGGTACTACCGGAACTACAGAAATGCTGGTATCATCAAATTTTTTGTCGCCGTTTTACTGGCTGGTTGATCCAGTTTTAAATACTGCTTAACAGCGGACATACTGCTAATGTGAAGAAGAACCGGGCAGCGGTAAGGCAAAGCTAGCGGTCGTAATAACTATGGGTCTTGTTTAAGAAAATGGTATCGGCTCAGTATGTGGGTTCAAGTACTCGCTGATGCCGATGCCAGAATTTGTTGTGGTATCGGTGATATTTCTGATACTACTATCGGAATCGGAACAACTCTAAAATTTAAATTTGATATGGATTTCAGAATAAGGTGTGGCAAAATGGCTTGATAGCGCCACCTAAAAAATTTCAATTAAGCGTCACTCGCACTACATTTCACGCGAGTATGAAATTCGGTAGACACATGTAACAGCCCAATACCTAAAAAAGTTGAGTCATGGTACACTGGGTGCAAAAACAGGAAGTATTTTCTCTGCAAAAGTTTTGCAGTTTTTGAAATTTCCAGACATTGTACTTTAACAAACTCCTCCTAGAGATTTTATCAGATAAACATCATATTTGGTCAGTCTAATCTAATGCAAAGATCTTGAGTTTTCGTTGAAGGGCATGTCCATAGTGGCCTGATAAAATCTGATTTCGCCATGAAACAGGAAGCTGTTGTAAGTCAGGCATACAATGTCCGACCTGGCCCAAACATCACATGTTTGATAAGAGTCCTGGCCTGAAGACATCTACATGCCAATATTCAGATAGTCATAGCACCACCTACTGGTAACAGGAAATGGCATGCTTTACACTGTTCACTCCCAGAAACACATTTAAATATGCCATGAAGTACCAAACATAACACATTAAATCATGCAACACATGGCTAAGTGCTAAAGTATGCGATTAACGCCATGAAGAAGTTGTTGTAACTCAAGCATACAATGTCTGATCTGCCCTAAACTTCACATGTTTGATAAAAGTCCTGACCTGAAGACATCTACACAGCAATATTCTGTTATAGTCAAAGTGCCACCTGCTGACAGCGGGAAATGTGGCATACTAAATATTCAACTAAATTACTGATCTGCCCGGATTGACACTATATGATAATTGAACTGAGCTGGATGACATAACTGTTTTCTCCAGAGAGGCTGTGCAGCTAAATCAAATTATGTTGCATTATTTTCCTGTTTAACACTGTGAAGTTGCATTGAAACAATCTCCATCGTAAAAAGCGCTATATAAATAAAGGTGACTTGACTTGACATCAAAATGAACTTTACTGTTTTCCTGGGGCCACTGGGTGGCGGTGGCCCTGGGTGTGAGGGCCCTGGCTTTCATCGCTGCTTGCAGCTTTAATTAACATTTGTAATCACACTGTTAACGTTACACCTGCAATGACCCAACCATTACCACAAAAACTAATTCTAACGCCATTAATCCTAACCCAACATTTACTCCTAAACCAAACCATAACTCAGACTCATTAGCAATAAATGTGGGAATTTTCCAGAATAACATGAAGTTACACAGTAAATACATAGTCTTGTAGGTATTTAATGTTAGTACATAGTAGTTAAGGCCACCTAATATAAAGTGTGAACAATGCAGGCAGTTCTAATCTGATGTTTTGGACCAGCAGCAAAGGTGATGGAGGGGGATTTGTTTTCTAAAAAAAAATCAGCAGTTGAAATTGTTTCTGGAAATTCTGGAAATAGAACTACATGTAATTTGTCTATGGCAACATCCAAAACTGTAAAATGAACTAAATTTTAAACAACTTTACAGTGACAAAAATAAAAACATTTTGGCCTAATAAATAAATTAAATTAGCATGTTATAAGTATGTTATAAATAATTGGTTTGATCAAAAACAACAGATTTGTAAATTCACTCTCTATTAATAAATACAACCCCAGTACACAAGGCAGCGCTGCAATTATAAGCACTACATTATTAGCCATCATATGGAGGTACAATTAAAAGAAAATCCCACCTAAATATTTCTAAATAATGTCAGTTCCCTTGAGACATACATTAAGAGATTTCACCAAAAGGCGACAAGTTTGCAGGAATGATAATCATGATTATTTTGGTCGATATTGAGATCACAATTACTCATTAACTTTGGAAACATCATCATGCATTAATTAAACTTGAAGGATATACAAATATTAAATAATTGGTTTGAGCTGAACTAAACATGCCACAGCTTGGCAGAGTGTGTTTGGGCTTTTATTAAGAGGTGAAAGCGCATTGCTGTAAAAGAAGCGGGTGTGCTCACTGTGCTGGATTTAGAACACAACATAAAGTGAGAGCATCATTGCAAAACTGAATGCAGCACAATGACCATTTAAACTCAATCATCTTGTTTTCATTATCGTTGAAAGCTACAACAGTAATTCAAATTATTTTTATTTTTTTGCCCAGCCTTATCTGATCGTCTGTCTTCACATGACATCTTTGTGTCGGCGTGCACTGGGTTAATACAGTGATAGCTTTGGAGAAAGAGCCAGGTTTGTGATTCTGCTAATGTCTTCTGTGTTTCATGAACTGAAATTGCTGTCTAATAAAAAAAAAATCCTGCAACAAACTGTTTGGTTGCTTTACATATAAGACAGATAGACTCAAAGTGTCAGTTTAAGGTCAGAATAAGTTGCAAAGTAAGCCATATTTTATACTGACAGTCTGCAGTCTGGCTACATTCATGCAAACATAAAAACAGTTTTAGAGAGCACATGGCCACCCTTCACAAAAGCTCACCTTCCAGAGCACAGAGCTCCAGCGACTAGGCGATCTCTGTGTCTGAAAATCTTCATCGCGCTCCCAGATGGAAGCGGTGCACTCCTCGTAAAACTGGTGCAGGTAGGAACGCACCCCATAACCTTGGTAACCGCTGCTGAGTGCACCATGGCTCTGCTCAGCGTAATCCGACCCACAGATCTCTGAGCAAGAAGTCATCCTTCACATCTGCATGCACGCACAAACAAAACACATTTAGTTATGCAACACAGACATTTACAAAATGCATTTTATGCTCAAATTAACAATCAGGCAACAAACAAAATCAACAAACAGCATACAAATAAAAAAAAACCAAGTAGTTTTAATAAATTCATTAATAAACAAATAACTGACTAATAATTATTGTTGTGTTTTTGCTGAACCAAAATTTGTAAACGGATATCCTGAATCCTCCCTGTCTACCATTGGTCAGGCAAACACAATGTCCTCTAAATCACCTATGAGAGGTGACTCTGCATATTTTTTGTGTAGAAGACCATATTTTAACATTGGAAAATATGTCACGCTTCAGCTTCAAAGTCACCCAAAAATCTAAATGGACCATTCTTATGTCTAAATAGAACATTGCAGTATGTATTATAAATAGGGGTGTAACAATATCCTCATGTCACGATTTGATACATATCACGATACTGACCTCACGACACGATACGATATTATTGCGATACATGAACATTTGTATTCTGGTGTCACCATTGTCCTGTGCTTTAGGTCCAAGCCTATTCATTTCCACCCCAAATGTAATACAAAATTTAGCATTTTAAAAATGCTAAATTTTGTATTACATTAGGGGTGGAAATGAATAGGCTTGGACCTGGTGTTGGCAACCTAAAGCACAGGACAATGGTGACACCAGAATACAAATATTCATGATTCTGAAGCTGAAAATCTAGAATTATTTTAGACAAATATGCTTGCACTCTGTCACTTGACTAGATATATTTTAAATGATGTAGGCCACTTTTTACTGGTAAGACATTCGGCATTATATTACCCCATTGCATTATACATTATATTCAACATTATATAGTTTAATGTAGTACTGACACTAAATCTCTGTGAACTTGAATTTTTCTCACACTATAATTTTATTTTGGGTGAACTGTACACAATACAGATTGCCACTATCCACAATACATATTTTTGCAGTTTTGTATTGCGATATATTGTGACATGATATATTGTTGCACCCCTAATTATAAATTATTTGATTTATCTGTGGAAATCATTGTCATCGTCTTGCAGCGACATCTCTTCTCTGATGACATGTTTACTGGTGCAAGGGCAACCTGTCACTCACATGAGATCGACCAATAGCAAACCACATCCATCCAATCCATGCCCTATAGACAAAATTAAGGCCCGCCCTACTTTTGTTGTTGTTGTTCCAGAAGCCATTTCAATTGGATAAACATTACAATAGGGAAGAAAAAAATATCTCAACTTCTGTATCATGCCGACAGCCTAAAAACAGATCTTGATCACTGTGATGCTGGATGTGTTCAAACGCCACATGGTTTTCAGTGTGAGTTATTGCTGTTGATGTTCAGATATTAGCATTTCTAAAAGATGGTTTTGCGTTGAGAGCACAAGGGGAAATAAGGCTGTTAGCTTCCAGCAGAGCGCTGTAATTAAATCACGACTCAGTGTGTACCTGCTGAAACCCATGAGGAAATGACTCAGCTGCCCTTCAGCATAGCTCTCTTCAGACAATAACAGTTGGTTTCATTTGAATGTTTAGGCTCATTTTGTAATTAAAGTCATGTCATGCAGAGATACAAAAAATAAGCCACATTTACCCATCATTAGTAAAACAATTTCAATACTTGCAACAACATATGCTAATGTTAGCTTATAGAGAGCATCAGTGCCTGCCCACTTTTTCAGTGATGTTGGTTCCTGAAGTATTTTTTCTAATAATTTTCCCATAGGGTTTAAAATAAGTTTTGGTTTAAGCATTATAAACCATGAACCAGACCAACAAGCTAGAGATTAATCCCACCATTACAAACTTTGATTTGTAGCAAATAAAGTATTTGAAAATCAGACAAAAATACATATACAAGACATTATACTGAGAAATAACTTCAATCCCATGAAGCATTGAAATTAAAACTGTAAAGAGAAATGTAGAGCTATTGATTTAAAGATGTTAATTATGTATATAGAAACAAAATATTTTACATATTATTGTAAAAATTCAAATAAATATTTAAGAACTTTGAGAGTGTAGGGAGACCAACTAGATTATGGCCCTGTCCCAAATGACACATTCAACTTTTGCAGTCTGTCTATGAGTCTGCACTTTCGCAATGTAATGCCGTTTCGCTCTCTTCACTGTGGGATTGACAAAAGTATGCATCAAAGACATATAACGACAGCAAACAAGCACCCTTCTAAAACCTAAAATGACAAGTGGGACACCCTATGGTCTCATGGACTTGACGGACACACACATGCAGCAGCCATTGTAAGTCCGTAAGTGCTGTAGTGTGCCATTTGGGACAGGGCCTATGACATTTGCAGGATTTCGTTGTCCTGATATCTGACTGGTTTAGTAATGCAGTTTTCCACAAGGAATTCCACTGTTAAACATGTATATAAAAAACAAACAAAAAAACAATTGGAAATAGTGGCGGATGGCTTC
This sequence comes from Gobiocypris rarus, assembly GCA_023029165.1. Taxonomy (NCBI): domain Eukaryota; kingdom Metazoa; phylum Chordata; class Actinopteri; order Cypriniformes; family Gobionidae; genus Gobiocypris; species Gobiocypris rarus. The sequence goes on from CM040926.1 coordinate 9,090,677, forward strand.
AACAAGAGCAAATATCATCGATTAACAACCTCATAGCTCACAGTAGGTCTGCCTTTAACGGTTAATTTTTTGTTTTAAAAGCTATTGCCCTATGGAGAAAATGAACTGGCTAGGATTTGTACTTCTGGAACTAGACATTTGCCATCTATTTGGGCTCCATACATGTCTCTCCACTTGGAGGAAATTCACATGATCATGATTTCTTGATACGACACCTAGTCTGTAACCACCATCTATGGATGAAATAGCCTACCACATGGAAGAAAAAAAAATCTGCTTTCTTTCTAAACATCATACATATGATTGATTATAAAATATATTATCAGTAACAAATGATAACAATTGAGACGAATCGGTGAATGTCTTTGCATTTGGTTTGAGAGCATCTGTGTAACGCTAAAAGGTTTTCCTGTGATGAGCAGTAAACGTCAAATATGACGCAATCAAAAGCTCTTCTTGTCATCTGATGTTCTGAGCAACTGAGACACTCTGTCCCCGACAGTCTCCTCATTAAAGATCTGCAAATATATGAATACCTGCTGGCATGTCCGATGCACCAACGAATGTTTTTTTTTTTCGTCCGTTCTTATCCAGCAATACAGCACACAACAGCATTTTAAACATTTGATTATCACTATTAGTAGATTCGTCCAGCAGTCACAGTCCTATCAAATGTGTCCTTCGTGAGAGACATAACAACGATGAAAGCCCATCTGCTATCAAAGCTATCGAAGAGGCTTCGACAGATCAGTGTTTGTATAAAATAATACAAGTATATACCTGTCATTACCAGGCTGGAGCGCGATCGCAGCTCTTCTTCACCCTGCACAGCCGACGATGTTCGACTCACAGCGACGCACTGCGCATGCGTCACATCCACAGAGGTGGGAGTCTATCCTGATCAGATGCTTCTCTGAGTCACCTGAAAAAAGAGTGCGATGAATTTTAATGAGATTTAAATACCTTATCAAATGAAAGAAGCTACTCTATCCTTACCCATATGTTCCTCGCATGAATACTAAATCATATCATCACTAGGCTATAATATATTTTTATCTGGAAGTAGCTTCTAGGCTATTTTGCATTGTGATTATTCAAGCTTTTAAAAAATACACCATCTTAATAGGGGAGAGCGGGCCACAGCGGGTTCCCACATTAATTTCACACGACTAGTACAATTATGTGGATTTGTTTCATTATTGCAGTGTATACTTTTTTTCTTGATTTACCCCGAAAGAATAGAAGTGAAATGTGACAACAAGCTAATGTAACATGATCAAATGACAGCTTAAAATGTTATCTGATTCAAAAACCAAACAAACAAATTATATATGTATGTATATATATATATATATATATATATATATATATATATATATATATATAAAATACAATTATTGACTTTTTAAAGTAAAATAATGGCATTTTTGAGTTTGACAACAAACACACTGCAAAACACAGCTATACAGAAATGTTCAAAACATAATTAATAATTTCTGAACATTGACTCTTAGACTTTATTTACCTTTTTCTCATGGCTTCTCAATAGAATTAATAAAAGTATAGAATATAGTTCTAGGGACACATTGTAACGCAGTGTTACGTCATGCCCAACCTGCGCAACTGGGATTTAAACCTGGCTAGTGTCTTCTGCTGTTTATAGAACTAGCTCAACTGTTAAATAGCAAATACAAGATTAAAATAATATCAGATTTGTCTAATTTTAAATAAACACAAAAAAACAGAGATGCAAAATGAACTTTAGTAGGAAATATAACACTGTAAATTCCAACAGTAATTATAACTAACACATTTTAGTTAACTTTACTTAATGTCTCAACTGAATTGTAAAAATCTAGTAATCTGTACTATTTACATACTATACCTTACCTTATTTACTTGGTTTTAGGCAGGCAATTGTGTAAATACCCGCATATAAGAGGAGGTTTTTCGTCCTAAAAATAGGCTGAAAAATGGGAGTCATCACTGTAAACCCGGATAAGTTAAAATAACTGAAAAAAATTGAGGAAACGTATTACCTCAAAACTTTTAAGTTGATCAAATTAATTGTTTTAAACCGTTTAAGTTTTGTCAACTTAATTCTATCTGTGGTCTGAGGAAGCGTACTCCCAGAGTGCATTGCGTCATGAATAAATTAATTGCTTCATTTTTACTATTTTTGGCTTTATTTTACCATTTGTCTTTTATCAGTATAACCCCAATAATGACAGCAAATAAACTTGTAAAAGTCTTATTAATAATAAATAAATTATTTTTTTAAATAAAAAACCTTGTTACCATTGTTGTGTTTTGCATGCTGAATGTTGTGTGTGACTTCAACATTTTTAAAATATTAGTATCTGACATGAATTATACTTGTATTATATACAATATATAACATTTTTTATTCATGTATTACTTCCCTTCCTTTGAAATCAGATAACTGTGATTTCTTGTTGCAAAGCTGCATTAATAAAGGAAACAAATTACAATAATATGAATGAAGTTCCAAGTGGGCAACCAAAGGGAACACTAATCACAATTATGGTGAGGAAATTAATGAAAAGTCTATTAAAAATTGCCCTGCCTCAAAAACACTTTGCCCGCCCACTTATTTTTTTGGGTGTGGCAAAATGGCACTCGAACCAGCCAAGTAGAGTTAACTTGGGTTTTCTAAGTAACAAAGGCATAGATAGTGCAGATAGTTTTTCTTTTAAGTAAGTTTTAAGTAAGTTCAACAAATTCGTCTTAAATTCAAGGTCGTCTTATATTCGGGTATATACGGTAATATTTTCTCTCATTCACTTCTGCATTTATTTTTCTGTTCAAAAAATGTATGCAGTTATATTTTCCAAACTCATCTTGAATGTTGAATTGTCAAAACTGAAAAATTTGAGATCACATAAGCATCACATAAGCTGACATAAATTGATGTTGATTTTCCCCCCCAAAATAAAACATAAATACACTGATCACCATTATGGTGATCTATCCAACATGAGTCACTCATGCTTGAGTCACACTTTAACATTCAGAATAAGAACACAACAATGGTAACAAATACATTTTATCTAAAGTAAATGATCAATTACTTTCAGTTCTTTTTTAGTTATTAGAAAATTTTTGTAAGTTAACTACTAAGCATTTGTCAGCACAAAATACTATTCCTATTTCACTTGTTTTTTTGTGTTTTTTTTTAAAGCAATTGGTTTGCATGCTTTTTAAAGTAAATCTAACTAATTAGATTTTACATTGTATGGTTAAATAAATATTAATAAAATAAATAAGTATCTTCCAAATATTTGTTAATTTTGGTGCAATTCTTTCTCTATATAGTGTTGATATGGCAACTAGTAAATACACCAAGTTTCGTCATCCTCACATTTGTGGAAAGTTTTTAAACCAACCCTACATTAAGTTGTGCACCGCTCACCCCTTGACAGCATATGTATATCAAATGTTAGCATAAAATGTTTGGGGTCAGGCTGTGCTTAATTGCTGGAACGTTTTTAAAGGTTGTTTATTCAATTAAAAAAACGTGCATGTAAATTGTTATGTTTGTTGTTGTTGTTGTTGTTGTTGTTGCCTTTTTTTAAAAATAAAAATGTCCAGCATTATATTTTAAAAACTCTACCTATTATGAAACATAGGTAATACATTTGCTATATTAGCAAAATGTCACAAATTGTAACAGAGATACGCTGGAGGAGAGTGTAGAGGAACCCAAGTGCAGTTTTATTGCCGATAATCCAAAGTCAATCAATCAACTTTATTTATATAGCGCTTTTACAATGACGATTGTTTCAAAGCAGCTTCACAGTGTTAAACAGGACAACATTGCAACAAAATTTGATTTGGCTAGTTTAATTTGGCTAGTTTATAGAATTATATATGACCAAATTAATAAATTCTATTTGTATATTTAGTTGAGTAACTTGGATCATAATTTGAGTGTCCCCAACTGAGCAAGCCAAGCCAAAGGCGACAGTGGCAAGGAACCAAAACTCCATCAGGGCATGATGGAGAAAAATAAACCTTGGGAGAAACCAGACTCAGTCGGGTGCCAGTTCTCCTCTGGCCTATTATTAACAGTGTATAATTATTACTCTGGCAACCTTGCAGGTCTTAAATCATATTAGATAGGAATATTGAAATTTTGGGTATGACGCACGAGACGGGCTCATTTAGGATGGCGCGTCGATTACAAGAATATGAATACTTGAAAGATCGGAGTTATTGCGCGGAGACGGGTTAATTGAGGATCACGTTCGCCCGTGAGGCGAATTCAGAGGAGACACTAATGGACACGGTCTCAGCAGACACTCCAGGATGAGCTGGTCATGTCCAGATGCAGGTCCACCATCCGATCGGACAAGGCCTGGATCCGCCGACTGCAGTAAACCTCGGGATAAACAGAGAGACTAACATTAGTGTGGATGCCACTCTTTTTATGATGTAACGAGTACATCAGGTGTTATGGGAAGTGTTCCCGGTTCCGGCTGACCTAGTTAATGCAGCCTAATAATCAGTCATTTGATTTGAATAAAGAAAGTTAAAAATGTTCTATGTGTATGCCATAGTAAAGAGATGTGTTTTTAGTCTAGATTTAAACTGACAGAGTGTGTCTGCTTCCCGAACAATGCTAGGAAGACTGTTCCAGAGTTTAGGTGCTAAATAGGAAAAGGATCGACCTGCAGTTGATTTAGATATTCTAGGTATTTTCAACTGGCCAGAGTTTAGAGACCGCAATTGACGTGATGGAGTATATTATGCGTTAAGAGCTCGCTTAAGTACTGGGGAGCTAAACCATTTATTGCTTTATAAGTAATAAGCAAGATTTTAAAATTTATGCGATGTTTAATAGGAGCCAGTGCAGTGTTGACAGAACTGGACTAATATGATCGTACTTCCTGGTTCTAGTAAGAACTCGAGCTGCTGCGTTTTGGACCAGCTGGAGTTTATTTATTAGGCGAGCAGGGCAACCACCCAGTAGAGCATTACAATAATCTAGCCTTGAGCTCATGAACGCATGTACTAGTTGTTCAGCATTTTGCATTGAAAGCATGTGACGTAATTTAGATATATTTTTAAGATGGTAGAATGCAGTTTTACAGATGCTAGAAACAGGAGCTGCTCCGATCAAAGTGAGCAAACAGAAACATTGACATAACATGACATGCCATGACATGCCATGACATGACATGACATGACTTGACTTGACTTGACTTGACTTGACTTGACATGACTTGACTTGACTAAACAATACTCAACAAACTGACAAGGCAAACATGAGGGCTATAAATACAGAGACTAGGGGAACACATGACTATGAAAACCAATGAACAACCAGAACTCAACACTTATGACAAGACAATGAACCATTAAGCTTGTTTGAGATGCGCCTCGCCTCGCCTGAAATGATGGCGAGACTAGGCGGCTGCAGTGAAGGGAGGAGTGAAAAAAGTGCAGGCAAGACGGACAGTTCTGTCTTCTCGTAGTGGATCCGACACCTGCGAGATCAAAGGCGGATATCGCGGGATTCACACTCATGCACTGCGTTGCTGATAAACTGGATGTAATTTAAGTTGCTTTTATATGAAAATAAATACACTCAACATTTTTGTTATTTATTTCCATTCGAAAGACGTGTTTATAATCATTTTTACTTTAATTACATACATGTTTTTATATATTTTTATAAATATGACAACAATCACATAACACACAGAGAGGTCGCACAGTTTGGGAATATTCACACATAATTTATAGACATTAAAACAAGATATCAGAGTTTTAAAATCAAAAATTTCAAAAAAGAATCACATGTCACATTTGTTTAAACCAATGAGCATTAAGCTGTGTCGTCAGTAAGCCGTTTCCTATCATGCTTTTGATCAGCGCAGTCGGTGGAGAGCAACTGCGGAATCCGACACATCCGCCTTTCGCTCGCGAGAGTTCTTTGACATACGTCAGCATGACATCAGAGGAAGGCGGAACGCCCTCAGACACATTTCTAACCGGCATGCATCTCGCGCTGATCACCGGTGATCGGTTCTGCGCAGATTTTGCTCATCTCAAACAAGCCTAATAAGAACTATGGACACATGACTAGACCAACCAATCAGAACAAGACACATGAAACTAGGGTAGCACATGACATGATAAGGGCAAGGAGGTCACATGACAAGAACCAAGCATGATACAAACAAAACCCCAAATCAACTGTGACACAAATCATAAAACTATTGCAGTCAACTTTTTTTTTTCAAAATAATACCTGCTGTTCCTTCTCATAGTTTACAGTGAACATTTTAGTTCCCTTTCGAAAGGGAACTCATGCTGTGTCCTAGGACACTTTTGGAGAACGCCTTCAGCGTGACAGGTGTCTGAATCACTATCGAATCACGTCAATCCCATTGACCGGCGACAGCCTCTGTGTCATCACTGTGTGTCCAGGAAGATGACAGCATCTTCTTTGTCTTCAGGGACTGTTTTGTCTGAGTCTAACTATTGAATTTCTTTGAAACGCAGAGAGAAGAGGCGCCATTTCAGGAAGTACACTGATCCGTGTCCTTCTGCATGGGGAAGAGCACGCACGAGGAAGCCTCCTGTGCGAACTGTGAGCGGTTCCCGGTGAGATCGCTCCACTCTCGCCTGGCCCTCTTCTCAAGGGAGGAGGGTCCAGCACCTGAGAATGACCACCCTTGTGCCGAGGCCGAGAGATGCCCTATGTCTGGAGAGAGGAGTGAACATCTCGGACAATCAGCCAGGTTGCGAGGGGTGGCTGTCAGGAGGAGTCAGATCTTTCCTCCTCCTCGTCAGCTGCAGCTCTTCCGCACACGCAAGGTATGGCTGAACAGGGTGGTGATGAATTGGCTGAGGCCGAACTTCCCCCTTGTATGGGGAGCTGTTGAAGATTATGGAACGCTCGACCCACCGACTAGATTTACAGTGGCAGCGCGTTAGGAGAGTGCCCGAGCGTGCGGATCGCCTCTGCGATCGGTTTCTCTCCTGCCATAACCCCCTGGCTCCTGGGAGCCTTCCATTCCTCCCAGATATCCACAAACAAATCTCGGGGGCATGGAAGAACCCGTACTCGGCCTGTATTTTTCGCTATCAGCGAAGCAACTTTGCTGATGTGGAAAAGGTGGCCAAGTCCGGGTATGTGTTGATACCACCGATTGACAAGACGTTTGCTAACTATCTCGCGTCAGGGAGGCCATCAACACTGAGAGCCGCCACACATCATGTCTTAACAGCAGGGCATACACGTCAGCGGGTCAGGCTGCAGTGACTTTGCAAGGCGGTGGTGGGAAGATTCATAGAGAGGCGAAGGCATTCAGATTGTGTATTACGCTGAGATCTGGAGCCACGGCCAGGCAGGCGGGAGCTCCTGGCCCGTCACGGTCTGAGAACTGGCGTCAGGGCCAGCGAGTCAGTGTCGCCTCTCATGCACCCCCTCCTGGTCGGAGCAGGGGGCAGAAGAGGCGGGACTGCCGCAGCAGGAGGAGAAAGGACATCGGGGAGGCAACCCGGAACCAGCGTCGGGGATCACGCCCCAGAGGGGGTGATAGACTATAGCCGCGTCCCTTCCCTCAGTTTCTTCTTTCCCTGGCTGATCTTACACCAGGCCGGGCTAGGCCTATGATGACGGATGTCAGTGTCTGATGGCTTGTGAGAGCAATAACTGGCATCATGCTGACAGCTAGTGGAGACCTGCAATCAGTGATCTGGCCTTAGCTGACAGCATCTCATGGCGGTCTCACACCCTAGCGAGACGAGGTATTGCTTTTTGCTACTCTGTCCCTGCAGGAAGGGACCTGTTCAACCTACAGTTTGGTTACCTACCGGGCAGGCTTTGAGCTCCCCTCAGTTGAGGGTTGGCTATGAATTTGAAGCCGCCTGAGTCTGATCAGATGGTCGTAGGTACTTCGTGAGGCCTCCCAATTAGATCAGTCCGTAGGCCTGTCCGGCCTCCTGAGTACCTCTGTTAAATAAGTGCTCGGTAGATCCTAGGATCGAGCAGATGAACTCCCCTCGCTGGCAAGGGTCGGATAGCGCTATGCTGAGTACACTGTCAAAAAAAAGAGTACAACAATGTACCTTTTAAGGTACAAGTGGCCGTCACTGGGGTAGTACCCTTAAGGGTAAATTTTTGTACCTCTAAATCAGAGGTAGACAAGTTCAGTCCTTGAGATTTGATATCCTCCAGAGTTTAGCTCCAACCCATCTAAGCCACCATAGTATAAAACGTGTGGCTCCCAGCATGGATTGCAGCATTAAGTATGTCACCATTGTTGAGATTCATATGCTGATTCTTGATATCTGTGTGCGTCTAAAACTTGCCCCCTTAAAATGTGTTTAAAAATCAAAATTCAGAACATCTGATCTGTGGCAAGAATGTATTGTTGGTGAATATTATATATTATTATTTTTATTCAGTGATAAGATTAGTCAATCATTATTCTTCATAATACAGTTTGTTCTTGGCTTCTTTTGTTTTGAACAATTATGTGTTTTGTTTACACTGTATCAAAAACCACAAACTCACTGAAAAATTCAAGTCAAACCGACCAACTAAAGGAAACACTAATCTCCATAATGGTGACTTTTTCAATAAAACATCAACATCTAAATCTGTTAATTCTCAATAAGAGCTTCTATAGATGTCTTTCAGGGTTGGACCCAAACTCTGCAGGACAGCGACTTTCTAGGACTGAACTTGCCTACTGCTAAGTAGAGGAAAATTGTACCTTAAGGACCAATTGTGTACCTTTAAAGGTACAGTTATACGTTTTGTTCCCCAAGGAACAAAATTGTACCTCCAATGTACCTTTTATTCTGAGAGTGTACTGCTCTGCTCCCCAGGATATCCCATCCCTGAGATCCGGTCTGAGGGGGCCACTGCCAGTTTGCAGTCCCTCAGTCTGCATGCCTCATCAAGAAGGCGACTTCCAGAGGCTCTGTTTTCAAACAGACAGGGTAGGCCAGACTTGAGTGTCCCTTGGAAGCCGCACCAAGTCTGGCCTCCCTGGTGGCATTCGGTGGCTGGCTGGGGCGCCACGTTTCCTTTAAGGAACCCCTTCTATTGAATTGTTTGATTCCAGGCCTTTTAGCAGCCTGGATAGGACTTCATGAAGTGTACGAAGTTTCCTACTGAGACTTAGCTTGAGCTATGACCATAGGGAATGCTGTCACTGACAGCCTAGTGTGACCAGAAGGAGTGGTTAAGGCATTTCAGTTGAATTTGCTTGTCCTGACAATTGTCACTGCCCGTGGGCATGCACTCCCCTCAGCATGTCGATGTGGGTATACCGTTCCCCAAAAGCATCCCAAAAGCGTCTCGTTGCCATGCCGCAGTCCCATCAGTCGAAGAAAATGCTGTCATGTTTGCACAGCGCCCTTATATACTTCCTGGTCACACAGTGATGACATCAGAGAATGTCGCCAGTCAATGGGATTGACGTGATTCGATAGTGATTCAGAAACCTGTCACGCTGGAGGCATTCTCCAAAAGCGTCCTAGGACGCAGCGTCTCGTTCCCTGTTCTCAGGAAACTAAGGTTACATACGTAACCAGAGGCGTTTATTAACCAACACCATGAAAAAGTATATGCAAGTACAAATATCGCACACATAACTATAATAATAATAATACATCATAGAACACAACATTACATTTTTATGAACAGATAAAAAAGTGGTGATGTAAGTAGCATGGAACTCATTTGAGATAAATAATTAATTTTTGTCTCATTATGAGTGTATTTTTATTGAAGGAATTTTAGAAGAAACAGCTGAGACCAAGTTGATACGGAAATGAACCATGACTGAGGACACCATTTAGTCTGCTGAGCTATGAAAGAGAAAGCTTTGAGCAATACAGCTTTGCTCTGCACATCTAGAGATCTGTGTGACTCAGTGCAACTTATTTAAAAATATCCTTGTGTCATTAAATTTCAGATTGAAAGTTACACTCACATCAACTTCATCACAGCTTTCTGTGGAGTTAGATGACTAGATGAATGACATATTTTAGATCTACACTGATAATGGCAAAGGCTGCTATCAATATTCTGTAATTAACAATGTAAACCAGAACTGGCTGAGAACTTTTCTTTTACTCTAACAACTGCAGTATCCCCATAGACTGGTCTCTTTTCCAACTGTAACTAGTGAATTATTTACATTCTGAGCACTGGTTGTTTATTGTGAGCTTTAGGCCAAACACCATCTAATGACTAATCAATAGTACTCCTTTCAATCACATTGTACAATTCCATGTCTCAGACTGTTCTCAGTCTCAGATTGAGCCCGGCTGTAATTAATGTGTCAAGCTGCTTGTCTGTGCACTATTTTCTTTTCAGTCTTCTTTTCTATGCAGTTTTCTTGGTTCAATATTTGCCCAGAACACTGTAAACCCTAATGCTCAAAAAAAAAAAAAAAAGAAGTAATTGGAACACCTGAATTCAATTATTTGGAGGGGTGCCAATACTTTTGGCAATGTAGTGTATATTTAGAATGATTTTTAAAATCTCTTTATCGTTATAGTTATCGTCTTTGGTGTGAACGTGCCTTTACCATTCTTGTGAAGTGTCAAGTGTAGGCAGAAATGTCCAAGTTCAAAAGTAAAATAAAATAAAGGAACAATTATTTGAGTGTTATCTTATGAAAGCAACCATCATCTTTGGATCTGCCAATGCATCATGCCTCAGAAAAGTTATTTAGCTTGCTAGTGTGGAAACATGCCCAAATGACTTTTTAAATTGTTTTAACTTGATTCAATGTCTACGTTTTGTTAAGTTTACTCACTTTATGTGAAGTATTTGAGATAACATGACTATTTAGTTTGAAACCATATCCATGAGGGAATCAAGTTTTTGATGTAAAAAAATTAATTTGAAGTGATTTACGAGCCATTCATCATCAAAAATATACAGTGACAATTTACATGTGTTTTTTTGTTTTGGTTTTGGCATATTTTGCAGTCTGAAATTGGTTTATGCACCAGATATTTACAATTTCATGGCATCTGTACTGTCATAGCATGTTTCCTCATCCACGCGGTGTCCTCGCATCAACATGCACTCACAAGCCATTGACTCAGTACAGAGACTTGGAAACTGCCTGTAATGTTTTTATCATGGGAGATTCTATAGCAACCACTTAACGATCTGTTGCTCCAGTGAAGCTGCTCTATCGTAAACTACACAATGGATTCCTGGAATAAGAGTCCTGCATCACCTTTTCACAGGATTTGACAGCCGTTCTGACTTTTATATAGCAGAAAAAAAAATATTTATATATATATTTTTTTTTTATTTTATTTTATTTTTTTATTTATTTATTTATTTTTTTTTCTCGAGTACAAAGGCTTACAAGCTTCATTTTGCAGAACTTGTTTATTATGATTATTTTATGAATGTTTTTTCTGCTTGTAATAAAATGTTTTGCTGTGAACTAGTACCCGATATGCATTACATGTCAAATTTATATTTCATTTAATTTTATTTCTATTCTAACATGGGCATTTCTTTCTGCTTATGGTTCTGCTTTCAATCTCATTATATTATAGTGTCTAACATTGAATGAGCACCTGGCAAAGGGTCTGATTACAGTGAATGCAAAACCTTCGCAGCATGCAAGATTAGTGTATCTTTGTAGTGTATCAGTGTATCTTTCTTGTATCTGTAAATAATGAAATGTTTAAATGTGCATGCGGATAATACAGGTCTGAAATAATTTCCTCAGTTTATATTCACTGGTGTTTTGTATGTGTGTGTGTCTGCACAGAAGCAATCTCTCTCCTGCTCTATCTGTGTGTGGACAAGCTGTGCCTCTCTCTCCTACCGTTTCTATGGTTACAATCACAGAAAGGTCACCTTCTGGAAGTTGCTTGTGAGCCGCATGCACCGCATGATGACAGTTCCATAATCGCACTTGCAATAACAGCTTATAAAAACAGACTTCATTAGTGTGCGTGTGTTTGAATCACTCGGATGTGTTACATGAACCACTGCACTTCATTATAAAAGTATTTTTACTCAGTCAGTTATATATCAGCATTACATAATGATTTAAAAATACATAGTAATCTTTTGATCATGAGTTCAATACAGCTCAGGAAAACCACATTCTCCATATTCACCTGCTGGATAAACAGCAAGTTTTGCAGCAGTCATTGCATTTACAGATAGTGGATGATACAGTTCATAAATACAAAATGCACATGCATCTCACAGTCCCTGTACACTGACTGCTTAAACAACATTAATATTGCTAAAAAAGAAGACAGAGATACACTGGAGCAACTGACACCATCTGCCTCCTAGTGGTTTGTTTTGACATACCAACAGATTTCAGAGTTCATCACACTACACACTTCATGAGCAAAGGAGCAACAACAACATTGGAGCTCACACACATCTATAAATTAGCATATGTTTATTTATACACATTAATAAATCCATATACAGTTATTCTTCAATATTCCTGACCATTCCATCAGTCAAGGACACAAAAGAAAGGATCTTGTATGTAAATGTAACCATAAAACAAAGATTTCTTTCTAGCCAAAGGCTTTTTCTTTTCTTTTTTTCTTTTTTCTCCCACACTTAATACAACAAATGATAAGCTCTTTCACCTGAGTTGCTGTAATGGTTGGGTAATCATTTAATAACCAACCCCTGGATGCTCAGTAATCAGGTTACCACCCCAGACAACCTCATCTTAATTTCAAAATCTCTAATGATAGTTTTGATTGGTCATCTGTCACCTCTCCACGCTGATATATGGAGTTTGCTTTCATTAGCCTTTGCCTCACAGGGAGAGCGTTACTGATGTGCCGACCGCTCAATTCATCACAACACGTCTCTTACCGAGCTGAGCGTCGAAGAGCAAATGAAGATTGTTTTTGAGTAGGAAGAGACAGAGGTCAGTGTTGTCATATGTACAACATGTGTTTATAGGCCAAGGACTGTGTAAACCAAGGTCTTACAGATGTCATCGTTGTGTTCATGTTGACTTACACTCACCTAAAGGATTATTAGGAACACCTGTTCAATTTCTCATTAATGCAATTATCTAAACAACCAATCACATGGCAGTTGCATTTAAGGGTGTGGTTCTGGTCAAGACAATCTCTTGAACTCCAAACTGAATGTCAGAATGGGAAAGAAAGGAGATTTAAGCAAATTTGAGCGTGGCATGGTTGTTGGTGCCAGACGGGTCTGAGTATTTCACAATCTGCTCAATTACTGGGATTTTCACGCACAATCGTTTCTAGGGTTTACAAAGAATAGTGTGAAAAGGGAAGAACATCCAGCAAAAGCTGCAATGTATATCGCAATATGGATTTTAGGCCATATCACCCATCCCTGATGCTGTTTATTGTTGCTGATTGTATAATTTTTTAAATGCATCGTTTCTCCTTTTTCCCTGTGTTTTGATCTGGAGACACTGTAGGCCTACTCATTCAGGGGGTGCGTAATAGCGCCCCCTACCTTATAACAGTGATAACACAGAAAATGTCTCGGGTAATGACTATAACTCCCAGTACATAGATGGGATAAATCCCAGCACATAGAGACTCTTTCACCTAGATATTATCACATAGAGACTGTGTCTGTTCCCAGAATTAGTAAATACAAAAAAAACCCCATCAAAATCATTCAACAGTATTAATTTAATTGATGTTCAACAAATAAACAACAGATATAATACAGATGATAAAATGATAAAGCTCGGGTTGCTGAATATTCCATCCCTTTCCCCAAAGGCGCTTATTGTTAATGATATCATTACAGATAATAATCTAGATATGCTGTGTTTGACAGAAACCTGGCTAAAACCTGACGACTACATTACTTTAAATGAGTACACTCCCCCTCCCAAGATTAAACACGAGCCGCATCTGAAAGGTAAAGGGGGAGGGGTTGCTGTAATTTATAATATCTTCAGTATTACTCAGAAGTCTAGTTTCAAATATAATTTCTTCGAAATGTTGGTGCTTTTTATGTAACGTTATGTAGTGTAAATTATAAATCCAGTTTAACATTTATGATAGCTACTGTATACAGGACACAATCAGACTTTACGGCACATGCACTCAATGCAAAATGTTGAACAGTTAATACATGCGTTCATGAGCTCAAGGCTAGATTATTGTAATGCTCTATTGGGTGGTTGCCCTGCTCGCTTAATAAACAAACTCCAGCTGGTCCAAAACGCAGAAGCTCGAGTTCTTACTAGAACCAGGAAGTATGACCATATCAGCTCAGTGCTGTCAACACTGCACTGGCTCCCTATTAAACATTGCATACATTTTAAAATCTTGCGTATTACTTACAAAGCACTAAATGGTTTAGCTCCCCAGTACTTGAGTGAGCTCTTAACACATTATACTCCATCACGTCTACTGCGGTCTCTAAACTCTGTGCAGTTAATAATGCCTAGAATATCAAAATCAACTGCATGCCGTCGATCCTTTTCCTATTTAGCACCTAAACTCTGGAACAGTCTTCTGAGCATTGTTCAGGAAGCAGACACACTCTGTAAGTTTACATCTAGACTAAAAACACATCTCTTTTCTATGGCATACACATAAAACACTTTTTCAATTAAATGATTGTTAGGCTGCATTAACTAGGTCAGCCGGAACCAGGAACACTTCCCATGACACCTGATGTGTTATCCCCAGGACTACTGCAGTCAGCTGGATCCAGGCCGTATCCAGATCAGATAGTGGACCTGCGCCCAGACATGACCTACGCATGACCCTGAAGTGTGTGCAGAGTGTCAATTAGACTTACCCTGAAATTGCCTCATCAACACAGCATCCTCAATTAACCTGTCTCCGGCGTGATGACTCTGATTGTTCAAATATTACAATTTAATAATTGTTAAATCGATATGGCATCCTCAATAAACCTGTCTACACCGTGATGACTCAGATTGTTTGACTATTCCTATTTAATAATTGTTTCATCAATACGGCACCCTCAATAAACCCGTCTCCGGCTTGATGACTCCGATCTTTTGATTATTTATATTTAATAATTATTTAATCGACACATCATCTTCAATAAACCCATCTCCGGCGTGTCGCCTCCAATCTTTCAAATATTACGATCTATTATGACCTCTGATCTGTAAAGTTGCCGGAATAATAATCATATGCTGTTTGTTAATTGGCCAGAGGAGAACTGGCACCCTGACTGAGCCTGAGGACGCCATGCCTCTGGTGGAATGGACCTTCATGGCTATAGATGAAGGCAATTGTGCACCTGATAGGCCGTGGCTATAGCCTGGACATATAATGGATATACTTTTTTGGTCTTCAAATTTTGGGCTGCCATTCATTGCCATTATAATGCTTGGATTAGCCTGGACATTTTTTAATAAATCTATTTTTAATACAATTTTAATATAATTTAAGATTGTATTCGTCTGAAAGAAGAATGTACATATACAGGTCCTTCTAAAAAAATTAGCATATTGTGATAAAAGTTCATTATTTTCCATAATGTAATGATAAAAATTAAACTTTCATATATTTTAGATTCATTGCACACCAACTGAAATATTTCAGGTCTTTTATTGTTTTAATACTGATGATTTTGGTGTACAGCCAGAGTCTGGAGAAAGACTGGGGAGAAGGAAATGCCAAAATGCCTGAAGTCCAGTGTCAAGTACCCACAGTCAGTGATCAGGGCTGGACTGGGGCTAAAATTAGGCCCTGGCAAACCCAGCCCATCCGGCCCATGAGTTCCCCGTTAATGTTTTTGCTGGGGTTAGGGCCTTAAATTGGAGTAAATAAATAAAACTAGGACAGGGACAAATAATGATATATATTATTGAATTTACTGCAAATGCAGATAACAAACTTAATATTGCACTTTTGTCACACAGAAATGCACTTGGCAG
This sequence comes from Gobiocypris rarus, assembly GCA_023029165.1. Classification (NCBI taxonomy): domain Eukaryota; kingdom Metazoa; phylum Chordata; class Actinopteri; order Cypriniformes; family Gobionidae; genus Gobiocypris; species Gobiocypris rarus. Next base: position 9,106,600 of record CM040926.1, read on the forward strand.
TAAAGCATTGATTTAGAGCTAGGATGCAGTGAAGTAAATTTACTGCTTTTAAATGCTGTCAACATTTACTCACTCTAATGTCATTCCAACCTGTATGACTTTCTCTCTTCCGTGAAACACAAAAAATATATATTTTGAAGAATGTTGGCAACCAAGCCTTTTTAGGCTACCATCGAATATTGTTTGAACAAAAAAACAGACTCAAATTACACATAAATAAATTCATTTCGGTTTGGAATGACATTGGGGTGAGTAAACACTCAAATTTTGGGGTTTAACTACCCCTTTAAAAACAATAAAAAATGTCAAGAGTTGACACCTAATTTATGCAAGACACTTATATCTATCTTTCATGAGGTTCTCAATTAATTAACATTTAGTTAAATTTAATTAGTTCAATTACAAAGTTAATACAACATTTAAAGAGAAAAAACTTTTTCCGTAATTCATGGGATCAAAGCTTTAAAGGTGTTTTGTTGAATTATAATGGCATTTTAACTGAGTTTAACTGTAGGCCGGTTTCATTTAACTGTAAGATCATGGTAGTCACAGGTAAAACCATGCTCCTCATTACCATGGGTATGGTTTTAAAATATATAAACCATATACAATAAACTATTGAATTTGTAATTAAAAAAATATTGTAAACATGTAGAAAATACGAAAAACAGTCGCTATAAAAGTGACTTTTATAGTCGCTATAAAAGTCGCTATAAAAGTGCTCACAGTGCCAAAACCACTGGTAAATGGTTTAGTGACCATGGTATTACTGTGCTCAATTGGCCTGCCAACTCTCCTGACCGAAACCTCATAGAGAATCTGTGGGATATTGTGAAGAGAAAGTTGAGAGATGCGAGACCCAACACTCTGGATGAGCTTAAGGCCGCTATCGAAGCATCCTGGGCCTCCATAACACCTCAGCAGTGCCACAGGCTGATTGCCTCCATGCCACGCCGCATTGAGGCAGTCATTTCTGCAAAAGGATTCCCGACCAAGTATTGAGTGCATAACTGAACATTATTATTTGAAGGTTGACTTTTTTTGTATTAAAAACACTTTTCTTTTATTTGTCGGATGAAATATGAACATTTTTTTAGACAGGAATTTTTGGTTTTCATGAGCTGAATGCCAAAATCATCAGTATTAAAACAATAAAATACCTGAAATATTTCAGTTGGTGTGCAATGAATCTAAAATATATGAAAGTTTAATTTGTATCATTACATTATGGAAAATAATGAACTTTTATAACAATATGCTAATTTTTTGAGAAGGACCTGTACACCTAGAAAGTCTTGAGTGTGATTAAATTATAGGATAATTTTCATTTTTGGGTGAACTTGTAGCGGGTCTGGTCTCACACCACAAGAAAACCCCCACGACACCACTGGCTTCGGTGGACCACGTCTGCAGTTTATTGACAAGAGGACAGACAATTAACACACACGCCTTCAGGTTCACTCTCTCTCTCTCTCAGCTGACTCTCTCCAGTCACAGGCCGTTCTGCCGTTTATACAATAAAGTCTTGTTTTACAACAATCAATTTCTCTGTGTCTTATTTATGAAAATTCACATTCACAAAAATCAAATTAAAGAAATAAAATTCCATTAAAAGCACATATTACATTAAGATTTTAGCCAAAATGTCTCAATTTGTTAGATCGTATAGTGGTTTTTTTTCTTATTGCTGTTAAACATACCTGCAGTTTATTGACAAGAGGACAGACAATTAACACACACGCCTTCAGGTTCACTCTCTCTCTCTCAGCTGAAGGATGTATATAAAAAAACACATCAAGTACTGTCCTCCATTACAGAAACTGCAATTCATCTAATACAGGTCACACACATGGCTATAAACATACATACTAGCATTCAAACGAAGTTACAGACATTCAATGTACAAAACAACATTTCTACAGACTCAATCCACGAAATTATATCTCAAAAACGTTTTTACAGGGAAAAATCCACACTCTAGTTTGGCGGGCGGCAACATCAAACAAACACGTATGCGTTCATAAAACTCCGAAAATGCATCAAACTGTACTCAGAAAAGTGAATATATCAACTTGTTTCGGTTTCATGACATTTCTATGATAAACGTTGACTTCAAACATCACTTTATACAGTATATTTTACTCTTAATTGAAGAGCACAGTACGGACATACCTGACTCTCTCCAGTCACAGGCCGTTCTGAGAGAGCAGGCGCGACCGGTCCATTATCAATGACGTCACCAACGGAACAAACTCAAAATGTTAATTATAAATAAAAATACACATTTTCCCTGTTACAGAGCAAAATAAAAACTGCATTGAGAATGTTTAAAGTATTTGTTTTGACTTATATAACCGATTTAATTATTGAACAAATAAAAGTTTGCTGGAACAGTTACCATGAAAACTCCATTCACTACACTCTCCTCCTAAATTTCAGCAAACTTTAAGGCTGTGTGAGACATTTTCCTTTAATGTGGAATTCCCAGACTTAAGTCATTCAAGTGAATAGCAAAACATTTTGCTCGGGAGAAATATGCCCTTATACATATTACCATAAATTCCCACAAAAAGTACTTCTCAAATCCTATCAAAGCTCACTCAGTTCTTATTTCTGGTCAGTTCTTAAATTCAGATTAACATTTTACTTTAAGGATCAATTTAACTCTCTATCAAACTTGACACAATTTTGAGCAACTCTGCTAGAGGATCTTTTTGCCCCGACTCAGTCAAGATCATGCTCATACACTCGAGCAGGCGCCTGACAGGTTTCACTAGCCTTCCTGCCCTGGTTCTCACTGTTCTTTCACTTGGTTCTAAAGCAGTATCTGCTACAGTCACCGTTCTCAGGGACTTTCTCTGTCCATGTCCACCTTTGTAACTTGAGGCTTGGTGCTTAGAGCTCTTGAATGATCTGCTCATTGAACTGGCATTACTTGACATGACAATTGATTCACCTTGAACACTCTGATTGTCAACAGATTTTTGGAGCCTTTTCCATCCCTGCAGCATAAGTGATCTGGTTTACATTCGTATACACTATTGTCATCCTCAGACTGCTCACTGTTAGAGTTTGTATCTCTTGCTTCATGTTCATCACTAGAACTTTCAGTATGTCCACTTTCACTCCTTGTAGAAAAATCTTTCTCTCTTGTTTGACTTATGCAGACTGATTTTTCCAACTCTGTGATATGTTCTTTAGTCTCCTTTACAGCACATTTTCCAGTACCCTGAGGCGCTTTGAAAGCGGCACCTTGAAAAATCCATGCAGCCGTTCTACTGCTCCTTGATTCTCTTCCCATACTGAACAAAGATCTTTGGTCTTCTGTTTGATCTTTTTCCTCTTCCGACACTGTTGATAAGACTGTTGATTCGATGTCTGGCTCTTCCAATGGAAGGAAATTGACTGGGAGGAGGAAGTTACGATGGACAACTTTGCTGTTCTTCGTTGTGGATTCTCAACTCTGTAGATGGGCATTGACGGATCTTTCCATACCACTACATGAACTGCTGAGTCCCACACATCTGCCAACTTTCCTTTTCCTCTTTCCTTTTTATTTACCAAGAGAACACGATCTCCGACCTCCAGAGGAGCGCCCTTGGATCTTTTGTTATACCCTTGGGCCTGTTTTCTCTGTGCATCAGTAGTATTGCTTTTAGCAATGAGCACAGCTTCTCTAAAATCTTTCTGAAGAGATTTCACATACACATCATAAGTCTGAACATCCTCATTTCTGAGGGCACCTCCAAACATGACGTCTACAGGTAACTTAGGAATCCTTCCAAACATTAAGTAGAAAGGCGCAAACCCTGTTGTTTCATGGGTAGTACAATTATAGGAAAACGTGAGTGTCTGAATGATCTGCGGCCACTTTTCCTTTGCTCGAGGCGGCAAAGAGCGGATCATGCTCCCAAGGGTGCGATTAAACCTCTCTGTCTGGCCATTGCCCATAGGATGGTAATGGTGTGGTATGGGACTTTTCAACACCAGACACCAGCAACAACTCAGCGATCAATTTGCTCTCAAAATTTGCACCTTTGTCAGAATGTAATCTCTGCGGAAAGCCATACACGCAGAAAAAGTTGTTCCACAATTTCTGAGCCACTACTTTGGCTGTTTGGTTGGGACATGGGAACGCGTGGGCTAGTTTTGTGAAATGGTCTGTTATGACCAGAACATCAATACTCTCCATGGGTTCCTTCTGCAGACCAGAAATCTATACATACGAGCTCAAGTGGTGCATTTGTTCTGATAGACTCTAGTGGAGCCCTGGCCTCAGGTTCTTGCGTCTTTCCGACAACGCATCGCTTTACAGTGTGAGACATACTTCTTAACATCTGTGTCCATACCAGACCAGAAAACCTTTGGCGTACAAGATGAAGAGTTCTGCTTTGTCCTTGATGGCCTGCATCGTCATGAGTTCCTCTGAGAGCAACAGTTCTCAGTGACAGGGGAAGCACAAGCTGATACCTGACTTTACCAACCCGATCTTTGGACCTGCGGTACAGAACTCCAACTTTTACTTCAAGTTTTTCCCAGTGTTTCAGAAGTCTCATCACTGGTGCAGTTTCATTGTCTCTCTCTACGTGATGGTCTCCTTTTCCTTTCGACAAAGAATGCAACACGGGACACAGTGGGATCTGCTTTCTGTTTCATCCGTATATCTTCCACAGAAAAGACTGGAAGAGTGCAGACACCTCCATGGACAAAAGTATTATTCTGAGCTAGATGAATACCCTGAACTGGACTGCTGGCTTCCCAGTTGAGGCAGGACTCAAAGACTGCTCTTACCCCTTCACTACTAACCATCTTCAGTTTTTCAACTTGAGAATCCATGCTGCTTTCACCCATTTGTTGGTGCACATTCACTGATAACCGGAAAGTTTCCTGAATGGTTTGGAAGTCACATGTTCAGATTTAGTCTCAAGTGCATCACAGACTTCTAATGTTTTGGCAAAAGGTCGGCGGCTCAAAAGATCAGCAGGGATGTTCTTGGTACCAGGTATGTATCTGAGATCAAAGTCAAAGGGCAAGCTTAGATACCCATCTCTGCTCGCAGGCATCTAGCTTTGGCTTTGACATTATATACGTGAGGGGGTTGTTATCAGTTAGCACTGTAAATTTGGTCCCCTTCAGCCAATGGGCGAATTTATCACAAACTGCCCACTTCAGTGCATAGAACTCTAACCTATGAGCAGGGTAATGGGACTGGGCTTTTGACAGGGTCTTACTTGCAAAAGCGACTGGTCTAGGTTTTGTCTCATCTTCTGGAATCTGACTCAAGACTGCACCAAATCCATCCAAAGATGCATCAGTAGACAAAAGAAAAGGTCTACGGAAGTCTGGGTGGGCAAGAACAACTGTGTGAGAAAGTGCATGTTTTACATTTTCTACAGCTGTGTCACACTCTGCAGTCCAGTCTTCAGGTCTTAAACGCCTAGGTTTGGAAACGAAGGGTTTCTTCTGTCCATGTCTTCTCCCGACTTTCTGTCCAGCAGTCAGTTTAAATAATGGTTTAGCTAAAGTAGAGAGACCTTCAATGAAATGGGAATAGTAATTCGCCATCCCAAGAAAAGATTTAATTTTGGTTGGTGAAGGAGTCTTTCCGTCTGCTTCCATCAAGTCTGTGGATTTAATGTCACTGATTGCGGACACTTTCGCAGGATCAGTTGCTATACCACTCTCAGTCACAATATGACCCAGAAACTTGACTGTTTTTCTCAAGAAATAGCACTTCTTTTGCGCCACTTTCAGGTTATGCTCTTTAAGTCGGAAAACACCATCTCCAGGCGATCAAGAGCTTCCTTCTCAGTTTTGCCAAAGACGAGTAGATCATCCAAGTAGCAAAGAAGCAAAGGAAGTTTTGGTCTCCAAAAATAGATGTCATCATGCGTGAGAACGTAGCTGGGCTGTTACATAAACCTTGAGCCATACGATTATATTCATAAAGCCCTACTGGAGTTATGCATGCCGTATATTTCCGATCATCCTCATGGATTGGTATGTTATAGAAGCCCGATGTTAAATCCATGGTGCTAAAATAACTATTTCCTCCTAATGATGCAAGGGCATCAGCTTGATGGGGCAAAGGATACGCATCCTTTTCTGTCCTTTGGTTGAGCCATCTAAAGTCTGTACATATCCTTAGCTCTCCAGAAGGTTTCCAGACTAAGACTAAAGGTGATGCCCATTCACTGTTTGATTTTGAATGATACCACGCTCCTCCATCTCATCCAATGTTTGTCTCAATTTCTGATAATGGGTGGGTGGAACCCTTCTGTAGGGCAGTCGGAAAGGCTTCTCATCTTTGAGTCGTAGCCGATGAACAGTGTTCTTTACTTCACCGCAATCCAGCTTGTCACGAGAGAAGGTACTTTCATACTGTACTATGAGATCAGTCAGCTCTCCTTTCCAGTAATCACTTACTTCACAGGACTCAATGTCAATTTCTGCCAGGCCCAAATCTCTCAACTTGGCTCTATAGTCAGACTGCAGCTTGCTTTTCTCATTGAGCTCATTAACTTGGACAATATTCTGCTGAACCCCTTCCTGCAGGTATTCTGTACTTTTTCTGTGAGATCTAGTGCTTTTAGACATGGGTGCACGTTAGCTATTTTAGTATTGCGCAAAACAATGGGGCGGTCTATCATATTGATCACTTTCATAGGAATCCACTTATCACCCCAGAGTGGGCAAACACTGCGAGCTACCATAACATTTCTTGGTGCAGAACGGGAAGTGGAGGGTTCGAGCATTACTGTGCTCCCAACAGACAAGGGAACTTCTTCCTTTAATCTTCCCCAAACCAGATGTTCTTGCTGTGGCTCTAGTGTAAGACATTGTCGCAAAACTACCGTGCCAACTCTCTGGTATCTTATCTCCATGCCAGCGGTCAACATTAGAAAGCATATTCAGCAGGGGTTCTTGAACATTATCTTGAACTGGTTGAGACAAGCTTTTCCAGTACCACTCAGTTTTCCTCATCTGCTGAGTCACATGCCTGATGACATTCGATCCAACTATCATTTCATCCTTTTGTCCTGGGACCACTAAAAAGTTGATTGTCATTTTACATTCAAGCATATCCACATTCAACTCATATGTGCACTTTGGTTTTGTTTCATTCCCTCCACAGCCAGTAAGTACTTTTCTTGTGGGTTTACTCGAATCCGTGCAGATCAAGTTCCAGTCTTTAGCGTGCTCAGCTGTTTCACTCAATGTACAGGTAACAGATCCGCTATCGACAAGAGCTAATAGTTTCACTTTCCCCTCAACTAATACTGGAGCATAGAACAGATCATCTTCATCATTAATTCTCTGGTAATAAGCTTTTGGAGCCTCACAGGTAGTCTTTTGCTGGACTGCAAGTACTTCACTCACACTGTTTTGACTTAAGTGATCACTTGTAGTTACCTGAACAGTCAATGGGCTTTCTGGGGTCTTAACTTGTCTGATACCCACACTGTCCCCCCCACAATGCAGGTTTTCTAGTTTAAATGGTGCTCAGGTCTAGTGGCTACGCTGGCTGTGATTTTTTTTTCTTGTCTTTTGTCAGGGCATTCAAAACCTCTGTGCCCTGTCTTGAAACACCTAAAACACAGTCCCTCCTTAAAACAGTGAGTCTTTGTTGTATGATCTTGAGCCCTACATATTTTGCAGGGGACTGCAGGGGATTCAGGCACGACCTTGCCTTGTTCAGTTTTCTGTTCTTGCTCCTTCTGTTTGACTAGGAACTGCTCTAGTAGAGAAACCACTCGCCCAAGGAGAGCAGAATCTGAACCGCTTGTCTGATTAGCTGCAGTGGACCGCTGTTGGGTCATGCACCAGGCGTTAGGTTTTTAATTATCCTGTTTTATTTTTAAGTCTTACACGTGGTATTCTTAATTCTTATCACTATTTTAATTTCATTTTTATGTAAAGCACTTTGAATTGCCATTGTGTATGAAATGTGCTATATAAATAAACTTGCCTTGCCTTGCCTAGATGAAGTTTCATCAACCCTTCTCTCTCTATCTACTCTTATAGACTGCTTGTCTCTGTGGTGGCTGTCAATTAATGCTTGAATGTCTTGTGCATTCCAACTTTCCAATGGTTTGCTCCGAAGGGCAGTGTACAGAGCAGGCTCAGGACAATGCCTTACAAACATCATTGCCACTTCGTGACCAGGGTCCTCAACTCTTTTCCTTGTCGGTTTAGGCATTCATCAGCCAGGTCAACTGCCTTATTTAGTCTGATCCAGTAATCCAAGCCACTTTCTGACTGCTTTGGCAAGGTGTCATAAAAGTCTCTTAAAGGTGTTGTAGAGGAAATTGCATCTCCAAAATGTTGCCTTAGAATTGAAAAGATGACATGTGGATCTCTAGCCACATCAATCAGGAGATTGTTGCGAATACATGTCCTCACAACATCTTTAGCATGGCCCATTAGCTTATCGAGAATCTCTTGGCCCTGTTCAGATGCACTGAAGCCCTTCTTGTTTAAGTAAGCTTGCATCAGTTCTTGCCATTCACTAATGGTGCATCGATCGGTCTTATCACCTCTAAAGGTAGGCGGTTCTTTTATATCCTGATGCCTAACAATTAGGTTCAAATTTGACAAATCAGGACTCTGAGGTGAAGGCTGTTGGGCATTAACATAATCTCTCTGGGGATTTTGCCCTGCAGATCTCAGGTTTGCAGAAATTTGGTTCCCTATTTCACTACCCAGTTGCTTCATTAAATCTGCCATTGTTTGCCACTGATTCACTGGTTCGCCCACTGGGGGGCAGTACAGTCTTTCTCCATGAGGCACTGTTGTGTCACTACTCATGCCTTGCATAGTCGGGCTACTGGTTGAGGGACGTACTGGAGTGGCTAGATGTACTGGGCTGGCTGCCATATTTTGTTCTAGCATACTATTTAACTGAGCCCCCCTCCCCATTCCAGTAGAGAACCTATGTGAACTTAAAACACTACTCCTAACACAAACAGGTGTCACGTTTGCAGGATTAACATCTGCATCTGCCATGTGTTCTTGTGCTTTGTTGTGTGTAAAACCGTAACTGTCCATGTTTAAGTCACACTGCTTATCTACCACAAAAGTTCTGTTGACTGGTGATGTCGATGGCTTTTCCCGGCGATCTGCAATGGCTGATCCCTTGATCCGGGTCACGGCACCAAATTTGTAGCGGGTCTGGTCTCACACCACAAGAAAACCCCCACGACACCACTGGCTTCGGTGGACCACGTCTGCAGTTTATTGACAAGAGGACAGACAATTAACACACACGCCTTCAGGTTCACTCTCTCTCTCTCAGCTGACTCTCTCCAGTCACAGGCCGTTCTGCCGTTTATACAATAAAGTCTTGTTTTACAACAATCAATTTCTCTGTGTCTTATTTATGAAAATTCACATTCACAAAAATCAAATTAAAGAAATAAAATTCCATTAAAAGCACATATTACATTAAGATTTTAGCCAAAATGTCTCAATTTGTTAGATCGTATAGTGGTTTTTTTCTTATTGCTGTTAAACATACCTGCAGTTTATTGACAAGAGGACAGACAATTAACACACGCCTTCAGGTTCACTCTCTCTCTCTCAGCTGAAGGATGTATATAAAAACACATCAAGTACTGTCCTCCATTACAGAAACTGCAATTCATCTAATACAGGTCACACACATGGCTATAAACATACATACTAGCATTCAAACGAAGTTACAGACATTCAATGTACAAAACAACATTTCTACAGACTCAATCCACCGAAATTATATCTCAAGAAACGTTTTTACAGGGAAAAATCCACACTCTAGTTTGGCGCGCGGGCGGCAACATCAAACAAACACGTGCGTTCATAAAACTCCGAAAATGCATCAAACTGTACTCAGAAAAGTGAATATATCAACTTGTTTCGGTTTCATGACATTTCTATGATAAACGTTGACTTCAAACATCACTTTATACAGTATATTTTACTCTTAATTGAAGAGCACAGTACGGACATACCTGACTCTCTCCAGTCACAGGCCGTTCTGAGAGAGCAGGCGCGACCGGTCCATTATCAATGACGTCACCAACGGAACAAACTCAAAATTTTAATTATAATTAAAAATACACATTTTCCCTTTTACAGAGCAAAATAAAAACTGCATTGAGAATGTTTAAAGTATTTGTTTTGACTTATATAACCGATTTAATTATTGAACAAATAAAAGTTTGCTGGAACAGTTACCATGAAAAACTCCATTCACTACAAACTAATCAGAATGAGTTGTCATTGTTTAACTGCATTTGTAATGTGTTTTTTTAAATAATCCAATAGTTCAAGACTAAATAAATAAATAATAGTGTTATGTCATTGACCCCACAATGGAATCTTGTATGTTGTTCATGGTCAATTAGAGTCACAGTAGCCATGGATACATTACCCACTCTGCTCTCAGCCGATACAGTATGCCTGCTGTTTTCTCCAAAAGCAAGATATAGAAGTAAAAAAAAAAAAAAATCAATGCAGACTGACTCTGATAACTGATGTCATCTAGTTTGAATATGTCTCTTCACTACACTTATACAGGGAATTTGATTTGACCCATATCATTATTCTGTCTATACCGAGTTCAGTCAGTGCAATATTTCCATTAATACATAATATTGCCTTTTTCAGGGAAAAATCAGCTCAGACAGTCTATGTCTATATTTATTTATTTCTATTCTAACCTTATTCCAGAGCTGCAATAACTTGCTCAGAGTTTCAGACAGTACATCATTTACCCAGTGACTCTCTGTGCGATCATGCCATGTTCATTTCCCCTGGCATTGTTAATATTAAAAAGAAATGTATTGATGTGGGAAGCAGCGGTGTTTGGTGGGAAATACTGTGTGAGTGATGCAGATCCAGAGGCCATGCACCTGCTTCTGATTGGGCTTCTGCATGTACAGCCACACATCATTTATCATGCAAAACAGTTCATGCAGCTCCGTCAAAAGATGGCTAATGCGTTTGGGCCCATTGCATGGCTGGGCAGGTGGGATCTTTCTTGTTAAGTCTCTTTAATTGTGTTTTGGATAAATCTTATTTTTGTGTTCTCCCTCTCTTTCTTTATTTCTTTGTCCCCCTTTCATTGTACCTCCTGTATCTTCCCCTTTCCCCCTTTTTTTCCTCTGCCACCTTTATTCCTTCTGTAATTGCTCATTTGTTTGAAAAGGCCTCAGATTGGGGATTACAGAGGCCAGACGGCATCGTGATAAGAGAAAGGGACAGGCAGCAGTGCACGGCTCCTCCACCTAACAAAAGGATACTGGCGCGAGTCACCGCAGCGTTACCTAGACAGCGGGGGCTCTGCGACAGCCACTCGTGGCTTTGGCTGAGCTCTAATTATGCTTGCGGCTGATGCTGCGGCAGAATGAATAGAAGCAGCTATTTGCTGCTGCGTGCTACTGTCTTCACAAAGCCAAAGTCTGGGTCCCCGGAAAAGTGGTTCTGCACCTGCCTCTCTCAGTGGTTTGAGGTCCTTTCTAAGAGATCACTACACGTTGATCTCTGCAGGTCTGAAGCTTCTCTGGGAGGTGACAGGTGAAAAGGTTTGGGTTCATTGAAAAAGCGGGTCAAAATGTCAAAACCACAAAGCTTGCATATATCTCAGGATATGCAAGCAATCAAATCTAAAAGACACTTTTTTTCTAACCATCTGTTATTAATGATTAAAATGGGTGCAATTAATATTACTTACACAAAAAGTAAATCAATATATTTGTTACAAGTGGTGCGTATCAAAACTCACGAAGGCGAAGGAGAATGTTGAACAGGAACTTTAATGAATAAATCTCACATGGAACACTCAAACACCAGTGTACGCACAACAACGGCGGACAAACATTGAGGGGAACTAAATACACAGGGCTAACGAGGTGATTAACAGGACACAGGTGATAGAAATAACTAATTAGACAGACTGAGGAGAAACTAGGTCACTGGGGCTGAACTAAAAACTCAATGAACATGGCAGACAGGGCATACAAGTAACATTAGCTCCCCCTCCCGGAAGGTGCATCCTCGCGCCGATGACCTGGGCTCCGGCTACCGAAGTGATGGCAGGGACACAGCAGGCCACTGTGGAGCCGGACCGACCGAGCCCCGAGATGGAGTCATAGGGAGCGAGGAGCCTAACTGAGCCCAGGGGACGGAGGGAGGAGGCCTAGATGGACGAGGGGAGTCCCAAGGCAAGGGCAGGTCAACAAGCGACCAAGGCGACATCAGAGGGGAGAAGGAGACCAGCAGAACTGGTGGACTGGTGGTCCATGGCGGAGCAGAAGGAGGTAAGAGCCAGGACAGCGTCAGAGGCTCGACGGGCTGAGGTGCAGTCCTGGTTGTGGAGGCCGGGAAGGAACCCATGGATCCATCAGCCCAGATGTAGCTGCGGACTGGCAGACCCACGGCGACCACCTCACTCCGAACGTGGATGGAAGGTGAGCAGAGGGGCTGACAGACAGTGGCGGAAGACAGGCTGGAAGGATGGAGATGAGCGGAGGTAGGCGATGGAGGCTGGGTGGGGTTTCAGTAGACCCCAGCAGTCCCAGTGTACACTCTGGATCGGAGACGGGCTCGTGGAGGGCTGGAGCAGGCTCGTGGCGGACTGGAGCAGGCTCGTGGAGGACTGGAGAGGGCTCGTGGAGGACTGGAGTTGGCTCGTGGAGGACTGGAGCAGGCTCGTGGCGGACTGGAGCAGGCCTGTGGAGGACTGGAGAGGGCTCGTGGAGGACTGGAGTTGGCTCGTGGAGGACTGGAGCAGGCTCGTGGAGGACTGGAGAGGGCTCGTGGAGGACTGGAGTTGGCTCGTGGAGGACTGGAGCAGGCTCGTGGCGGACTGGAGCAGGCTCGTGGAGGACTGGAGAGGGCTTGTGGAGGACTGGAGTGGGCTCGTGGAGGACTGGAGCGGGCTCAGGGAGGACTGGAGTGGGCTCAGGGAGGATTGGGTCGGAAAGTGGTGCGTATCAAAACTCACGAAGGCGAAGGAGAATGTTGAACAGGAACTTTAATGAATAAAGCTCACATGGAACACTCAAACACCAGTGTACATGCAACAATGACGGACAAACTGAGGGGAAACTAAGGACTAAATACACAGGGCTAACAAGGTGATTAACAGGACACAGGTGATAGAAATAACTAATTAGACAGACTGAGGAGAAACTAGGTCACTGGGGCTGAACTAAAAACACAATGAACATGGCAGACTGGGCATACATGTAACAATATTTAGCTGCAATGCTATATACTACAGCTGAAAGAGGTGAATACAAGCATATTTTAGAACTGTAATTTGGGTTATTTTTATATTGATTTAGCACATTTCCCCACAGTTCACATTCACAATTTATTTTTATTTTTTTGTCAATAATTGGGAGAATATCTGCATGAAAAAACTTTGGTAGCACTTTATTTTATAGTGTATTCGCTATAGTTATATATACTATAGTAATAACAGAGTTTGTTACATAGCCAGGGACGGATTGACAATCTGTGCGTTCTGGAAAAGTCCAGAACGGCCGTCCAACCGAGGGCCGTCATCCGGCCGTCAAAAAAAAAAGAAGAAAAAATTTCTAATACGCAATACGAACAGCCAATAGCAGGGGCACTACTACGTGCAAAAAACGTATAAAAGAAGAGTCGGCCTAGCCAGTTTGGGATTGGTCCCCGGATTGCCGGACTCAAATCGCCGGCAGAATGGCTAGCAGAAAACGTTAGGAGAAAGGTAGATGAGAAAAAGTTAAAGAAAAGAGGGCCAAGTCTCTCGAGACTGATGCAGCATAGTGTAAAAAGCTCACAAAGCTCCACGGCCTCGTCATGATGAGGAGGGACAGACAGAGTTAACTTCACACCAGCAAGAGGTCCTGGGAAGTGCCAGTAGTAGTAGGACACATAATAATTCACTGCCTTTATCCCTATCTTAGCGAATTGCATAGTCAGCTAGTTATCAACATGGGTGTGCAGATTCAGATTCAGATTTACTTTATTTGGCACACAACCAGATACACAAGTGCAACAGTAGGTGCAATGCTTTCTTAGGTGCTATTCCAAGCAAAATAGTAACATGACACAAGACATATGACAACAAAAACACAACTGTATACACAAGTGCAACAGTAGGTATTCTTACTCCGTTCCAACAGCAAAGTGACAAGACATGGGACATCGATGACCAAGACAACATAATCAGCTAAGGGGTTCACACCAAGGCAGCCTTCAATTGGCGCCATCTTTGAACCAGAATATAGAAAGCAGATTCACAAGCATACATATGCAACAAAACATAACATAGCATGAAACAGTACACGTGGTCACGTGCTGGGATTTTGTGTGGGAGTATGAAGGCAAGGGGAGAGAAGAGAGAGAGATTGTGAGAGGCAGACGGATGGAGGGGGGCTGGGATGGGGAGGGTTATGTATGGTGTGAATAAGAGTCAGTGATGTGTGGTGTGAGTGTGAGAATGTCAGCCAAAACTTCAGATGTTTTCAGAGTTCAGTTCAATGGCTTGTCCTTGAAGAGAGATAAGGCAGTGCACAGGAGTGATAGCAAGAAACCGTCTGACAGGCTGACCTCCCAACCGAGAGAGCTAGAAGGGGAGAAGTTACTTTTTAATTTGTATTAATCCATTTTTCTGATCTTGGTAATTTGTCCGGATCATAATTAATCAAACCATTCTGATCCTCAGCGTTCTTGGCGAACCGGTTCATGCAGTGACTTAGACATTTCATCCAGCTTCGCAGTCAGACCGGTCAGAGTCCGTAAAAGTTCACCAGCCTGACCCCCGATGGAGCCCACTCTTGCCTGCGCATCCGCAGTCCTGACTGAGATGTTACGGTTCAGTTCATCAATCATTATCACTCTCTGATCTAATACCTTCAGTCGGTCACACACATCCCCGAAGTGCCCGTTAATTTCCGCAGACAGCGGCTGGGTGAATTTACTGGCAGCTGTCTTACCAATCTTCCGATAGGTCAGGGCAATCCCAAGGCCGAGGAATAGGGACCCCACTATCACAATTCCAATTATGAATAAATCTTCCACGTCCTCCACGGACAGAGCTTCTAGACACACGGTTTGCCAGGTGTTCCAGGCGCCCATCGTAGCCCGCAGCGAAGGTCCCGTCCCGGGCAGGTGGGTTCTCCCGAGCACCCTTTCTTAGTGAAAAATCTTGTCAATCGCGCTGAGGACCAGTTAATCAATTCCATTTCAGTATTCTCAGGAGCCCAGCCAAGCAGGAGTTTGGAAAAAGACCAAAGGACAAAGCGCAAGAGCAAGAGCGGAGCAGAGAGAAAACACGCCTGCCTCTATGAGTACAGGAAGTTGGAGTGGAACGGTACATTTGTATTCGTTTTAACCGAATCGGCACAGGCGGCACGGCTCGGTGCATGAAACACGGAGAATACACAATAATAAAAAATAAAAACGATTCCGAGATCGAACAGTGGAAACATAAAAATACTCTGTCATTTTTTTCATACAGGAAATCATAAAAACTGCAAAGTGTTTGCTTATATTTGTGTGCAAAGTGTTTGCATATGTGTATTCAAGTAATTGTACAGGGGTTGGACGATGAAACACCTGGTTTTAGACCACAAAAAATTTATTAGTATGGTGAATGGCCTCCTTTTGCGCCAATACAGCATACATTTGTCTTGGAATGACAGATACAAGTCCTTCACAGTGGCCAGAGGGACTTTGCAGAACAGTGGCCAGGTCACTATGTGATGCTGGTGGAGGGAAACATTTTCTGATTTGCTCCTCCAAAATAAATGGCTCAAAAATATTTAGATCTGGTGATTGTGAAGGCCATGGGAGATGTTCAACTTCACTTTCATGTTCATCGAACCATTCTGTCACAAGTCTTGCTTTGTGTATTGGTTCATTCTCATGCTGATACACGGTACCCCTTATTATGGTACAATGTTTGTTTAGGTGCACATGGTCCTCCAGAATGGTTCGGTAGTTGTTGCCAGTGACATGCCTGGGAAAGCAATGATATTGCAGCCCAAACCATCACTGATCCACCCAATGCTACATTCTGGGTACACAACAGTCCAGGTCTCAAGCCTCTTTCGGCTTCTCCACATCGTAACTCGTGTGGGAATGTGGGAAAGACAGTGAAGGTTGACTTTACAATAAATGTTTCACTGATACGTCTCCCATGTTGTCTGGATTCCATTGTTTATGTACTGATGTGCTATTTGCTTGAGGAACTCAAATCAGTGAAGAGTTGCAAGTCCAAATGTGAATCTTCTAAGAAAGTCCCAACAGAGTTAAATGACCACAGGATGAGAAACACAAAGTGAACTTGCTCTTACTTTCTGGCTTTTTGGCTTCCCATCTAATTTGTATCAGTTGGTTGACATTTGTGGTACCATTTACATTTGATCACTCTTTATTTCCTCTTTCCCTCTCTTAACTGCCTCTCTACGCAACTGGAATGAGGTATAGGTGGAACTGAATAGAAGAACATCGCTCTAATCTTTTGAAGATGTGTTTGAGCTGCAGGCCTTGTGTCAGATTGTAAGTGAAGGGAAGTGTGTGAACCGCACAAGGGAGGAAACCGCAGATTGTGCGGTTCTGAGTGCAGAGCGTGATCGAGCCACACAGCTTTAGGCGGAGTGTGTTGGAGACTGCTAATAGATCTTTATTAATCCAGAGCAGCAAAGCTTAAAATAGCCTTTTAAAGTCCAATTTTGAAGCCCACTATGTGTAAAGAAAACTTTATCGCTGCTGCTGAACTTCAAAGGGTCCCGCTCAAGCGTGTTTAAAGCATGTGAACTGAGATCACTGATAACAAACGTTCCTGTGTGTCACAGAGTGATTGGGTTGATAGTACGAGGTTTGGAAACAGCAGGTTACTGCTAGTTTAACCACACAATTATTCATCTGATTAGATACGCTGTGATATGGTACATAGGAGGATAACTGATGAAGATCATCACAGCAATCATAGCAGGGTGAGATGAGGATGAATTTCCATCCAGGCTAGATAGATGGTTTAATATAGTCTCAGCCTTAGACGTCAAATCCATGGACCGTTGGTCTCCAAGAGTTTTACATGGTGGTAAGCTATTATAGGGACATCAACTTTACATTATCACACACCTAAACATGATAAACAAAACAAACTGTTATTGCTGGTTGCTTTACATTTCAGTCAGGGAGCCTCTTGGGCAGTCCTTGGCCAAAGAAAGCTGCCATAGGGTTCAGGGCTTCTGCCATCAAGGTTTGGCTACACCAACAGTCGTGCTTAAATTATGTTAGTTGGTGGATATTTTATACCAAAATAAGGCTTAAAATTTATTTCACAGTTACACATTAGGCTACATGTACTTACTATAACAGTACATGTTTCCACTTTATATAAACTCTTTCCCCACCAGTGTTTTTAATTTAATTTTTTTTACTTTTATTCTAGCTTCATGCATTCTTTTAAAGCAAAACTTGAATGTGGGTAAGTTTTATAAGAAAAAAACATCATCGACATTTTTACAAAAAGCTAAGAAAAGCAGGTTGCACTTCATTTTACAGTATGTGCACCTATGTGTACTCACCTAAGAAAGTACTACATAATAAGGCAACTACATAGGTTAGGGTATATGTAGGGGTAAGTTCAGGGTAAGTACCTAGTTATTACCCAGTTATTGTAATTACTATAATAAGTATATAGTATGTAGTGTACTGTACATAGGAAACAGGAATATAAAATAAAGTGATACCAAAAATCATGTTTTTGTCAAAGACTACAGCTTCTGCTTTTATCGCTTGTTTCTGCTTCTTTATTGTTCTTACACCTGTTCTCTTCATGTCTCGGCAGAGAGAAGGACTAATTATCCTTCAAAACAGACTGCAAACTTCATTTCTGCCTCCATTTGATTAGCAATGCCCAACTTCCTACGATCCAATCAATTCCCAGGACAAATTTTTTTTTCTCTGTCCAGATGCCATTTCATTCTCATTTTAAGGAAGAAAAGACTCCAGTAACTTCCATTTCATGCCGAAATTAAGTGTCTTTAAAAAATATTTGGAACGGTCCCTCCATATAGAGGAAAGAAAAAAAAGAAAACTGGTTGCGGAAATAATCCATGTTACAAAAATAAAACAAAGAAAATATTTCAAAATGTGACATTAACGGACTGATACAGTATATACAGAGCCAGATGCCTGGACTCTTTTCACCAAGGAAACAGTTGGTTCACAGTTCATTCAAGACCTCACCTTACCTATTACCATTCAGGCCACAGTCCATTCAAAGTTATGAACAGTTTTTGTCCAAGTGCCATAAAATAATTAAACTCATAATTATTTAAGGGACTGTGTAATACATTGGACTGTTCAATACATATTAAACATAGGATTGTGCAATATGCTTTCTACTGCTAATTTATTTATCTATTCTTGCCACTATGTCTAGTTTGCTTTTTGTGTTACTTTTACTCTGTTTTTATTTCTGCTTGTTGTGTGTTACTTTTACCACAAGGAGTTGCATTTGAATTAGTTTCACAGCACTGCACTGACAATAAAGGCATTCCAAGTTGAGTTTGCTGGGGGGATAATTGAGAATTAATGCGGTAAAGCCTCAATCTCGCTATGTTTAGATATGATTGGATATGATTGGTTTTTGTGATAAATCCAGCCTCTAGTTTTCATGCATGTTCTGCTTATGCAAATTGGTCTGACTCTGAACGAACAAAATAATGGCATTAATGGAAAGACTAATTAAAAAGTAAACAACTCACCCACATAGATATCACCCCTTTGTCACATCAAAATCAAACTTGAATCAGAAAATATGACTGGAGGGCAGGGGTCACAGTCACAGTGTCTGTGATCAGTGTTTAAGGAGCTTGATGACTGATGATCTGAAATAAGTTGACTATTAAAATGCACATTTGATTTATAAAAAATAAATAAATAAATAAAAAACACTGAGGACTTTCGTCCTCATTTCAGACTGTATGCCACTGACAACTGTGTACTGACATTTAAATGAATCATTTGATACAATGCACTTATTATGTATATACATGTTTTATATTTTACTTATATTCAAAACAATTCCTGCATGTTACATCTGTAATTGATTTATGTAATTACTTCTGTAATGACACTGCTGACCCTTCCCTTTCCTTAATCCACCCTTAAACCTACCCATACCACCAAAACTGATCCTAACCTTGCAAAGTGTTTTGCAATATACTTCAAGACAACACAATTATCTTAATGTAAATACATATTATTCAGAGGCACCTAATAAAGTGTGACCCTGTAAATTATGCATAATTATGCAAGTAACCCTAAACAAAACTCTAGACTTAACACGTACTATATAGTAATGTAGTTAATTAATATTACTCAGTACCTTGTGTAATTACACCATAACAAAGACACCTTAAAATGAAGTGCAACCAAAGAGAAATCCCAATGCCTTTTTTTTCCCAATGTTTTTATTTTATTTTTATTTTTTTATTCTGTCACCTGATGAAGTTTTGGTTCCTTGCCACAGTCGCCATTGGCTTTTGGCTTGCTTAGTTGGGGACACGTAATATTCAACAATATTATTGATCTGCCTGCATTGACACAATTGACCTGAACTGGATGATAACATCACTGTTTTCTCACTGTTTGAGCGGCTGTATACATAAATTAACTAAATTAATAACTATTTTACAACATAAATGAACCATTGCTGAATTTACTTAAGATGGACTATGACAATGTTTTCTTCTAGAGCTGCTGTACAGCTGAAACAAACTTTGTTGCATTATTTTCCTGTTATCACTGTAAAGCTGCTTTGAAGCAATCTGTATTGTAAATAGCGCAGGTAAAAAATTACTGGTATTGCCATCCTTGTGTTATATTGTTCCCTATAACGGAATACCAGGACCCCCCACACACGCACACAGATAGAGCATGTTGATGATGTTTGCCAGCCTGCAGCACAGGTGCTCACCGCAGTGAACGCACTGATGAGCGGACTGTAGTAATGGGGTGGTGCCCGTGATCACACTAGGTGGTCCACATTAAATACAGCGGTGAGAGCTGAGCCTGACACAAACCCTGCAGCACAGCTCAACTGACCGCTCATTTAACCCATTGATAGATTCTTCTGCACTTCCAGATAATAAGAAGCTTGTGGGCTTGTGAGCTTCATCTCCTCTAAATTTATCATACGCTAGTCACATTACAGGCCTTTACCAGTGGAAGGGTCTCCTTTAATTGTGAACCGGCCCCCTCCTATGTAACAAGTTACCTGTCGACACAGCATTTCTCAGACCCACAGAGAGAGAGAGAGAGAGAGAGAGAGAGAGAGAGAGAGAGAGAGAGAGAGAGAGAGAGAGAGAGAGAGAGAGAGAGAGAGAGAGAGAGAGAGAGAGATTTCTCTAAAGAATGCCACGACACTAGGGAAGACATGTCAAGCCATCCACCAGGTAGGCAAGGTGGCCTGTCAGATAGAAATATTCCCCAGGTAGGACTAATGGTTTAATATTAGCACCAGAGATAAGTTGATATGGAAGAAGATTTGCAGCATGTGACACTAGATGGCACTATTGGTCCAGAGAGTATTGTGTCTGCACAGACTCAGTGATGTAATCCACCATAATAGAATGTAAACAAATAAAAAAAATGCTGATTTTTTTTTTTTTGGAAGTAGCTATCAGCTTCATAAGAAAAAAGCTGCTGGCTATTTGTGAGAGGTCAGGGCACAAATAAATATAAATTACTGCTATATCACTTGCTAAATTGCAAGTCAATAAGGATTAAATCCATTAAGTTTTGTTTCTGCATCTGTACAAAATAAATACATTTAAACAAATAATTCAGCAACCATTGCAATCTCTGAAAATGCCGCTAAATCAGCTGACTTGGCGACTTTGTAATTTATGAATGGATGTTTTTAGGTTATTTATGAGACATCTCTTCTCCTCACCAATGCTGCATTTATTTAATCAAAAACACAGTAAAAAGAGTAATATTACGAAAAATTATTTTAATTTAAAATGTTTTCTATGTGATACATGTAATTTATTCCTATGATGGCAAAACTGAATTTTCAGCACCATTAATCCAGCATATTAGAAATCATTCCAATATGCTGATTTGCTGCTCAAAAATTATTTCTTATTATTATCAATGTTGAAAACAGTTGAGTTGCTTCATATTGTTGTGGAAACCATGATCTTTTTTTCAGGATCCTTTAAAGAATAGAAAGTTAAAACAAACAGCATTTACGTGAGATAGAAATTTTGTAATGTTGTAAATATATTTTCTGTCACTTTTCTGTCCTTGAATTGAGCCAAAAAACAAAACAAAAAAACCCTACTAACCTCAAACTTTTGATTGTTAATGTTTATGTACAATCTAGTGATGCAATATCTAAAAGAAACAACTTTTCCAAATGTGGTCAGAGCAGATTTCTTGAGGCCAAATACTTTTCAGAGGCACATTTTTCCCACATTTGGAGACGTCCTATCTACTTCCAGCATAGGGGGATACACAGCCAATTTACAGAGTAACATGACCAGAGACAAGAAAATCATTACCACAAGATTCATATCGATAGCTGTTCTTTAATGCTCAGAGACCAAAGTTTAGCCTTAAAGTCCTGCAGCAAAAGACTCAAGGATAGATCAATGTCAACAAACCGGGAATGGCAGTCCGACCCTCTAAACGAGCAGAGCTTCAGGCGTGTAGTCATATTGTGATGTCTGGCTGGTATGGTTTCATTTCATGAATTCTTTAATGTGCTAAGTCCAAATGGTCCCAAATGTCCCCTATTGCTTGGCAGTCTAAAATAATTGAGGAGTTTTCCATCAGGTTTCTCTCAAAATTACATCCTCTTTTTCTGGGCTTTCATGGCTTTCAGGCCAAAAAGCTCTGGTCCGATGATGGAGCTGCGTACGACCGTAATCTACAGATGTAGCGGAAAATGGCCCCCCGGAGAAAACAGCCCCTGCCTCCAACATCATTTATCCTGCTGTCCAATCACCATGCTCATAGATCAATATTACAACCCAATAGAATGAGAAAGTAGAAAAAGTCAACATGTTAAATGTGCGCTAAAAGAAAGCCGTTTAGGCCTGTGTTGAAGTTTGTTTGGGCTCATGATCTGAAGATACAGATGCTGGAATAAAGCTGCACAGTAAATGTTGCGCTTACAAAATATGTGCTAAGAATGTTTTATTTTTTAATTTATTTTTTTCAGAGAAACTTTGTGTAAAGAGTTATGTTAGGACAATCATCCACAAAGTCAAATAATAGGACTCTACCTATATAAAATATCTCATTAGAGAACATGGAAGGTGAAAGAAATTATTCACATAAAAAAAGGTACATAGAAATGAATTACCAGAATTACATGGAATATGTAACTTGTACTCCCAGCATAACACGTACAGTGACTATCTACTTCTGACTCACAGACTTGTGAGGTGGATTTGGTGGTTGACAGTGGGTCACAGTGACATCTCAGGTTACTCGAGAAACATTTGTTCTCTGAATAGGGAATGAGACGCTGCGTGGTGTCGTAATGGGGAACGCCCTCTGGGTGTGCCCATTGTCTGAAGCCCTTATAGAATCACGCCAATTCATTGGCCGATGGCAGGGGCGCCACCCCAACGCTCTACATCATCATATTATACTGGTTTGCGCGCCATCTTCTCCTCTGATTTCCCTGCCAAAAAAGACGGCTTGTTGGCAGTGTTGGGAGCTTGGCAGCGTGCAGCATCTCGTTCCCTATTCAGAGAACAAAGGTTACCCGAGTAACCTGAGACGTTCTCTTTCATAGGTTCACTCAACGCTGCGTGGTGACACAATGGGGAATGTTATACCACACACGCCAAGCTTAAGTGCTTCCGCATCTGGCACAAAATGCCAGGGTAACCTGAATGGCTGGATTAAGCTGACAGAACATACAAACCCGGAGCCATGTCAAGATCCAAACTGTAAAATCTGACAAAAGTGGAAATCTGGAACGAGAAATAGGTGCGTCCAGAAGGAAGACCTTTTCCTTATCACAGATTTCAGTGAGGTAGAGTCACAGCCCCAAAGGTTCAGCAGCCACTGATCCAACGGCGCTGTGTGCTTAGTGGCCGGAATAACCATGCTCCACAGAACCAACAAGGTTGGTGAAGTCAGCGGTGGAGAAAGGCTGCTTCCAGGATCTGGAAATCTCATTATATAGATCACTGAAAAATGGCAGCTTTCTTCATGCTGGATGAGCACTAGGGCCACTCAGAAATCTCTCATCGAGTCTGGAAGACTGTGACTCACGGGTTCGTCTGGCCAGTCGTTCGCGAGTTTCTCAGTAGCGCGCAAAAGCACATCTATGAGTTCAGAGTAGGCTGCAGAAGGCCACGCTTCCTGGCCGCTAGGCAGGAGAGCGTCATTAATAGAAACAGGTCCGAAATCCTCATAGTCGGTCACTGTAGTGAACACAACATCTCCTAGGCCGAAAGAGATCACATCGCGTGCTTCCGGGCTAGGCATTAGATAATCATGCGAGTATTCGACTGGCAAAACCCAGTGTGCGCGCTCAGGAGAGGGAGGGAGAGAAGGGGGAGGCCCGCCTGCTCGCATTCGATGTCCTTGAGCTCAACATCCAAACCCCAGGCCGCATATCTGAGAGAGGCCTCGGCTGCTTCGGGCGCGCAGCGGGGAAAAATGGATGACTCCTTCTCAAAAACCACGAGCCTCGAGCGGAGGGTTTTGAGAAGGAGATTGTCACAAAATCTGCATTTAGAAATGCCCTGAACCGCCTCGCGCGTGTGTGTAAAACCCAAACATTTAACACACTTACCGTGCGGGTCTTCACTCAAGATAAAGCGAGTGCATTGCGGTGGACAATGAAGAAACTCCATTGCACTTCACAAGAACACTACTTCTGACTCACAGACTTGTGAGGTGGATTTGGTGGTTGACAGTGGGTCACAGTGACTGTGCACTTATGCATGCCATTTCAGTAACGCCATGCTGTCGCAACCCACAGCCAGGCAAATGTCCAAATTACAGTGGTTGGATATTTGTCATTGAACATTTCTCTACATATCGACTGAGTTCCTGTCATGTTCTCCATTGTGGATAAAGAGACACCAATTGGAGGAATGCTCCTAATGTCTGCACTGCATGTGAGAATTGAAAAGTCCTGCCTCCTAATGCCCTTCTCCTGTGCCAGTCTGAGTCAGCTGATTTTGGATGTGCTAAAAACATCTCAGGTTACTCGAGAAACATTTGTTCTCTGAATAGGGAATGAGACGCTGCGTGGTGTCGTAATGGGGAACGCCCTCTGGGTGTGCCCATTGTCTGAAGCCCTTATAGAATCACGCCAATTCATTGGCCGATGGCAGGGGCGCCACCCCAACGCTCTACATCATCATATTATACTGGTTTGCGCGCCATCTTCTCCTCGGATTTCTCTGCCAAAAAAGACGGCTTGTCGGCAGTGTTGGGAGCTTGGCAGCGTACGCAGCATCTCGTTCCCTATTCAGAGAACAAAGGTTACCCGAGTAACCTGAGACGTTCTCTTTCATAGGTTCACTCAACGCTGCGTGGTGACACAATGGGGAATGTTATACCACACACGCCAAGCTTAAGTGCTTCCGCATCTGGCACAAAATGCCAGGGTAACCTGAATGGCTGGATTAAGCTAACAGAACATGCAAACCCAGAGCCAAGTCAAGATCCAAACTGTAAAATCTGACAAAAGTGTGCGGGGAGGACCAACCTCAGGCACCTAACCCCTCTAATAAAGGATGAAACCAACCTCTGTTTCCAAAAGAACTTCGTCCAGCTCCCTGTGAGCGGCAATAGCAGCGACATACACCCTAAGCGTGGTTGCTGCAAGAACTCCAGCACTGAGCCCACAGGGCAGTCAACTGGATTCACTGTGTGAACTGAGCACCAAACCCATTTAGAGGAATAGAGCTTTCTCATGGAGGAAGCTCTTGCATTAGCAATGGTCTCCTGAACATCCGCAGGAAGACCGGCACTCAAGAACGACGGCCCAAATCTCGGGACGAGGATGCCAAATCCTGCCCTGAAGCTGGGACAGCAGGTCTTCTCTGACTGGAATCTCCCAGGGAGGGGAGTCCAGAAGAAGGACCAACTCCGAGAACCACGTCTGGGATGGCCAGAACGGCACTACAAGCAGGAGACTGACTCCGCTCTCTCTCAATCTGTACAGAACCGTTGGAATCTACTTGATGGGCGGAAATGCATAGACCTTCAACCTCGGCCAAGGATGAGCAAACGCATCCCATCCCAGCGGCACTGGAGGGCTCAGGGAGAACCTCCGCCCTGCCAAACCTCTCCCAAATCTGGGCTATTGTTAGCGGGTTCAACATCCATTCCCCTGATCTGAGTTTCTGCCTCTACAGGTATTTGCCCTGGGCCCACAGGAGATGACATGCATGCCCGTCTACATGAGAGACCACCACCTTGTTGTCTGTTCTGACAATGACATGATGCCCCTTGAGAAAAGGGTGATGTGCCGAAGGCTCAAAATGAAAATTTCAAAATGAAGCTCAGGCTAGAGCTTCTCCAGTCCAGACTCCACATGCTGGCCTGCCTTCGAACACCGCACCCGATAGTCAGCAGAAGCCTTCGAAATGCACTGGGCGGCGAATGTGACGGACTGGGCTGGGAGAGCGGCTGCAGGCCGGGCAGAAATGCTTGCACGGTCTGACCCAGTCCCGAAAGTCAGACGCAGCTGATCCAACGGCGCTGTGTGCTTAGTGGCCGGAATAACCATGCTCCACAGAACCAACAAGGTTGGTGAAGTCAGCGGTGGAGAAAGGCTGCTTCCAGGATCTGGAAATCTCATTATGCTGATCGCTGAAAAATGGCAGCTTTCTTCATGCTGGATGAGGGCTAGGGCCACTCAGAAATCTCTCATCGAATCTGGAAGACTGTGACTCACGGGTTCTTCTGGCCAGTCGTTCGCGAGTTTCTCAGTAGCGCACAAAAGCACATCTATGAGTTCAGAGTAGGCTGCAGAAGGCCACGCTTCCTGGCCGCTAGGCAGGAGAGCGTCATTAATAGAAACAGGTCCGAAATCCTCATAGTCGGACACTGTAGTGAACACAACATCTCCTAGGCCGAAAGAGATCACATCGCGTGCTTCCGGGCTAGGCATTAGATAATCATGCGAGTATTCGACTGGCAAAGAGAAGGGAGGGAGAGAAGGTGGAGGCCCGCCTGCTCGCATTCGATGTCCTTGAGCTCAACATCCAAATCCCAGGCCGCGTATCCGAGAGAGGCCTCGGCCGCTTCGGGCAAGCAGCGGGGAAAAATGGATGACTCCTTCTCAAAAACCACGAGCCTCGAGCGGAGGGTTTTGAGAAGGAGATTGTCACAAAATCTGCATTTAGAAATGCCCTGAACCGCCTCGCGCGAGTGTGTAAAACCCAAACATTTAACACACTTACCGTGCGGGTCTTCACTCAAGATAAAGCGAGTGCATGGCGGTGGACAATGACGAAACTCCATTGCACTTCACAAGAAGGAGAACAAAGTTCTATTTATCCGTAGTCACAGTAGTGCTGAAGGTGAAAGATGCTCAAATCCAGTTTAGTTTAGGGCCAGAAAAATCGCAACGAAGGGAGCGATGCTACCGCTTTGTGAAGGCAGAGAAATCTGAGGAGAAGATGGCGCACGCGCCAGTATAATATGACGAAGTAGAGTGTTGGGGCCGCGCCCGCGCCATCAGCCAATGAATTGCCATGTTTCTATAAGGGCTTCAGACAATCGGCACACCCAGAAGGCGTTCCCCATTGCGTCACCACTCAGCGTTGAGTGAACCTGTGAATGAGAACGTTATACATGTGTAAAGTTTTACATGCGTAAACTTTGCAGTTTCCCACTCTATTTTCATAGTATTTTGTCAGAGGAAATCGCAACCAATTGGCGTAATAAAACGCATCTACATGCATGGGTGTCACCAATTGTTGTTACGCAGAAAAAGCCAGGTGAAATTAGGATGTGTGTTGACCTCAGAGAGCCAAATAAAGCAGTGATCGTGGACTCTTTTCCATTGCCACACATGAATGAACTACTCTCTGCTCTAAAAGCAATTTTCTCTTCCATCGAATCTGACTAATGTTTACTACCAAGTGCCACAGCATGAGGACAGTTGTGACCTCACGGCCCTTATTACTCACGACAGACTGTTCCGTTTTTGTCATGTTACTTAAGGATTGGCTTCAGCACCCACTGCATTTCAAAAGAAGGTTTAGTGCATCAAAATGATTACCGATACAGCTGATGGAAATGCCAATTATCGATAAACGTCGGCACAATCTTTTTCCGTTTAACTTTAGCACATAAATTCTATATCAAAACTTCAAATGTCACAAAAACTATAGTTTGAAAACTTTTTGTCAAGAAAAAGGGCTTTAATGCAAATAAATGTGGTGTCACATGACAGAATTAGCCTACAGCGTAGTTTCTCCGTGGTTCAAAGGTTCAATAAATTTAATATAGCCTATACATATTATTCAAATGAATTTAATTATTTTATTACTATTGGTTAGAATCAGACGTGCTACCTCTCAAACATCATCCTTAATTTTGTTTTTTACAATCTAATAAAACTCAAGAATAATCAGAAAAACTTCAGAAAAATAGCTAAATGCACCCATTTCTGAATATTGCTTGATCAATTATTGATTTAAACAGTGTTTATATAGTAAAAAAAGACAAACAAAAAAACATGACACTTGTTTATGCGACTCCATTTTTTTACGGACGACATCATTACGCACACCATTTTATCAGTAAAAGTCAGGATGGATGGAAACAGGCTGAAGACAGCTAATTGCACAATTTTTTTAATGCATATACACTTGGTCAATAACAAAACAGTGGAAAAAGTGGATGGAAACTTGGCTATTGACTAGAAGCTGCTGGCTTACAGCTCAAAAAAAGTGTTGTACTGCTTTCTTAGGTCATACTGTTTCAGCCGAGGGTCTTCTTCCTGATGAATCATGTGTACTGGCGATTCTCAATGCCCTGCACATTCTGATGCAGCTACTTTGACGCTTCCTGGGAGCCATACTTTCTCAGGTCAGCCCGGATGGCATTGAACAAACTGTAGCCTTTGTATCACGTATGCTGTCTACTGCTGATGGCCAATATGCCACGATGGAAAAGAAAGCACTAGCATTCGTGTGGACTGTTGAGAGGTGGTATACGTAAAATATCTGTGGGTGTCACAATTCACCAGTGTGAGTGCCCGTGATCACCACCAGAGGGCACTCCAACCCAGACTATCATTCTATCATAGACTACATTACCCATAATCCTTTGCCCTGACTCGTTAGCACTCAC
This sequence comes from Gobiocypris rarus, assembly GCA_023029165.1. Lineage (NCBI taxonomy): Eukaryota > Metazoa > Chordata > Actinopteri > Cypriniformes > Gobionidae > Gobiocypris > Gobiocypris rarus. The sequence goes on from CM040926.1 coordinate 9,134,938, forward strand.
TGTTTATACCTGTGTCTCATTACCTATTTATACCATGTTCACTCTGTCATTCACTGCGAAGTCTTGTTCTGTAACGTAACTGCTCTGAGACTTAAAGGTTGGAGATCTAACTGCAGCTTTAATGAAGTGTAATCCACAATCGTAGTCAAAACAGGCAAAAGGTCATACACAAGCAAGCAGTCCAAACAGGCAAACAAGACAGGAGAAACAGGCAAACCGGTAATCCACGGAACAGGCAAGAAATCCATTACCAAGAGACATGAAGCCAGGGAAATGCTCAGAAATGCACGTCTTATGTCATTTCATTTTGATGTGGTGCACAGTGTTTTGAGTAAAGCATTACAAAAGTAATGCCATTACAGTAATATATTACTTTTTGCTGTAATGCAGTAATATAACACATTACTTATACAATTTTAAGTAATATTATACCTGTTACAATCTTAGTAACGCACATTATAACAACACATTTGAACCCAAAAATATGTGTTGTTAGTGTTTTTTTTTGGTTTTTTTTGTGAAGAATTTACCAACACTGCAAGTCATTCCAGCCCCAGAGAACAAAAAACAAAAAATTGGTAAAATATTATGTCTATTTTCTGGAATTCAATGGTTGAGGTGACTGCAGAGATGGATTCTACATTTGTAATGGACATACTCTCATTATTTTCAAGACAAGAATGTAATTGTCAAATGCAATCTATGTGTAACACACAGGGAACACTCTACATCGAGAAATAGCACAAGCAAATTGATGGAACACATCGTTTTTCAAATTTTATGTTTCTGACAGTGATTGTTAATTATTGTATTGCGCCATTCGCCTTCCTACACAGTCATTATGTTATACCACATTGCCCTCCACTGGATGTATAATGATCCTTAATAAACTTCATTTTAGCATTTTAGAATGTCTAGTCATACTTCTGTGTTTATTTTGGTGAAAGTAACCAAAAGTAATGCAAAGGTAGTGCAATGCATTACAATTTGGAGATGTGTAACTAATTACTTTCAATCGACAGTAACTAGTATTATATAGCTAAAGTAGTACACTTTTGGTATACCAAACATCAAACACAGATTTCTAATCTTTAGTAGGAGGGAGGTTGGCCTCCTTCACCCAAGGGACTGGACATTCTAGTAACATTTGAGCAGGGATGAGGAAGGGCTAGAATCCTAGTGCGAGCACAGGTTTATATGAAAAAAAACACAAACAGAGATTACGAATCAGGAACATAATCTACAAAAAGAAGCCAGGAGAGCAGAAACTTGGAGCACACATACAGGAACAACAACCAACAAAAACAACTGAAACACAGTGGTTTAAATACACAAGGAAATCAAGGGGTAACAAGGGACAGGTGTAGGCAATGAGTGGCCATTGTTACAGAAGTGCGTTTCCACCGCAGAAACTTTCCCAAGGAACTAGGAACTTTGGGGTGGAACTCTGTGTTTATTGACCGTAGGGTCCCCCCTCAGAAAGTCCCTGCTTTTCAATTTAATTCAAAATTGTTTGTTTGCTCTGCCCATTTCACCACGGACAATTTTTCTAACCTGGGACAATATCAAGCAGTCTACGCTCAGTGTCTAAAACTGAAGAAAGGGACAATTCCAACTATATTCCTGCAAACAGTAAGTTGTGTTTTTATCCACTTATTGACTATCTAAACAATTTCTGATTAAATTGAAAGTTTCTTAGACAGCATTGTCTAGATAATGCAAAATGCTAGTACAGTAACAATAGGTAACTCCAAGTACCATACTTAACTAAATAGTGTGTCTAATGACAAAGGTTAATATTATTTCCTGCCAGTGTTGTCATAAATTACAAAATACAACCGTATGTCGTTGCCTACTATGTTAGTTTATTTGCTTACAGATAGCTCACTCGATCCTTCTAGCAACGTCACCTTCTCCACCATATAAGGTAAAACAATAGTCATTTGACAAGGCTTCTATTCATTTTGTTAAACATATATATTTATATTTTTGAGAACTGAAGTATGATGTGTTTGCTTGTATTTCAGAGTACATCACAGTCACTGCATACATTGTGACTATATAAACATGCAATATCGTTGGCGAAAAAAGAAGAGTATAAAATGTAGCTTAAAAAATAAAAACTTGAACAAAAAGCACTGGTTTTGGTTTTGTTGTGCTTGCAGTTGCCAGAGTTCAGTCATTTTAATCCCCCAATCAGATCTTTTCTGTGAAAAGAACACGTATTCTATCCGGTGTTTTACCTAAACAGGTGCAATCTGGCAACCATACTCTCTCTCTCTGACCTGTGCTTGTCTTGTGTATGTGAGTATGCAAATGTACTATTGTGTATGTGGCCGTGCAAATGTACTGTCTAACAGTATGTAAATCGACCTTGAGCTTTGGAAAGGCGCTATATAAATAAAACTTCTTCTTCTTCTTCTTCTTCTCTCGTGCAGTGATCTGAAAACACCAAAAAACAAGTAAGCTGCATTTTAGCGATCTCCATTTGAGATGTTCTGCTTAAAGTGTCATTCAGTCAGCCGCTTGTGCTGTTTGTGATTGTGTTAGCTGAACAACTGCACTTGTGTGAGCTGGTGAAATAAGCCAGTCAGAGCAGATCTCATCATTAATATTCATGACCCTTCCAAATAAAGCAAAAACAGAGCATTACAGCCTATAGGCACAATTTCTGGGGTTGTAAATACTGTATCTGGACAATTTTGCCCTTTAATAAGCCACATACACTCAATGTAGATATCAGAGAACAATTTAAAATATTGTTTCAAATCATTCTAGGGCACCTTTAACTATATAGTTTATATGTCTATATATAAGTTGTGGTTATCCACTTACACCTTAAACATACCTGGGTATGTCACATAACCTGCTTTCTGGAATACCCCCTGGACAGAGAGTAGAACTAAAGGGCTTAAATGCACAGGAGATATAGTATACAGGTCCTTCTCAAAAAATTAGCATATTGTGATACAAGTTCATTATTTTCCATAATGTAATGAAAAAATTTAACTTTCATATATTTTAGATTCATTGCACACCAACTGAAATAGTTCAGGTCTTTTATTGTTTTAAAATCTCAAAAAATTAGCATATCATGAAAAGGTTCTCTAAACGAGCTATTAACCCAATCATCTGAATCAACTAATTAACTCTAAACACCTGCAAAAGATTCCTGAGGCTTTTAAAAACTCCCAGCCTGGTTCATTACTCAAAACCGCAATCATGGGTAAGACTGCCGACCTGACTGCTGTCCAGAAGGCCATCATTGACACCCTCAAGCGAGAGGGAAAGACACAGAAAGATATTTCTGAACGAATAGGCTTTTCCCAGAGTGCTGTATCAAGGCACCTCAGTGGGAAGTCTGTGGGAAGGAAAAAGTGTGGCAAAAAACGCTGCACAACAAGAAGAGGTGACCGGACCCTGAGGAAGATTGTGTAGAAGGACCGATTTCAGACCTTGGGGGACCTGCGGAAGCAGTGGACTGAGTCTGGAGTAGAAACATCCAGAGCCACCGTGCACAGGCGTGTGCAGGAAATGGGCTACAGGTGCCGCATTCCCCAGGCCAAGCCACTTTTGAACCAGAAACAGCAGCAGAAGCGCCTGACCTGGGCTACAGAGAAGCAGCACTGGACTGTCGCTCAAATTTTGCATGTCATTCGGAAATCAAGGTGCCAGAGTCTGGAGGAAGACTGGGGAGAAGGAAATGCCAAAATGCCTGAAGTCCAGTGTCAAGTACTGACAGTCAGTGATGGTCTGGGGTGCCATGTCAGCTGCTGGTGTTGGTCCACTGTGTTTTATCAAGGGCAGGGTCAATGCAGCTAGGTATCAGGAGATTTTGGAGCACTTTATGCTTCCATCTGCTGAAAAGCTTTATGGAGATGAAGATTTTGTTTTTTCAGCACGACCTGGCACCTGCTCACAGTGCCAAAACCACTGGTAAATGGTTTACTGACCATGGTATTACTGTGCTCAATTGGCCTGCAAACTCTCCTGACCTGAACCCCATAGAGAATCTGTGGGATATTGTGAAGAGAAAGTTGAGAGACGCAAGACCCAACACTCTGGATAGGCCGCTATCAAAGCATCCTGGGCCTCCATAACACCTCAGCATGCCACGCCGCATTTAAGCAGTCATTTCTGCAAAAGGATTCCCGACCAAGTATTAAGTGCATAACTCAATTCAGTGCAATGAATCTAAAATATATGAAAGTTTCATTTTTATCATTACATTATGGAAAATAATGAACTTTAATCACAATATGCAAATTTTTTGAGAAGGACCTGTAGTGTTCCATATTGAAAATATTAAAACTGAAAATTTTTCTCGCTCTGACTCTTGAATCAGTTGTTTTATATGAGCTGGTTGCATTATGTGCAATGTGTAAGAAAGTCAGTGCATGAAAATGCTGCCGGTGTAGGCAGCTCATTATGTTTTGGAATGGAGCCCATACTGTAAAAGTTTCACAAAGGGTCTGTAAAACAATGAAGGATCTCACAATTTTGCATATAAAATAATGTGGAAATTACAGCTTGAATTTAAATCCACAATATATTTTATAAAATGACTAAAGAATTGACAGGCACAAGATTTGGCAGAACATTGGCTCTCTTTTAAAATCAAATATGTAAAACACAAAGGTAATTCTCATTAACCAACCCATCATATTCCAGAATAACTAATCATTATGAAAGTCATAATGGGTTTTTAACAAATACACATGGCAACATTTCTCATCATTGATGGAAAAAGAAACAGCTGAATGTAAATCACACTGGAGCCCAGTCGTGTGCCTGTGTGAATGGTTTTTCAGGCCCTGCTATGAAGTTATTCGTGGCCTATGTGTTCTGGAGGATGAATGAGCCAGACAGCCACGATGCCCACAAGGGCTGAGAGATGGTGTTATTTTCAAGACGAATGGGCATCAGAGCTTTTAGGTACACAACAGAAATCCAATGAAAGGGAACATCGCATCATTTGATGAGGCACTCAGGGCGTCCCTGGGGAAATCGAGCCCCATGGCTATATGACAAATGTGTGTGAGCTGCAGTGATTTTAGAGCGACGCACATCGCCTGCGGTCTTGCACTCTTTTCGTCCTTGAAGATGGCTTTTCTGAAGTCCACTACTTCACTTGTACTCGGCTTTAACCTCTGGTCACGTTTTGAGGTATGTTGCATTTAGGAACTGACATGGTACAGCATGTGTCTATTAGGTTTCCTTCAATCGCAAATTATTCTGTGATGGTAAACAGTGCATTATGTGAATATTAGTGCTGAATGTCAGCATGTGCATTGCCGTTCACATCCATAGGCAATCATTTCCTCTGTTATCCTAGCAGAACTGCAGTTGTATTCATTTTATCAGTAACACTTTACATTTTTTTTTTTTTTAAACATTTTTTACTACATTTCAACATTTACACATTACTAAAATGAAACACTGCATCTGTTAATAGTTTTATGGACCTGGGCCAACATAAACTGTTAGCAATGAAATGTTTTTTTATTATTATTTTTTAAACAAATGTAAACAAAGATGAATAAATACTGCAACAAATGAATTGCTCATTGTTAACTAAAGTTAACTAATGGGAGCTTATTATAAAGTGTACCATTTTATCTTGAGGAAACCACCGTGTTTGAATCATGTAAGAAGTTTCAGGAGCCACACATCTCCTGTACTCAATAAACCTCAACACTTTAAATTCTCACTCTCTTGACTTGTTTTGCAGTTCGGTCCAGTGCACTGCTGCAGCTTACAGTGTCAGTCTATTTCATTTCTGAAGCAGGTTTTCAACCATTTACGAGAAAGTGACACCACATCCATTTTAACTGACAGCCAGCAAATAGCCCTCCAGTCTCCATTTACTTCCACTGGGACCTCAACTGAAAATAGCAGCAGAGCCTACATGCTGGACCTTCTTATGGCTGAAGTTTGAATAACTTGATATGTGTTTGTTTAAATGAGTTTACTCTTATTTCTGTTTGAAACTCAAAACAAAGTTTTACCAGTACAATCTTAATCTCTGCAGTGATAAACTGTGCATTATGGATGACGGCTAGGTTAATCTCACAACTGTACTTGCTGAGACATCTGTGTCAGTGCTAGTAGTTGGTTGATCTGTAAATCAAATACACTTTGTTTTTTATGAGACTAAGGGAAGTAATAGGGCCAATTGGTTGGTCGAATTTATAGACCTTATGAGCGAGAGCTAGCATGATATTCAATGCTTTTCCTCAAGGATGCAAGTGGCATCACTTTCTTTCTTTTTTTTCTTCTTTGTTTGGCCTCTTTGACCTGAACACTCTGCTGATTCCCCCTTCCATCTGCATAGTACTGTCATGAATATGAAACTATATATGAACTATATATACGTCTGACGTTTTTCTTTAAAATAAGCATTTTTGTAGGGCTCCTATGTATAGGCATCTACCTACGTATAGTCGAAACCTCCTCGAAACATAAGCAGTATAATGATGAGATTACCATTCGGCAGGCTTTGTCAGGATTTACTTAGACTTCCATTATGAAGAGCATCTGCTGAAGTCCTTGCGGTGCCCCAGTGGCTCAGAAATCCAACTTTACAGTGAGCAGGTGTCAGAATTTTATACAGATTGTATTTTTGTTCCATTTTCTGTGCACATTCCCTCTAATTCCTGGAATATTCTGTCACCTTAACCTGTGTCCTGTCCCTCATTTGAAATACAACAAATCCTGTGTCTATTTGAATGCGTAGCACTGATTCAACGGATTAATGGGAACAGTACTATACATGCAAAAATGACACTTTTGTCAACGTGCTCATGTTGTCCGGCAGGAGAATGTATGAGCTGCTCTCTTACATACAATGAAAGTGAATCGAGACTTAAAGGACAAAAAATAAATAAATATATAAAAGCATCATAAAAAGGATTTACAACTCATATGCTCAAGTCAATATCATTGTGTGAGGGACAGATCAAAATTTAAATCATGCCTTGAAAATATTGCATGACACCCGTAGTCACCCTCACAGAGGAAAAAAGCCAGATGGGTCATTCTACTAAACGCTTCCTTTTATATTCACATGGAAGTAAGAAAGTCATAAAGATTAGCATTTACATTTATGCATTTAGCAGACACTTTTATCCAAAGTGACTAATAAATGATGAACAAAAGCAATTTGTCACAGAGCCAACAATATTTGTGATTATGAGGCAAGCTAGAGAAAAAATGAAGGTGAGTAAATGAAAGAAAGCTTATTCGGTTTCAGACAGGAATTATTGCAAACTGTTCAAGAAAATGTTTTGAACATCTCAAATATGCATCTCAACAGACAGAGCATTTGAAATTGAGCTTCTTATTTAGAATATTGAGCAATATTTAGAAAGTCTGCATAGGTCCACTATAGGAATCATTATGAAATATCAGACAGAATACTGTACGGACACTGTTCAACTGGACAATACCTCAAGAATTATTTGTAAATAATTTGTCATTCTGACTCTTGCATCTAAGATTAACATCTAAGAGGTTATAAATCTTGTTGAAATATGCAAACAAGTATACAAAAAAGAGCATGGTAGTGTAATATTGCTGTCCCCTCATAATGAGGGCTTGAATAAGCTTTTTTCTTGTGCTTAGTGCTTCAATCATTGTCAAATCAAACCTAAACGTAGCACTCATTTCAGACACAAGCATGAGAGTGTGTGGAATATTTCTTACTTTAATGGCAATTTGATCAAATCTGGTGCATCGATACAGCTGAGTTCTCAGAGAGGGAAATTGGATCGGTCTGTGTGAGTTATGCTGTGTGGATGACGTGCGTGATTCCATTTGCACTTACAGCATCGGGAAATACTTCCATCTATCATCGCGTAAAACAATAAAGCCTGCCAAAGCCAACATGCTGGCTCATAGATCAAATCCCGACTGTCACTGAACCTGGCAGGATCGCGTTCCACTCTCAGCAATCGTCCAAATATTTGCATTTCTACATAACTGTTCAGTTTCAAAATAAATGTGCTGTAATTGTTTTCACAGAGTCTCTTTGTGTTCTTGGTACTGCTGGACTGCAGTTAGTTTGATTTGCATGACACATTTGTGGAGCTGATATTTGAAAACCATGGATTTTACACAGTTTTCTGTTTATTAATGGCAACATTCATCCATAGTCATATGGTTCTTTACCATAATCAGGAAGTGCATGCACAACAGGTCAAAAGGATGAAGGTGGACATATGGTCATTATCTAGGACGTTCTAGTTTAGTCTTTGTAAAAGTGATGGAATAATCCATGTGCACAAGTGTGAATGTCAGACATTAAGTAAAAGTTCACCCAAAAATGAAAATGTACTCATCATTCAGGGTGAATCCAGGTTGATGGGACAGCTTTTTTTGACATTGAGATGACTGGGAAAAAGTGTCAACGTGAATTCACCCCTACCGACCATCATTTGGTTCCAAAACTTTTTTTGGTTCCAAGACATTGTTCTGTGGAAAGAGATGTTTAGCTGAATGTTAATGCTGTGTTATATAAACAATAGAAGCATTTATATTGTAGCATTTCTAAAAACAATACAAGAAACAATAGACAGTGACCAGGGGCTGTCAAGCTCTAAAAATCACTATCAAAACATTAATTGAGCAATATCACATGAGTAGCAGTGCGATGTGTTTATATATCTGAACGGCTGTGATTTGGCCTTGGTCTTTAAAATATATTTTGTGCAGAACTACTTTCTTCCGCCACGGATCTCAAATCTCAAGTTGACAGTTTAATGGTTGTGACCAAGCCTCCATTACTAATTCTAAAACATCACTTATCATAGAACTAGTAACAAATTAACGTTGAGTTGATTAATTTAAGTTTATTGTATTATGTAGTGTAGAGTATTATGGTATTATGAGATAATATACATTAAAAAAAATCAGTTTGAATGTTGGCTGAGGAAATCAACATCTTTTGAGCGTCCTTTTAAAAGATTTCCAAAGACAGTGCTAAAACAACTTCCTTGTTTAACCAGTCACTCATAAAGATGGTCTGTGAGAGCCCGATCTCACGAAAATGCGCATCAATAGTACGAGTGTGCAATCTCGTAGAATGTATACGCCAAAATGAGTTTTTGCGTGCATATGATACGCACTTTATGGTGTATTATACGTATGAACCCCCCACACCCCCACCCTCACCATACCCAAAAGTGTGTCATATACACGCCATAAAGTGCGTATCATATGCACGCGAAAAACTGCGTAGCATATGCATGCCAAAACAAATTTTGGCGTATACATTCTACAAGATTGCACACTCTTACTATTGATACGCATTGTCATGAGATCGTGTGCCATCTAATGGTTCAATAATGTAACTGTCACTGAAGTTGACTATTGCAATCACTTACGGACCCTTTCTCAATACCAAACATGGCATATTTATATAAAACAATATTTATTGAACAATAATATTTAAATTAACAATGGCCATTATAAAAGACAATAGGAAATAAAATACAATCAAACAATTCAGTCAAACATACAAAAGTAGCTCTCTAGTAGGCCATACAGGTAGCCTAAATATAAAGTTACCAAATATTTCCCATCTGATATACCCCAAATTAATTATATCTGTTTAATTCCTGAAGGACTGGCTAAGATGAAGCTGTTCTCTGTGAGTTCTGAATGGATCTCACAAAAGAGTCTAAAAAAATCTTAAAATATATTATATATTTTTATTTATATTTTATTTATATTAGTCATATTTTTTATATTAGTCACATATTTGAGATCCAAATAACTACAATCTCGCCTAAAAAGAATGTTAGTAGCATTGCTAATAGTAGTATTTTTTTTAAACTTATGGTGGATTTGCTTGATCGCCATGACATTCGCCACAAGCGGAGTGATGCAAACAGTGAAACCGTTTGAATGATGATACTGGGCGAATACCGCATGGCTGGAAAAGGGTCTCAGCCAATCAGATTCAAGAACCAGAAAGAATTGTATAAAAATAGTTTATAATGCCTCTAGTCTATTTTGGAGCTTGGCAGCTCCTGGTCACTAACTTCTTCATATGGAAATAAGCTGCTGGACATTCTACAGAATTAAGGGCAATTCACACAGAACATGTCTTTGCATCTTAAAAGTGCCTCCTTTTGAGACCTGGTGCAATAACGGAAAATAACAAAAATAGCCTAACAGAAAAGATAGCTAATATTTTTTGACATGGAAAATGGAATTGGAATGGAAAAATGTATTATTTGCAATGGCCTCTTTTTTTTTTTTTTTTTTTTACAGGGTTTACAACAACATGAAGCATTGATTACATTCTGGGAGTGAAAGTCTGTAAGAGAGAGAACACATTCATTTTTGTTCCCATTACCTCTGTAAGTGAGCAATATTTCTTCTTTACAATTTTGTTTGTCAACATTACAGACTCAACTTTAGGATGAAACACTTTACAATGCCCCATACAAGCATTAGATGGCAGTACTTCACAATACAGATGCCAATATGTTAGTGTTCCAGCCACTAATATTATATCACTGGATGTTTCCTTTACTGTGAAGCTGCAATGAGACAATCTGTATAACACTATAAATAAAGGTGAATTGAAAGTCAAAGCTGATTTGCTGCTCAAGAAACATTTCCTATTTGTATCATTTGTGATAAAAAAAGTTCAAAAGAACAGCAATCATTTAAAAAAATATATCTTTTGTAACATTATAAACGTCTTTACAGTCACTTTTGATCAATTTAATGCATACATAAAAATCGTAACAAAGAAGCAACCATTGAATCCAAGGGAATATCACTAGACGGCACAGTCCAAACCTTCTCCCAACCATTAGCTGTAAGACTCAAGCCCATCTGCTTCGCTTCCATGCTGGGTGTCTTTCTCTCATAGTCAGCCCTGGAGCCATTATCGGCAGACTCGGCATCTGCCGGTCCCACCTGCAGTGGCGATACAGGCCTGCACGCTCAGGTTGTGGATGGCTGATGCCAATGGCAGTGTCTCCCACCACAGGACTCATTGCTCATATGGTTGCATGGAATGGGGTGACCTTCACTGGAGCCTCTCCAAAGGGTGTGTGGTTATTGTGACTCTGGGCATCATTAAGAGAACAGAGAAGAAAAATAGACGTGGGAACGCTCAATAAATCAAACCATTACGATATTTGTGAGTTAATGCATACATTATTTTAATTATCCCTCCTGGGTTTGGTGCTTGCATATTTTAAATGGGAGGGAAATAAGGGCAGCTTTCCAGGATGTCATTTGATAAGATCAATGTGTGGTTTGTGGGCAGTTTCTTCTGCAGAGCGAGGTGTGCTTTATCAGACCCGCACGTTTCATTTTAGAAGGCCGTTTGCAAATTGATCATACCAACTGTAATATCTAATTACATTCAATAGTGATCAGTCACACACAGGACGACCAATGCAATTTGATCAGCATGTTCTGCAATATAACATTTCATGTTCATTTGTCTTAATCGTTACTGATTTCCTCACACATAATTCAATTCCAGTTCATTGTTTTAACATTGTTACAATTCAGTGTAAGAGATGACAGAAAGACAATGAGATTCAAGTGGCCTGGAAAGTTGCTGCCAGAAATGAAATGGAGTGCTGTATGTGTCAGCTCTCTGACAAAATCCCATATGACGCTCATTTCGCTCTCATTGCAGGATGACGAATCAGAATCTGGCCTGTTAGGGTCTCCAGAGAGTCCAGAGCCAATTGAAATCAAATAACCAGAGATTGAATTATTTCACTGCTTTTATTGCATTGTATTTCTCTACTGAGATGAAGCCCTGAGTTTTTGCTCTAATAACAACACAAATTTGAGGAACTGAGCTGCCGAGAGTGATTTTTCCGAAGATATTCCTGAGCAAAATCACTCAGAACGACCACAGCATGAGCCGTTTTTGGCCAGAGTTTTAAATAAACAACACCTTCTCACACAAAGGTTTTGTCTTAAACTGAGAAAATGCTCCCTTAGAGCTTCCAACAGATCGGCATTTATCACGTTAACATTTGCAGACTATCATTTAATGAAATGCGGCTCTTAAATAGAGCTCTTGAGATTCAGCGCAGACAGAAGCAAAACACAAGGTGTACCGCAATGGGCGGTGTGGGGCGTCTTTAGAGCGTTAGCTTAAGGTCGTTAGCGTCCACAGTACAACTCCAGGGAAATTTGATGGATTCAGGAGGGCATTTGCCCTTCAAGCCTCTGTTATTTGCTGCAGGCTTACCCCTGGTTAACGTTTAATCTAATGCCAACTGTCTATAGCGCAGAAAAAAATGAAAATATTGCTTGTGAAAAATGAGCATTCCCTTATCAGAGAAATGCTTGGCTACATTTATTGGGCCTCAGAGGATCCCATATTTGCCCTCCTAGGAAAAGTAAACAGAGCCAATTATGCCAGAGTGATTTAACAAAGACTTGTTGGAGCACAGGTTTTAGGTCTTCTGAGCTAAGACACTTTTACTTTACAACAAATTATATCAAAGAATACAATACGAAAATGTATGAGAGTGATGATGTCATTAAGGTGAAGGTTACATAGAGTTTAGAATTTAGAATGCAGTTGGAATACAGGGAATACTGAACAGCAGATTATATTTTAAGATAAGGCACATATAAAAAGACAACACTGAAATGTCATACATCTCATCACTCCCTCTAATAGTCCTTAAATCTTATAAGTCAACAACTTAAGGGGCCCTATTTTAACGATCTGAGCACATGGGCTAAAGCACATGGCACAGGTGCACGTAGGGCGTGTCCGAATCCACTTTTTCTAGTTTAACGACAGAAAAAACAGCAGGCGCATGGCCCAAAAGGGATGTACCTAGTCTCCTAATGAGTCATGGGGGTGTTTTAGGCGTAACATGCTATATAAACTAGAGTCTCATCTCCCATTCCCTTTAAAAGGTTTGCGCTTGTCAATTTACTGGTGTTTGTGCCATTATTTACCTCACAAAAAGCATGTCTTAAACCAGAGGCTAATTTGCAATAGTCTGGGTAGATTGCGTTGGTCATTATGGAAATTATCCAGCTGTGTCTGTGTTATTTAATTTGTGCGATGTCAGTAGATCACATGCAGAAATTTCCAATCCACATCGGCTCTTGAAATTGCGCTCTCACGCTAATTAGCCCTGTTTAGTAAATTTGGCCCTTAGACTATATTTTTGAAGATGCATGTTTCTTGATGATTCCCAGAAAGGAAGCATTCATATTATGTCATATTTATTTTGCAATATTATGTAAATCCATTTTATTTATTATTTTCATTAACAACTGTAGGAAAAAACTTATATGTACTCTAACTTCTATTAAACTAGTTGTACTTAAGAGGCTTAAGTATACTATAGCAACACATTTTTATGGTAATGTCAGGCACTGCTACTTAACACTCACAGATCTCTTGCTCTGAGAAATATGACCTGCCGTATCCACTCATGTGAAACGCTCTGGACTGAAGGTTTGCTGACCAGGCATTCTGTAAAGGTTACTTTGTGACTCTCTGAGAAATGAAACTTGATATTAATTTAATGTGTCATATTTTATCACTTTACATATGAATTAAGAGGCTAATTCCAGAAATGAAAATCTATAAAACTAGTGCTTTTAATTCACTTGGAGCTCTTAGCAACTACAGTTAAATGTTGAGCTCTAGTAATCCGTACATGGCAAGTTACTAACTTTCCATTAAACCATACAGGATCAGTCCACATCTCAGAAGAACATGGAGGTACAAAGCAAATAACTCTATTTCATTTCAGCCATGTCCTTAAAAGCCCCTCTTATCTATCTTGTGATAAATAGTTTCTGGATATCATCTTATGGAACACATCAATATTCCCCTCACAAAGACCCTCATTGGTGTGTCTTGCCTATAAAGTATGGGAAGGGTTTTACTCTAAAGGGAAGCAGCTGCTTTGTAAATTATGGGTCTTTCTGCACCATCCATTTTATATCCTCCATCTGGGAATGTTGCCAAAGTAGGAGAAGTGGGAAGGTACGGTGTGTGTGTGTGTGTGTGTGTGTGTGTAGGCCTGTATTCTAGAGAGCTGTGGATAGGTGTAAAACATAAACACACTCATTCAGCAACGTGGTGTCACAGAGGCAGTTTTGTCTGAACTGCAAGACCACCTTGACTGGAGGGAATTCACTAAGTGCTGTTTATTTGCACATGCTGTTCATGTGGTTTTAACCCACAAGTCACAAAAAGAATGGTTAAAAAAAAAATTCCAGCTGAATCCAATTTACACACCATGATTCTCTTTCTTACAGGAGGACACAGCACACAATATGATGGCTTTACTGGGTCTGTGTGATACAGACACCTGAACTGGTTGTGGAAAGTGGATTTAAATGTACAACACACCTACAGATGGTCTTCTCCAATATTTGTAATTTATTCCAATGAATTATTCAATGAAATGCTGTTGAAAATAATACAGAACATATACACAAACCTTGCAGCTGTGTTTAAGCCCCACACCCCCATTGCTTTACTCACTGTATATTTATATAAACAGCAGTCAGTAAAAAAGTGCTCACTAAGTAGTACAAATTGAAGGAAAAATTGGTTTAAAAGGTGCCTCTACCTTTTGTAAACATACAAATACACAGACTGCAGTTTCCAGCTGAAATGAAAACTACTTGACAATAACCTCTCTTTCATTCCTTTTCACCCAAATGTTGATACACAAGGGCATATTAATAATTAATAAATACTTATTTTCATGCAGTTCCTTGCACAATACTATGTTATGAGCTAATAACAATTTTACCATAGTGCATTATTTGTAAAACTAATACATTTTGAAATTTGCATCTCATAACCAGCTCCATATGGCATTTTTTGATGCAAAAAAATTGCTCGGTAGCTCACCTGGTACAACACTGGACTCAAGCGCTTGGGTACAAGTCCCATTAAACATGAGTCATGATAAAAGTGAGTCTGGGTTGGTGTTTGTGCTGGAATATCATGCTGAAGTGCCACAGCTGTTTAGTATTCATTACAAATGGCACACTTCATCAACTTTCACTTTGAATCCATTTTTGTTTTAAAATACTGGAACCAAATGATTTTCATTCTGTTATGGGTCTGGAACATCCACACGGAACAATGTAGGGCAGAGCAGGGCACAGCCGAGCACAGGGCAAGGATGCAACACACATGTTTTATATAGTTGGCAATAATATAAAATTGCCTTTGGCTTGCTTAGTTGGGGTTTAAAAAACACTTAACATTCAGCAACATTCAGTTCTGCACTGACAATAAAGATGACTTGACTAGTTGTATCAAAACTATAAAGAGGGTAAAAAATCCAAAATCTTTGAAAGTTAACACTGAACATTAAACAATAGCAAGAGTAAAGTTTTCCATATTTTTTCATGTTTATTTAAAAATGAGGGGGAGGAATGCTTCTTGAAAAAATACTGAAAGAGTCTTAAATGGAGAATGGGATCGTCAAATGGAAATGTAATCAATACTTTAAAAATTCCCACTATTTGTTTCTCTCTTAATTCATTCATTAATCCATCCATCCTCCATCTTCCAGGCTTTCGTCTCCCTGCTGCACAGCAGATGCTGCACTCGTTTGAGTCCCGGGGCTCCAGCCGCACGATCCCTCCTCCCGTCCGTCTATACCCTCCTCTCTCCATTACTCCGTCCCTCTGTGGGATAAACCTGGCCAGGGGTAATTGCAGTTGCTGCCTAATGGTGACAGGCTTAATCAAGCATGATGGCTTCACTTCTTTTACTTTGGTTCCCCCCTCTTCCTCTTTGTCTTTCTTTCAGGCTCCTCGTGGTTCTCTGGCTGTTGTTGCAGGCCGTCCAGTCAGCTGCCAGATGAAGTGAGCGCTGCAGTTGCATGTGTGGGCAGCACCACAGCCGCATACTGAGCGCAAATTGGGCAGAATGCCACCATAAAGAAGTGGGACAGAATTGGACATAAAGCTTCCACTCTATTATCTATTATACAGAAGAGGAACGAGAAAATACAATCCTTTCCAGGCCGAGCAGAGAGCGAGTGAGAGGATAGAGTGGAGTATTGTATGTGCAAGTATATAAAAAAGGTCATTGTCCTTTGGAGCTGTCGGTGGACCGCTGCCAGCATCTGAGAGCCGTAATGAGAGCATGGACCTCATGGAGTTGTCGGATTGAAGTATTTCAAAAGCAGCTTCCATTTGCTTGTTCAGATAAACACTCTGTCCTTCCTGTGTTATCGACAACACAGACGCCATCTGAAGCCACTGGCCTCTGTTGGCTTAATGCTTTTGAAGAGGAACTTATTAATACCAATTTTCTCAAGCGTTCATCCACGTGCTTAAATAATGAGACGTGTAGCAATGTGATCTGCAACTTGGAACTGTCGCCGTGTCCAACAAGTCCATATGTGACAATTGGACCATTGTCTAGGGAATGAGTGTTATGGAGAGGTTGGAAAGCTGCTGTTGTTGAGAAAATTTAGCCGTTGAATGAAG
Source organism: Gobiocypris rarus (assembly GCA_023029165.1). Taxonomy (NCBI): domain Eukaryota; kingdom Metazoa; phylum Chordata; class Actinopteri; order Cypriniformes; family Gobionidae; genus Gobiocypris; species Gobiocypris rarus. The sequence goes on from CM040926.1 coordinate 9,151,420, forward strand.
TAGTGGTATTTCTGATCTGCATAAGGCACATGAACAGATAAGGCTCTATGTTTTACATATATCACTAATGTCAAACTCAAACTGCAAGACAGAAGGTCGTCGTCCTGCACACATTTTAAATTTATTGTGGTGCCTGTGACTAATCACATACGGATGGACGTCCACTGTGAGATCTGGGACTTCTTGTGGCAGACTTGATTAGAGAAATTGTGTAGACAAAAAAGGTCCACTATCTATTGTCAATAGTGTAGCAATGTGTAAAGCACAGCTCAAAAAGTCACTTGGAAATCAAGCAGCTTTTTGTTGGTCAACGCTGCAAATCTGCGTGAACAACTTAAACTCAATAGTGAATGTTTAACATGAAAATCCTGATTGCTGAGAATCCTATTGAAATTTCAGCCAAACAATGGTAAATGTGACTGCACCATAAAACATGAAAGGACAAGGAGTTTTAGCCTTGCAGTGTGCATTTGAGTAAAATTTTCATGCCTGGTCATTTCTGTCACCAATCAAATAATTCCGACCTTCAGTTCTACTCTATACAACAGACATCTTCTGACCATTATCCCTATTAGTCTGAAACAAAATAGAATTTCTTCACAAGTAAGACTGCAACCAATGTGCCTTATCTGTTTATCAGTTTACCAGACTCAGCCTGAGTATCGAGAGAAACAAGAACATGCTCATATTGCACAGATGGATGGTGCTGTTGTTATGCCACTGCCGAGCTAAAAGGAAAGTGGATTTGATGTACAGCTCAGCATTGTATAAGCAAAAAATGAGGACTGTCCCACTTTGGTTATTTAAACAGCATATGTGTGTTGTCTTGAGGGACGGCACTTGGCAACTGTCCTCATGCCCACTTGTTTGTGTGTATTCATGCTGGGAGGAATTTAGAGTGATCAAAGGCAGGATCTAGACAGAAAAAAATTATTGCAACATATTGAATTTGTTAAAACATACACTGCTGCGTTCCCCATACACATCATACACCTAAGCAGATTGTAAAAATAAACCCATTACTTATTTTTCCTCTTATTTTTCTTAACTTGACTAGCACTTGAAACTGGAGGTAGATTTACAAGTGCTCTGAAATAATTGTAGAGTACTGGAGTGCAGGGCTGTTTCTAGCCATTATGACGCCATAGGCAAAATCCTTATTGGTGCCCCCAGTCAATTAATTAATAAATACATACATACATTCCAAACTATATTTGTATATATTTGTTAATACAGATTAAGATTCATTCCAGTAATACCATGTAGCCAGATGCCTGTATAGCCATATATTTATACAATTGTTATAATTTTTTTCTTTTCTTTTTTTGTTGATGAGAACAATGCACTGTGGCTTTAATTCAGCATTAGCAACTTTTTGCCCAAACTTCAAATGGCTGTTTAAATGATTGAAACTAGAAGCATATTAATTAGGGGTGGCACGGATCACAAAACCCACGGTTCGGTTCGGATCACGGTTTTAGGGTCACAGTTTTCGGTTCTGTGCGGTTCTTGTTGTTTTTTTCTTTTAATCATTAACACTCCAGAAATGTACTTCAGCATATGATATATAGCTTAATTATCCACAATTTAGGATTGTTGGACTCGGCATCAATTCCTCGAGTCCGCGTGTTCGTTGAATGAGGAGAGCAGGAACAAAATATAGTTTAACTCTTTTAATGAATAAGTAAGTCAGATGAAGATAGCATACAGAGCTCTGGGTCAGAACTGTCCCTGATTTACACAATCCTATGCAAGGTTTGTTCAGGAAGTCTGCAACAAACTTGCCTTTCCCTGACCCAATATTTATACACAAAAAATACATAAGTTGTCTTTCTTTGGGAGTCAGATGATTTTCTGGTCAGCTGTGCTTCGTTCGCAACATCACCCCTCCAATTTCCTGGACAAAAGACTGCTTCTTTGTTAACACATACACAAGCACTCTAAGAGCACAGCAAAATGCATAGCAAAACACTTTCTCATATGGATCTGTTATACCTACCACAACCTCTGGCTGTTGCTCTGGTGACTCTTACGTCCAACAGAAAGCACACATAGTCTTAAAGCAAAATCATTTCATAAGCTAACATTATCTTAAATTTACTATTGTTAATGATTAATTTCTACAAGCGTTATTAGCAATAGTGCACAAACAAATATTTATTCTCAACAATCCCCCTTTCGATCTCCTGAAACAGGAGATCGACCTCTTACAAAGTATCCTCTTCCTCATACTCTTCATTGCTTTCCATCAGCAGTGGCATCATATATTTTGGGAAGCCTCCTTGCCCTCCACTGCTGTTACGATGAGCCTGTTACAGAGAGATCTAATACATGGTACACAACAACAACCACAGGCAACCAATATTCCTATAAAGGTTGCTGCGGAGACGAGCAAAGACATCATAATTGCTTTCCATTTTCCAAATATATTCGTCATCCATCCTTCCAGTGGATTGTCTATACCTGAATGCTCATGCATTGTCTTAGATAGGGCCCTCAATCCTTCTAGGGCTCTGGTGACAGACCCATCTGGAGCTGTGTTATTGGGAATGAACGTACAGCATGAATCTCCAAACATTGCACACACCCCTTTTTCAGCCAACAGCATATCTAAAGCCATCCTGTTTTGAACTGCCATCAGTGACGTTGGAGCTAACTGTCCCGCTAATCCTCTACAGCATCTCTGGTCAAATTAGATAACCTTAACACATTGTAATGCACATAGTTTATTCTATCCACATTTTTATTAGGTGTCACTGGAAATAGAGCTGCAATGATTGGAATGTTTTCAAATCCTGCTGCTATCTGATCTGCTAATTTATATTCATTTGGGACTCCTCGGTATTCCAACTGCATCTATGTAGGTGGTGCTGTCTTTAGTCAAGTCAAATGCTCCCAGGTCCCTCTTACTTAACACATGTCTCTGTCTGCGTCTGTTAAGCTCTACTATACTTGCCTTACCTTCCATTCTCTTAGTCACTTCTCCAATCAGTACTAGTGGTGCTCCCAGCCTTACCATCGCACACATTCCTTTGTCCTTCTTTGGTATCCTTACAAACAACCTTCTATCACCACAATAGTAATACAATCCTGCTCTAGCCCATGGTCCTATTACATTCCCTGGATCCTGAACCACAATTTTACACCAAGTGGGGTCTATTTTCCTAAATTGATCATTACATTTCTCCTGGTGAAGTTAAAACATGTATAGTTCCCGGTTGAGGTGTAAATGGACCTGTCCGTGTCTCATTATTTATCAATGGAAAGACTGATGCTAGAGTGGTACAGTTTGAAGGGGTTGCCTCATTGGTCAATTGTAACATGCATTGGTAACCCCATCTATCTTCAGGATATAGTGGAGCAGGTTCTATAAACAGAGTCGGTCTAGCCCTAGCACATCCTACACAATTTTCCATGTTCTGCTCTCTAGCTGTGTTAATTATCCATTCTAACCACAAATTTATTTCCCCATATCCTGTTGCTTTTTCAATTATGTCTTCCGGCTTTAATTTGGTATAATCAACAGTAATTACAAAATGTTCTCCTGACTGTGTCACATTTGGAGGTATTGGTTGTTATTATTGGCTGATTTATAAAATTTATCTTAATCAATGCTCCGATATCCCTGTCTGACATGTACACCCCTATAATGAAATATGCAACATCTTTTTGAAAGATGATCTGTTTATTCTGTTCAGGGACAATGTCAGTGGGTTCTGTGATGCATGAAAATCTCTTTGGAATCCTATTCTTCCCCACCAGTCTCTATGTTCTTTACTCAAATAACGTAAGTCTGGCGTCCAAGCCCCTGTGAATTTAGTCACTTGCCCCCAGTTCTCACAGGCTCCTGTAATATAGGGTCCTGGATGAGATGGCCAATCTCCTTGCTCACACTTATCTATGAATGCTGGGGGAGCACAAAAATACACATCATACCCCCTCCATGACCCATTTTTTCCTCCACAATTAATTACTTGACATAAGTCGAAAGTGAATGATGTAGTTGACCCCTTCTCATAATTTAGTTCTATGCCCCAGTATCTTTCCAGGCAAAAATTTTTCCCTTTACGCAGAATCTTATACTCTTGTGGTGCCCTTTTCCTCTGTTATGCCCTCTTTCTCTCAGATATTCCATAAAAATATGACACCCATAATGATTAATGTCAATCCCACTACTATTCCTAATACTTTCTTATTTTCCCACAACACCATTTTTACACTCTTTTACACCTCTAAATAACCAAATGATAAGCATAAACAATAGTTTAGTACAAGTTAATATTACTCTCAAAATTAAAATGTTCTGTCTGTGAGTTTTTAGTCTGTTTGTTCTCTATCAAGTGTCTCTGTATCCTCCCCTTTTGGTCCTGCAGTTCCTGCAGGGCCACTCTTGTGTCCTCCAATGTCCTCGATGGTGGTTCTGCCGGTGCACAACACGTCCAATGGTACCACGTGTCCCCTTTGCCTTCTAACCTTACACTGTGTGATGTTCTCTCCGTTACCTTATGAGGACCAGTCCACCTTGGTTGATTCCACTTCCTCTTGAAGACCTTCAGGAGGACCCACTCTGCCTGACCAAGTCCAGCCTTAGGATCTGGTGCCTGTGATCTGTCAGCAATCTGTTTTGAGAAACTTGAAACAAGAGATGTTAATTTATCTGTGACAGCATCCATCAGTATACAGATCCTGGACCTCTCCTTCCAATCTCGTAGCCTCTAAATCAGTCCTGATTTTACCTTCCATTTCTACAGTCAGTTCACATACATGGGATTGCCCTTCAGTAATATAGTCTGCCATGTTGATGCCTTCATGAGTAAAGGTCAAGTTCGGCCATGATAGGACTTTCAGGATCCTATCCTGTCTCAATGATGACATTGTGAATGCTGTTGAAGTCACATAAGCCATCACTGTGTGAGATGTCAAAATGGTTAATGCATGCCCCATGACTACATGTGCTGTTTTCTGCACAATCTTTGCCAAGCCTGCTGCATATCTTGTGCATGGATGCTCCCTTTGCTCTGTGTTATCTAGCAATATACTCACATACATCAGAACTTTTCTTTTGCTATCAGCTTTCTGAAACAGCACTCCATTGACAGTTTGTTTTCCTCTGATACATCTAAATAGAATGGTTTGTCATAGTCAGGGTGGCTAGGTCAGCTGCTAATGCTAAAGCGGACTTGAGGTCAATGAACAATTGTTCAGCCTCCGTTGTCCAATCCAGTACAGCTTTTAGCTGTCTGGCTCCTTTATGCTGCACCAGCTGTCTCAGTGGCGCAGTTTTATCTGTATATGCAGGAATAAACTGCCTGCTGAATCCTGCCAACCCCAAAAATGACAACATATCTTTCACCGTGACAGGTTTTGGATGATGTAAAATGGCAGATCTATGCTGTGAAGAAATTCCTGCCCCTTCAGCTGACACTACTCTTCCGAGCAATGTGACCTGAGGTCTACACACCTGCAGTTTGGATTTACTAACCTTGAAACCTGACTGGTAAAGCTGTAGTAAAACTCTTCTTGTCGCCTCAACGCATGCCTCAGGTGTCTCTGCTGCGATTAGTAGATCGTCCACATACTGAATTAAAACTGTTCCCTCAGGCATGTCACACTCCTGCAACATCTCCCTCAATGTGTAGTTAAAAATCCCAGGATAAAATGAACCCCTGTGGAACTCTGCTATACCTGAACCTCTGTCCCCTGAATGTGAAAGAAAATAAATCTCGTAGGTGTTCTGCCAGTGGTAAACAATAAAAAGCATTCGCCAAATCTATACATGTAAACCACTTCTGTTCTGGTCTAATAGTAGTTAGTGCAGTGTACGGGTTGGGCACAGGAAGAGTAGGTGTTTTTATAACTGCATTTATGCGCCTTAAATCATGTGCCATTTTATACTTTCCTGTATTTTGTTTTTCTACAGGTAGAATTGGCGTGTTCCATTCAGAGCTAGAAGGTTCCAGTACACCTGCCTGAATCAGGCCTTGAATGGTGTCTGCAATACCCTCTTCAGCCTCTGGTTTATGGGGATATTGGGACTGCCAAATTGGTACATCACATTTCAATTCAAAACTTACTGGTTTCATAGATCTACACCACCCCACATCCGTGGGTCCTGAAGACCATAGGTCCTGTGGCAGATCCTCAATCATGGTGTCAGCCAGGTCATGATCAGTTTTTCTCTACCATGCCATCTTGTGACCCATTTGTGTTGCAGTGTCACTGCATTTTTAGTGATTTTATTAATTCTGTATCCCTTTTGTTTTGGAGAATACTGTACCCCAGGAATTTGAGTGTTTAGCCAATCAGTCGCATCTAGCATGCGCTTTGTCATTGGGCCCAGATCTTTAGCCTGATGCTCTGGGTGAATGGCTAACGTGATGTGAGGCCAAGCCTCCTTATGCATCATGTACCATTCTTCCTGTTCAAGTGTCAATTGCACAATTCCTACTTCTCCTTCTGGGCCTACTAGTATCCCTGTACATTCAATTTCCCATTCTTTACCCTCTAAGTCTCTGTTAAATTCTTCCTGATACCATTCATGTTGGTTTCTATCATAAAATAAAGTTACATGTGGGGTCGTGTGGAGGCATGTATGGAGCAATGTTCAAAACCCACGGCTTCCAGAGCGAGTACAGCTCAAGCAGACCCTGCTCTTCCCTAGCCTCAGGATACAATTCACCCCAATAGATGTCTGCCCCTCTGGATCTTTGGCATCTGACAATAGCCATTGTCCACTTGTGTTTCCATGGGGAGTCAGTGAGCAGTTGACCATCTTTCCCCTTTGAACTTGACTATCACTCCTCAGAACTGCAAAGGATTGAAGCTCCTAGTTTGATCAATAAGTCTCTCCCCAGCAGGTTGGTTGGTGCTGCTTGAGATAACAGAAAACAGTGGTTAACAGTCTGTTGTTGCACTCGTACAGATAGAGGTTTAGAAAATGACAGTCTTTCACAAGCCCCAGAGAAACCCATCACCCTCGTGGTTTTGTCAGAAATCAATGTGTGGTCCATGTGGATGTTTAAGGTTGAAAATGTGGCTCCTGTGTCAACCACAAAGTTCAGACGGTCTTTGTTGACCTCCATACTGAGCAGGGGTTCCCTCCTAGCCCTGCTCGGGTCTCTCTGTGGGCTGTGTCAATAATAGTCCAGCTCAGCTTCCTCCGCCTCCCAAACTTGGTATTGGGTGCCTGTCTGGTTCGGAGCTAAAGCTGCATGCGGTGCTGTGTACTGAACTGTAGGTGGGGCATAGAAAGCCCTGCCTCTTGGTGCTCCTCTACCTCTTGCTGGGGTTCCCCTTCCTCTCTGGGCTGTCTGTGCCTGAGGACACTCTCTGGCAAAATGACCCATCTGGCAGGAGAAACAGTGACCACTCTGCCTTCCCACTCTGCCACCTCGGTTGCCCATGCTCATCATGCCCCTCACACTATAACCCACACTTGGCTGCTGCCAGATTTGACGAGCTCTAGGTTGAGCCATGACATGAGAATTAACCTCTGGCCATGCTGGTTGATCAATTATTGTGGTTGGATATTGAACCAACTGTTTTGGTTTCTCTTTTTGTTTTCATTGATTTTTGTCTGGCTTCACCTAACTGCAATTTAAAGAGCTGAGCTTTTAATTCTTCCAGCTCTGTTTGTTTAATCTTAGATTTTTCAAGAGCCCTGGTCATGTGATGTATCAAATGTCTCTCCCAGATTTGTGTTTCACTTCCTGGTATGTCAGGATTGTCTTTTAAGGCTGCTTTCACACTCTCAGTGGTCCCATCCAGTACTGCTACTCTAAACATTTCCTCATGTACCTTTTCTGAGTGTGGGTGCACACCTGTATGGGCCTCCCATTCCTCCTTACACCTCATCAGAAAAGCTGCTGGGTTCTCTCCTACTTTAGGAGAAAATCGAACATTATGGAGAGCCCCAAAGGGTGCAGGAAACAACTTCCTTATTGCGTTTCCCCATTTAGTGGATACTGAACTATACCTCACATCAGATCTGGAATTTATGGTTCCTGCAGCTGTCTCAATTTCTATCAATTGTCCGGCCGTAATTACTTGTCCTAATAAGGCTCTCATATCTCCAAGGGCCAGTTTGTGACCCTGGGTTAAAGTGAGCATTTTATTCAACCATTTGCCACCTCCCTCAGTGATGTGTGGTAATTTGTTTAAAATAGCACCCATATCTGTGAAGGACCAAGCCTGATATTCCTCCTGACCATTTCTAACCACTAGAGGGAAGTTGGTTACTGGTCCCTCTCTGGATTCCTGCTGTTGTCTATTCTTGCTCCTTGTATAATATTCTGACCTAAGTGGTCCCTGTACTTGCATTTTTCCTTCTATTATTATCTCCAGTTCCTGTGTATCATGATCTCCTTCTCTGTCCCTAACTGTTCTCTCCTCCTCTCTTTCCTGTATCATACTTTCCATATTCATTGGTTGTGGACGCTAGATACCCCCTGTCTCGTTCCCCAAGGTCTGATCCTGTCTTCCAATTTTTTCTTAGCTGACCACGTACATCTGTTCAATAACTCATCAGATTCCTCATGAATCCACTCTCTCCCCATATTATCTGCCTTACTTCCTTGTTTATTGGCTTTGTCACTTCCCTCTCCCTGATAACTGTGTTCTGACATCACACTATTTCCTCCATCTGCTCCATCTAGTACTTCCTCACCTAGTTCTGGAGAATCCTCTCTGTCTCCCTTTTTCTGACTTCTAAGTGTCCTCCTTTCACCTGCCATTGTCTTGCTCCTCCACCCTTAGTAACATCCAGCATTCCTCCATCTACATCATATACTGGAACCTGACAGTGAACTCCTCCCTCCTGATAGAGTGGTGGCGCTGTAGGTAAAACTGTATATATTGACTTACACTCTGTCTGTTTTCTACTTTCCTCTGCAGATTTTTTGTTCTGCTTTTGCACCGTCTTCCTCTTTTCTAAATTATCTAGAGCTGCAGCTGCTAAGGTCAAATTATGCCACTTAGCAATATTGTTCTGCAGTGTCTCTTCCTCATTCTTCCACTTTCTTTTTTTAACACTCCTTTTTTCTCTTGCTGCCTGTGCGCATTCAATTTGTCATAACTGACTTTCTCTGTTTTTTTTAAAAGAACCGACAAATCTATTTTACTACTATCCTCTAAATTATTTATCTTTTTGAACTCTTCATACAGAATGTTTATTTCTTTTATCTTTTTATCCCTCCTTTTTGATTCAATTCCACTTATCACTTGTGCTGAAATATCTTCCCACTGGGTTTTTAATGGACCATATTTCTCACACTCTATATCAAATTCCCCCTCCATTCTGACTCCCTTGTATAGTATTCTGTTGATTTTATATATTTTTATTTATTTTTATAGTTCCGTATGTGACTGATGTGGGTGTTTTCCTCTATGTGGGCTCTCACAAGTTTCCCTGATCGCCCCTAGAACACCTTCTTTTAGTGGGCACTTTCCTATGTGGTTCTCACCTCGTCCCCCCAGCGGATATACCACCAAGGTTACTCGGATCACCCGTAATTTTAGTGCCTTCTTTTAACCAGTCACACACAGCACCCTCCCTGTCATATAATATTTCTTTCTTTGTATATAACAATTTATCCTTTTATTTTTATTATTACTTTATCACTTTATTACTTTTATTATATCTATATAATTAATTTAAATGTTTTATTTATTATATTATTTATTATATATCTATTATATTATTTATTTATCTCTTTTTTTAAATCCTTCCTAACTTTTTTTCTAAACTTTCACCTTCCTCCTATAATCTTTTATTCGACTATACTCACGCACACACTTTTATCATATTTTATCTTTTTCTCTTTTAGTTTGTACTACTGTACTTTTCTGAATGCGGTCTTCAGGGTCGGACCGTGTGGTAGATTTCTCACCCCACTCCTGGGATCTTCCCCAGGTACCTTTATTCACTCGTCAGTGACATGGGCCCCTAGGCCTCGGGTCCTGGCCCAAATCTTTGTGTCCCAGACACTGCGCCCCTGACGCTAATTACTTTGTGTCCCAGACACTGCGTCCCTGAGCAAAAAAAAAAATTTTTTTTTTTTTTTATACTTTCTTCATATGACTTATCCACACATAAAAATGTTTCAATCACTTCACCACTCTTGACATCATAATTTAGAAAATAGCCAATTGCAGACTTTGATATAGAAAACAGGTGTCTGCTTACCTTTCTTTTTGGTTCAGGCCGGCCTGATGTCAAGAGAAGATCAGAGATTGTCCACTCCTCCTCGGACTCCCCTCACACGATCGGGTCACCAATTGTTGGACTCGGCATCAATTCCTCGAGTCCGCGTGTTCGTTGAATGAGGAGAGCAGGAACAAAATATAGTTTAACTCTTTTAATGAATAAGTAAGTCAGATGAAGATAGCATACAGAGCTCTGGGTCAGAACTGTCCCTGATTTACACAATCCTATGCAAGGTTTGTTCAGGAAGTCTGCAACAAACTTGCCTTTCCCTGACCCAATATTTATACACAAAAATACATAAGTTGTCTTTCTTTGGGAGTCAGATGATTTTCTGGTCAGCTGTGCTTCGTTCGCAACATCACCCCTCCAATTTCCTGGACAAAAGACTGCTTCTTTGTTAACACATACACAAGCACTCTAAGAGCACAGCAAAATGCATAGCAAAACACTTTCTCATATGGATCTGTTATACCTACCACAACCTCTGGCTGTTGCTCTGGTGACTCTTACGTCCAACAGAAAGCACACATAGTCTTAAAGCAAAATCATTTCATAAGCTAACATTATCTTAAATTTACTATTGTTAATGATTAATTTCTACAAGCGTTATTAGCAATAGTGCACAAACAAATATTTATTCTCAACAGGATACAGTATTAAAACAAATGTTCTCATGTAGAAGTTGTTTCCTGACTGGCTGTCTCCTGCTTCCATAACATTTTTCATGTTAATCATGTCAATTTTGAGGAGAACAATGCACTGTGGCTTTAATTCAGCATGAGCAGCTTTTTGCCCAAACTTCAAATGCCTGTTTAAATTATTGAAAGTAGAAGCATCTTAATTTTAATGTTACATTTATCATGTGAACTACTTATATACAACATGTTATTTGTATGTGTGTTTGGGACAGAGGGGAACACGGTCGCATTTGCAGCAGATAATGCAGCCCATCATAAATCAAAGCATGAGAATGACAGGGGTCGGAGGAGAATGTGAAAATGTGACAGAATGGACAATATTCTACAAAATAATAACTGTATTAGTTATTATTTTGTACAGTACAGTTGGTACAGGGGTACATTTGAGAAACCTCAAATAACGATAAAGTCTGATCTGTGATATTTGCTTCGCACGTGTATTAGAACCCTCTTCTATCGTGAAAAATTTGAAGTACGTGCGCTTTTCCAGTCCGAAAAAAAATCGTAAAAAATCTATAGAAATGTGCTAGGTGGTCAGCGTGGTACAGTTGAGACGCAGCCTATTGCGGCACATGCACATGTTTAGTTGCACGATGCAAGATCGCAAGTTAATAGTCACATTCAGACAAAATAAAAAAAGTAAATTAAAACAGTATTTGATGTTTGTGATATTTGAACTGTGTAGTCCTAATTGACATATTGTCTAACATGAAGGACATAAGGATATTAGGGGAATGTTGTAAGATATGTAAGGGTAAATGGGTACAGTTGATACACTGCAAAAAAAAAAAAAAAATGCTTTTCTTAGTTAGTATTTTTGTCTTGTTTCAAGTCCAAACATCAAAAAAAAAGAAAAAAAAGAATAATAATAAAAATAAGGTAAGAAGTATTTACTAGACAAGTAAAAATCATTGTCTTGTTCTGGGATTTTTTTTACTAGTTTTAGCTTAAAATAAGCTAAATAATCTGCCAATGGCAAGTCATTATTGATGAATAATCAAATAAAATGCTGAATGGAAATAAAAAAAAAATGTTTAATTGTATTTTACAAATTCAATGAATTTGTTCGGCAGTTTTACAGCATTACAGATGGGTGTCTCAACTGTATTCGGGTACTGTTCCAACTCTACCCAACATGGGTACAGTTGGAACGAAAAAGCTTATTGTGTTTATGAGCTAATTGTGACAAATATGTTGGATGTTATGGATGTTAATAATTATTAATATTTTGGTAGACAAGTAAATGTCTTCAATCAACTGACAAAACAAAATGTCATCAATCAACTGAAAAAGCAAAAAGTGTACCAACTGTACTCAGTCTAAAATATTTATTTTACTGTGCGTACTGTTCTTTTGAACTTTATTCATCATAGAGTCCTAAAATATATTTTTTTTACACAACTGCTTTCAACATTAATAATAATCATAAATGTTGCTTGAGCTGCAATCCCTAGTTGCTAAGAAAATGTTCTCAGACATAACTACATAATTAGTACGTGTTATTATTACATTTCACATGAAAGTAATACGAATAAATACTGATTCAGTGCAGTTTTGTTACTCATTGACGCTTGAACTTTCCCTTTAAATAACGCAACACTATGCCCTCTGTGTGTACGACACTGTTAGAACTGAATGAATAGATTCAGCATTCAACACCATCTGTAAAGATGCATTAAATTCGACAAAGTGATTTAAAATGTGTTGTGAATTAGCATATTTTATTATACCATTTCTAAATGTGCCGTTAAAGTTGTATATGGAAAAATTACAAAACACACAGATTCTTCTTTTAACAATGCATTGGCGCAAAACCCTGTTGGAGGTGCAAGTAAGAGAAGAAAGCTTTATAGAGTCAACATATAACAAACTCACTTCATCATGCCGAAGTGAGTGTGCAGTTATATTTTTCCTCTAAAATATACACAGAGCAATGCTATCTGCTATTTCACAGTGTGATTTCTCGACTGCCACAAGTACTGCCCTAACAAAACACAGAATTGTACACTTTTTACTGTTTCTGTTTTTTTTTCATTGGCCTTTAGTTTGAATTTATCTTTATTGTATGGTTTAAAAAAACGTTACCTTGCCAAAGTATTGACCAAGCTCTTTGAATGATGTTAGTGTGTCCATCCAAACGGTATGCAAACTTTTTTTGACAGTAGTAGACAGTACTCTTATCCAATGGCATATGATCTATTGTCAGATTGACAGTTCTCTGATCCAATAGTGTGGGGGCGGAAATAACACCCTTCACACACAAAAATCTAGTGCCAGATATGTGCTCATTGGCTGAATACAGCTATAATTGCAATAAATGCTCTATCTGGACGGGACAGGATGTTTTAAGTACAATACTCTTGGCACAAGAAAATCTATGAAGAAGAGGCAAACTATATAATTCCTTTAAGAAACATGCCATCTCACATAAGTGGGAGGTGTTTCACTGTAGCTTCTGCGTCTGTACGTCCTGTCCAGTTCTGTAAATTGTCCTCCATCTCTGCTCGCCCCCACGCTGAGATGTGTTTCTTTGAGCAGCGAGGAGACGAGCATGAATTCACATGAACAGAAATAAAGCTGTAGTGAGAGCCCTGCAGCTTATCTGATTGCCCAGAGAAAGAAATGAGTGAGATTAAACAAATCTCTTAGAGCTGATTTGCTGTAACATTTCACCCGGGGAAGAGTTTGTATTTACATACATTATTTCTGTCTAGATCAGGGGCTGATTAAGCCATAAAGCCCTTATTTAGACTCAAACCAAACACAGATTTATGAGCGCACAGTCCAGACAAACTCAGTGTGATGAATAGAGTTATACGCAACTATTGCTGAGTACACAAGATGCCTTCAACATTTTTCAGGCCAAGGATCAGCTGATAAAGACGGAACAGACACCATGGGACCCTATTAGATATTGTAGCCTATAATTTTGTGTGTTGCACTTTAAGTCTTACCTTTAATAACAACAATGACAACAATCTTTTTTTTCTTTTTTTTTTCTGTTGATGAAATTAGTAATGATTGCATTCAACATTACAGTATAATTGATAGCCATCATTTTTAATATTTAATATTAGGCTTTACAAATATAACAACTTTAATTTAATTAATTAACATAAACCTATTACAATAAATGTTTAGTTAATAAATTACTTATTATTGTTTTTTTGTTGTTTTGGTCCTTGTAACCTTGTATTTTAATAAATAAGTTATGACACCTATATTTTACATAGCAAAGCAATTGTGTTTCACAAAACAAAACTCATACGGTTTTGGAGCGACATAAGTAAATAATGACTGAATGCTCATTTTTGGGTGAACTACTAACCCATAAAGTCTCCTGAGCTATAAAAGAGCAACCTCTGAGCAATGAAAATTTCTTCAGGGTAAAGAAATAAAAATAAAAGTCACTCTCATGCTTTGTCTTTCTTAGACACTCAGACGTGTCTTTTAGAGCAGGTCAAGGCAAAAGGCACCTGCTGAGAGTGACCTGCGCTAAACAAATGAAGCTCCTCCATGACCGCATGTCCGGCAGCAGGGGTTTGACTGATGCTAACTGGCTGCCCTTTCTCATGTGCTTGAACTGGACCAGTAAAGGTGGACCAGTGCGAGTGAGGTCACAGTATCCTTGTCTGGGTCTATAATGTCAAAACAGCAATCATTTCAGACAAATTGCTGGAGATAAAAAAGAAAAGCTATTCTATTTTTGGTCTGACAAGGACAATGGAGGAAAAGAGGAAACGATAAAGAAATCAAACAAAGTCTATGACAAACTGCATGTTCTAAAAATAAGACAAAGTAGCTTCTCTGTTAAGTGTTTGTGCTTGAGGTTCTCAAAGCAGATGCTAGAGTCGATATAAACTCATTAGTTATGTTGGTCCATGTTCCCTGTGTATCCCGTGATGAATGGGACAAACACTACATGCATACCGCTGGCCTGACTCTAGAGTGTACTTGTTTCATTGAAAGAGGAATGGCATCTGCACTTATATTAGTCTGTCTATCCCATTTTTATACAGAGGTTACCATTTTCAGCCAGATCCAGTCCGTATCCAGATCAGATGGTGGACATCCACCTGGACTCTTCATGGTCAGCGAAGACCTTGACAAGACAAACCCTCAGAAAAGATCCTCAACAAAGCGTGAGCCCCCGGCATAGATCCCTATGACCAGCTACCGGTATGTTCATTGTGATTAAGGCCACTGATAAGCCAGTCGTGTACAATTGGATAAATGACAGCTCTAAGTTTCAAGCTGCTGGACAGACTAAAGCTCTTCCTTCCCACCTAATGCCCCTGTGATTTATCCTGATCAATATCACACTGTGTTTGGTCTAGGCCAAAGGAGAAAGATTTCTCACAAGTTGTTTTTTGTTTGTTTGTTTTTTTGTTTTTGTTTTTTTCTCCATTTCTGTCACCTTATGGGCAGAAGTTTTGGATTCCTTGCCACTGTCACCTTTGGCTTGCTAAGTTGTGGACACTTAATATCCAGCAATGTTATTTGACTGCACTGATACTATCAGATGAAGCTGATTTACACTACTGACTTCTGTAGAGCTGCTTAGCAGAATTTGTCTCATATTTTATTAAGTTTGCATCATTAATTATGTTACTTTACTGTTTATTACTGTGAAGCTGCTTGCTTTGAAACATTTTCAGTTGTATAAGGCGCTATAAAAGTAAAGGTGACTTGGCAATATGAAGAAAAAGTGTGCATGAGAAAATCTTTGCATAAACAACTTATTAATAAATTATTCAACGTAAATCTTAACCCGTTCATGCATCCACTACAGACAGTTTGAAACTTTTAAAGGACCTGTATGTAGGATTGTGGCCAAAACTGGTACTGCAATCACTTTCAAATTACTGTAAAGGCAAGGCAAGGGACGTTTATTTATAAAGAACATTTCATACACAATGGCAATTCAAAGTGCTTTACATAGAAAATGAAATTAAAACAGTGATAAGAAATAAGAATACCACGTGTCAGAATTAAAAATAAAAACAGTTGTAAAGATAATTTAAAAGAATAAAATTATTACAGTATATATAGATAAAAAAAAATAATAATAAAGATGATGCATAGATTAGATTAGGTGCAATCAGTCGGACGTACAGTGGCACAGTGCTCATTCAGTAAAGGCACAGCTGAACAGATGTGTTTTGAGTCTGGATTTGAATGTGGCTACATGGAGCACATCTGATCTCGTCAGGAAGCTGGTTCCAGCTGCGGCTGGTATTATAGCTAAACGCAGACTCTCCTTGCTTTGAGTGAACTCTTGTTATTTCTAACTGACTTGATCCTGATGATCTGAGTGATCTGTTGGGTGTGTATTTAATCAGCATATCTGTAATGTATTGAGGTCCTAGGCTATTAAGTGATTTATAAACAAGTTATAATACTTTAACATTCATCCTAAATGTAACTGAAAGCCAGTGTAAAGACCTGAGGACTGATATGGTCATATTTTCTTGTTCTGCTCAGAATCCTGGCCGCAGCGTTCTGTATGAGCTGCAGTTGTCTAATGGTCTTTTTGGGAAGGCCGGTGAGAAGACCATTACAATAGTCCACCCTGCTGGTGATGAAAGCATCAACGAGTTTCTCTAAGTCTTGCCTGGAAACAAAGCATCTGATTCTTGCAATATTTTTCAGATTATAGTAAGCTGATTTAGTTATTGCTTTGACATGACAACTGAAACTCAGGTCTGACTCTAAAATCACCAAGATTCCTGACTTGATTTTTTGTTATTAGAACTTTAGCCTCAAGATATGTGTTCACCTTGAGAATTTCATCTTTGTTTCCAAATGTAATTATTTCAGTTTTGTTTTTGTTTAACTGAAGATAGTTTTGGCTCATCCAGTTGTTAACTTCATCAATGCATTTGCACAGGGAGTCAATGGGGCTATAGTCATTAGGTGATAGTGCTAAGTAGATCTGGGTGTCGTCAGCATAGCTGACGCACAGCATTTGGTTCCCTCTCATTATTTGGCTCAGTGGCAGCATATACAGGTTGAATAGGAGTGGTGCGAGAATTGACCCTTGTGGGACTCCGCAAGTCATGGATGTCCAGTCAGACTTATGGTCACCTATACTCACATAATAACCTCTCCCTTCTAAGTACGACCTGAACCATTTAAGGACCATCCCAGAAAGTCCGACCCAGTTTTCCAGCCTGTCAAGAAGTATGTTGTGGTCAACAGTGTCGAATGCAGCACTGAGGTCGAGTAGTACCAGAATTGATGTTTTGCCTGTATCTGTATTGAGGCGAATATCATTTATATTCTTTATGAGCGCTGTTTCTGTGCTGTGATGTGGTCGGAAACCAGATTGAAAATTGTCAAAGTAGCCGTTTGAGCTTAAGAATTTGTTCAGCTGACTGAAGACAACTTTTGCAATGATCTTGCCTATGAAGTGGAGATTTGAGATTGGTCTGTAGTTGCTCAATATGTAGTTATATGTAGTTTTCTGAAGAGGCTTAACTACTGCCGTTTTAAGGGAGTTTGGAAAAGTCCCATTGAGAAGTGAGGAGTTTACCACTTCTAGCAGATCTGCTTCTAAACAGTTAAACACACTTTTGAAAAAAGAAGTGGGGAGTGTGTCAAGGAGGCAGGTTGATGTTTTAAGGTGCTGTACCGTTTCTTCTAAAATTTTATAATCAATTGCTTCGAAAACAGACATAGTAACTTTCTGAGGTTGTGGTCTGATCTGACTGACCCCAGAGCAACTCAAGGATGTGCTGATCACCTTTATGATATTATTGATTTTCTCGGAGAAGAAGGAAACAAACTCACTGCATTTGCTGTCAGAGAGCATTTCACTGGGAATGTGACTTGGGGGGTTTGTTAGTCTCTCTACAGTAGCAAAAAGAGTGCGCGTGTTGTTTATGTTTCTGTTTATAATATTTGAGAAGAAGGTCTGTCTAGCTTTGTCTAGCTCCAGATTGAAATCATGAAGGGTGTCTAGATGTTATAATGGACTACAAGTTTTGTCTTCCGCCACATGCGTTTCCTGCATTGTCTTTTCATTATTTGCACTGCTGTTGAGTTTCTCCAAGGTGCTTTCTGTCTGCCACTCTTTTTCCTGACTTTCTCAGGAGCAATATTATCAATTACACTCTTAACTTTTGAGTTAAAAGAGTCAAGGAGAAAATCAACAGATATGTCTGTTGTCAGATATGAGTCTGCAGATATGCTTGGTGTTAGAGATATAGCCTTCATAAATAGCACACTAGTGTTCTCATTTAAGCTTCTCTTTTTGACAGAGACAGATCTAGCTTCAATGGCAGGAGAGATTGAAATATCAAAGAAAATACAGAAATGATCAGACAATGCTACATCCTTAACAACAATTGATGAAATGTTTAGACCCTTGCTGATAAGTAAATCTAGAGTGGGTCCACGATTGTGTGTGGGAGCATGTACATGCTGTGTCAAATCAAAAGTGTTAAGAACAGTCATGAGCTCTTTTGTTGTACTGGATTCAGCATTGTCTATGTGAATGTTAAAATCCCCAGCAATGGCAAAACAATCAAACTCTGAGGAGATTATTGATAACAGCTCTGTAAAGTCCTCAACAAAGGATGGAGAGTATTTTGGAGGTAAATAATGATAAGCAGGATGCGTGGAGCACCTTTTAACATAATACCCAGATATTCAAAAGACAGATAGTCACCAAATGACACTTGCTTACATTGATAGACATCTTTAAAAAGAGCAGCAATACCTCAACCCCTCCTAAACGCTCTGCACACACTCATAAAAGTAAAGTTAAGAGGGGCTGTTTCATTGAGGACTGTTGCACTGCAGTTTTCTTCAAGCCACGTTTCATTTAGAAGCAAAAAATCTAGGTTGTTTGTGGTTATCAAGTCATTGACTAGAAATTATTTGTTCTTAAGTGAACGGATGTTTAAAAATGCTAACTTAACAGTATTAATTTTTTCCCCCACAGTAATCTTAGTTTGACATGTAATAGGCAGCAGATTAGATGGGTTTGCTATACGGTCTGAGAAGGTCTTACACTTTCTATCACGTAACAGAACAGAAATAGAAAAAGAGACAGGCACACTGGGTTGATTCTCGTTCTGTAAACATTTGATAAAGTTACTGTTATCATAGCGGGGACCCAACACACATCACTGAGAGCTGTTATCAGTTGTTTTTGGTTCACCTACAACAGATGGAGGAGGGAGAGTGCCCTGGCGTTGTGACCGAAGAAATCTCACAGGAGGAGGCGAAGAGCAAAATGGGCCCACAGGCTTTGATGGTTGTGGGGCTCGGCGCTCTTTGGTTGATATCTGGGGGCTCGCAGCAATCGAGTGTGATAGTCTGGTTTCAGCATAGACCATTTGCTCCATTTTCTATGAGAAGCTCAGAAGCGGGGATGCTGGAGAGAGGAATAACATGTCTGGTGAGGGTGGCTGTTGTTCTGGTGTTATCGGAGGCTGAATTATGTTATCATCCAGTTCATGGAGTGACATAGACATTTCATGCAATTTCCTGTTCAGACTAGTCATAAAGCGTAACAGTTCACCAGTCTGACCGCCCCATGGAGCCCACCCTTTCCTGCACCTCCACAGTCCAGGCTGAGATGTTACAGTTCAGTCCCTCAATCTGTGTCAGTTTTTAATACTTCAGAGTCTGTCTGTGGTGAGCTCGCTTTGTGATGATTTAGTGATCATCAACGAGGAGCTGACAACACCTGATGTCACTTTATCTTTGCTTGCTCAACCACAACTATTGTGTTTCACAGACACAGTTAAAGCAGCCAAAGAAAAACCAACACAACTACAGGGACCAAGAGCCCAACTAAAGCATACACTTCCCACCACAATGGTGACTTCAAATGAACCATAAATCATCAACATCTAAACCTCTGTTAACTCTCAGTAAGAGCTTCTGTAGACGTCTGACAGAAATAGTCAAAGTGTCTCTTATATCTGTGATTAAGGGCAGCACCAGTGTATGAGTGGGAAACACTGGCTCCTCACAGCAAGAAGATCCTGGATTGAGTCCTGAGCCAGAGAGTCTTTCCTTCAGGTCTGGTTTCTCTCATGATCCAAAGATGTGTGAATTACAGATGCTAAGTTGCCTAAAGTGTCTAGAGGTGTGAGCTAAGTTTCTTTTATTTTCAAGATTTTGGACAACACACTCTGTCTGTGAGTTGATTTGCAATTACAAAAGGAATATATGTCCACAATGAGCACATTTGAACTGTTTCACCTTGAGGTTCCATGAACGTCTATATCAGACGTGCAGATCATGTCCAAAACAGACGTCATAAAAACTTTCATTCTGGCTCCTCAGTGGGGCGTCTTTTCAAGCGTTAGCCTCTAGGGTCAAAGACGTTGAAAAGACGTCTTTTGGACATAACTTTGCTTAGTGGGATGTGATGCTCGTGACAATCTGATGTCTCGAGTCCCTTTTGGTCTTGCTCCCAGTTTGTGCCATCGATTAGTGTGTTGATCAGTTACTTGTTTCTCCTGTTGAGTAGCACTACATTTATGGGACTCACCGGCAGTGTGCTGAGGGCATTCATGTTGAAGCTCTGTGTGATTCGTCTGGTTCGGTGGTTCCGCAAATAACTTTGTTTCAAGAACTGCAATCCTCTGTAAAAGTCTGTGGCAGTTTGTGCAGCAAGTAGATTCTAGAAGAGGCATTTTCTTATCCTTTTGAATGTAGGCAGCTGTGTTTTCCCTTCTCCGGAATGTAAGCTGATGGCAGTGGGAGGCTGGTTGGATGAAATATTACGCTTTTTTGTAGTAATCCAGTCACCGGAGTATCTAATTTTATCATTGAAGTCAAGCTTTGTTGTTTGAGCACTGTGCTGATTTACTGAAGTTGAAATTATGAGATAAAGTATAGAAGCGATCCGAACAGGAGAGCGGTGTATCCCCTCTCCCCCACCCCCCTGACTCGAGGTTGCCAGATAGGCTGCAGGATCCAGCAAGAATGTAGGCTTCTACAAGGAGCTTCCAATAGCAAGTGACGAGTCCTACACAGTACATTTTTTTGGGGGTCTTTTAGGTTTCGTAAACGTAGACATTTTTTTTATGCAAAAAGTTTGTAGCTGCAGCTGTGGTAACTAGAAACAGAGCTGGCAACCTGGATGCCGAAACACTACTGACTTTGTGATTGGTAGATAGGTGGTGGGTGGCACTTCAGGCCATGTCAACACAACATGTCAACATCAACATCATTTGAGGGCTGCAACTTCACTTTTAAAATGACAATATCCTGGCCGGACTACTGTTGTCAGTGATATAAGTTTTTGAAATTAACATGATTTCTTAATGTCTATTGACATATCAGGGACATTTTATGAGTAGTTGAAATACATTTCTTACATACAGTTCCTTTAAGTTTTAGTACCATGTCCCAAACAGTGTTAACGTGTTAAATCAAATTTATTATCAGGGGTTATTCTCAGATAACCAGACTGGAACAAAAACATATTTTTTCAGCTAAATAAGATGTTACAAATACTTTTATCCAGATTTTAATAGTATTTTTATTGTAAAAAAAAAATTCCTGTGACAAAATAAATTTGTTCATTTTGTGAACAACAAACACAACTATTTTTAGCACAAATATTTTATTATGAGTCTTTTTTAATTGGCTGTCCATTAGTCAAGTCAACTTTATTTATATAGTGTTTTTAACAATGCAGATTAGTCACGGAGCGCACACCTGTCACTGAGCGTGCGTCTTCACCTCCCTCCGGTCTCACACGCTCCTTGTCACCGGAGTTCTAGAACTGCAATTCCCATCATTCCCCTCTGCTATCATTAGTTCCCAGCCCTGTCTGGTTGTCTATTCATTATCCTCACATCCACCTGTTTATCATTATCCACCCTTTATCTGGACTGCCTTGTTCTTTGTTCTTTGTGAAGTGTTGTTTTGCCACGCTGCATGTTGCTACGTGTTTCCTTTGTGGTTGATATCAGTGATTCCTTGTTTCATTATCTGAGTTAATAAAGTTCTGCAGATGGATCCACCTGCCTCTACTTCGTCATTACAGAACACTTCACCACCACAGGATCCAGCAGACTTCCAGAGTCTTGTTTCCGAGGTTCGTGCCCAGGGATCTGTGTTAGTCACACACCAACAACAGCTGGTCAAGTTGACGAATCTCACCGAGGAACTTGTGAAGTCAGTTCATGCTCTTACTCTACAGAGCACGGACGCTCATTCAGTTCACGCTCCGCTGCACTCGCACCTCCCATCAAGCGTGAGTACAGCTTCAAGCAATCCCAGATTATCTCTACCTGAGAAGTTTAATGGTTCACCGGCTGCCTGTAGAGGATTTCTGTTGCAGTGTGAATTATTCATCAGCCAGCAACCCCAGCTGTACCCCAATGACGCGTCCCGCGTTTCATTTATCTGCTCTTTACTCACCGGGAGGGCGTTGGAGTGGGCAACGGCTCTCTGGTTGGGTGGTCATCATACATTCCCCTCCTATAACGTGTTTATGTCTCAATTCAGAGAGGTGTTTGAACATCCCGGGCGGCAAGGAACCAGGGAACTGCTTCTCGCATTAAGTCAAGGAGATTCCACCGCGCTGATTACACGCTTTCCTTCCGCACCCTGGCAGCACAGATGGGATGGACCGAGGAACCTCTTAAACTGCTGTATCGATGGGGTCTAAAAACTAATCTGCAGGGGGAACTGGCTTGTCGGGACGAGGGGATGTCTCTTGGAGAACTAATGGAGCTGGCCACTCGTCTCGATAACCTCATTCGCTCTCGACGCATGCCTCTCTCATCCATTCTGCTCGCCTATCCTTCCTCGGGCACGGAGTACGAGCCCATGCAGGTCGGCTTCACCCATCTCACTACGGAGGAACGTGAGAGAAGGATGCGGAATAAATTATGCCTGTACTGTGGCCAGGCCGGTCATCAGAGAGCTTCATGTCCTGTGAGATCCCGATCCCGTGATACTTCTGCGGTGAGTCCTTTGATTAAGTCTCCCAACTCCCTAACCCTCGAAGTTTCATTTTATTTTAATGGAAATAATTGTGAAACAAGAGCTTTAATTGACTCTAGTGCCGCTGGTAATTTTATCGATTTGGAGTTTGCCTTGTCTAAAAATATCTCTCTCATTCCTTGTGAGTCTCATGTGGCAGTGGCCGCTCTGGATGGACGCCCCCTGGGGACAGGGGAGGTACAATACATCACGCAGCCTCTCACGCTCAACGCCGAATCTCGTCACACGGAGAGAATTCAGTTGTACACGATCAACTCACCCCTTCATCCAGTGATTTTGGGATGGCCATGGCTGGAGAGACACAACCCTCTAATTTCCTGGAGCGACAGGAGAATCACTGAATGGTCCCCTTTCTGTCATGACCATTGTCTGCTTGCTCTCCATGGTCCTGAATCTAGCCACAGTTCGCGGGAGAGAGTGAATCTGCAAGGTATTCCTGCTGTATATCATGATCTAGCCCAGGCATTCAGCGAGAGAGAGGCTTCACTCTTACCTCCGCACCGGCCCAGCGACTGCGCGATTGAACTTCTACTTGGAGCCGTTCCCGCGGCCGTGTGTATCCACTTTCACGACCGGAGACAGAGGCTATGAGAGTGTATATCGAGGAACAGCTTGCTAAGGGATTTATCACCTCCTCCACATCTCCAGCATCCGCAGGGTTTTTCTTCGTCAAAAAGAAGGACGGGAGTCTTCGGCCCTGCATCGATTTCCGTGGTCTCAATGAGGTAACTGTGAAGTGTCGTTATCCCCTGCCTTTAGTCCCTGCAGCCCTGGAGATACTTCGCTCAGCTCGTTACTTCACCAAACTGGATTTGAGGAACGCCTATAACCTCATTCGCATACGGAGGGGTGACGAGTGGAAGACGCCCTTTTCTACGACCACAGGCCACTATGAATATCAAGTTATTCCGTTCGGGCTGTCTAATAGTCCTTCTGTATTCCAGTCTTCCGTTAATGAGGTCTTCCGTGACATGCTGAATCAGAATGTGATTGTTTATATTGATGATATTCTTATTTTTTCAGAGACCCTCGACGATCATGTACGGGATGTGCGTGCAGTTCTCAGGCGCTTGATTGAGAATCAGCTATACGCCAAAACCCAGAAATGCGAGTTTCATCAGACTCGGATCACCTTCCTGGGATATGTCATCAGCGCTGAGGGGGTTCTCATGGACGACAGCAAGGTCAAAGCCGTGGTGGACTGGTCTCAACCTTCTTCTGTGAAAGAATTACAGCGATTCCTGGGGTTTGCAAACTTTTATCGTAGATTTATCCGTAACTTCAGTCTCATTGTGTCTCCCCTCACATCTCTTCTCCGGGGAGGGGGAAAGCGCTTCCGGTGGTCTCCTGAGTGCACTGCAGCGTTTAATCAGCTGAAGGAGAGATTCACTGCCGCACCCATTCTCCATCATCCAGACTCGGAGAGGGAGTTCATCGTGGAGGTGGACGCCTCGAACACTGGAGTGGGTGCGATTCTGTCTCAACGTCACGGTAATCCGGTGAGAATGTTTCCCTGTGCCTTTTACTCCCGCAAGTTAACCTCGGCGGAACGCAATTATGATGTGGGTGACCGGGAGCTTCTAGCCATGAAGGCTGCTCTGGAGGAGTGGAGGCACTGGCTGGAGGGGGCACGTCAACCTTTCACCGTCCTCACAGACCACCGAAACCTCGAATACATCAGTTCCGCCAAGCGTTTGAATGCTCGTCAGGCTCGCTGGTCCCTATTTTTCTCTCGTTTCAATTTCAGGATCACATACAGACCTGGGTCCAAAAACGGGAAAGCTGATGCCCTGTCCCGTCAGTTCGGGGATTCCAACGAAATCAGCCAACCAGAAACCATCTTACCACCCACTCTTATCGTGGCACCTGTGCAGTGGGATATCATCTCGGAGGTCACTGAGGCTCAACAAGCTCTTCCTGTACCGCCCGAGTGTCCTGTGGATCGCCTTTTCGTGCCCCTCGAGCTCCGTGAGCGGGTACTTCAATGGGTTCACTGCACTCCCAGCGCCGGACATCCAGGTATCTTGGCTACCGTACAGTTAGTCTCCAACCGCTTCTGGTGGTCCACACTCCGTGCTGATGTTATCAAATTTATCCATCAATGTCCCATCTGTAACACAGTTAAATCTTCCCACCTTAAACCTGCCGGTCTCTTACAACCACTTCCAGTTCCTCAACGCCCATGGTCGCACATCGCTGTGGATTTCGTAACGGATTTACCTCAGTCTCAGGGATTTACCACAGTTCTGTCAGTCGTGGATCGCTTCTCCAAGTCCTGTTGGTTCATCCCCCTTAAGGGTCTACCTACTGCCATGCAGACTGCGGAGGAGCTTCTCAATCATGTGTTTCGTCTTTTCGGCATCCCCGAGGACATCGTCTCCGACCGTGGTCCTCAGTTCACCTCACGTGTTTGGAGGGGACTCTGCTCCAAGCTCAATATCAACGTCAGCCTCACCTCCGGATACCCCCCACAGTCTAACGGTCAGGTTGAAAGGTTAAACCAGGACCTCGTTCGCTTTCTGCGGACATACTGTCATGATAACCAACAGGACTGGAGCCGATTCCTGGTTTGGGCTGAGTTAGCCCAGAATTCCCTGGTAAATCCAGCCACAGGTCTAACACCTTTCCAATGTGTCCTAGGTTTCCAACCCCCTCTCTTCCCGTGGGCTGGAGAGCCGTCTGACCTCCCTGCGGTGGATACGTGGTTGCAACGCAGTGAGGCCACTTGGAATACCGCTCATGTCCATCTGCAACGTGCCATCCGTCGCTTTCGTCTTCATGCAGATCAAAGGAGACGTGGGGGTCCTAGGTACATGTCCGTACAGTGGGTGTGGCTTTCCTCTCGTGATCTACGTTTAAAGCTCCCAAGCAAGAAACTCTCCCCTCGCTTCATTGGGCCCTTCAAGATCCTTCGGCAGATCACTCCGGTCTCGTTTCGTCTGGCTCTCCCAGCACATTATAAAATCTCACCCACTTTTCATATGTCTCTTCTCAGACCCGCGGCCGCTCCCAGGAGAGAGGAGATCCAAGAGGGGGTCGGTTCCGTGCAGGCTCCCCCAATTGAAGTCGGAGGCGAGGAGGTGTACCGGATCTGAGACATCCTGGACTCCAGACGCCGCGGCAGGGTACTGCAATATCTGATTGACTGGGAGGGCTGCGGTCCTGAGGAATGTTCCTGGGTCAGATCTCAGGATGTCCTGGACCCTGCTGTTCTTACCACTTACCATCACACTCACCCAGATCGTCCAGCTCCCAGACCCGTGGTAGACCCGTCGTCATCCAGGTCCTCGCCCGGAGCCGCCGCAGGGAGGGGCTCTGTCACGGAGCGCACACCTGTCACTGAGCGCGGCGTCTTCACCTCCCTCCGGTCTCACACGCTCCTTGTCACCGGAGTTCTAGAACTGCAATTCCCATCATTCCCCTCTGCTATCATTAGTTCCCAGCCCTGTCTGGTTGTCTATTCATTATCCTCACATCCACCTGTTTATCATTATCCACCCTTTATCTGGACTGCCTTGTTCTTTGTTCTTTGTGAAGTGTTGTTTTGCCACGCTGCATGTTGCTACGTGTTTCCTTTGTGGTTGATATCAGTGATTCCTTGTTTCATTATCTGAGTTAATAAAGTTCTGCAGATGGATCCGCCTGCCTCTACTTCGTCATTACAAGATTGTTTCAAAGCAGCTTCACAGTGTTAAACAAGAAAATAATGCAACATAATATAATTATCATACAGTGACAATGTGGGCTTTAGATCAGTAATTAGATCAGTAATTTAGTTTATATGGTAATTTAGTTTAATAATTAGATTTATATGGAAATGTATTTGAAAAATATTGAGCAAGCCAAGCCAGAGGCGACAGTGGCAAGGAAACCAAAACCCCATCAGGTGACCTAATGGAGAAAAATAAACATTAGGAGAAACCAGGCTCAGTCTGGCCAATTAACAAACAGCGTATGATTATTATTCTGGCAACTTTACAGGTCAGAGGTCATAATATAGATCGGAATAAACGAAAGATCGGAGGCAACACGCCAGAGACAGGTTTATTGAGGATGATGTGTTGATTAAATAATTATTAAATATAAATAATCTAAATATCAGAGTCATCATTCCGGAGACTGTTTATTTATTTTTTGTTGAGGATGCCGTATTGATTAAACAATGATTAAATTATTATATACAAAAGATCGGAGTCATCACTCTGGAGACGGGTTTATTGAGGATGCCGTATTGATGAAACAATTATTAAAGTGCAATATTCGAAAGATTGGAGGCAAAATGCCGGAGACAGGTTTTTATTTAGGATGACATATGGATTTAGCAATTATTGAATTGTAATATTCGAACGTTCGGAGCTGTCAAGCCGGAGACGGGTTTATTGAGGATGTCATATCGATTTAACAATTATTAAATTGTAATATTCGAACAATCAGAGTCATCACGCCGGAGACAGGTTTATTGAGGATGCCGTGTTGATGAGGCAATTTCAGGGGGAGTCTAATTGACACAGTCTCTGCAGACACTTCAGGGTCATGCGTTGGTCATGTCAGGTCCACCATCTGGAAACAGGCCTGGATCCGGCTGACTGCAGTAGACCTCAGGATGAAACAGAGAGACTATCATTAGCGTAGATGTCATTCTTCTGATGATGTAACGAGTACATCAGGTGTTATGGGAAGTGTTCCCGCTTCCAGCTGACCTAGTTAATGTAGCCTAACAATCATGTAATTTAAAAAGTGTTTTATGTGTATGCCATAGAAAAGAGATGTGTTTAAACTGACAGAGTGTGTCTGCTTCCCGAACAATCCTCGGAAGACTGTTCCAGAGTTTAGGTGCTAAATAGGAAAAGAATCGACCACCTGCAGTTGATTTTGATATTCTAGGTATTATTAACTGGACAGAATTTTGAGGCCGCAGTAGACGTGATGGAGTATAATGTGTTAAGAGCTCGCTTAACTACCGGTGAGCTAAACCATTTAGTGGTTTGTAAGTAATAAGCAAGATTTAAAAATGTATGCAATGTTAAATAGGGAGCCAGTGCAGTGTTGACAGAATTGGGCTGATATGATCATACTTCCTGGATCTAGTAAGAACTCAATGTTACGCAGGAATGTCCTGCGTCACCTATGCATTCACGGAGGGATCTATCTCCAGAGTATTGACTGTGGCGGGCAAACTACATTTCCCATAATGAAGCTTCATTGGACTGATCACACTCACACCTGCACCTCATTCCCACATGTATAAGAGACACTCTCTCACACTCAGGCAGTGCAAAATCTTGTTTTGCCCTGGCATAATTACTGAGAAATTACCTGGTTCTTCTGGTTTAAATCTTGGACTGTTTTTGGAACTCTACGACCACTCTCTGGCTACCTCGACCCTGGACTGTTTCCTGGCTATTTGAATGTTCTCTGGCTTCCCCTACCCTGTCCTGCTTCCTGTATGTGAACCTTCGCTGCCTGGCCCGATCATCAACGCTAGCCTGCCTGAGTATTCTTTGCCTTGCCCTCACCATTCCTGGCTACCGATCTATAACCTGTCTGTCTGCCTTTGTTACTAATAAAGCTGCAAATGGATCTCTATGACTCTGAGAAATCATTACACTCGAGCTGCTGCGTTTTGGACTAGTTGGAGTTTGTTTATTATGCGAGCGGGGTCAACCACTCAGTAGAGCATTACAATAAGCTAGCCTTGCGGTCATGAATGCATGAACTAACTGTTCAGCAGTTTGCATTGTAAGCATGTGCTGTAATTTAGATATATTTTTAAGATGGTAGAATGCATTTTTTACAGATGCTAGAAACGTGGCTTTCAAACGAAAGATTGGTATCAAAGCGCACACCCAGGTTCCTAACTGACGACAAGGGCTTGACAGAGCAGCCATCGAGTGTTAGACAGTATTCTCACTGCTATGCTGATGACACTCAACTTTACCTGAGGACAAATTCTTCCCCCTCTGCTGACCTCACTCAATCCACTTTGATCACTTGCCTGGATGAGATAAGGGCGTGGATGAAGCAAAACTTGCTGCAGCTAGACAGCTCCAAGACTTAAGCGATTCTAGTTGGCACTCCACTTCAGGTCCGGAAATCCGTCATCACCAGCATTGCTTTCTCTGATCAGGACATTCCACTTTCTACATCAGTCACCAACCTGGGGGTCAGAATGGAATCGCAACTCACTTTTGAAGCTCACATCAAAAATCTGTGTAAGACCTCCTTCTTCCACCTTAGAAACATTGCCAAACTTCGTCCAATATTAACAATGGCAGATGTGGAGAAGCTTGTCCATGCCTTTGTTTCCTCCAGGCTGGACTACTGCAATGCACTCCTTATTGGCATTCCTGGCAAAATCTCCAGAAGCTGCAGTTTATTCAAAACAGCGCTTCTAGGATCCTGATGAGGGTGCGCAAATACAAGCATATCACCCCCATTCTCAAATCACTCGACTGGCTTCCTGTCTCACTCAGGATCGAGTATATGATCTCCCTCCTTACTCACCAGTGCATCCATGGTGACGCACCCACCTATCTCAAGGAACTCCTCACCACACAAACATCCACACATAACCTCCCTTCTGTTTTGGCTTGTCTTCTCAGGACTCCCAGGACCAATCTCCGTACTATGGGAGATTGGGCCTTCTGTTCAGCAGCCCCCAGTCTGTGGAATGCTCTCCCCTGACCACTTGCGGACCCCACAGACTATAAATGCTTTTAAACATGGTTTTAAAACCCACCTTTTTAGAAGAGCTTTTAATTGATTTGATATTACTTATTTTTCTGTTTTATTTACAGTATTTATTTTTGTTGTTGATTGTTCCAAATCTGTAGCATTTTGAGATTCTGCTTAATGTAAAGTAAATTACAAATAAAATGTATTATTATTATTATTATTATTATTATTATTATATTATTATAGGTTACTACTTGTGGAGATTTTTTGTCCAATGATTAAAAATATTTTTTTTCTGAATTGATTTGCAGGAAATTACTGGTCATCCCATTTTTTTTATATCAGCTATGCATTCTGTTAATCTTGTGAATTGGTAGGTTTTAGGGCTTGAAGAAATATAGAGCTGAGTATCGTCAGCATAACAATGAAAACTAACGCCATGCTTCCTAATGATATCTCCAAATGGTAGCATGTACAGGTAGAAAATCAACAGTCCTAGCACTGAGCCCTGTGGTACTCCATACTGAAGTTGTGATCGGCGGGACACCTCCTCATTTACTGTTACAAACTGATAACAGTCAGATAGGTATGATTTAAACCATGCCAATGCAATTCCACTAATGCCAACATAATTTTCGAGTCTATTCAAAAGAATGTTATGATCGATAGTACACTGAAAAAAGTGAAACTACTGTGTCATTTATTTAAAGTGCATTTTTATATTGGACTAAGTGCAAATCATGATTTCTGGTTTAAACCTGTTTTGTTCAGGTTTCCTTAAAGCAAATAACGAACACCCTAGAAAAAATTAAAAGCAACAATTTGAGTTAAACAGTATTTTTTATTCAAACCAGAGTTTTTCATGTCACGTGACCACATGGCGTCACATCAACTAACTCCTTGCTTGCGCAGCCAGCGTTTTTCAATCTGCGATTGCTTGCTTCAAATGTGAAGACGTCAAGACAGTTCTGTGGCCCAGGATATCACTTTTAGACTGGGTAAGCATTCGATATTGTGTAATTTTTAACGTGAATAAGTGTTTTCATTCACATTTATGACTCCTTGCTCGCGCAGCCAGCGTTTTTCAATCCGCCATTGCTCGCTTCAAATGTGTAGATGTGAAGATGGTCTGTGGCCGAGGATATCACTTTTAGACTCGGTAAGCATTCAATATTGTGTTATTTTTAACGTTAATAAGTGTTTTTCATTCACATTTATGACTCCTTGCTCACGCAGCCAGCGTTTTTCAATCCGCCATTGCTCGCTTCAAATATGAAGATGGTCTATTGCCCAGGATATCACTTTTAGACTCGGTAAGCATTCGATATTGTGTTATTTTTAACGTTAATTAGTGTTTTTCATTTACATTTGTGCAGGTGTTAGCTTAAGCTATAAGGTTAGTCAAACCTGACTATCACAATATGTATGTTGCCTCTGACAAATGCAAAGAAAATTTTATTATTTTACTGTGATGTAAGGTAAATTTAATGTTAGTGTATTGTGGTAAGGCTCGTTTGTCTCCAACAAAGGTAGTCAAAGTGCTTGAATAAACTATTTATTTTCTTACATGTACTGCAACCGTCAACTAATCTAACGACCTTGACCGACGTTATATGAAAGGCCGAATTAGCTAATGTTCGATTGAGCCCATGGGTGAATAGTGCTGGTTATTATTCAGCACAACTCCGCATATAATTATTCTATTAGTTATTCTAAATTTAAATTAACTTAGATTTAGAATAAAAACTCCCGCCCGGGTGTGCCCTTCCCCCACGGCACTCCTTTTGAAATTATTTCAATGGTTTCTAGTTTGCATGACATGTGGACTCAGTAACCTATAAACTTACTTTAAGAGCAAAATAAGAAATCTGATATTCATTACAATCTGTATATTTTATTAGGGTACATACAAATGTAATTTACTTATTTTAGTTTATCACGAGATTTAAAGCAATGTTTTTGAAGAGTGGTCATGTGTGAATGTAGCCTAATCTACATCATAACGAGCCTATGATTTAATCTGAAAATTAAGCAAAAATAATGAGAAATAGTCCTCAGAAACCATGTCCATAATCTATAGCAAAACATCTAGGATTAAGTCCATCTCAAGTGCTTAGTGCTCATCTCAAGTGATTAGTGCTCTTCCGGGTGTTGGCTTGACGGCGCGAGTCAGCGAGTGGCTGCAAAAGGACTTCCTGTTGGTTCGCTGGGCGTTTTGCACGGACCGTGGGGAGCCGCGGCCATCTCCCTGAGTGCTTCAGCACTATAAAAGAGCATTGTCCATTTCTAAAAGAGCAAAATACACGGTTTTGACCCTGCATCTTTTTCAAGATGTCGTTCAAACCGTGTGTTTCTGGATGCCGTCATTTTCTGTCCCCAGTTGACGGTCGTTGTCTCACGTGTTTGGGCGTTCAGCATGCTGAGGCAGCGTTTGTGAATGACTCATGTTCCCATTGCCGGAACATGACCATCGCAGTGCTTAGGTCTTGGCTCGAATACCTCAAACGGGGTGGAGTCCCAATACATATCTCCCGATCTAGCGGTCCTCACGCTGCAAAGCAGAGGGCTGCTACTTTGGCGGATACCTTTGATGGAGATCTGAGGGTGACGGTCAGGGCTTCCACGATTGGCCAAAAACCCCTTGGGCCCCTCCCACCCTCCGCTGCGCCGGTGGAGCTTCCGAAGGAGCGTGCTGGTCCTTCCCACGGGGGCCGGCCGTTTCCTTTGGGGCTCCGGCTGAGGATATGATTTTGCTGGCTGCATCGGAGGATAAGCTAATGGGTTCTGGAGATGACGACCCGGCTGTGTTGCCCCCTTCGGGTGTGGTAGCTTTGTCCGAGCTGGATCCAGAGCTTATGGCTATGCTCTTCCGGGCGCCGCGAGTGCTGGGCTCGAGTGGAACCCTCCACTGTGTCCCTAACCCTCGCAGTTGGATGATTGGTATCTCGAGGCGGCTCGTGCTCATTCTCAGCACCTCGCCCTACAGTGCCCGCCATCGGTCGACTGACTCCTCCATCCTCACTCCCCTTGACGGTGGTGCGGCTACGTGGGGTTACCTCCGGTCGAGTGCGCCGTGGTGATGCAACTGTGTCCCAGGGCCGCGGTCGACTGGAGGAATGCCCCGCGTCTTCCCTTCCAGGCGTGTAAGTTCTCGTCTGGGTTACTGGGCAAGTCGCCGACCCAGGGATCATGCAGGAACTGCAGACAGCGACTGACCTCAAAACTATAGCCCAAAACAATCCCCATAGCTTTCTGGGGGGATTCTCCGGAAAAAATAAGGCGTTTGGGGGGAAAATATGTTATTTTGGCATGGTTGCCTGCTAAAATTCGTATTCCTGGGTCTATATATCACATAATTGGGGTCGCTTCAACCTGCGGACATGGAGAACAACCCGTGGGAAAAACACGGACTTGGCAACACAGGGCAGTTGAGTTCTGTTGACATTTGACAACTAACGTTATGCGTCGCTCCGTTGCTCTGATTGGTTGTAGGTCTATCCAATTGAGGTCTTTCCTGGTTTGGATGAAACACGCCCCATAATCAAAACCCAATAGAGCAGTTTCAGACTAGACTCAATTCTGACTAGAATTGAGTATGACCATTTCAGGCTAGTATTATATTATAGTGTACCTTAAAAAACTAAAATATTAATCAAACTTATTTTATATTCAATATAAGAACACAAATCTATGAAATCTAGAGGAATTAATAAAACTTATCAACCCTACTACACTTGCATAACTTCTTTCTGACAGTGACAGGCTTTCAATCTATAACTGACACATTTGAAATGTGTGAAACAAGCAATTTGGAAGAAGACAATGTAAATACTGTTTTATTTTCAAATCATAATTTTTTTTTAGCTGTAAAATACAAACGAGAAAATGTATTACTAAATTAAATTTGCAAGACAATATGTGCAAAAAACAACAATTGTAGGGATTTTGTAGGGGTGTAGTGTGTCGGCTTGTTATGAAAGTGTCAGTGCTTTACTCTTCATCAGAATGAATCTACAAATGACTTTTGATAGTGTCTCTGAAGATACAAGCAACTGACATCATCTTTAACTGTGCTTTTGAACAAAAATATTTTCTGAAGCTAAACTATCACACTTTCTGCTGTAATATAAAGCACTTGTGATTTGAATATCCAAGCTAAACAAGATGACTCATGCCAGTGCTTGTGAACTCTGCAAACGTTGCCATTTCCCTCCAAAGCTGTCGAGTAATCAATCAAGGTCACTTATGTTGACAGCTCTGTCCATGACACTGAGGGTAAAACCTCCAAGCAGTTAGTCCCAGATCACTCACAACCTGAATTCTGCCTCACATTGGCATCCATAAAACCCTCTAAATGACTGTTAGATGTCATCTGGAAGGACATTTGATTGGAGGCATGCCATTTTTCTGACAAATGCTGCCATATCAGCCGGTAACGAATGAAAGATGCAGGAGAGAGACGGGGAAAGCATGAAGAAAAACCCTGCAAATCAATAATAAACTGATGGCAGTTCAGTATGGATCAAGTTAGTAGACACATTTAGATTTTCTAAACAATCTAACAATTCCAAACAAAATGTTTTTGACTTCTGCAGAAAAGTATGCATGGGTTAGTTCACCCAAAAATTTAAATTCTGTCATGAATTACTCAATTCAATTCAATTCAAATTTATTTGTGTAGCGCTTTTCACAATACACATTGTTTCAAAGCAGCTTTACAGAAAGTGCATTTTATAAATGTACATTGAAAAATGTTAGAAAAAGTTAATCAATCATGTATTATTTTAGGCCGCTATAACAGTGCTGGCGTTGAGTCGTCTCTTCACAGGCGTCGAGTCGTCTCATCACAGGTGTTGGGGCATCTGAAGTCTCCATGAGAGGCTGGATACAAACTGGAGCTGAACAACTATTTACCTCGGGACTAGTGTCCCGAGATAATAACAAAAAAGCAGATGAGAAATAATTAGCATAGCTGCTGTTCAGAATATTAATGCTTTTGATCCGATTTAACTGTAGTATAAAAGGTAATTATAATGTGAATGCTTACAAAGAGATGCGTCTTTAATCTAGTTTTAAACTGGGACAGCGAGTCTGAACTCAATATCAGGAAGACTATTCCAGAGTTTAGGAGCTAAATGTGAAAATGCCCTCCTCCTTTAGTGGACTTAGATATCCTAGGAACGACCAGAAGCCTCGAGTTTAGTGATCTTAAAGAGCGATGGATTGTAGGGCGATAGAAGATCCGTTAAATACACTGGAGCTAAACCATTTAGGGCTTTATAGGTCAGTAGCAATACTTTGTAATTGATAATGAACTTAATAGGTAACCAGTGTAGAGATGATAAAATTGGTGTTATATGATCATATTTTCTTGACCTAGTAAGAACTCTAGCAGCTTTTGGACTAACTGTAGCTTGTTTATTGGAGGATGCAGGACAACCAGCTAATAAAGCATTACAGTAATCTAGTCTCGAGGTCATGAATGCATGAACTAACTTTTCTGCATCAGAAATAGATAGCATGTTACGTAGCTTAGCAATGTTTCTAAGGTGGAAAAATGCTGTTCTTGTAACATATGAAATATGATTTTCGAAAGTTGCGGTCTAATATAACACCCAGGTCTTTTACTGTAGTGGATAAAGTGACAGGACGTCCTTCCAAGTTAAAGTTGTATTGTGAGAGGTTTTGTGGGCCGTTTTTGGACCAATAAGTAATACCTCTGTTTTATCTGAATTTAATAGCAGAAAATTACACGTCATCCAGTATTTAATATCTTCAACACACGCTGTCAGTTTAGATAATTTAGCGTTTTCATCTGGTCGTGATGAAATATATAATTGAGTGTCATCAGCATAACAGTGGAAATTAATTCCATGTTTTCTTATAATATTACCAAGTGGCAGCATATATATTGAGAATAGCAGAGGGCCTAACACAGATCCTGCGGCACCCCATAGTCTACTGACGTTATCTTTGATTTTTCCCCATTTAGACAGACAAAATGGTAGCGGTCTGATAAGTACGATCTAAACCAGTTTAATGCCTTTCCTGAACACCAGTGTAATTTTGAAGTCGATCTAAGAGTATTTTATGATCTATAGTATCGAACGCAGCACTAAGATCGAGTAGAACTAGTATTGAGATACAGCCTTGTTCAGAAGCTAGAAGTAAATCATTTGTGATTTTAACGAGCGCAGTTTCTGTGCTATGGTGTGGTCTGAACTGGATTGAAATTTTTCATAGATATCATTTTCTTGCAAGAAAGAGCACAATTGAGCAGACACAACTTTTTCTAGTATTTTAGACATAAATGGAAGATTTGAAATGGGTCTGTAATTTGCTAGGTTATTATGATCTAATTGTGGCTTCTTAATGAGAGGTTTTATGACTGCCAACTTGAATATTCTTGGAACATGACCTAAAGATAAAGACGAGTTAATAATATTGAGAAGAGGCTCTTCCACTACAGGTAACAGCTCTTTCAGTAGTTTAGTGGGTATTGGATCTAATAAACATGTTGTTGATTTAGATGCAATGATAAGTTTATTTAGCTTTTCCTGTCCTATAGTTGTAAAGCGGTGTAGTAGTTCTTGAGGGGCGATAATTGAGGTTGAATCATAAGACATCATTAAAGGTTGTACATTTAAAATTCTGTTTCTGATGCTTTCTATTTTCTCTATTAAACGCAGCCCCTAACGCATCATTTGTGTTATCTACGTGTATGTTAAAATCTCCAACAATTAATGCTTTATCGACATTGACCAATAGATCTGAGAGAAAGTATGCAAACTCTTTTAGGAAATCAGCATAGGGCCCTGGAGGTCTATATACAGTAGCCAAGGCTAGAGATAAAACGGTTTTCTTTCTTACATCTAAGAGCGTAACATTTAGCACTAGTACTTCAAACGAATTAAACATGTGACCTGTTTTCTGAGTAAAATTTAGAATATCTCTATAGATTATTGCAACACCGCCGCCACGACCAATCAGACGGGGCTCATGCTTATAACAGTATCCTGGTGGAGTAGACTCATTTAGACCGAAATAATCATTTGGCTTAAGCCAGGTTTCAGTAAGGCAAAGTACATCGAAACTATTATCTGTGACCATTTCATTTACAATAACCGCCCTAGGTGTGAGCGATCTAATGTTTAGAAGACCTAGTTTTAGAAATAGTTTTTGTTCACTAATATTGAGATTTTCTGGTTTAATCACAATTAGATTTTTCCTAGATCTTACAGTAGATTTAAAGTTTGACCTCACTAAACGAGGAATAGACACAGTTTCTATATAATGTTCTACATTGGTACTTATGTCAATTAAGTTAGGACAGCAAAGACTGTGATTTGAACTTTGACTTACTAGTCATATGGTGGTGTGTAGCGCCCTGGAGATGTTGTCCGACAGTAGAGCCGCTCCGATTCTGCTGGGGTGGAGGCCATCAGGACGGAAGAGCCTAGGTCGCTCCCAAAACAGATTCCAATTATTTACAAAGAGCAGCTTCTGTTCATTACACCATGAAATTAACCATTCATTTAGAGCAAGTAATCTACTAAACCTTTCATGTCCTAGTCGGAGTGCGTGGGAAGGGGTCCAGACACGATGATCGTTGCTTCAGGCGATGTTCTGCGCACCGTCTCGACCAGACTCCTGTAGTCCTTCTTCAGAATCTCCGTCTGCCGCAGCCTGATGTCGCTCGTTCCGCGTGCAGCACGACAGCTCGGCGCGCTCGTCACCGCTTCAGGATCTCGGGAACCTGTGCAGCGACATCGAGAACACGAGCACCAGGAAAGCAGTGAGTGCGCAGCTTACCTTTACCTGAAGTAGCACGGACATGCCGGACGATGGAAGTACCGATGACCACAGCGTCGCGTTCCGGGCGGAGAGGTCCTTGCTCTGGTCCTGGCTCGCATCTTCCGCTGTGGAAACACCCAGGGTCCATGGTGCTGTGTCGGTGCCGGAGTGAACGAAACCAGGGATGATCGCGTCCTGGGTGCTTGGGTCCTGTGCAGAGAAACACACGGAGTAGACGAGGTCGGAGTCAAAAGGTTACTAACCACTGACTTGTGAGCATCGGCGCGTGATGTTTCCAGCGCTGAACGCCGCCTCTCAGCACGCTCGCCTGTCTAGTAGGTCGCGAATCTGCTTGTCCAACGACTCCAACTCCAACTGCACCAAATGCAGCTTGAACGTGTCCTCACCTGCACTCAAAGGTAACATTAAACACAGATCCGAGTTATTCGCCATTGTAGTAAATGTGCTACAATGGCGAATTGTAGGTTTCAGTGGTTACGGGTGTAAATAAGTTACCACGCTGCAATGCTAGCGGTCTACGGCTAGTAGCGGAAGTTCGGATATAAGTAGCGATATCAAAGCAATCCGATTGTTTTTTTTTATAGAGAATCGTATCGGTGATATGTTCACACGCTGTAAATAATAGAAAGTATTCGTTTGTAAGCGAGTGTTAAGAAGAAAATCAAGGATTATGAGTCAATTCGACGGAGCTACAAACACATGTGAACGAAACCACTGACGCATGTCGTTCCAAACCTGTAAGACCTTTGTTCATCTTCGGAACACAAATTAAGATATTTTTTAATGAAATCCTAGAGCTCTCTCGAGAATTTGAAAGTTCATCCATGAACTTCAACTTTCAAGGTCCAGATTGTTAGTAAAGAGATCGTTAAAATAGTATATGTGAATACAGTAGGTTCAACCTTAATTTTATAAAATGATGAGAACAAAAATAAAAAAACACCTTTATTCAGCAATCTCTTCTCTTCCCTGTAACCCTCGTATTCTATTCCATTGTTGGGCAATTCACAAAGTACAATGCTTCCTAGTTTTACGGCAAAACACCGCTGTAAGGCCGCTGAAATCGCTCCAATGGCGGCAGCGAAGAGCGGGTGAAGGGATTTGCGCGTTCGGTGTTCTCAGCTGGGCAAAAAATCTTTATCTGACTCCATTTTATCATAATTTAGAATTTAGATTAGAATGCCAATTTGGTTACTTGGTCATTCATATTTAATAGTTAGCTACACATTTAATCATTCCGTTTAACCCTTTGTGGAAATTACCCATTAATAATTCAGAATAGTAAGTCAGAATAAATCAAAATGTAACAATTTATTAAACAGTCAGGTAAATGTATAATTCCAATTACATAATCAATTCAAAGATCCTCAAAACATTGAATACTCTTAAGTAAAGAGTGAGAGATGCGTTCCTGACTTTCCATACGTAACGTTGGCTGGACACAACGTTACGGGCGAATCTGAATTACAATATTGCGCCCCAAACTTTCTGCTACATCCCCTTAAGTACTCAGACCAGACAGTCACCTCTTTCAAATGGTAACATATGTTAACAAAGGGAATTTAAATTCAATTACTCTACCATTTGCCTGGATTGAAAGAAGAGACCAAATGGCTCCAGAAACCACACTCATTATAATATGCAAGATATTTCTAAACTCTTAAAACCATTGTTATCTTCTTGAATATTTCTGTGGGGATGAGATATTTGTACCAGTCGCACTAAGACATTTCCAATGATATCAAACACATATATACTGTTTAGTATTGTTCATTTTTAGATCATATAGATTTTGGGTATGTTTCCGATGGTCACGACATGAGGGTGTGAAGTAGGATGGGGGAAGAAGCAACTGAAAGAAATACATGTAAATTAGAGCCATTCTTAGTTGATTCACTCAGTGTGACGTTGTCCAGACAATCTGGCATTACTTTTTAAAGCCTTTCACTATTAGTCAAGCACAATCACATGATCACACGCATGCATTGTGGTGGGTATTACAAGGGTAAAAGGAGTTTTAGCCTAATGAATTATAATAAACGTACAGTGGGTATGGAAAGTATTTAGACCCCCTTAAATGTTTCACTCTTTGTTATATTGCAGCCATTTGCTAAAAGCATGTAAGGTCTTTTTTAATTTTTTTATTAGTGTACACACAGCACCCCATATTGACAAAAAAATTTTGCCGATGTATTAAAAAAGAAAAACTGAAATATCACATGGTCCTAAGTATTTAGACCCTTTGCTCAGTATTTAGTAGAAGCACCCTTTTGATCGAATACAACCATAAGTCTTTATGGGAAAGATGCAACAAGTTTTTCACACCTGGATTTGGGAATCCTCTGCCATTCCTTCTTGCAGATCATCTCCAGTTCTGTCAGGTTGGATGGTAAACGTTGGTGAATTCAATTTAGCTGCACTTTTCTTCACAATTTTAACTACAATAAGTAGCTTCTTTGATTTGGTGTGCCACAGTGGTCAGGCTGGTCTCTATCTTGCATGCATACAAAGCAGACCTGCTTAGAGATTTAGATAAGGACGAGTTGCTCTGACATTTGTGCTTTTTTCAATTGCTTTTAAACATATTAATGGCAAAAGTGTAATTATACTGTAATCAGCACAAACTGGGCTACCATAATATGAGAGCAGCATGCATGCACATGCTTGTATTTTTGAGAGAATAACATTTATGCTTGGTTAAAAAAAAAAACTGAATTAAGGCACAATAGATTTGTGATCACAAAACTTTTTACTAATGGATGTTGTTGCTTAGAGTTTTTGCTTCACACTGAACCCAAGGCGTCTAAAGCATGGTCAAGTGCCTTCTGCGTCACAATGAAGACACTAAAGGTACCCCTAGGCGTCATTTTTCGAAACGCAGGGTGTTCCATTCAGTTCAATGAGAAACCTTTGTTGTCATACACAGACGCGTTGGGCATGGCAACGTTATTGTCATGATGAAATTATATTGGGTTATGATTTTGTCATTGTGACATGTTTTAACATGTAACCCAACCCCATCCCATCCCATCCCATCCCATCCCATCCCATCCCATGGGAGCTGCTGCGTTTTGGACCAGCTGGAGTTTGTTTATTAAGCGAGCAGGGCAGGGAAACCACCCAGTAGAGCATTACAATAATCTAGCCTTGAGCTCATGAACGCATGTACTAACTGTTCCACATTTTGCATTGAGAGCATGTGACGTAATTTAGATATATTTTTAAGATGGTAGAATGCAGTTTTGCAGATGCTAGAAACGTGGCTTTCAAACGAAAGACTGGTATCAAAGAGCACACCCATGTTCCCAACTGACGACGAGGACTTGACAGAGCAGCCATCAAGTGTTAGACAGTAATCTAGGTTACTACTTCTGGAGCTTTTTTGTCCAATGATTAAAAAATCTGTTTTTTTCTGAATTAAGTTGCAGGAAATTACTGATCATCAAATTTTTTATATCATCTATACATTCCGTTAATCTTGTGAATTGGTTAGTTTCTTCAGGGTGTGAAGAAATATAGAGCTGAGTATCATCAGCATAACAATGAAAACTAACGCCATGCTTCCTAATGATATCTCCCAGTGGTAGCATGTACAGGGTGAAGAGCAATGGCCCTAGCACTGAGTCCTGCGGTTCTCTACTGAACTTGTGATCGATGTGACATCTCATCATTTACTGCTACAAACTGATAACGGTCAGCTAGGTATGATTTAAACCATGCCAATGCAGGTCCACTAATGCCT
Source organism: Gobiocypris rarus (assembly GCA_023029165.1). NCBI lineage: Eukaryota > Metazoa > Chordata > Actinopteri > Cypriniformes > Gobionidae > Gobiocypris > Gobiocypris rarus. The sequence goes on from CM040926.1 coordinate 9,192,536, forward strand.
ACATAATTTTCGAGTCTATTCAAAAGAATATTGTGGTCGATAGTGTCGAATGCAGCGCTAAGATCGAGTAACACTAACAAAGAGATACAACCACGATCGGATGATAAGAGCAAATCATTTGTAACTCTGATGAGAGCAGTCTCAGTACTATGATATGGTCTAAATCCTGACTGGAAATCCTCACAGATACCATTTTCTTTCTAAAAAGGAACATAATTGTGAAGACACTGCCTTTTCAAGTATTTTTGAAAGAAAGGGTAGATTTGAGATTGGCCTGTAATTGACTAATTATGTAGGATCAAGTTGCGTTTTTTCAATAAGTGGTTTAATAATTGGCAACTTAAAGGTTTTCGGTACATATCCTAATGACAAAGATGAATTAATTATAGTAAGAAGAGGATCTATGACCTCTGGTAACATCTCTTTTAATAGCCTAGTTGGTATAGGGTCGAGCATATATGTTGTTGATTTAGATGATTTAACGAGTTTAGCCAATTCTTCCTCTCCTATACCAGTGAATGAGTGTAATTTTTCCCCAGTGACACTACAATGCTCTGTCTGATGTGATACTGTAGTAGACGGCTGCATGGTTATAATTTTCTTGCTAATTTTGTCAATCTTACACATAAAGAAGTTCATAAAGTCATTACTGCTGTGTTGTTTACAAACATCAGACGTTGAAGCTTTATTCTTGTTTAATTTAGCCACTGTATCGAATAAATACCTAAGTTTGTGTTTGTTTTCTTCTAAGAGAGTCGAGAAATAAGCAGATCTAGCAGTTTTTACGCCCTTTCTGTATGCGATCATACGTTCTTTCCATGAATTACGAAAGACCTCTAGTTTTGTTTTCTTCCAGCTGCGCTCCATTTTTCTGACTGCTGTTTTAAGGGCCCGGGTGTGCTTGTTGTACCACGGCACTGGACTATTTTCTTTAATCTTCTTTAAGCGCAGGGGAGCGACTCTCTCTAAAGTACTGGAAAAGAGAGAGTCAGTAGTTTCTGTTGCAACATCGAGGTCCTCTAAGCTATCTGGGATGCTGAGGAGATGATTCTGATGAGGAAGATTATTTAAAAAGTAATCTTTAGTCGCGGCAGTGATAGTCCTGCCAATTTTTTAAACGGGTGGACGGCTTTGCAGCCTTAGCTAAATTAAGTATACATGATATTAGGTAATGATCTGAGATGTCGTCGCTCTGCTGCAGAATTTCAACGGTATTAACATTTATTCCATGTGACAATATTAGGTCTAAAGTATGATTATGGATATGAGTAGGTCCAGACACGTGTTGCCTAACTCCAATAGAGTTTAGAATTTTTATAGTCTTTAAATGCCAATCCCAATGTGTCTTTTTCGTTGTCTACATGGATATTAAAATCACCAACAATTAGTAATTTATCTACGGTCAGAACTAGCTCTGATAGAAAATCAGCAAATTCTTTGATAAAGTCTGTATTGTGCCCTGGTGGCATATATACAGTAGCTAACACAAATGTTACACAGGATTTATCATTTGCTCTACATAATGTTACATAAAGCACCAAAACTTCAAAGGAATTATATTTGAATCTAGACTTCTGAGTAAAACTGAATATATTATTATAAATCACAGCAACCCCTCCCCCTTTACCTTTCAGACGCGGCTCGTGTTTATAACAATAATCTTGTGGGGTGGACTCATTTAAAGTAATGTAGTCGTCAGGTTTTAGCCAGGTTTCTGTCAAACACAGCACATCTATATTATTATCTGTAACAATATCATTAACAGTGAGCGCTTTTGGGGAAAGGGATCGAATATTCAGCAACCCGAGCTTTATCATTTGATTATCCGTTTTATATCTGTTGTTTATTTGTTGGATATCAATTAAATTATCACCGTTGAATCGTTTTGATGTTTTTTTGTTGTTACTAATTCGCGGAACAGACACAGTCTCTATGTGATAATATCTAGGTAAAAGAGTGTCTATGTGTTGGGATTTACCTGACTTCTGTAACGGGAGGCAGCTAGCAGGCGGTCGGGTAAGCCAGTCTCTCTGCTTCCTGACCTGGGCCCTAGTGAGTCAAGGTTTAGCTCTAAGACTATATGCCAAATTACTAGAGAGAAGATCGGCACCACTCCAAGAAGGATGGATTACTTTGTGTTTTAACAGGCCAGGTCTGCCCCAAAAGCTTTTCCAATTGTTTATGAACGCTATGTTATTTTGCGGACACAACTTAGACAACCAGCCATTGAGTGAGGATAATCTGCTAACTATCTCATCACTCCTTTTAATGGGGAGCGGACCAGAACAAAAAACTAGACCTGTCATCGTACTAGCAAATTCACACACCTCTTTAATGTTAATTTTGGTGATCTCCGACTGGCGAAGTCGAACATCATTAGTGCCAACGTGAATAATAATGCCTCGTGACCAATTGCGTCATAATGTCAGCTCAGTTTTATATTGTTAAAAAGTGGGTAGATTTAGGGTAGGAGTGGGGTCAGTTGCTCCAAAATATAAAAGTAGCCTTAGATATTCATAATATTCATGTCTGCTTTTACAAATGCAAAGAATTAAATGCGTCTTGATCTGACGCATTGGGCAAACAACTGAAATGAATGGAGTACCCTGCGTGTCAATATAGTGACGCCTAGGGGTACCTTTGGCATCTTCATTGTGATGTGGAAGGCACACGACCATGCTTCGTATTTTGACGCCTTGGAAGTTAGAATGGGTTGGAATCATTGTGCCTACTCATTCACATAAAAAAATATATTGATTTACATTTGTAAGACACTTTTTCTTTACAAAGGCCAAATGTGAAGGGGTGTGGATGATCATGAATAATGCTGTGAATCATACATGAGAGACAAAAGAACCCATAATGAGCTGCATAATGACCTGCATAATGAATGAGCCTCAGGTATATGACTAGAATGAGCCTCAGGTAGAGAGCTAAGCAACAGGACAAAATAAATATATTTTGTTGTAGTTTATTTAGAGTGTAGTCGACAAAGACACATTTTCGAAACTGTTCAGTTAATTTAAAAATATATATATTTTCATTTAACTCCATTGTATTAGATTTATCATTCAAACAAAATTGCATTGTGTTAACCAGTTGTAATTTAGCTCAACTCACTGTTTCATTTTGAATGTTTAACATTTCAACGTTTCTTTAGACATATATCTCATGTTTCTGTGATAAGTATTTACTAAATTACAGGTCATTTTCTGAAGATAATCAGATTAGACGTCGTTCAGAGAGAGGTTGCAGATCGCTCATCATGTTTGTTTGTTTGTTTTCTTTTCTTTTTTTTAATTACAACATTTTGTTTTTTTATTGTGACTGTACACAAATAAAAGTAGAAACTTAACAGATTCTAATGATTTATAACACTTGCCTGAATAATAAAAATCGACAGAGTTATTTGAGTCTCTTTGGCACTGATAAGAAATAAATCGAGGCTGTCACGATCATCAACCTCTAGGAGTTAAAGAGCTGGGTTAGGCCACCAATTTTTCACACTCTGCAACCTAGGAGATGGCCCAAGCCACGGGCCGCTCCATGGCAGCATTAGTGGTAGCGGAGAGACATTTTTGGTCAAACCTCTCAGGCATCTAGGAGAGGGAACATCCTCCCAGACCTTGGGGGCCATCATGTTCTAGTGCAAACAGACAATATGACAGTGGTCTCCTAATATAATCACCAGGTCCTCCTCTGGTCCTAGGGAAAACTATTGTTTCTCTGGGCAATGTATATCCCTGGGGACTAGAATGTGGGGGCAGACATTCTGTCGAGGCAGGGGCTGAGGCCTGGACAATGTAGAGACGTCACCCAGAGACAGTGAAGTTAATCTGAAGGGTCTATGGCCAAGCAGAAGTGGATCTGTTTGCGCTTAGAGAGACAACCCACTGTACGCTATGGTTCTCCCTCATGCATCCAGCCCCACTTGAGGTTGGATGCCATGGTATAGGTGTGCTCGGGGCAGTCCCTGTACACATTTCGCCTGATCGCTCTGCTCCTGGGAGTTCTACAGAGGGTCAGGTGAGATGGGATCAGTCTACTTCTGGTAGCCCTGTTCTGGTTGGCCAGAGTAGGTTTTTAAGATCTCAAAGCACTCCTAAAAGGTCAGCCTTGGGATATTCTGTTCTTGCAGGCCTGGGGCACTGTCTATCACCCCTGGTCGGAGCTGTGGAAGTTATGGGTCGGGCCCTTGAGGGGGACCAGCTCCTATGCATTGATCTCTCAACTGTGGTTGTTGAAACCATCCTAAAGTACCTTCTTGAGGAAACTGTATACCTTAAAGTGTAATGTGTACACTTTATGGTGCAGAGTGTGTCAGTTGGACCCAGTTAATTGCCCAGGAGATTCAGTGCTGGAGCTCCTTCAAGACCGTTTCTCTTGTGGTCTTTTCCCATCCACACTTAAGGTTTATGCTGCCTTTCAGACACCATTAAGTTATGGACCTTTGGGAAGGTACCATATGTTTACTGCTTGGTGCCTTGAGGATGAGACCTGCCTCAAAGCAGTCAATTTGCAAAAGAAGAAGAAGAAGGAGTTTTATTTATATAGCGCCTTTCCACAGCTCAAGGCCACTTTACATAGTGTTAGACAGGACATTTGTCTATACACAAAAGTACATTAACACACCCACATATACAATACAAGCACAGGTCTTATAAGCCACATTATCCAAAATACAAATACATAAGTCTTTAGCTGGGTCTTGAAGGTAGACAGACATGAAGTATTTCGTAGAGGTAGGGGAAGTGAATTCCGTAATTTTGGAGCATTGACACTAAATTACCTACCACCTACAGTGGACAACCGAAAACGAGTAGTGGACAAAAGACCAAGCTCAGATGATACGTCAAGACAATCTCTTTGGCCTAAGAGACCTGCAGTCTGCCTTCGCCTCTGGTTATCAGGGTGAATTCTATAAGAAGTATGGCACCTTCTAAGGCTCTGCTTTAGTGTGTCTCTCTTCAGGAGGTCTGTGATGCAGATGGCAGTGCCTCCCCACACACTTTCATCAGATATTACAGTCTAGCTCTTCCATCCACACCTGGTTAACAAGTACTTTTGTCCTGAGTTGTGCCTGGACAGCCTTACACCAGGGCAGGCATTAGTCAGTGTGGCACAGTGGGTTTTCGTTCCCCATAGTTTCATCGTTGATGCAGTGTGTGTTCCCTTAAAAGGGAACGTGTCGTGTTACGACTGTAACCCTTGTTCCCTGTTGTAAGACCGCTGAAATCGCTCCAATGGCGGCAGCGAAGAGCGGGCGAAGGTATCTGTGCGTTCGATGTTCTCAGCTGGGAAAAATGGATCTAATTCCAATTCCTCTTTATCTGACTCCATTTTATTATAATTTAGAATTTAGATTAGAATGCCAATTTGGTTATTTGGTCATTTATGTTTAATAGTTAGACACACATTTAATTATTCCGTTTAACCCTTTGTGGAAAGTACCCATTCATGATCTCATAGAGATCGTTAATAATTCCAGAGTAAGTCAGAATAAATCAAAATGTAACAATTTATTAAACAGTCAGGTATAATTCCAATTACATAATCAATTCAAAGATCCTCAACACATCGAATACTCTTAAGTAAAGAGATGCGTTCCTGACTTTCCATTGGTTACGTAACGTTGGCTGGACACAACGTTACGGGCGAATCTGATTACAGGATTGTGCCCTGACTCTTCTGCTACGCTGCCTTAAGTATTCAAATCTGACAATAACTTCTTTCAAATGGTAACATATGTTAACAAAGGGAATTTACATTTAATCACTCTCTCAGACCTGTATTGACAAGACCAAATGGTTGAGTCACACCTACCATACTATATATGCAACATCTCTTTAAACTCTTAAAACCATTGTTATCTTCTTGAATATTTCTGTGGGGATGAGATATTTGTACCAGTCACACTAAGACATTTCCAATGATATCAAACACATATATATTGTTTAGTATTTGTTCATTTTTAGGTCATATAGATTTTTGGGTATATTTTCAATGGTCACAGCCATTAGGAAGTAGGATGGGGGGAGAAATAAATACATGTAAATTAGAGCCATTCTAAGTTGATTCACTCAGTGTGACGTCGTCTGCAAAAGTTTTCTTTGTCCTCAACCAGACAAGCCGGCATCACTTTTTAAAGCCTTTCAGTCCGCCTCTTGGTCCATTGGGTCAAACTCAAGTGGATCCCATGGGATCATAATTAGACGTTGGTTGATATCTTTTGAGATGTAAGTTGTCTTTGCAATGTAAGCAGCTGTAGGGACCTTCTTAGGGCTCTGTGTTCACCGGCTGGACACCCAGTCTCATCAGGTGTATGTAGTTTGAGTTCAGCAGGTGGATTAGTGTCTTTCAGATGTTCTACCTGTGGTAGAAGTTCAGCACATCATGTGGGCATCGATTCATCTGTTCAGTTAACGTGTCACTCCTTCATGGAGAACTTTCTGCTTAGCACCTTTCCGATGATAATCTGAACCTCCTTGTCCAATCCTCTCACCTCCAACGGTGCGGTTATCTGGCTCCTTTGTAGTTACACGCCATTTGGTGCATGACACCTGAAAAGCATCTTAATGACCTCTTAATGACTGAACACTGGTGAACTTGAAGTCATAAGGAACACATAATGCAGCAAAAAAACGAAACATAAAAGTAGGTTCATGTCAGATAGTGTGATTGGTACATCTTCTCTCAAGTGTTTTTTCAAGGTCATAAATGGTAGGGTGGTCTCATTTTATCATCTAATTCTTCACTATCACTGTGGTGGTAGTGCAATCTAAGTATTCTTGGTCTGAATCACTCAAGGAAAAGTGTGCGTTTGTGTGTTTGTGTGAAAAAATGGGCAATAGATCTTTAGTGAAGTACACTTTTAGACTCTATGCCATCTTTATCGTCTATGATGTGTAATGTTCAGCCTGAATAGATTTGGTCTATTCCAGGTGATGTTGTCGTGCGTGTAGGGTGTGTTGTCGTGCGTGTATGTTCATGTTTGGGAGATGGGTGGAATCTAATCAATATCAATCTGTGTTGCATAATTTAGTACCAGTGCTACACTGGGAGGTCGTGTAGTCATATTGTGAGATGTGAATGACCCCATCATATTTATATTCGCACCCATCTCTCACGTCTCAAGTTCTGACAATTTTCCGTTGCCCTGGCTCTGATGCAGGGGGAGGGGGACTTTTGGTCGTCCATCCTCCAAGGAATTGCAATTGTCAACCTGAGATAGAAACAAATTTAGAGAGAAACAAATTTGGAGAGAAAACAATTTAGAGAGAAACACAGTTAATTTCTGCTGTTGTTTCAGTTTTTTAACACTTAAAGCTGCTCTTGCAGTCAAGCCTTCACAATCTGCTGTGTTTGAGCATTATGAACTCCAGTTCTGCTGGAGAATTTTTCTTTGTTTTAGCATTATAAACTCCAGTTCTGCTGGAGAATTTTTCAGGATTAATCAGAAACTTCTAGTTGCTCTCATTACAGTTAGTTTGAGTGAAGGATGAATTGGTTTTCTATTATCTGTGCCACACTTCTAGTTTTTCTAGTTCTGTAGGCATAAGATAATATCACAACTCCCCTCCATTTTGGCACTGGGAATTGAACCAATGAAAAGTATTAGAACTTGCTCAAATTAGAAATTGCAAAGGTCAGAGTTATTAAATCCTGTTGTGATGGACACATTTTCATGGTTAGTGCAATTGTAATTCACACTGTAGCCAGACGGCAATTCTATGCTCCTGTACATGGTTTTACTGCAGCTATATGGGAAATAGCAGAGTTTCCACTCAGAAGACAAACAAATTCAACATAGACAGACACACATGCAACTTGAAATTGCTATACAATTCCAGTATTGCGATTATTCCAATTTACACAAGATACGTGGCCTAGAATGCATAGCGTCTCTACAACCTTCACCTAAGTGTTTAATGCAGCACTTACAGTAAAGCAATCATGTGTTTTAAAGAATAAACTTAACTAGTTTATGTGCATCTATTAGCACAAACAACTATAATGTGTGTTCTATGCGCACGTGTTTAGTACAATTACAAATTTGAAAATACAGACAGGATCATTGCAATTTGGATGTTTTAATTACTAAACTCACTGCTATTGACCACTATAAAGAGATCAATAGCTGAAGATCTTGCATGAACACTGCCGTTGAGGATATTCATGTCAAATCTTTTACATTGTGTTATACTCAGCAATCAAGATTCCGATAACATTGAGCCTCGCACCGGCCGGGTTTACGATCTCTTGTCACAACTCGTCAGTCTTGGTCATTAAGGCAGAGGCGACACACTGATATTCTGGACATCCGTTACCACTGTGATCATTCCAGAATATTTTTATTCAGTTCTCTTGGATCTGACTTCGCTTAATTAATGCAAAATTGTTTCCAATCAGAGGCCATGACCATTATCAATGAATTAAGCGACCAACTTGTTATAACTCTAAGGATAACTTTCTATAATCATGCCGTGGTTTTCCACGTTTACGTAATTAGAACAACGTTACAATAATTAGGTATTGAGGTTGCCCTATTTAGATTGGTCTAACAATTTATTATTGTTCTAAACGGAATAGACTCGCGTTTGGCCTATCAACTTCTTTCAGTCCAAGTATACGCATTACGCGAAAGTGCTAGTCGGAGCTCTAAAACATCAGTCTGGTGTGTTTCACCAATAACCGCAGATCTTAGTCCGTAACTAACCTGAGCGTAGTTTGTGGTGTCATGGACACAACATGATCTACTGAGTTATTAACACAACATACATCATAGTAAGTTTAAATGTATAAAACAAATCATTCGGAAATCAAGGATTTTGAATTATTTTTCTGGTAGCAAAACATTACAAACAGCACAAGTGTGGGAGTTCTGTTTACAGATTTCCCCAGTTTTGTGTCACCTTCCTCCACATAATGTCCTGCTTGGCAATTGTAATACAATGTATATTATATTTTTATTTATAATATAATTATATTAAAAAGAATATCAAATATTAATGTTATTTCTGGTCCATGTTACCTTGTTATTTGAGCTGGCTCAATTAATGAAAAGGTTTTTACTGATTTCTAATACTTTATAAATATGAATAAACGTTTGATTATTCTAATTAACTCTTTACCTTTATTGAAATCGTTCATTAGGTTCTCAGAGTCGCACAGGGTCCTCGCACTTTCCATTATGCGGGCCCACGATCACATATCGTGTCAGTCTTGGTAATTAATGCCAAATGTTAGGCGGAGCTCTGCAATCTCAGTCGGTGTGCCTCAAAGCTCCACCCCAAACCGGACTGCAGTCCGTTACTAACCTGACACAGATATGCGGAAACAATGGGTACACATAATGCACTAAAATCAATACTTTCGGAGTAAATCAGAACGAAGTCAAACGCAACAACATATTTGTCAAAGTGTATTAAAGACCGTGATTTTGGTTTGGCCCTGCAGTCACAGCCGACTGGCATGTTCATTACATGTACAACAACAGTCAGGATTAAGGCCAATGAGAGGACTCTGTTGTCATTAACATCCAATGAACTAGGAGCGCATGCTGGGTGCAGTCCAATCCCTGCTCAAATTCTGTTTTTGAGAGTGAAGTTTCGTATTGTATTTTCGTGTCAATACATTTGAATATGAAAAGGCTGTGGTTCAGGGATGATGTGGCACATTCATTGTATCTCTTTTTGGATTTCAAATGCCTATTTGCTTGATTTAGTCTATTTAAAGACTAATCTGCACGATGGCACAGTGGCAATTTTAACTGATTTACAAAATGTGATAGATTTAGCTTGTGTTACTTCTTTGGCTAAACGCTCCCATGCAACGTGGAGAGAAAGTGTTCTCCGAGTGGGCGTGATATGCCCCGTGGGCTCAGCTGAGCCACTCAGAAACATTAAATCATGCGTTTTCTTGACAAAATAGTAACAAACATCACTATCATTCTGTTTATCAGTTTTAGATTTTAATCTTACCGCCTCTTGATTATTTTTGTCGAGTATTTTCGATTTTGTAGCAGTAACAGCTATTGGTCAAACAAAAAGTTTTCTTAACTTTAACACATTGCATTGCATCACCCCTGTTTCTCCTCATTTAGCTTTTAACAAATGCATTATCAAATCGCATGTTTTTTAATTGTTTCTGAACTTAGATTTTTCATTCTATTGTCTGATCGCTCTCATCGCGCGTTGCACTTAGTTAATGAGACAATGGAGACTCGTCTGATTTTATCACATTAGGCTCTAATTCTTCGTCGAGTCTCAGAAAATAGATCGTTTTAGTTTAGTTTCAATCTCTTGTTGCGCGAATGCCGACAAGGAGATCTTTAACAATTAATAGCAAGAGTTTCCATTTCTTATCTGCGCTGTTGTTAACCATGTCTGATGTGGTAATGTCTATTCAATCAATTCACAAACTCCGGATTTACGGCACGGTCAACATTCGGGTTTTCCCAAAACATTTCTAAACAAGACAGAATGAATTTGACTTACCACAACAGCTGAAGAAAGAGAAGCTCAAACCTCTTGATGATTTTAGAATCCAATACTTCGCTGAAAAACATGCTGCGTTGTGTTCGAGCACTGCAGCAATCACGCCGCTGGTCACTAAGCTGTAAGACCGCTGAAATCGCTCCAATGGCGGCAGCGAAGAGCGGGCAAAGGTATCTGCGCGTTCGATGTTCTCAGCTGGGAAAAATGGATCTAATTCCAATTCCTCTTTATCTGACTCCATTTTATTATAATTTAGAATTTAGATTAGAATGCCAATTTGGTTATTTGGTCATTTATGTTTAATAGTTAGACACACATTTAATTATTCCGTTTAACCCTTTGTGGAAAGTACCCATTCATGATCTCATAGAGATCGTTAATAATTCCAGAGTAAGTCAGAATAAATCAAAATGTAACAATTTATTAAACAGTCAGGTATAATTCCAATTACATAATCAATTCAAAGATCCTCAACACATCGAATACTCTTAAGTAAAGAGATGCGTTCCTGACTTTCCATAGGTTACGTAACATTGGCTGGACACAACGTTACGGGCGAATCTGAATACAAAATTGCCCTGACTCTTCTGCTACAGTGCCTTAAGTATTCAAATCTGACAATAACTTCTTTCAAATGGTAACATATGTTAACAAAGGAATTTACATTTAATCACTCTCTCAGACCTGTATTGACAAGACCAAATGGTTGAGTCACACCTACCATACTATATATGCAACATCTCTTTAAACTCTTAAAACCATTGTTATCTTCTTGAATATTTCTGTGGGGATGAGATATTTGTACCAGTCACACTAAGACATTTCCAATGATATCAAACACATATATATTGTTTAGTATTTGTTCATTTTTAGGTCATATAGATTTTTGGGTATATTTTCAATGGTCACAGCCATTAGGAAGTAGGATGGGGGGAGAAATAAATACATGTAAATTAGAGCCATTCTAAGTTGATTCACTCAGTGTGACGTCGTCTGCAAAAGTTTTCTTTGTCCTCAACCAGACAAGCCGGCATCACTTTTTAAAGCCTTTCACTGTGAACCTTGACTAACTGCGGCCCAGGTCAGGAAGCAGACGAACTGTCTTAACGACCATCTGCTAGCTGTCTCATGTCACAGAAGTCAGATAAATCCCAGCGCTTTCACCTAGATATTATCACATAAGACTGTGTCTGTTCCCCGAATTAGTAAATACAAAAAAAACTCTCAAACCCATTTAAGGGTGAAAATCTAATTGAAGTTTATGAAATAAAAAAAACAATATAATACAGATGAACAAATGATAAAGCTTGGGTTGCTGAATATTCGATCACTTCCCTCAAAAGTGCTTATTGTTAATGATATGATTACAGATCATAACATAGATGTTCTGATGTTCTGTGACAGAAACCTGGCTTTAACCTGACATTACTTTAAATGAGTCCACCTCTCAAGTGTATTGTTATAAACACAATCATGGTCTGAAAGGAAATGGGGAAGTGTTGCTGTAATTTATAATAATATCTTCAGTTTTACTCAGAAGTCTAGTTTCAAATATAATTATTTTTGATGTTTTGGTGCTTTACATAATGTTATGTATGTAGTGGAAAATCCCATTTGACATTTGTGCTGGCTACTGTATAGAGGCCACCAGGGCACCACACAGACTTTATCAAAGAATTTGGTGTTGTTTTTTATCAGAGTTAGTACCGGCTGCTGATAAAGTCCTAATTGTTGGTATTGGTTAATATCCATGTAGACAGTTAAAAAGATGCATTGGGATTGGCATTTAGATACATTCTAAACTCTATTTGAGTTGAGCAACACATGTTAGGACCCACTTATTGTCATAATCATACTTTAGACCTAATATTATCACATGGAAAAAATGTTTATGTCATTGAAATTCTGCAGCAGAGCGACGACATGTCAGATTATTATCTAGTATTGTGTATACTTAATTTAGCCAAGGCTGCAAAGCCGTCCCCTCGTTTCAAATATGGTAGCACTATCACCAATACCACTAAAGATTGCTTTGTAAATAATCTTCCTCATCAGTTCCATATCCTCAGCATCCCAGAAATCCTAGAGGAACTCAATGTTGCAACAAAAACTATTGACTCTCTATTTTCCAGCACTTTAGACACAGTTGCTCCTCTGCGCTTAAAGATGATTAAAGAAAATAGTCCAATGGCATGGTACAACGAGCACAAAGTATTACACATATATAAACGTCTTTTTGTGACACTGGGTTGCTGAGTTTTCATTCAGGAGCCTTTTCTTTACCCTATTTCTCGAGTAATTTTTGATCATTCACTCAGTCATTCAAATGTGGTGCTCTCTGAAGCAGTTCCTATTTAGTTGCAAGATTAGGCCCACATCACACTCCTGGCACTTCCATGGGGTGATCCGTATGCAACGACGCCGACCCATGCTGGCCTTCTGTGACAGGTCCTGAACATCACTCACAGGAACAGGCAGATGATCGCATCTCTCTTTGGGGTTGCCATCCAGGGGAAAGCCTGTAAGTTTAACAGCTAGAAGCTCCTGAAAGTTTTGCCGTGTCATGGGCTTTGGGATAAGTGCTTTCTGGGTTCTTCTCTAGACTCTCCTGTGCCCACTCCGTGTCTTCTGGATTCTGCTCCAGACTTTCCTGTACCTGCCGCCCATTCTCGATTTTTATAGCCGAAGAAAGGGGTTGAACTTCTTTGAGATGACCTAATCACGTCCGGGAGGTCAAAGGCCGGAAGTTTCTTTTGTCTTTGAAATCTCCGCCTTCTTGACTCATCACAAGGAGTGAGAAGTTTGAAAATTTATTCTCAGAAAGTTGGCAATTTCGTAATAATGCATCTTGTTGTAATTTGGAGACGAGATTCGGTATCGTCAGGTTTCCGCGATTCTGGGGGTACCATGAATTTTAGTTCTGAGAGTTCAAAGTACAAAGATCCATAAAATTCCACAGTTACTAGTACACAGAGTTTGATTTACATACAGCAAATGATCTAGGCATTTTAATACATCGTATAAGGACGTTGAATCAAACAAATATATATATATTTGTGTAAGAGGCAATTTGACCAATTGGTCACTATATACTGATGTGTGTGTGTGTGCGTGTGCGTGTGTCACGGGACAGTCCGCGGGTGCGGGGGCTGTCTTGTGGGGGCAAAAGTCACGAAAAGGGGGGTAGCGGGGTTGCTTATGTAAAATGCCCCAGGGGTGCAATCAAATTTATGCTGACAAGGCTCCTCTTGTAGACATTCAGGCGCGTCAAGCTGTTAACTAGTTATATGGTCGTGACAAACAAAAGGGACCTTTGTTTACGTTAATCTGATTAGGCCTCACCGGATGAGTGAGGAGTTCAGTCATTTTTGGTCACTGAAACAGATGGCTAACCTACCATCAGTTAATGGTACTACACTGGGAATGATGATGGTATTGTTTCAAAACTATTTCAAAAGCTATTTCATGGTTTGTGTTCTCTGGCCACCAAGTACTATTGCCGTTTGGATGAGCGTCTGGAAAGTATTGGGGGTTTTCTATTTTAATTGAGGATGGCACCAAACTAAAAAACATTTTTTTTTTATGACTGTTAAAATGTGTAATAATTTTTGAAAGGTATTGATCATCTATATTAGTTTTTTTGTGATTGATAACAGTTTCATCTGAATTATATGAACCTTGGTGACTTTTTTTATTACTCCCATTTGGGCTCTTCGGTCAAAAATGAAAAGGAAATTAATGGGAAATAGACAAATTCACCTGTTTTTTGTGTACAACCTACAAATCGGCCACAATGCTGAAACATTTTTTTTTTTGTGATTTTCGTCCATCCAAGGACGCTAAGTAAGGAAGTGATTGCTACTCACATCACCACTGGTGTTGCAATTGTAATCTTCTGGAAAGATAAACTGTTGTTTCTCTAAAACTAAGGTGAAGAACCTTATTATGCATCAAACAAATAAACAAATGATTATTTGTTATTAACTAGCATCAGTTATATTACCTCTAATGTAAATTAGGAAATCATATACTGATAAAATACAACAATGCCAAGGTCTCTAGAAAGAGGTTTGGTTAAGTGATATTTACGTTCCATGTGGTTGAGTAAGCAGTCCGATGGTGAAGACGTCTTCCACTGGTTGTGCTGGGTGATAATGCAGTGGGGAAAGGAGCTGGAATCTGTTTCAATAGACTTGAACACGAAGATCTGTGGGATGCTGATCTCATGGAGCACCAAAGTGTCCCAAAATCTGGAATATGCAGATAAGGCCCTGAAGTAGGTGCGGAAGGTCCTTAATCTGGAACACGCAGGCGAAGGAACCTTGAAGTGAAGGTTTGCTCTCCTGAGCTTAACCTTGTTGCAAAAGTCTCTGTTTGTCTTCTGCCTCTCTGGGCCAGACACTCAGAACTTGGTCAATCTGCTTGGGTCTCTCTGGCATGGAGACTCAGGACATGCTGTAGTCGTCTCGCTGGACTAAAACTCTGAACGTATAGTGTTGGTTAATGTCTCTTTCCTCACAGGCTGGAAGCTCGAAACATTGTCGTATCTGTTGCTGCCTCACATGCTGTAGACTCAGATCCTCGGATCTTGTGTTGTCTCTCTGGTTAAACCAGAGGCTCAGAACTTGGTTCCTCTGTCACAGTCTAATCCTCGCCGGACAGACTCAGAACTTGGCGAACTGTTTGTCTCTCCCTAGGGGGGACTCAGAACTTGGTGAACTGTTTGTCTCGCTCGTGGAGAGGCCCAGAACAAGGAGTCTGTCTGTTGAAAGGGTACCTTTATCCCTTTCAGATGAGGAGGAGATTGCAATTTGGCACTTCACTTTTCCCTTCCAGTGTTGCGATTGGCTGCTGGCATCAGAGTTGACGCAAGTGGGCGTGTCTCTACTTTTATTTACTTTTGTTTTATACAAACTATTCAATCAACTATCACAAACTATGCATCATATGAAAGCTAAAACACTCAAAATGCATGTTCTGAACTCGTTTTTGCAATAAATACACCAGAGAGGAAAGGGTTAAATTAAATGCTGAAGCACTAGCTATTAAAAACATTAGCATAATAAACGTGGTACTCATCTCCATTTTCAATGAAATATCGATTCTAATCCTTATTCTGATGATCTAGTCTGTACATTGGACTCTTCCTTGCATGTTAAACCCTCCCAGGACTCTCTGCTTCAGTCACAGGCTTTCTGAGGAGTCATCAAAAATAGGAAGTGCATATGGCTCATGTGCTGTCAATCAAACCGTCAATGGTTTTCGTTGGATAAAGGCAATCAATGCCTAGCCAATGCCTTGCCAGCAAAGGTTTGATTGATTGATGTAGTAACCAATCAAAATGCATTATTGCAGTGTTTGCAAGCATGGAATGAATATTCCTTGTGCTTATTGTCTCCATGGCACCAGCGCATGAGGATGGTTTGTAAATTCTGTAAATAGTTGCTTTAGTTTTTCAGGAACTGTAAATGCATTATAATTAGCAGTTTATTGCAGATTTATTTGAATGAAAAACTGCTCTTTACAATTACATATGAATTGCCTTTTGGAAAGGACGCCTAGTCTTTTTTTTACATAAAAGCTTACAGAAGCTACATTTCTGAGAGTTTCATCCTCAAATTTGAATCAAACATGATCAGACATTCAGTTTTATATTTAGGTTATTTTCAGGGCCTCAACATTAAAATCTTTAAAAGGGAATACATGGTTGTTGTTGTTTTTTTAAACAGGGTCACTGTCATGTATATTTACCCTTGGTTTACTCTATTCCTATACTACTTTGAGTTATTATGACTCTTGGATAACAACATTTCAAGTGTCTAGTTTAAAATAAGACCAGATTTATGAATATAGACCATAGGATTTAAGAGCTGCAGACATTTTTATTTGGGTATGTCGTTTTCAGACAATTCGCAAAAATAGGGCCGCTGGAGCAGATTTATTTTAAATCCTGCATATTCAATTACCACGACTGTCCTGGAACTTGTTCTGTAGAATATCATGGCTTCTATTAAAAATATTACAAAAAATGAATATCAAATTACCTCTATAACTAGAGCATTAGACTCTGAATGAGATCAGTGATTCAGCCACTTCATGATGATTATATCATCAGCAATAAACAACCAACATCACCTGATCACATTTCTCTTGGCATTTCTTGCCATAATAAATGTGCTTTATAAACACACAATTAAAGCTAAAAAGAAAAGGTTTAAGAGCCCAAACTAAAGCAAACACTAGTCGGCCCCACTTTATATTAGGTGGCCTTAACTACTATGTACAAACATTTTAATTAATAATTTGATACATTGCACTTATTGTGTACGTACATGTTTTTACATTGTACTTACATTTTAAAAAATACCTGCATGTAATTACATCTGTAATTAATTTCTGTAGTTACATTTGTAATTACACAGTTGACACTTCCCTTACATCTAATCCTACCCTTAAACTTACCCATCCCACCACACCTGCCCCTAACCCTACCCGTATCCCACCTCAATATCAGCAAAGGTGTTTTGCAACACAATATGAACACAGTAAGTACATTTTACTTATTTTTTTATGTAAGTACATAGTAGTTAAGGCCACCTAATATAAAGTGGGGCCGTCACTATAATAGTGACTTCAAATGAAACTTTTATTTTCTTTAAAACAGAAATGACAGAAATAAAGTCAATCTGGTTAGTAATGCGTGAAGCTGGTAATGCTGTTTGTGGGGTTGTATGTAATCTTCCTCTGCTGAGATCTTCAGATATTTAATGTCTTTGTTTATCTTCTGTTGATTTCATCTAAGGCTGTGGCTAAAGTCAGTTGTGGTTCTTGTGTTTCTCTTTCCTTTAGTGATTCTGCTCATTTTCATCAGGTGCTCATCACTATTTCTCAATTATCACTTAATTAATCACGTAATTATACAATTATTATCCAATTATCATGCTGGGAGCTATACATGTTCTATAACTCATTCAGTTTGAGTTCTGTTTCCGTCATTGTGTCCATATAACATTCGGTAATATTTGAGTTAAATTAACTCATTTTTATTTAGTACATATAACTGTTAGGTTTTACAGTACAGTGTGGCCCACCCTTCTTTCCCCTGTGGAACTCATTTGCATACTGTACACAGTAAGAAGTCTTTAAAGTGTCTTTAAAGTTTACCAGTGTGTTTCTCTCTTTCCAAACAACCATCAGAATACCCTTGGCAATATTCTAAACAAATAGACATCAAACATGATGGAAAAAGATTGAAATGTCATGCATTCATTCATTTGTTCATTAACAGCTGAATCGGTGTAAGATGTTACATTACAAATAGCTGTCACTGAGAATACTTATTTCTCTGAATAAGTTTGAAATGGATGAATGTAGTTTACATCAGTCTTAAGGTTTCCAAGCATAGTTATGAATGGATTTGGATGGATCATTGTGGTTGGATCTTTGTTTCACCCACAACTGCTGGGTTCCTGAGGATTTTTTATGGCAGTCACAGACCAGGACATTAGGGATCAGTTTCTAGATGGGTGAAGGGCTGCTGAAACTGCATGTGGACCAATGAGAAGTCCTGTCCTTCCTCGGCTTGGTATCATAGGTCTTCTTCTTGCCCTCTAAGAGGTGTTTGGCTGTTGTCTAGCATCTTTATCTGATGGCGTTGGACAGTTTGTTTGTGTTAGTCCAACAAGATCCAATCAAAATGTAGCAAACCTTTGTCCACTGTTATGGGCAGAGAGGGGCCCGGCCGTTAACTGGGCCCTGGAATGTGCTGTCCACTACAGCAAGTACACAGCAGTAAAGGGATGACACTCTAAATAATCAAGTGTGATATTGACATATCCACTCGAGCCCGATCTCACGAAAATGCGTATCAATAGTACGAGTGTGCAATCTCGTAGAATGTATACGCCAAAATGAGTTTTGGCATGCATATGGTACGCTGTTTGTGGCGTGCATATGATACGCACTTTATGGCGTATTATACGTACGAACCCCCCACACCCCCACCCTCACCCTACCCAAAACCGTGTCATATACACGCCATAAAGTGCGTATCATATGCACGCGAAAAACTGCGTAGCATATGCACGCCAAAACTAATTTTGGCGTATACATTCTACGAGATTGCACATTCGTACTATTGATACGCATTGTCATGAGATCGTGTTGTCCACTCACACACAGACGCACACTTAAACACACACACACACACATGCACGCACACACACCTATGAACCACTGTGTCTGTAATACAGAGCAAAGTTTTGAGAATATGTGAAATCCATTCAATAATTCAGTCATAATGCAGGAAAGGCTCACAAAAGTGAAACTCTAAAACTTGAAGACTGAAATATTCACACATACAAACACAAATCTAACAAAATGTTTAGGTTTCACTGTAATCATAATACAAAAACGAACATGTTAAACCACTATTTCTAACAAATTTAGGAGGAAGGAGGAAGTTACATTCCCATACATGACTGCATAAGTACAACACCCAAATGAGGAGCACCTGCGGGTTAATGTTGTGACTGAGAACGAAAAAGAGACCAACAAACTTGATTGATTCCAGCAATTGTACATAATCGTTAATTTTTCTACTCTCCTACATTTAACATAATTATCTTACGTTAATTATTTAACTTGCATAATAACACTGCACTGTTTCAAGTGCAGTCTTGAATAAAAGATCCCTGTTTAGATTCTTCATCCTGTGTCCGGTGTCATCAGTAACTCATATCCTGGGCTATATTCATATTTGGAGAAGGTCCACCAACATTTTATTTTTGTCAACTTTATTTTGTTTACATTGTTTATCCCTGAGGCATGTTTTTTTATTTGTTTTTATTAAATTGTGCTGGGTTTAACCGAGTAAAGTCAGGAAGACATTTTAACAAAGTTAATTACAAACAAACAAACAGGATAACGGAAAGAGAGGGAATGGCACGAGTCAGACTTAAGCTGCTCAAGTTGTTAGGCCTTGGCTGATAGGCTCATAAAAACCAAGCATATCAGTGCAATTGCCCCTCAAAGAGAGAAAAAACATAAATCCAACACAACACGGCATCTAATGTATTCTGTCCATAACAGAACTCTCTCGCACACATACACACACAGCAGAATAAAGCCTTTATCAGATCTAATCAATTTTACCATGTCTTCATTTCAAGAGAAAAACATTGACGTGTGAGTGTTTGATTTACGAGTTGTGGACGCTGGAAATTTCATTCTCAGATGCAAGCAATGCCACCCAGATAAAAGCAAGAAGGGTTTTCCTGAAATAGGTTATGGGCTCTGCTCAATTGCACACTCTGATTTCCTGCAGTCTTCAGCTCGCTGTCAGAACCGTTATATGTGCAGCTCAGATTAGTGGCCTGAAGTAAGATAACCTTGTGGAGCCATCAAACCGGGCGGGAGAATGATTTACAATCCCACTTATAACAAACACTCTGTACCTCTGATGCGCTCGCACTAGTCCAGGCTTGTAATGCCAGTAATAGATCCCCTTTGATTTCAAAGGGAAAATAATTCTTGTGTCAGTGGTTTTGTTGTGGACCCAAGGCAAAATAATGTGCTTATTTATTTATTTATTTTTTCTGTTTTATTTACATTTAAATAACCAAAAACCGATACAGTTTACAGTTACTTAAAACAACTTTTTAATCACTTTTTAAAGCTACACTGTGTGATATTTTCCCCGATCTAGCGGTGAAAGGGTATATGACCATCCAGTGAATATTAGTTTCTGTTCCTCTCAATTCCGAATTCGTTTTAACTCCTACGGTGGCCGATTTAGTCCAAGATTAACATGAATTCCAGTTCGACCTCGTCCATGAGTGTTCCTTCAAGTGATTAAGTTACTTTAGAAAACTACTATAATTTGCAGTTATTTAATTTGTCAGTTAACATGTAGGATATGACATCTATATAAAATGAAAAATAGTTTTACGTTTTTGTTATTTTTTACCATTTCATTGCTAACATCAGCGATCAGGTTCCCAGACGAATGCAAGCTAATCTTAGTAAAGTAACTTGGTTACACTTTATAATAACTACACGCTATGAAGCATTAGTTAAGCATTAGTAAATAGTCAATTCATCATTAATAAAGCATTAGTAGACATTAGTAAGCGGTTTTTAACTACAGTTGTAAATGCTTTGTTCTTGATTTATAAGCATATCTATGTAGCATTAGCAAATAATAAATTCATAATTTATAAAGCATTAGTAAGCAGTTTATAAATACTGTTGTAAATGCTTTGTTCTTGATTTATAAGCATATCTATAATGCGTTTAATAATTGTATTTTCATACTTTAGTAATGATCAATTTATCATTTCTAAATTAAGTATTTGATTATTTACAAACCAGTTATTTAGGAGTTGTCAGCGGTTCATAAGATCATTTAGAAAGTGTAAGTAAATGATTAATACACAAAATCCATTTCAAACTGAAGACTTACAATTAGATAAAAAACAAAAAATATAACAGAGAACATTTTTTATTTATTTGTTTTATCCTGTAATCCAACACGATCTCATGACAATGCGTATAAATAGTACGAGTGTGCAATCTCGTAGAATGTATACGCCAAAACTCATTTTGGCGTGCATATGGTACGCCGTTTTTGGCGTGCATATGATACGCACTTTATGGCGTGTATATGACACACTTTTGGGTAGGGTGAGGGTGGGGGTGTGGGGGTTTCGTACATATAATACTCCATAAAGTGCGTATCATATGCACGCCAAAAACGGCGTACCATATGCACGCCAAAATGAGTTTTGGCGTATACATTCTACGAGATTGCACACTCGTACTATTTATACGCATTGTCATGAGATCGTGTTGGATTACAGGATAAAACAAATAAATAAAAAATGTTCTCTGTTATATTTTTTGTTTTTTATCTAATTGTAAGTCTTCAGTTTGAAATGGATTTTGTGTATTAATCATTTACTTACACTTTCTAAATGATCTTATGAACCGCTGACAACTCCTAAACAACTGGTTTGTAAATAATCAAATACTTAATTTAGAAATGATAAATTGATCATTAATAAAGTATGAAAATACAATTATTAAACGCATTATAGATATGCTTATAAATCAAGAACAAAGCATTTACAACTGTAGTTATAAACCGCTT
The DNA here is from genome assembly GCA_023029165.1 of Gobiocypris rarus. Classification (NCBI taxonomy): domain Eukaryota; kingdom Metazoa; phylum Chordata; class Actinopteri; order Cypriniformes; family Gobionidae; genus Gobiocypris; species Gobiocypris rarus. The sequence goes on from CM040926.1 coordinate 9,214,181, forward strand.
ACTAATGTCTACTAATGCTTTATTAATGATGAATTGACTTTTTACTAATGCTTAACTAATGCTTCATAGCGTGTAGTTATTATAAAGTGTTACCAGTAACTTTTATCAGTGCTATCATTATTCTGTACATCACTAGCATAAGGCAAAGTTTACACTGTAGGCTATATCAGTCTCAAGTAATCCCCCTCTTCACATTCGACACGGTGCCATCGAGTGTTAAAACGCGAAAGGCGATGCTTGAATTTACGGGTATGTCCCTCTTTGGCTAATGTACTTTCAAGATGGAGGGGCAACATGGCGACCGGCATTTGAACCCCTCACCCATATGTTTTGTCAATGGCATATTATAAACTTACGAGAATACTTTATTACTTGAAAGAAGTAAATATACATTAATGAGCACATATATTTTTGAAAGAACTAAGTGTTTTTAGCTAAGAATAAACTAAAAAAGTTACACAGAGTAGCTTTAACTAGTCTTTTATTGGACAGACGGTATTATAAGACATGCAGGGTCCAAGAGCCAAGTGAAAGTAAAATATGTTTTTTGTAAGTAAATAAAGCATGGTAAATGTGGCATCCAACTACAATATTTCTTCATTGGTCTCAGCAGTTGACTCCATTTGATGAAATCACACTCTCTGGAGTTTTTAGGACAAGGCTACCCACCAGTTGGCTGGTAACTATATTAAAAACTGCACCTTGGTGAATGATATGAATGTTATTTTAATGATAATCTGACCCTCACTATTGTCAGTGATACTCATCAAAAGAATGTCTACCAAAGAAATCATCTGCTGACACTCATGCATTTCCACCCTAGTGTAAAATTTGCCATTTGAACTTTGTCTTATTTTTGAGCTCCACATGATGGGTATATGTATATGTAATTCATACATGTTTCACCAACAAACAAAGACTTATGTCTTGTCTTAACTGATGTTACAAATGACACAATGATCTGCACTATTTGAATATTCCAATGATTTATTTTAATTATTATTATTATTATTATTATTATATTATTATTATTATTATTATTATTATTATTTTTAAAGTTCTTATTTTGACAGATTTGCACCTCAGTATTGTTGTACATTAACATTAATGGGACAATATGCATACACTTGACACAACATGTTTTTGTTGTTGTTGTTTTTTTGCATGTGACTGATATTTTGTTTCTTGTGCCAGTGTGAACAGTATACAAACCAATGGAATCTGATCTTTTCCATTTTGATATGTTCTACTTGGTCCTAAATCTGATACAGGTCAGATGTACAATACTAACGTATTAAAAGCACCAAAATGTACAATATTGACATATTGACAGAACTAAAATGTAAATTATTTATGTATCCAAGTGTGAACATACCAGCCACTGTCTCCCATGCATTAATAACAAAATTGTGGCATTAATATAGTTTCTTTTGTATTCAATAGTTACATCAATACATGTTTTCAGTCGCATTTATTAAATGCATTTTACTAAATTAATCTACCTAATATAAAATAACAGAAATATAAAATAACATTTTGCTCTGTTCGTGACTTCTGCTACAAACTCATTTCAGATGAATAACATTCTTGCCAACCATTTTGTTGTATTTAGCTTGTTGTCTGCAGTAAGACATAAAAAGGCCTTTTCTCCTATTCAGCAACTGGCGATCACAAGACACACCAAAACACAACATCAATTCACAAAACACAACACTTTATTCGTTCGCTGTAATCCAAATCTTTAGAATCCATATGTTAGCGAGGAACAAATCCAAGTTTAGCCCTTTATACAGTGATCTTCATCTCAATTAGCCCTCCATTAGTCTTCATCTCCTCTCAGTAGCGACCGTAAACATCAAATCTCGTGCTCGTTTTGAATTCAAATTCAAAAATCGCGCCCTCATGAAGCGTTACGACATGATTTGCGGAGCCCGATCTCACGAAAATGCGTATCAATAGTACGAGTGTGCAATCTCGTAGAATGTATACGCCAAAACTCATTTTTTGGTACGCCGTTTTTGGCGTGCATATGATACGCACTTTATGGCGTATTATATGTACGAACCCCACACCCCCACCCTCACCCTACCCAAAAGCGTGTCATATACACGCCATAAAGTGAGTATCATATGCACGCGAAAACTCATTTTGGCGTATTCATTCTACGAGATTGCACACTCGTACTATTTATATTCATTGTCATGAGATCGTGTTGGATTTGCGGCAGTGGCATCGGACGCTCATTGGCTCTCGCCTGCTTCATCACAGATTTTGACATGCAGTGTTTCAGTTGATTTGTATTTGAAATGGGAAACGCGCAACTTCACGGAGAGAAGCCAGATTAATATTTTCATTGACTAATAACTTACATTCTGCTTTAGTTTGTATCTCATACAAAACTATTATATACCACCAGAGAGGACTGCGACTGCAACACATCTTCATGTGAAATACTTTATACCGCTTTTGACATTTTTGCAATGAATAAATTATTGTGATTACACTGGTCTGTCTGTTATGCTTTTATTTATAACAGTACATTGTTTTAATGAATGCTAATGGGTAGGTGTAGGATTAGCCAATCAAAATATATATTTAATGCTATATTGTTACCAAAATCGTCATTTTCAAACTTTTTACCTTTTATTCTCTTTACTCTGTATTAAATTGGTATTAAATTGGTATATATATTAGTGGTGGGCATAGATTAATCTAGATTAATCTCATCCAAAATAAAAGTTTGTGTTTACATACTATATGTGTGTTTTCTTTGTATAATTATTAATACACACACATGCATGTATTTAAGACATATTTGCATGTACATACTGTATATATATTTATATAATTTATCTTGTATATAAATATAATTATTTTATATATAAATATAACATATTTTTCTTAAAAACACACATATATTATGTAAACACAAACTTTTATTTTGGATGAGATTAATCTAGACTAATCTATGCCCACCACTAATATATATATATATATATATATATATATATATATATATATATATATATATATATATATATATATATATATATATATATATATATATATATATATATATATATATATATATCTTTACTAGTATAAAGTTTTGTATTCTTAAAAAAAGATTTCATGATGGATTCGTAAATATTCTGTTTTTTACCTGTAAAAACGTAATAATGCTACGTTTAAATGTTGCCAATACGTCTATATTCTACGTTTTAGCACTTCTCCAAACGTACAAAAACATACGTTTTGTCTCTTTGAAAGTTACGTATTAATACCTACGTGTTAACAATGAGACCAGGTTGTGCAATGCGACTTGTACGTCATCCTAGAGCAGGGATGAGCAAACTCTGTCCTGGAGGGCCACTGCCCTGCAGAGTTTAGCTCCTACCCTGATAAAACTAAACAGTCTGTAGCTTTCTAGTAATCCTGAAGACATTGTTTAGCTGTGTTTGATTAGGGTTGGCACTGAACTCTGCAGGATAGTGTCTCTCCAGGACAGAGGTTTGCCCATCCCTGCTCTAGAGCAAAATCTGTCACAATTTGCACTCATGGGAGTCATTTCAAAGATTTGACATACCCAAAGTTATTAAGACAATTGTGAAAGGTAGTCAGTGAAGGACTACCTTCAATGTGTCAGAGCTCATCAGTGACAGCTCTGTATTCAAGCAAAACACAAAGCCTCATAGCCTAAATGTTTAAAAAACTGCTCCTTTTTTTTAATCATCTTTGTTTTTTTATATTGTCTGTGCATAAATTAGTTGACTTCCATGGCAGTTCACACTATAAATAAACACGTAATCGCTTACTTTAATGTTCTCCGTGTTTACTTCTGTATGACAGTGTGCTGTGACATCTTTTTATCATTCTTTTCCGAATGTGATATTGGCCAACAACAATGTGAACAGCTAAAAAAATTGGATCTGAGTAATAAATCAGAATTCAGCACTAAGGCTCGCAATGTGATTGTAGCCCAAGGGCCAGATTTACCAAACAGGGCAAATTAGCGTGACAGCACAATTCCATAAAAGCCAAAGTTCTGCTTGTGATCTAGGCAAGCTAAGGCAAGTTTATTTATATAGCACATTTCATACACAATGGCAATTCAAAGTGCTTTACATAATAAATATTAAACAAGGATAATTCAAACAGTTGTAAAGATAATTAAAAAAAATAAAATAAAAATAGGGATAAATAAATAGATCCCTATCTGCCTGATTCTCTAAATTCGGGTACCCCTATCTGAGATGGAAGAGATGGAGCAGTTTCGCAATGTCTCCTGGACCTTACAACTCGGTCCAGGACGGGCTCCTGTAGGGGGTCTACTGACGACTTGCAAATTAACACAGACGCAGCCGGATAATTTCCAATAATTACCAATGCAAACTACCAAGAGGAGCGCAAATTAACATTTTGAGCTGTAAATAATGGTGCAAATACCAGTAAATTGACTAGCGCAAATCTTAATCACCTTGCGTAGTTCATTTAAATTCTCTCCTCCCATAAATGTTGCATCTGAAAGGGAAACCCCTACAAATACATATGCAATAAGGTCAGTCACAAAAATAACTCTGTCCATGCCTTTTCAGTGCTAATTCCTCACTTTAGTAAATCCTAACAGTATTTTTTAATGCCAAAAGAAGCTGTTAATAAATCTGGCCCTAAGTCTACATAATGTGCATTTCTCTTGGATGCTGTGGAAGTGAAAACAAGTTGTCTGAATGACTAACAAGTACCACAATTTTATAAAAATGGTGGGAACATCTGAAGGAACTGTTAAGACATTATCATTGATTATCAATATCACTTTTTTTTCTATTCATTGAGCTGCATTATTTGAAATGTTTGCTTTTTTTTAGATAGATAGTATACACCAACAATGACCTGAATCGTGGAAGGAGACCGGCTTATCTGGACAAAAGAGTTTAAAATATTCTGTGTGCTTCACACAGAAATATAAACTGTGTTCGAATGTCAATAGTGTTTCATTGAAACCACACACCTGCTCAGTGAAGGTCTGGTCAGTACAGCTGGAGACAGAGATAACCCACCATTCATCATGGCACAGCAGCTTAATGCCTTCAGACTAACAAGTATTGAACAGAGGAAAAAGCTTTTTGGACACTTAGCTTGCAGGCGCCCCACTGAGTCTATGGAAGAGCTTGACTGTTGAGTTTGTGAAAGTTCAGAAATGCAGCACAAACCTAAAGACCTGTTCAGGTTAGCATTTGGAAGAAAGCTCAGTGAAAGAAAATAATTTTAATACACTTGCAGGCTAGTTGTAGCCTGATGACAAGTTTGACTCAGGAGAACGAACTCCCAAGGACTGATTTCGACCTGTCGATTGCTCTGTCTGCCTCGCTGCTGAGTGTTTGCATCTGCATTGCAGCTCCGTACGGCTTTGCTTTTGAATCTCTATTTGATATAAATCCTGTTTTTTATTCTGCTAAATATAACTTACTCATCACCATATATAGTATAATATCACATTAAATATGAAATATCTATCTGACATTGCTAGCTTTTAATGAAAATCACTATCACAATGCGTTAGCATTTCTCTAGCCTGTTAGCCTATCATCCGTGCACCGGGTCTTCTGTTATCCTCTTGCGTGCCTTTTAAGATTTCGACAAACAATTTGGGTGAGTTAGATTAGTCAACCAACACGGTAGGCCATGTCATCATCTTCTTGTTATTGTCACTTGCACTGCCTTTTACATGTTTAGCATTAACTTGTCTGTCGGTGAAGAGGGCTTCATATGTGATAAATGCAGGGAGATAAGCTGACGGAGAAGATTTCAAAATTAGAGACACGTATCCAAACTTTTATTGAGAATATTGAGAATGTAAGAGCTTTAGACACTGCTTTGGATGGGACTAGCTTAGTGAACTCATCCCGGCAGAGCCCGTGCAGCAGGGCAACAGGGTGAATATGAGACGGCATAGTCGCGGATCAAAAAAACACTCTTCCGTTACGATTCAAACATCAAAAAGGTTCTCCCCGTATAGTGACGCACACAATGAGAATCCTGTTGAAAGTGCCCTAGTTATTGGCGATTCAATTTGCATTAAAATTATAAGTAAAATGAACATTAAAGAAGTGTGTGAACTCACAAGTACAATGGCAGCTAATGTGTTTTTTCTGCTCTGGTTTCCTTTTTTTGCCCAGTTAGGCGGTGTGATGAGATACTTAGCAGAATATCATAACTCAATGGCTGGTTGTCTAAGTGGTGTCCACAGCATAACAGGATTCACAGACAATTGGAAAAGCTTTTACGGCAGACCTGACCTGTTAAAAAGAGATATCTTTATGAACTTCTTTACGTGCAAGATTGATAATATTAGGAAGAAAATTATAACTTTTTGGTAAAGCTAAGATTACAGCTCGGAAAGTACTATGTAATTAAAGTGAATTAACAGCGTAACATTCAGCAATTATAGTGTAACTATAAAGTAAGTATGTATAGGGGAACAATATGTAATATTTGCGTGAATAAAGGGGTAATATCAGGAAAATTAACCAATTATTTTTACTGAAAGTATTTTTAATTAAGGAGTAATTATTCATGTAGTTACAGGGTAAGTGGTGCTTGTTATTCCATGTAGTTACAGGGTAAGTATAAATCTGCGGGCTGTAAATTAAAGTGGCGCTTTTCTCCCTCTTGCGGGCTGTAAATTAAAGTGGCGCTTTTCTCCCTCTCCCTCTTGTTTCTCCCTCTTTTCCCTCTCCCTCTTGATATCACTCAGAAATATTTATTGAAAAACAATTTAATTCGAAAAAGATTTAAACATTGTTTTAAATAAACTTTTCATTGTAAATAATAACCTGGCAGAAAGTGGCACATTTTGTCCCTTTTTTGATTCTCTTGATTGGCTTCTTCTCTTGTTCCTCTTTTTTTGTTTGTTATTTCCACTGATGGACCTTAAGAGGGAGCCACTGTCTTTTGATATTCTGTTGTATTATTTATTAAAAGAAAAAGTAAATCCAGAAATGCTCTCATAATTTACTAATCTTTTCACATCCGACCAGCTGTTACCACCGCGTGCATGAGTAAAGAAGCTTCAACACTGTAAAAAAAAAAAAGCTGTTACCACCGCGTGCATGAGTAAAGAAGCTTCAAAAAATTCCGTAAAAAAAAACAGAGAATGTACTGGCAGAAAATTACTGGGACATTTTCCGTAATAGTTACGGACATTTCCTTCGACAATAAAACGGAAAATTCTGAGTTTTACAGTACATTTACTGTACTTTCATGGACAATTCATATGCAGAAATTTCTATAAAATTATAGCATATACTAATCTTACAAGTACTTTTGAAGCAGTGTTCAAGTTAATGTTATAATTAAGTGATGATTGAGCATTAATGATGAACACCTGATGATAATAAGCAGAATCACTGAAGGAAAGAGATCCAGAAAGGCCACTCTCTTGCAGAGTTTAGCTCCAACCCTTATCAAACACACCTGAAGCTAATCAGGGTCTTCAGGATTACTAAAGTTACAGGCTGGTGAGTTTTTTTTTTCAGGGTTGGACATAAACTCTGCAAGAGAGTGGCCCTTCTGGATCAATGTTCCCCACCCCTGGTTAAAATGATGATGATTTTTTGAGTTTCATATATAGTTACCATTATCGAGATCAGTGTTTGTTTTAGTTGGGCTCTTGACTCTTGACTTCATAACATCAGCTTTTCTTTTCTGTAATTGTGTGTATATAAAATACTTTTTTATGAGACAAAATTCGAGAGAAAATATGGACATGGTTTAATAACCATGGTTGAAGATTATTATTTAGAGTCTAATCTGTGAAGCAATTGTGATTGTAAAAAGTGTGAAAAAACTCAACTTGACATGATGGAGCAAGCAATTTTGCAAATGATCACTGATGAAGTGATCACTATTCAATGTAGTTTGTCAGATCTTTGAAATATACTTTATTTAAAAATATATATATAATAAAAAAAAGAAAAAAAAGTTTGAGGCACTAAACAGTACCAGGACCAGGACCAGGACCAGATATTTTTCAGGAGTTGAAGCAGTTTGCTTCAAACATACATGTAACCATAGATGTGATGTATGTGTGGTGGTAAGTCTTGTTAGTCTTTGCTCCTTTTCTTCTGTTCTGTCTTGCATGCTCACCTACTGAGTATTAGCTGACCTTCTCTCCAGGTGAAGCATGAAACATGCCCCTGTTGTATCCAGGTCACAAACATATTTCAAACACAACTTCCTGGTGAGGATATCACACTTTGATTTTGATAATGTTGGTGGATGAACAGTGAAGCCCTTTCTTGCACCTTCATTCATTTATATATGAGTTCATGCTTGTGTTGTTTATTTTTCAGAAACAAGGCACATCAAGAACATGAAACAATAGTATTTTAAACCATACGTAACATGAAGAAGGGTCATGATTCCTCTTACCCCGTGAATAAACCGCCGTATCAGCGTTAAATATGCGCAATAATTCAGTGTGAAATATGATCTGCTTGGGTGTTTAGTTTCCACATCACTAATTTAATTATTTAATTATCTTAGACCATGACAGCCTTGAGTTATTGGGATGACTAAAGAGGAAATCAAAAATCCTGAGATCTATAGCAGTCGCATATAATCACTCGTTTAATTTCTGAGCTTCACACTCTGACCTGTGGAAACAGCTGTCAAGTAATTTCCTGTGAATAACTACATGATCTAATTAGAGGGACTGCATATTTATAATTTACGTTCAATAATATATCTCTAATAACAAGAGCAGTTATGCAGATGGCAAAGTAACTAACCCTAAACACTTTGCATGTGCCGCAGGAACAACTGGATTAGTTGAAATCCAAAGCTCAATTCAGATTGCTTTGAAATTAGCCTGTAATTGGCTTCCAAAAGGATTTCAAGCAAGGCTATTGATGCTAATACTGACACAGGAAGAGAATGAAGTACTTGAAGAGAATTGTGACCCTTCATCATACAAAAGCCATGAACAATGCTTCTTTTAGCTGATTTAGTTCCCAAATGGTAGTCCCAACATACAGTCCCTGACAAAGTCTTGTCGCTTGTGTACAAATTGAACTGAAGTGCCGCTGAAATATATTTCTTATCAAGATTTTTTTTACAAGAAATGGCTCATTTTAATCCCAACAGCTTTTGTAATAATGTTTCAGTGCAAAATGAAACTGTCAAAAAATATTCTAATATTCACAGCTTGGTAAAGCCCATTGAGTCCATTTTTGTTGTCGCCTTGTCATATGAGCTTCACCTGTGACTAATAATGGATCAATTAGATCTCAGGTGTGTATAAAAAGAACCCCAGTGCACTAGACCTTCACATCAACTGCAAATAGACCTCTGCAAACATGCCTAAGATTCACCCTGAGACTAAAGTTTTGATTATCAAGAGGCTGAAGACCAGATCCACTGCTGATGTGGCAGACACCTTCAAAGTGTCTCAGCGTCAAGTACAGAGGATAAAAAAAAGATCTGAAGAGACTGGAGACGTTTATGACAAACCCAGTTCAGGCAGACCCTGCAAGACAACTGCTCGAGAGGACCATTTGTTGGCTCAAAAATCCAAGGCCAGCCCATTTTCCACTGCAGCAGAGCTCCACGAGACCTGGTCACCTGAAGTCCCTGTGTCAACCAGAACAGTTTGTCGGATTCTGTCTCGAAATGGCCTCCATGGTCGAATCAGTGCCCAGAAGCCAGCACTAAACAAAAGACAATTTAAAAACCGTGTGGCATTTGCCAAAGCCCACAGCCTGCTAAAAGGATGGACGCTGGAAAAGTGGCAGAAGGATTTTTCAGATGAATCTTCTGTTGAATTACACCACAGTCGCCACAAATATTGCAGGAGACCTACTGGAGCCCGCATGGATCCGAGATTCACCCAGAAAAGAGTGAAGTTTGGTGGGGGAAAATCATGGTCTGGGGTTACATCCAGTATGGGGGCGTGCGAGAGATCTGCAGGGTGGAAGGCAACTTCAATAGTCTAAAATACCAAGAAATCTTAGCTACCTCTTATATTCCCAACCATAAAAGAGGCCAAATTCTGCAGCAGGATGGTGCTCCATTGCATTCTTCCATCTCCACATCAAAGTTCCTCAAGGTGAAGAAGATCAAGATGCTCCAGGATTGGCCAGCCCAGTCACCAGACATGAACATCTTTGAGCATGTGTGGGGTAGGATGAAAGTGGAAGCATGGAAGATGAAACCAAAGAATATTGATGAACTCTGGGAGGCATGCAAGACTGCTTTCTTTGCTATTCCGGATGACTTCATCAATAAATTGTATTAGTCCTTGCCAAACCACATGGATGCAGTCCTTCAAGCTCATGGAAGTCATACAAGATATTCACGAGTTCACACTTACATATAATTCATGGAGTAAATTTAATGTGTATTTGGCGTGCTGTCCGGGGGGAGGGCTTCGAGCTCGGACTTTGGCCCGAATGTAAGTGGTTAGAACTAAAAGAGCAGAAACGTGGAGAAGGGGTGGTGGAGGGATGCTGATGAACTGTCAACAAAATGGAGGTGAGACGGCTGCGTATATATACACCTCTTTGTTGATTAGCTGAGTACTCTCCACCTGTGTCAATTATCTGAACATGCTCCTCCACCTGTGTCAATTATCTGAACGTGCTTCTCCCGAACTTTGTTAATAAAACATCATTTCACGAGTTCACACTTACATATAATTCATGGAGTAAATTTAATGCGTATTTGGCGTGCTGTCCGGGAGGGCTTGAGCTCGGACTTTGGCCCAACCCAGAGTACCCCCCAAAAGTGTAAGAGCATTGGACAGCCGCCTGCTAAATACCCCCCAAGAAGTGCCAAGCTTGGCGGGCTGGCATCTGAGATGGAGATGGAGTCTGGTTGATAAGCTGGGAGGGCAGGCCCTGTTGGTTTACGAACTGGAGCTGCCAGTTTTTTTTTTTTGTTTTTTTTTGAGGCAGTGTGCGACCTTGTTCATAGGAGACCACCTGAAAGAGAAAAGCGTGAAAGAAAAATGTTAAACATTGATTAAGAGATTTTGTGGGGCTTACCCCTTCTTTGCTGCGTGGGAACATCCTTGCCATGATGAACCTAAAGAACTGTGAAAAATTACCATCCACTATCTTACTGCGTGGTTAACTATCCGCCGATTCACTGTGTGGAAACTTTCCATTAACAAACTGCGAGGAAACTTTCCGGTGACTTACTGCGAGGAAACTTTCCGTGGGGAAACTTTCCGCTGATTTGCTGTGTGGAAAATTATAGTTGACTTACTGCATGGAAATTTCTGCTGTTTTATGGTGGGGAAACTTTCCACTGGCTCACTGCGGGGAAACTTTCCACTGGCTCACTGCGGGGAAACTTTCCACTGGCTCACTGCGGGAAACTTTCCACTGGCTCACTGCGAAACTTTCCACTGGCTCACTGCGGGAAACTTTCCACTGGCTCACCGCGGGAAACTTTCCACTGGCTCACTGCGGGAAACTTTCCACTGGCTCACCTGCGGAAACTTTCCACTGGCTCACTGCGGGAAACTTTCCACTGGCCCTCTGAAACTTTCCACTGGCCCGCTGCGGGGAAACTTTCCACTGGCTCACTGCGGGGAAACTTTCCACTGGCCCACTGCGGGGAAACTTTCCACTGGCCCACTGCTGGGAAACTTTCCGCTTCTCCTGGAGAGGATAAAAATAGAAAGCGTGAGTTTTTTTTTTTTTTTTTTTTCAGTCAATGAGGGTTTGGTGGGCTTTTTTGATATGGAACCGGTTGGTCCTGATGTAGCTCTGAAAAGCATCTGAGGACCATCTCCCAAGAGCTTGGATCTGCTGTTGGGAGAGACCTTTTTGAGCTGCTGAGGTTGCGGCCCCGATGCGGAAGGAGTGGCTTGAGAAGTTCTCAGCTGAAACGCCTGACTGTTGGAGAACAGATTTGAGATGTTTCTGGAACCAAAAGCGTGTCACTGGTTTGTTGGATTCATCCATGAAGAGGGGTTCCAGGGGAGATTTGGTTTGAGAACTTCTCCATTGGAGATATGCCAGAACTGATTGGTATGGTTGAATAGGTGATACGAGTTTAAAAATGTAGATGAAGTGACCTTTTTTGATTTTGTCAGTCTTGCTTTGTTTAATCAGATAAGAAACTGTTTCATCGTCTATTACTGCCAGGTCTGAGATGGTGGGGTGGATTTTTGGATTAAATTTTGATGTGATGGCGAGTTCGGAGCATCTAAGAAAACCGAAAAGGCTAGAATGAACATGGCGTCGAGGGTTCGGGCGGTGTTGGGAGGCTGGTACTTTGTACGGAGGGTATGAATGCATTTTGTGAGGATGTCTAACGTTATTGGTTGTCTAGTGTCGGGACGGGTGGGCTGGGATCTTTGAATCCCTTTGATCAGGAGAGAAGTTTGTGAATTGTTTATCTCAGGGGAGGGAGTGCCGTACATCAGTTTGTGAAAAAACTGGATGCCACTCAAGTACCCTTTGATGGACCCAACTTGGAGGCCCTTTACGATATTGAGGTAGGAAACAAATGAGGTTATCGAAAGGAGAGAAAAATCGGGAAATGGCATGTTGTAAGAGATGTGGAACGCTCTAAAGTTTCTCCAGGCAGTTATGTAGGATTGTAGGGTCCTGGGAGAAACTGCTTGGAGGATGGTGTCAAGCGATGCGTCAAGGAGGGGTTTCAATGGGTGGTTTACGGGAATATCAGTTCCGAATAGCGAGGTACTGGCGTTGGGAATTGATCCGCCTCTGGAGACAGCGTCCTGAATTTCTGAAACAAAAAACGAGACAGGGAGTCAGCGATTTGGTTTCCGATCCAGGGGCGTGTTTAGCTCTCATGATAAATTGGTCACAAGCTGAAATCCAAGTTAGGCGCCTTAGAAGTGGCATCATAGCCGGTGCATGGGAACGACCTTTATTAATGCAATGTACTGTTGCTTCGTTGTCGCAGTGCACTAAAATGCTGCTAGTGGCCCATTCTTTCCCCCATAAAAATGCCGCTACTACGAGGGGGTAAAGCTCGAATAGCGCTGAGGACTGAGTTGTGTCCTGGAGCTGCGGTGGCCATGGAGAAGCGAACCAACGACCCTGGTAAAATCCCCCAAAACCAATTGAGGGAGCCGCGTCTGTGAACAGTTGGATATCGATAGGGGATGAAACAAGATTGCTATAGAAAAAAGATAGCCCGTTCCATTGGTTTAAGAACGTTAGCCATAATCCAAGTTCGTCGCGACATGCTTGAGTTATCGAAATTAGGTCCTCTAGCGAGTGGACGGAGGACGCGAGCGAGAGGAGATGCGATATGAAGGGGCGGCCCTGCGGAATGATGCGCATTGCGAAGTTTAAATGGCCGAGCAGGGATAGAAGTTCACGTTTTGAGCAATTGGATTTCTCGAGGAGAGTAGATGAGACTACAATTATCCGGTCGATTTTCTCTTTGGGCAGGGATGCCTGGAATTTGTCTGAATCCAAATTAATGCCTAGGAACTCTAGGGATGTGGCAGGCCCCATGGATTTCTCCTGAGCGATTGGGATTCCGAGTTCAGCGAAAACTTTTTGAACTGTGAGAAAATGTGCGGCTGGGATGGCGTCCGGCGAAATTATTAGGAAATCGTCTAGCAAGTGAATGAGGTGAGGATGGCATAATTGTTCGACAAAATCCAGCAAACAGCTTCTGATAGCATGTCGAATATTTTGGGGCTGCTTTTGCACCCGAAGGTTAATCGCACTGCAAAGTAATATTTTCCACGCCAACGGACTCCGAAAAGGTGCCATGAATCCGGATGGATAGGCATTATTTTGAAAGCAGATGTGATGTCGATTTTGGCGAGCCATGAGCACCGACCTGCAATTTTGATCATGTCGATTGCCTGATCTATGTCATGGTATTTAAGTGAAAATTCATCGAGAGGATCAAGCTGTTTATGCTTGGGAGTGGGGAATTATGCGGGGCTGACAGATCGATTATTAGCCGTTTTTGCGGAGAATTTTCTTGTAGCTACTCCAATGGGGCTTATACGGAACACGTTAAACGGGGATTCGTCAAACGGGCCGATCATGAAGCCTGACTCAACTTCTTTTTTGATCAGGTTATCTACGACTTCGGGTTCTATGAGGGCAGACTGAAGATTGTTACAGATGGTGTTTTGTGAGAGTGGGCATTCTACGCCGGGTTTAAAACCGTTTTTGAGGCCGGATAGTAGATAATTAGTAAATCTAGTGTCCGGATGGCGCTTTAGTTCAAAGTCTAGGCGTGAAATATTTACAGGAGTCGATAAATAATTTTTAGATTTTTTATTGACAGCTTTGTACACGGGACACACAATACGGGCATGAGCGCCACCACAAAATGTACATATATGCATGAACCGGCAGTGCTGTCTGATACATTTACCGGAATTAAAATGTCTGCAAGGCTGCTTGCTCTCTTCAAAAGAGGAGACTCTCCTTTCGACTTCCGGGTTTGCGCTAACTGATGCTGCACGTGGCACGTAGCTGGTGGACCGAGCCGTGCTTGTTTCTGGGTAGGAAATGGGAGACGGATTAACCTGCGGGCATGACTGAGTTGAGTGAGCCACTGACCTGCAGACCGCGCAGGAAATGTTTTTACAGCCTAAAAACACCCTGCTGTGGAGATCAGTGTCGAGTGCGCCCCAGTATGTGCATTGGTTCCACTGCGCGACTCGCACGGCACATTTGGCGGAGAAAAGCTTGTGGTAAGTGTAGAAATGCCCTCCCCCATAGGACAGCGCGAGCTCGGCTATGATTGCCAGATAATCATTTAATTCGCGCCGCCTGTGGGGGAAAGCAGAACAGATAACTTCTGTAAAACGTGAAAAAGCAATAGAAAACTCAGAAAATGAAAGAACGCGGGATGAATGGGTGTTTGTGTTTTTTAGGGTGACGGAGAAATTCCCACAGTCTACTCGGCGGTCCGGTTCGGCTTCGGGGAGCAGAGAAAGAAGAGAAGAGAGGTCTACATCCGCACCTGACAGGATCTGGGCGCGGATGTTTTGGGCTACTGGTGGTGGATCCATGGCGACGGCGTTGGATGGCACGGGCATCTGTGCTGCAGAAAATAGAGAGTGATGGGATTTAGTTAGCGTGAAAGAACTGGGGAGATTACAAGCCTGGGCTGCGGATGTCGGCGGCGGCCTCGCGCTTGGAGCGCCCTCTGGTGCTTGAAAAAGAAAGTTAGTTGGGGGATAGGAAGGGAATGGAGGGTGATGGTATGAGGTGTGCGCTTGAACTGCAGCGGGCGTGCCACACTTGTTTGCCCCACTGGAGCTGTGGGCCACTGAACCTGGGCGGGGTTACCTGTGGGATAGAACTGTTGGAATGTTTGAGCCTGTGCGGCTAGCGGATGCATCACCGCGCTAGCGTTCGCAACAGGAGCTGGAGGCCACTGGAAAGAAGAGGGGTTATTGAGAACAGGAGCATGGAACTGAAATCCTGTGGGGTGGCCGCTGGGCCCGGCTGCATACGGCGCTGTGGCGGCAGCAGCAGTAGAAGGTTGAGCCGTGTCGGGAGGTTGGAGAGGGCCTGCCTCGGCTGCATCCGGGTCGCGGCCCAGGCTCGCTGATGGCCTGTTGCGGCGGCTCGAATGGCGGGGCCCGCCGGATCTTGTACGGGAAGACGACGGTGGTGCCTGGATTGGCGAGCTTAGGGCTCTGCTCTGCCTGTGGGCCGCCTTCGGGGTTGGTGAGAGCTTAGGAGAGAGGTTAGTCGTTTGAATAGACACATACAGATTATACAGCTCTGCTTTGTTCATTTTTCTAGATGCCTGTATGTCTGCGTTACCCAACGCTTGCCTCAGACCCGCTACGGTCCACTTCCCGATAGGTGGGACCGTCGGGGCGGCAGAGCGGTAAGAGGAGGCCGGGGAGATAGATGGAAGTCTTGCGGGTGGTGGTGAAGACTGGCCCGGCGTCTTGGCGGCGCGAGCCCAGGCCCGTCTAGCGCGGCGGCGCCGTGAGAGCCTGGGTCTCTGCTGTGATGTCGGGCATCAGATGGGTGGCACTGAGGTCGGCAGATCGCGATGGCGGATCCCTAGGGATGTCTGCTTCATCGCTAGATGAGGAGCTTAGTCGTTGAGACATGACGAGCCAAATGCTGATGAACTGTCAACAAAATGGAGGTGAGACGGCTGCGTATATATACACCTCTTTGTTGATTAGCTGAGTACTCTCCACCTGTGTCAATTATCTGAACATGCTCCTCCACCTGTGTCAATTATCTGAACGTGCTTCTCCCGAACTTTGTTAATAAAACATCATTTAAATTTGGATCTCACAGCACCACTACTTAATTTGCTGACATATTTTTGTATTTGCAGTAAATCTGTTCAATTTTTGTGTAGGCGACAATATTTGACCTTTCTCTCATGATTAAATGATAAATCTTTTTTCATTGAAACTAATTTATTTCAGTGCATTAAACGTCATTTGGGAGGGTTTTAGCTTTTTATATGAGCTATTTCTAACACCAATTGATGAATTAAAAGCAGGTGTTTCTACAAAATAGATAAGCGACACAACCTTTGTGAGGGACTGTATTTTGTTGATACTGGAACAACATTCCTGTCTGAAAATTTAGTGCAAAACTTATCCCTACCCCCTAAACCTAACCCTACCCATAAGTTATCCCTAAAATCACATTTACATTTATGTGTTTAGCAGATGCTTTTATCCAAAGCGACTTACAACTGAGTAGAACAGCAAGCGATCAGTCATGAAGAGGCTAAGAAACGCAAAAAGTGCCTTAAATACCAAGGTTTGGACATTACTCAAGAGTAGCCTAAGCTAGAATAGGGAGGGAATAGTAGAGAAATAGAGGAAAAAGAAGAGTTTTTTTTGTTTTTTTTTTTTTAATGATAAGATTAAGTGCTCACGGAAGGGATGAGTTTCTAGCCGTCTTTTGAATGATGACAGTGATTCTGCCATCCGGATGGAGGTGGGAAGATCGCTCCACCAGCCGGGAACGGTGAATTAAAAAGTTCTGGAGAGGAATTTCATGCCTTTCTGTGATGGTACCATAAGCCCACCCTCCTTACCTAAGCGAAGGCTTCTGGAGGGGGTGTAGACTCGTAGCAGCGATTCGAAGTATGCCAGTGCTGAGCTTGTTTTGGATCCATAAGCAAGCGTCAAGGCCTTGAACTCTATGCGGGCAGCAAGTGGTAGCCAGTGCAGAAAGATGAAGAGAGGTGTGACATGGGCCCTTTTGGACTCGTTGAAGACAAGACGTTTGAAGTGTTTTGATTGCACACGATGGAAGACCAGCCAGAAGCGCATTGCAGTAGTCAAGCCTAGAAATGACAAGGGCCTGGATGAGAATCTGTGTTGCATGCTGTGTAAGCAACGGTCTGATCCTCCTGATGTTGTGCAGAGCAAACCTGCATGATTGAGCTGTCTTTGAAATGTGGTCTTTGAAGGACAGCTGGTCGTCAAAGATTACTCCAAGATTTCTGACTGACCCTGAAGGGGTAATCAAAGATGAACCTTGCTGGATGGAGAAATTGTTTTGTAGAGTCGGATTGGCAGGGAAGACGAGAAGCTCAGTCTTTGCCAGGTTGAGCTGCATGTGATGTTCTTTCATCCATGCTGAGATGTTTGCCAGACAGCTTGAGATTCGTCCATCTACTGTGGGATCATCTGGTTGAAATTAAAGGTAGAGTTGAGTGTCATCAGCATAGCAATGAAATGAGAAGCCATGTGCCTGTATGATGGGTCACAATGATGTAATGTAAATGTAGAAGAGAAGAGGTCCGAGCACTGAGCCCTGAGGAACCCCCCCGTGGTCAGTTGATGTGCTTTGGATACCTCCCCTCTCCAGGCAACCTTGAATGACCTACCTGTGAGATTTGACTCAAACTAGTGGAGTGGAATCCCTGTGATGCCCAGTGATGAGAGGGTGGACAGGAGAATCTGGTTATTCACTGTGTAAAAGGCAGCAGTTAGATCAAGGAGGATGAGGACTGATGATCTGGAAGCAGCTTTTGCCATCCACAGGGCTTCAGTAACCGACAGTAATGCAGTCTCTGTTGAGTGGCCCTTTTTGAAACCTGACTGGCTTACGTGCAGCTGATTAGACTCTGAGAGGAAAAATGAAACCTGGTTGAAAATAACACGTTCAATTGTTTTCCCTATGTATGGCAGGAGAGAAATAGGTCTGTAGTTCCCTACAAGTGATGTGTCTGAAGTGGGTTTCTTAAGCAGTGGGGTGACCTGAGCCTGATTGAATGTGGTAGGAAAAAAAATGGTGCAGAGAGATGTGTTGATGATGTGTGTGAGTGCTGGTAAGAGTGTAGGAGAGATCGCTTGTAGAAGGTGTGAGGGGATAGGATCTAGAGAGCAGGTGGTGGGATGGCTAGAGAGGAGAAGTTTAGATACTTCTGCCTCAGTGAGTGTAGAGAAGGAGGAGAGATGTTTGGCTGTGGATGTGGCTGATCTAAAGTCATGTGTGTGTGGACGTGGGAACTGACTGCTGATTGTTGTAGTTTTATTTGTGGAAAAAGTGGGCAAAATCGTCTGTAGATAGAGAGGTGGTGGGAGGGGGACAGAGGAGAGAGTTGAATGTTCTGAAGAGTGTGCGTGTGTTAGAGGTTCTGTTGATTTTGTTGTGGAAATATGAGGATTTAGCCACATAGACATCATCTGAGAAGGATGAGAGCAGAGATTGATACTTACCCAGGTCAGACGGGTCGTTTGATTTTCACAATTTTCTCTCTGCTGCCCTGAGTTTGGTCTGATGTTCACGAAGAACATCACATAACCATTGGTTAGTGGGAGTAGGGCGTGCTGGCCTAGAAGATAGAGGGCAGATACTATCTTGACAAGAAGTTAAAGTAGAACATAAAGTGTCTGTTGCAGTGATGACATCCATGGATGAGAATTGTGTGGGTGAGGGAAGAGAGGATGACACAGCAGAGGAGAGATGAGAGGGAGAAAGAGAGCGCAGGTATTATCTGAAAGTAACTGGTAGAGGGACTGGGGATGCAGGAGTATTAAGTTGTAGATTAAATGTGATGAAGTAAGATCTGAGATGTGTAGGGGTTTGACCTGTAGTGCAGTTGCATGTGTAGATGAGGTCAAGTTGATTGCCAGATTTGTGGGTGGGTGAGGTGACATGGCGTTTTAGATCGAATGAGGCTAGGAGGGAGTGGAAGTCTGTAGCATATTGTTTGTCCAGGTGAATGTTGAAGTCGCCAAGAATTACAAGTGGGCAGCCATCCTCTGGAAATGAGGACAGCAGCACATCCAGTTCCTCAAGAAAGGTGCCCAATTGACCTGGGGGGCGGTAAATGACTTCAAGATGGATTTTAATGGGAGTTGAGACTGTAATAGCATGGTATTCAAATGAGTCGTCTTTGCATAGAGAGGTGTGGGTTTAGTATTTCCAGTTGTTAGTAATGAGAAGACCTTTTCCTCCGACCCTCCCAGTCTGGCGAGGGGTTTGCGAGAAAGATAAGTTGTTAGAGAGAGCAGCAGGGGTTGCTGAGTCTTCTGGTCAGATCAAGGTCTCAGTCAAAGCCAAGATATTGAGAGTGGAGTGAGAGGCTAAGGCTGGAATGAAGTCAGCTTTGTTGACAGCTGACTGACAATTCCATAGGCCCACAGAAAAAGAGGGAGGAGCATTAGTGGAGGAGGGAATAGGACACAGATTGGAAGTGTTGCACTGCTTAAGTGGAGCGTGGTTGAGAGACAGTGGGAATGTACTGAAAGCACATTGTAAGAGAGAGAAAGGAAGGTGAATAAGGACAGAAACTAAAGTGCCTTATCGGTGTCCGCTCTTCGGTGGTCTTCACACGAGGGAGGCTGAACGCTATCCCCTGACGCTTATTAAATAGATGCCTTCTACTATTTTTGTGAGAACAGCTGTGGATGCTTTTATAATTAGCCCAAAGGATCAAGGCAAAAGCCTGTCAATGGCTCTAATCAAAACGAAAAATGACTCACTACCTGTGCTGAAAGCCAGCAATAATTATAACAATCATCTGCAGAATGACGCGGGTGAAACAGCCGTGGTTATAATTCAAATACAATTTGCTAACACAGTAAAATTATGACAAGATAGATAAGTGCAAAATCGAAATGTCGAAATGTGTCCTTCTTCCAGCACGCAATACACTAAGTAATACAACAAAACTGAGTATTCACAAAAACACTTACTGTCGGGTTCTTCCAAAAACTTTTCAGGAGGCAGTCATAAAGTAAACAAAATCTTGATTTATTCAAGAGGGGGACAACAAATAACTTATACAAGGGGTCACATCAAAATAAATAAATAACTGAATGCAAGGGAAATACAACGTGAGCTCTGGGTCTCTGATGTTCTATGACCGGGATCCCTCACCAGAACTGACTCGCCATCAAAACCAAACTCATTTTTGCATTACCCAGGGGTCTCACAAATGTCTCATCTCATGGTTCACATATTGAAGAAAAAAATATTCACACAAATAAACTCCAAAAACATGAAAACTCACATGCACCACTATTCTATGCTTTATAAGCGGAGTGTAGCCCGGCTGACTTTTGAACAACTCCGGTTCACACAAATGTTGAATTTGAGCTTGTTGCTCCTCGGAAAGATGGCTAAGATCCACCGACGGCGAATGTTGGATACCGGGTAAGTACTGTTCTTCCGTCTCCTCCTCATCCTCCACTAGTCTAATCAAATTAACGACCGCGCTCTCGTCTTGTGGGTACCAGTTTTTCAACAAATTAATATGCAGTACTCGATGTGATCGTGACTCTCCTGGGGTCGCTATCTCATACGTTGTTGTTCCTATTTTTCTAGTCACTTGATACGGCCCCTGCCATTTACCCAACAATTTGTTCTCGGAGGTAGGAAGCATTACGAGAACTTTTTGACCTGGCTCAAAAACCTGTGACTTTGTCTTTTGATCATACCACGTTTTTTGTCTTTTCTGGGCTTCCTTCAAATGGGCAGAAGCAAATTCGGTCATCTGTTGCAATTTTTGTCTCATGGCTAACACATAGTCAGTAACGTTATTTTTAGTTGACGTCTCCGAATTCCCTTCCCAAAGTTCTCTCACAAGGGACAGAGGTCCCTGCACTTCGTGCCCATACATCAACTGGAAAGGCGAAAACCCAGTTGATGCCTGTGGAACCTCCCTATACGCAAACATAAGATATGGTAACCACTGATCCCAGTCGGTTCCCACCTCATTAACGAATTTATGCAGCATTTGCACTAGCGTTTGGTTAAATCTCTCTACGAGCCCATCCGTCTCAGGATGGTAGGGAGTTGTTTTTAACCCTTTTATCCCCAACAACTGATACACCTGCTGCAGCAATTGAGACGTAAAATTCGTACCTCTATCGGTCAATATTTCCTTCGGAATACCTAGCCGTGAGAAGAACTGTACCAAACAGGACGCGACAGCCTTAGCTTTGATATTTTTTAACGGAAACACCTCGGGAAACCGCATCGCATAATCACAAATGACTAGCATGTACTTATACCCGGTCTTACTCCGTTCCAGCAGACCTACAATGTACATTCCCAGCCGCTGAAACGGAACATCAATAACTGGTAAGGGAATTAACGGTACTTACGAATTCAGCTGTACTGACACTCAGGGCAAGCTTTACAAAACTCAGCAATATCCTTAGACATACCCAGCCAGTAAAAATGCTTACCAATTCTCGACTGTGTCTTTCGCCTCCCCAAATGTCCTGCCCACGGAATTGAATGCCCCAACGTCATCACGGTGCTCCGTACACTCGCAGGCAATACCACTTGTAATTTATCTCCTCAGTTGAAGACCTGCTACTTTGAGACGTTGAGCTCGGTCGCCGGAAAGATCTGTCCCGTGCTGTCTTCCAGCGTCACTACGTCGCGCTGCCACGAAGACGTCCGCCAGATGTGCTGCTTCCTCAGCTGTAGACGGGTCGTGTTCTTTGATCCACGTCTGCAGATCTGGGCTAAGCATCCGGAGAAATTGTTCAAGGACAATGATCTCTCCAATCTCCTGCTTCGTTCTCTCCGTTGGTCTCACCCATTTCTGACACAGATCTTTTAGTCGAACATACAGCTCTTTAGGGGCCTCTTCTTCCAGCACTCCCATCTCACGGAATCTCTGCCTGTATGTTTCGTGGTTAATGGAAAGTTTCTTTAAGATAGCCTCCTTCACCTGCGCGTCTTCACCTGCGTCCGCAACATCCATGGCCACGTACGCACTGCGCGCTTTGCCTGTCAGCAACGGGACAAGTTTAATGGCCCAGTCTCCCCTCGGCCACCTGCACACCCCCGCAATCCGTTCGAACGTGGTTAAGTAATGCTCGATATCATCCGAGTCACACAACTGTTGCATCTTTGGTTCGTTCAGCGCATATGCAGGGCTCATAGTACGGGAGCTACGGGAAGCTCTTGGCAATTCATCTGACTCGGTGGCTCCCCGGCCTTGCGCGTCCTCCCCGGCCTTGCGCGTCCCCGGCCTCCAACGCACTTCGACGGCTGACTTCACCTTGCAGTTGATGGAACTGATGCTGAAGCAACTTCCATCGCATCTCTTGTCGAGCTGTCTCTTGTGTCCGACGAGCATCTCTGTCTTGCTGATCACTCATAAACCGTTGAAACATACGCTTAAGCTCCAGTACATCTCCCTCAGCCTCATCTTCGGCCCCTGGCTCAACAGCACCTGTCGCCTCCTCTGTCAAGACTCCTCCCTCATCTGGTATGACCTCGACATCCGCCGGTGGGACAACCGCACACACTGCTCTCTTAGGCGCCATTTCTTAGTCACTTGACTTACTATGAACAGCCTCTTCCTGGACAGAAAACCACCGCTGCCACCATCTTGTCGGGTTCTTCCAAAAACTTTTCAGGAGGCAGTCATAAAGTAAACAAAATCTTGATTTATTCAAAAGGGGGAAAACAAATAACTTATACAAGGGGTCACATCAAAATAAATAAATAACTGAATGCAAGGGAAAAACAACATGAGCTCTGGGTCTCTGATGTTCTATGACCGGGATCCCTCACCAGAACTGACTTGCCATCAAAACCAAACTCATTTTTAAGAAATTAGACCAAACCATTGCATTACCCAGGGGTCTCACAAATGTCTCATCTCATGGTTCACATATTGAAGAAAAAAATATTCACACAAATAAACTCCAGAAACATGAAAACTCACATGCACCATAAAGTAATAATACAAATAAATATACACAAAATATTATACACACAAGTATATCCATTCACATGAACAAGATCACCCCCCAATAAATGATCCAAACACATGTTAAACCAAACCCTACATTTCCCATAATTCCCCAAAATAATAATAAAAGGTTTCCGGATATAATACATCCGTTTAGTCCGATCTTCTACCAAATATACAAAAAATAAATACAATATATGAAAATAAAGAGGGGGAAAAGGTCAATCAACAACAATTCAAAATAAATATATAGCCTACATATATATGTGTGGCCTTATAGCCTTCACACTTACATACAACAAAGACTGTAATAGTTTGGGTGATGGTCCGCGGCTCTTCACGGACCTGGATGATTCTCCTAATGAGCAAGTGACTGACCTGACTTATATATACAGTCCGCCCTTATAATTATCCCAAAGGATCAAGGCAAAAGCCTGTCAATGGCTCGAATCGAAACGAAAATAGGGAAATTAGATGAATAATACTTATGTAGAAGCACTTAACCCTGTTTGTAAGCCTAAACTTGACATTAACTTTAAACTTGTCCCTCAAATCTGATTGATTGATTGGAATGTTGTTCCATGATCAACAAATATGTCGATCCAGGAACATGTTGTACTTTCACAGAACCTTTCACATTCACCAAACCCTAAGTCCTCGCAATCTTTCTCAAAGTCCACACTTTCATGACATAATGCCTCTTTGACTGTCTGGTAGAAGTTTGCTGCAGAGCTTGTGGTCTCTGCAAAAGTGTGCATTGAGGGCTCATATTGCATATCGGCCACAAAGGGGGTACTCGCAAGCACCCTTCTGAAACCTGAAATGATAAATTTGGACACCCTGTGGTCCACAAGACCTTAAATGCAAATGAAGTGTGCCATTTGGGATGGGGCCTTAGAACAAAACAAACAAACTTTCAGGTGATTAAACATAATCATTAAAATAATATTTGCAAACATGTTTCCTGAACACTCTTGCCACTTTTACAACAAATACTAGTGTGTTAAAGTAGATCTTTTCACATACTGTACTGAGAATTTAGGTTTAAATGTATTTAATTGTCAATGAACACGTTTTTGAGTAATGCAAAATATTTTAATAATACTAAATATAGGCTTAAATAAATTATCTCTCGGTTCAGTACAAGTTAAGTTCAAATGACAGCCCTTTTGTTGTAATGTTACACAAAATAATTTAGACTTTTTCACCCTCTCTGTACCAAAAATGATCCCTTAATTTAGTCAACCTTAAATGTATATGTCGGACACAATCAGAGTTATATTAAAGGGGTACTTCAGCGCTGGGAAGATGAATCTGTCTTTAAACTGGGTCATTTATGTAGTAGAAACGTGAAATTATTTTTGAATTTGGTGCCTTCTAGACTGAGAAAAGACAAAATGTATTTTTGTCTCATGGGGATAAAAGACAACAACTCCCAGAATGCACTTGCTCACAGCCCTGCCCTGCTACTCTAGGCACGGCTACTGGATTACTGGATCACTTGCCCACCGCATTCATTTTCATAAAATCAGTTCAGTTAGAGACACTACAATTAAAAAACTGAACGTGTCTGTTCATATATATTGAGAGTGAGCCGATTGTGTGTCACGGCACAAACGCAGCAGGAATCAGATTGCATTCATCACATGAGCTTAGGTAATCGCGGGATTCATGGCTGTGGCCGCATTTACAGCGCGTGTTCAGTCTGGCGCATTTTCAGTTCATGTCTTTGGAAGCTTAACTTACATAGGAATTCATTTGAAAAGTGAAACACTCACTTTGCTCTCCACTGCTCCGTTTACATGGATCTCTTCAGCTCCCTGAGCCGAGTGCTGTGAGTGCGATGTTGAAACATGCGGAAATAGCGCACTGCTGGCTGTAGTCTTTAGCCTCTGGCCAAAAAATCCTCAGATGACGCAAAATGACAAAATTTGCATCCTCTGAGGATTTTTTCCAGAAATAACATACATAATTATCTCGTCTCAGGGGGATATGAGGGGGGAAAGTACGATAATTCAGGTTTCTACTAATACAAAGATTAATGCTAATCGCTGAAGTAACCCTTAAAATAATATCTGGCCTTTTCCCAGCTTTGTAAAGACAATAAATAGTGCCCAAGTTTTTGAGGCTCCAAAGAGCGCATCCATCCAACATTAAAGTAATCCATACGACTCCAGTGGGTTAATAAATGCCTTCTGAATTGAAGTGATGGGGTTTTGTAAGAAAAATATATAAAAAATTATAATCACTGGCTTCCAGCCGTATGACTCGACACTCTTTCGTAAATCTGCATACGGCCATTATTGAAAACCAGTGATTGTAGTTTATAAAAGTTGCATGCTTAAAAAAAAAGAACAAACTGGCTCCATTTTATAATGCTGTGCCTCAGTAAAATTGTGATGATGATGATGATGATGATGATGATGATGATGATGATTATTATTATTAGGAAAATAAAGGACAAAACTTGGTAACACTTTATTTTGATGGTCCCTTTTGAACATTCTGTTGACTATAAGTAATGTTGCATCTAAATGTCAACTAACTCTCATTAGAGTATTAGTATACTATCTGCTTAATATCTGCTAACGCTTTATTCTAATGGTCTTTCAACAGACATTCTACTGACTATTAGTAACTTTGCAACTACATGTCAATTTATTCTAACCCTAACCCTACCAGTCTACTGAAACTCTACTAACACTCTAATGATATTTAGTGGACATGTAGGTGCAACGCTACTTATAGTCAACAGAATACGTTAAAGGGACCATCAAAATAAAGTGAAACCCAAAACTTTTCTTCTTTTAAGGTAATAAACATTGAGGTTAACTTGTAAAGAACCTAGAACATTTATTTTTGTTTTCTTTGTGTTAATCTTTCTCTATTTTGGGATGCAATCTTGAGTGTTGTGAGATTCACCCATGTAGTTCTCCCTGTACATTAAAATGGGACAGAAGACAGCACTGTATCATTGAAAATACACTGTTTATCTTTAGCAGAAGTTTACTCATGATGTGCATTCACCATACATGTAATTGTGTTTTCATGTTTCCATCTGCTACATATTTTATTGTCTCGTGGTGTGACTCTTTTCTGTCCTCTGATAGTCTGAACACCCCATATGCAGAAAACATCAGAAAAGCCCAATCTGCTCCATCCAGGGGAATTTCCCCTCCCTGGATTTTTTCAGTATTTCAGATCAAAGCAGTCAACATTATATTACTGAGTGCGGGGCTTTTTGAAGTGTAAATGTGTCTCTGGAAATGATTTCCCAGATGGCATAACCTAACTCCAGATAATAAACCCACATATGTAATCATGTGGACTCACACGGGCTGCTGCTCTGGACACTGTGAAATCTTGAGGGTTTCGGCAGAAGCAAAGGCTATTTCATGATGGTCTCTAATCGAAGGCTTTCACAGAGTCAACATGCTGAAATCATGTGCCCTGTTTTTTCACTTGTACTGAGGAACCATATTCCACTCCAGGAATATTTTACTCCAAAATGAAAACTGTCATAATTTACTCAACTTATGTTGTTACAATGCGTTATGACTTTCTGTTTACTAGGAATATGAAATGTCCAAGATGTTCTCCATTCAATGGAAATGAGTGATGACTAGTGTCTCTTAAAGAGATAGTTCACCCAAAAATGAAAATGATGTCACTAATTACTAATTACGAAAGTCACTTGATTTCAGCAGTTTGGCGGTTTGACACGCGATCCGAATCATGAATCGATATGCTGATTCATAATGCTCCGAGGCTTAGTGAAGCCGTGTTTGAAATCGGCCTTTCACTATTAAAGTCGTATATCTTCTTTTGTGCTCCAAAGATGAACGGATATCTAACGGGTGTCGAACGACATGAGAGTAAGTAATTAATGACAGAATTAAAATTTTGGGGTGTACTAACCCTTTAAGCTCCAAAAATCACAGAAAGCACCATCATGTGTTTTTTTTTTGTTTTGTTTTTGTTTTTGTGCACATATTTTGCTTTTTGACATCAATCGAAAAGAAAAGGTTTATAATTAGGTTTGTGAAAAGTATTATGTAATGATTTAAGACATATTTTCCTTTTTTTCATGAACTGTTCTTTAAAATTGGTTTAAAAAATTTATCTTTTTGTGAAAAAGAAGATGCAAGAATACTTTAATCCCAGAGCTATAGGTCTTTAGGATGATTTTTTTTGTAGTTCTTCATAGTTTCATTTGTCTAACCTGTGGGGATAGAAAACAAAACTTTTAAATTAAATATATTTGAACTGATTTAATTTTTTAATTTTTATGAATTTGTGGGTCTGGAAAAACATGAGGATGAGTAAATGATAGAAATTTAAAATTTTTGGTTTAGCTGTTTTTATGTGGTTCAATTCATTTTTTATATATGGTATTATGAATTAAGCACACACAACCCTTCCTATACAGTTAGTCCATTGTTGAACTCTGAATTGTGTGCTTGTGTAAAGCCAGGTAATATTACTGTTAAAGTGTTAAAACCAAATGTATCTCTTATTCTGAAATGTGTACAGTCCCTTTTGCATTGAACTCCTATAAATGTTTTAGCCAAGTTGCCCGATTTCCATATGACACAGTGTACTTCTGATGGAGCCACGCGTTCGGTTAGCAGTGAGAGGAATAGCCCTGAGGAAAGGAAAGCGACAGGCTTGTTCTAAAGCAAATATGAACCAGTGCAATGAATTGGCTAGAATATTCCCCAGCTACTTTGAATTTTGTACCTTATCAGGTCATTCATTTTCCAGTGCAGAGCATCAGCAGGCAGTAATAAGCTAGTGTCACCTCTGGGCTCAGGCAAAATGAAAAATACCTGATAGTTAGGCAAATGCTTTCGGTCTAAAATACAAATTTTGTCAGGGCAATCTTCCTAAACTCTTCACCTCAGCCTGCCAGCATCTCTCCGAACAATGTTTGCTTAAGTGTTTGCTTAGAGTCTGAAATACCATTCTGAGTTTAAGGTGTATTTCTCTGAGACATGCTGGTTAAACTAAACTGACTGCTTTCCACTTTAGACTTGATGAGCCATTAGCCAGGTACGTGTGCTAGTATAAGCTGGCAGTAAGGGTTTACAAACACAGCTAAACTCGTCTGAAGGAGCAGAGTTGATTTCAGAGCAATATTCATGGATACATCTAATATCGTAGACCTCAGAAATAAGGAACTCTTAACGGATTTCCAAGATGCAACTGTCTCACATCCCAACAATCCCTTTCTATTCTAAGAGAAATAAATCGAAATGCAATCTGTCCATCAGCCGGTGTTGGTGTATAATGCTATCTGGCTCCTTTTCAATACAGAGGTGACATAGAAAACTGCAGACGAATGAAGAACGCAGACCAGCTGTAATATATTGGCTAGATTTGAAAGGCGCACACATGCAGTGGAGGCTTAGACAGCTGT
This sequence comes from Gobiocypris rarus, assembly GCA_023029165.1. Classification (NCBI taxonomy): domain Eukaryota; kingdom Metazoa; phylum Chordata; class Actinopteri; order Cypriniformes; family Gobionidae; genus Gobiocypris; species Gobiocypris rarus. The sequence goes on from CM040926.1 coordinate 9,242,778, forward strand.
GATATACACCCTGATATACATGTATAAAGTCTGGAGGATCACAATGAAATCACAGCTGCTATCTGTGTCCCATGAAAAGCCTCTGTGAATTCCATTACAGAGCATTCTGAAACAGTGAATAGTTGTTTTGCATTACAAAGTGAGCGGTCCGATTTTTGTGGAGGTTTATGGGTTTTCGGGCATCAAGCTGACGGAGTTAATCTTACTAAAGCATAACATGGTTAAGCTTAAATAAACATGTGGACAATGCATTGGCTTTAAACCTTTAAACAAACACATATCTAACATATACAGTATAAACATATCTATGTAAATGTACCCACTAGTGTGGAAAATAAAATAATTTGTTGCACAGTAATGTTTTAGCAGTTTTATTCGGATATGTCATTGAACTATAAATAAGGTGATAAATAATAGACTAATAGAATGAAAAGAACTAATAAAAATGAAATATTCAACTGGAAGATTGTGTATAGTTATTATTGTAATGTTGCAAGTTTAATCGCACATAGATCAGGCATAACATTATGATTACCTTCCTAATATTGTGTTGGTCCCCACCTGAAGGATATATGGCATGTTAGCAGATGTTAGCAGCAGATCCTTAAACACATGCAGTTCCTAGGTGGGGCCTCCATGGATCGGACATCCCTCAGATGCTCGATTAGATTGAGATCTGGGGAATTTGGAGGCCAAGTCAACACCTCAAACTCATTGTTGTGCTCCTCAAACCATTCCTGAACCATTTTTGCTTTGTGGCAGAGCACATTATCCTGCTGAAAGAGGCCACAGCCACCAGGGAATTCCATTTCCATGAAAGGGTGTACATGGTCTGCAGCAATGCTTAGGAGGTGGTACATGTCAAAGTAACATCCACATGGATGGCACAATCCAAGGTTTCCCAGTAGAACATTTCCCAAAGCATCAACACTGCCTCCGCTGGCTTACCTTCTTCCTATTGTGTGTCCTGTTGCCATGTGTTCCCCAGATAAGCAACGCACACGCACCCGGCCATCCACGTGATGTAAAAGAAAACGTGATTCATCAGACCAGGCCACCTTCTTCCATTGCTCTATGGTTCAGTTTTGATGCTCACGTGCCAATTGTTTGCGCTTTCGCAGTGGACAGATGTCAGCATGGGCTCCCTGACTGGTCTGCGGCTATGCGACCCCATACACAACAAACTGTGATGCATTGGCGGTTCACCACTGTCCCTTCCTTGGAGCACTTTTGATAGATACTGACAACTGCAGACTGGAAACACCCCACAAGAGCTGTATTTTTGGAGATGCTCTGACCCAGTCTTCTAGCCATCACAATTTGGCTCTTTTCAAAATCGCTCAAATCCTTATGCTTGCTGATTTTTCGTGCTTCTAACACCTCTACTTTGAGGACAAAATGTTTACTTGCTGCCTCATATAGCCCACCCAATAACAGGTTCCGTGATGAAGAGATAATCAGTGTCATTCACATCACATGTTATAATGTTATGCCTTATCGGTGTATACAACCCGAATTCCAGAAAAGTTGGGACATTTTTTAAATTTGAATAAAATGAAAACTAAAAGACTTTCAAATCACATGAGCCAATATTTTATTCGCAATAGAATATAGACAACATAACAAATGTTTAAACAGATAAATTTTACACTTTTATCCACTAATTGAGCTCATTTTAAAATTGATGCCTGCTACAGGTCTCATAAAAGTTGGGACGGGAGCATGTGTAGCATCTCCTATTCTTTTCAAAACAGTTTGGAGACGAATGGGCATCAATGTTAAGAGTTTCTGGAGTGGTGGTGTTGGAATTTGGTCCCATTCTTGCCTGATATAGGTTTCCAGCTACTGAAGAGTTTGTTGTCGTCTTTGAAGTACTTTTTTGTTTAATTATGCAATAAATGTTCTCTATAGGTGAAAGATCAGGCCAATTCAGCACACGGACTCTTCTACGATGAAGCCATGCTGTTGCAGTATGTGGTTTTGCATTGTCCTGCTGAAATGTCAAAATTGGACTCGTCTGACCATAGAACACTTTTCGACTTTGAAACAGTCCATTTTAAATGAGCTTTGACCCGCAGGACATGACAGCGCGTCTGGACCATGTTCACATATGGCATCCTTTTTGCATGATAGAGCTTTAATTGGCATCTGCAGATGTTACGGCGGATTGTGTTTACCGACAGTGGTTTCTGGAAGTATTCCTGGGCCCATTTAGTAATGTCATTGACACAATCAGGACGATGAGTGATGCAGTGTCATCTGAGGGCCCGAAGACCACGGTCTTCGGCCTTGTCACTTACGCACAGAGATTTCTCCAGTTTCTCTAAATCGTTTGATGATGTTTTGCACTGTAGATGATGACATTTGCAAAGCCTTTGCAATTAGACGTTGAGGAAAAATGTTTTTACAGTATTCCACAATTTTTTACGCACTTTTTCACAGATTTCACAGCCTGCCCATCTTTACTTCTGAGAGACGCTGCCTCTCTAAGACATCCCTTTTATGGCTAATCATATTACAGACCTGATAACAATTAATTAGTTGCTAGATGTTCTCCCAGCTGAATAAAAATGTTCTTGCTTTTCAGCCATTTGTTGCCTCCATCCCAACTTTTATGAGACCTGTAGCAGGCATCAAGTTTGAAATGAGCTCAATTAGTGGATAAAAGTGTAAATTTGTTGTTATCTATGTTCTATTGTGAATAAAATATTGGCTCATGTGATTTGAAAGTCTTTTAGTTTTCATTTTATTCAAATTTTAAAAACATCCCAACTTTTCCAGAAATTTGGGTTGTATACATGCATCCAGTCTTCACTGATTTTGCATTCCATTAGTAAGACCAGAGTGTGAAGGTTGAATAATCAGAGAAATAGCACATCTGAACATAAAATACTGCAATCCATACAAAATAATAAGAGACATATTGTACTGTCGATGCAATAGGACTCTGTCTGAAAGGGATGTCCAGGTACTAACCCCAGATTGTATCCAAAAAACATAAAACCGCAGCTGCACAACTCACTGCAAAATGTTATGCACACCTTGACTCTCCTGTTTCCACCAAAACTGTTTATCAGGAGATCCACAGTCAATATCATGGTCAGGCTGCTATAGCCAAACCTTTGGTCACTCGCGTCAAAGTCAAATGTCAGTTTCATTGGTACTGACCGTGCAAAAATTTTGGCTGTGGACAATGTGATACATGTATTGTTCTTTGATGAGTCCATCTTCACTGTCTTTCTTACATCTGTGGGAGATGCAATGTGAAGAGAGGCTTAACACCTGGACTGTTGTGTACACAGAGTGAAGTGCAGGGGTTTATCAGTGATAGTTTGGGCTACTATGGTTGATGGGCACGTCACTGGCAACAACTACCGAACCATTCTGGAGGACGATGTGCACCTAAAGGTTCAAACATTGTACCCTGAAAGGGGTTCTGTGTATCAGCATGAGAATGCACCAATACACAACGCAAAACTTGTGACAGAATGGTTTGATGACCATGAAAGTGAAGTTGAACATTTCACATGGCCTGTACTGTTGCCAATATAAATATTTTTCAGCCACTTCGGGATATTTTGGAGGAGCAAGTCAGAAAACATTTATCTCCACCAGCATCACATAGTGACCTGGCCACTGTTAAATCCTTCTGGCCACTGTGAAGGACTTGTATCTGTCATTCCAAGATGAATTGTTGTTGTATTGGCCGCAAAAGAAGGCCCTACCTACACCATACTAATAAATTATTGTGGTCAGGTGTTTCAGTTTCATTGTCCAACCCCTGTATATAGCAATAAAAGCCAATCAAAGATCAATTAACCTTTTTTAGATAGAATGTTAATAATGTTTTTAATCATTAATAAGCTGTACAATGTAACACCTCACTTTTCTTAAAAATAAAATAAAATAAAAACTTTTGAGTAAAAAAAAAAAAGACTGTCGGGGGACAATTGACTTTTTACATGAAACTTGCATGAATAATGGCATCTTTTTATTGTTTTATCTGTCTTTTTCCACGTTTCGTATTGTACTGCATCTGCACAACATAATTTTATATTAGTTAAACTGAAAATATGAAAAAAGGGCATTGTGATTAGGAGATTTGCTGCTCTCAGTGGAGTGTCTTCATGGGACACAATTACCCATTCAAAGTTTCATGATCCCACTAAAGGCCTCTTTAATCTCGGGATGACGGCAAACTCGCTCTGTGTTTGACAGAACATTTATCAGCTGTGAGCTTCTCAAATCTCAATAGGAGCGTAGCAACATTCAATCAGAAGGATTAACACAAAAGCTTCCCACTGATAAACAATGTCACCTACATGTAGTATCATCAACTGGAGAGCCATGTTAAGGATTTTTCTGGCACATGGCTCGTGGCTGTGGATTAGGTTGTGTCCTGTCTTAGTCTCATGCTGTTTGTTCTCAGGTTGTCAGATTAGCGGAATGAGACCATATGCAATAGTCTTTAAGTATGTATCTTCACTATAAGAGGATATCCAGTTTGAATGGGGCTTGAGGAACATAAAGGGCAGCAAAGGAACATTCTTTAGCAGTTGTGAAGCACTAAGCAGCTTACGGAGGATGTCGAGGTCTTATCCACCGGTTTGTTTGCAGTTGTTCACAGTGATATTGGCAAACTACAAACTAACGTTAACAGCTCATGGTGCAGCACGCTGTCCTTTCATAACGATTGCACTTAATACAAGAAAAACAAACCCGATTGGAAACATAAGTTGACATTGCTTGCAATGCATTAAGTGTAATTTCACCATTGCGGATCTAGCACCCAAAACATACACACATATTTGTTTTTACCCAATAAACACAGATGAGCAGTAAATATCAATATGTAATTATGAATACACATATTTGTATGCATTTAAGTCATTGATGTTTGCAAAGCAGTATGTGAGAAAAGAAGATAACTATTTTGTAGATGTTTTTAAATTACTTTAAACCTTGCAGGATGTTTAATCGTTTCTCCCTCTTCTTCCAAAAACATTTTAATACACAATATTGTGCAGATTAAACCAGCTAGAGAGGAGGGTTATTAGTAAAGGCGTCATAGATCAGAGTCTTTGTCAAACTCTAATGATTCTGTCAGGTACTGGTTTCAAGCGCACATAATTGTCCCCTATTAAAACCAGAATATTTCAAAAGTTTGTAATCTCCCCCATTAGACCAAACGCCAAGAAATAACATTAGCAAAGTAATTAACTTTAAATTAAACACACCTCTCACATGCTTTCCAGAGCCAAATGGTTGGATTAGAAGAGAAATAGATACCCAATTTATTAAAAATTGCCACATTGTTAATGGTTTTGAGACGCATTAACATAATTTAATATCCAGATGCCATTAGCGGGCATTATTTTTATCCAGTGCCTTCAAGCTCTTGGGTTTTGGCCAAAGATGAGGTAATAAATCTGCAGCAAAAAACGCCAATTTACTGGCCCTCAAACAATGAACATCCTTCATTATCCTAAATCACATGCAATGACTGGAAAATTATCTGTACAACAGGGGATTTTTTTTTTTTTTTCATGTTTTCCAAAGAAAGATAAATGCAGGGCATCACTTGAGTTACGTTTGTGGAGTAATAATGGCTGTTGTTCAGAAGGATATTTTCAAAGAAAGGGACAACAAAACACATTCCTCTTTTAAACCGAATTATACACATGAAAAATATAGATATTGTTGAATTCCAATGCAAGAATTCCAATGCATGCTTTTTATGCACAAAATTTTCTAGATGTGGTGTAAAGATCCATATGTACAGTATTGTTCAAAATAATAGCAGATGTGACTAACCAGAATAATCAAGGTTTTTAGTATATTTTTTATTGCTACGTGGCAAACAAGTTACCAGTAGGTTCAGTAGATTCAAAAAACAAACGAGACCCAGCATTCATGATATGCACACTCTTAAGGCTGTGCAATTGGGGTATTAGTTGAAAGGGGTGTGTTCAAAAAAATAGCAGTGTCTACCTTTGACTGTACAAACTCAAAACTATTTTGCACAAACATTTTTTCCTGTGAATCACTAAACTAATATTTAGTTGTATGACCACAGTTTTTTAAAACTGCTTGACATCTGTGTGGCATGGAGTCAACCAACTTGTGGCACCTCTCAGCTGTTATTCCACTCCATGATTCTTTAACAACATTCCACAATTCATTCACATTTCTTGGTTTTGCTTCAGAAACAGCATTTTTGATATCACCCCACAAGTTCTCAATTGGATTAAGGTCTGGAGATTGGGCTGGCCACTCCATAACATTAATTTTGTTGGTTTGGAACCAAGACTTTGCCCGTTTACTAGTGTGTTTTGGGTCATTGTCTTGTTGAAACAACCATTTCAAGGGCATGTCCTCTTCAGCATAGGGCAACATGACCTCTTCAAGTATTTTAACATATGCAAACTGATCCATGATCCCTGGTATGCGATAAATAGGCCCAACACCATAGTAGGAGAAACATGCCCATATCATGATGCTTGCACCTCCATGCTTCACTGTCTTCACTGTGTACTGTGGCTTGAATTCAGAGTTTGGGGGTCGTCTCACAAACTGCCTGTGGCCCTTGGACCCAAAAGAACAATTTTACTCTCATCAGTCCACAAAATGTTCCTCCATTTCTCTTTAGGCCAGTTGATGTGTTCTTTGGCAAATTGTAACCTCTTCTGCACATGCCTTTTTTAACAGAGGGACTTTGCGGGGATTCTTGAAAATAGATTAGCTTCACACAGACGTCTTCTAACTGTCACAGTACTTACAGGTAACTCCAGACTGTCTTTGATCATCCTGGAGGTGATCATTGGCTGAGTCTTTGCCATTCTGGTTATTCTTCTATCCATTTGATGGTTGTCTTCCGTTTTTCTTCCACGTCTCTCTGGTTTTGCTCTCCATTTTAAGGCATTGGAGATCATTTTAGCTGAACAGCCTATCATTTTTTGCACCTCTTTATAGGTTTTCCCCTCTCCAATCAACTTTTTAATCAAAGTACGCTGTTCTTCTGAACAATGTCTTGAACGACCCATTTTCCTCAGCTTTCAAATGCATGTTCAACAAGTGTTGGCTTCATCCTTAAATAGGGGCCACCTGATTCACACCTGTTTCTTCACAAAATTGATGACCTCAGTGATTGAATGCCACACTGCTATTTTTTTAACACACCCCTTTCAACTAATTCAACTAATTGCCCAATTGCACAGCCTTAAGAGTGTGCATATCATGAATGCTGGGTCTCGTTTGTTTTCTGAGAATCTACTGAACCTACTGGTAACTTGTTTGCCACATAGCAATAAAAAATATACTAAAAACCTTGATTATTCTGGTTAGTCACATTGTACTGCTATTATTTTGAACAATACTGTATCTGTTAGATAATAAATGGTGTTTTTAGTTCATCTGCATTTAGAACCTAAACTGAAAGGATGACAAAATCACTATTCTCTCTACATCAATGGCAGACCAAACAGACACTATTCTTTCTGTTTTCCATCACTTATTTTGCTTGGTTTGCTCAGATGGGGAGTCTCACTCAAAAGGATTGACCTGTATTCATCCTTTAGGGTAATATGTTTGAGGAAGGTATCTGAGAGCTTACAAACAGGCCTGTTGTGATGGTCCTGCCTCTCTTTTCAGGTGAGCCTCTCCAGATCCAGACGAGCTCCAGCATATTCACAGGTTATTGTGTGAGTCAAGGCTATAGCATACAGCTCATACAATAGCTATTCAAGCTCAAGATCCAGTGGGAGATGTGCCATTGAGACGCAACTGCAAAGATTTGGACAAGCTTAGCATTTGGTGTGCTGCTGATTGGATTTATGAAATAGCGCAGTACATCAAAAGATAACAAGAATTTATTTTGCTTAAATAATCAATTATAAAATTTCTCTTCCTGAAAACTAGCAAATCAAATGCCACTGCCTGTTTCCTGTACATTTGTACAGCATTCAAGGTTTACTTTTTTACCATGACCTTGGAGTCATCAACTTCGTGCTTTACTGTTTGATTCAATTTTGTTGGAACAAATTCATTGATCCTGATCCAGGTGCCTTGGAAATCTTGGTCCTACTTTATATTAGATGGCCTTTACTACTATGTACTTACATAAAAAAAATAAGTACAATGTACTTATTGTTTTCATATTGTATTGCAAATCACTTTTGCTGATATTGAGGTGGGATACTGGGTAAAGTTAGGGTGTGGTGGTATAGGTAAGTTTAAGGGTAGGGCTAGGTGTAAGGCAGGGTTCCTCAGCCTCCTTACTATGTTCCTCACCTACCTGTGATTTACTAGTGACCCTGAATACCCTGATTAGCTTGTTCAGGTGTGTTTGATCAGGGTTGGAGCTAAACTCTGCAGGACAGTGGCCCTCCAGGACAGAGTTTGAGGAACGGAAGTGTCAACAGTGTAAATATAAATGTAATTACAGATGTAATTACATGCAGGTAATTTTTAAAACGTAAGTACAATGTAAAAACATATACACAATAAGTGCATTGTATCAAATAATTAATTTAAATGTTAGTACATACATAGTAGTTAAGGCCATCTAATATAAAGTGAGTCCAAAATCTTAGATGACACATTTTTAGCATATCATTCCTGATAGTTGCAACTGACATGTCACGACTCCAAAATGCTAAATGCTATAAATATGAATAATGAAATGCAACTAATCATATTAATATAAACTAATATACAATAGTTAGAATAACAAAATATGTAGACTTATGTCATGTAATTTGCATATTGTTGAACCAATAAAGTCGCAAGTCCTGAAGCATTGCTATTGAGCAATAACACAGAATCAGGGATGTATGTTTTCAGCAAGACATTTGAACAGCCCAAAAAATTCCTCTACCTGTTCCTGTCACCCTCCATCTGACATGATCAAAAAGCGTGGATTACAGACTGACAGAGGAATAAATAAATGGCCGTGTATGACAATAAAAGAGTCTGTTCAAACGCCACTGGCTTCATCTCAGATGCATGTCGCACGAGTGCTGTTGAGAGATCAAAGTAACTGCAGAGCTTTTTTTTTCAAGAATGACATTCAGTTAACTTCTTTTGTCAGTAAATGGATTCGCCCGATGTAAACAAAACACTGAAGGAATCAGTCACTTGACTTAAGCAGTTCATCTGTGTTCCTGTAAGAGGCGCCCTTGTGCTTTCTAACAGAGCAGAGAAAGCCTCGGATCAGCATGTTTTTATGCTGAGCACTGGAATCTAATTCAAAGCAATACAAGGTAATGGGCTTGTGCATGTGTAACCCAGTCTATTCAACAGCATCCATCCTCTACCATCTGCAGATATCAGCATCATACAGGCTATATGGTTGTGTTTATCACAAAGCCATAATGCATTATCTTTAGCTGTTTATTTACTTGGAAATTGCTTTATTCTGAGATTATTTATATACTGAATATATATATATATATATATATATATATATATATATATATATATATATATATATATATATATATATTATGTATAAATTGTTTATTTTCATTTCCCCTCCCCCATGGAGTCCCAATACATTAATTCAAATGTGAATAAACATTTTATATGTGTGTAAAAAGAGATAAAATACTCATTCAATGTTGCTGAGTATCTTGTTCCCCCCATGAAAATAAAAGTCTTGACCAGAAAATGTAGTGTTTTTTTTTTGTGTGCATACATCCTTATATTTGCCTATGAAATACAGTTAATTTAACACACAATGACTGCTTGTGACAGTGGGGCTATTTGTCACAACATATGTGTAACACTTTACAGTAAGTTTTAATTTGTAACATTACTTAACTACATTAGTAAAGAAAAACTAACAATGAACAATACTTCTACAGCATTTATTAATTTAAAATTGTATCTGTTAAATGAAAAGTGCACAATTGTATTTTTATTAACTAACGTTAATTAACGTTAATAAATTGTGTAACATGATATTGCTTATAGTTTGTATTCATTCGTTCATTATAGTGGTAACACATTAGATCTTGTAAATGGATTCTGTTGGAATCTGCCAGCAAATAGTCTCTTTATTAGCCTTATCAAGATCTTGTATCTTATCAATATAAAGTTAAACTATTTTAAACCCTTGGTCAGTCTGAATACTCTATCCCGATTGGTTGGAAGATGTGCATTAAAACCATTTAGTTCAAGTTAGTGTAATCACTGTTCTTATAATAATGTGCTGTTCAGCTACAGCAATGAGGGGATAAACACTGATTTTGAAGGAATTACACTCACAGCTTAGAAAGCTGTCTCATAGAGACAGACGCAGGTAATTTACAATCTGTACGCATTTCTCCTCTCTCTCTCTCTCTCTCTCTCTCTCTCTCTCTCTCTCTCTCTCTCTCTCTTAATTCAATTCAATTCAATTCAATTCAATTCAATTCAATTCAATTCAATTCAATTCAATTCATATTGCATTATTGACATGACATATTTAAGGTGCATATTGCCAAAGCATTTCAGTACTAATGCAGATGTGTTCACTCAGTACAACTTAGTTTGTAACATTTATAACTATGATGTGCTTCTACAGCGGAAACAGGTCCTTAACCAAGTAAGATTTAAAATTTGTCATTTTCATGGAGTGACTGTGAGTCTCTTACCGATCTGTACTTGTCATAGTGGAGGAAGAACTGTGCCTCCATCTCAACTGCTCCTGTTCATTACAGATTCGCTCTCCTTTAGGTTACCATGTCTTCATATGTCGTCCTCTTTCTATGGCCAGCTGGTGGTCACTAAATCTCTATAGTTGATAAATGTCTGTTTGTTATCGCCTATTCCTGACTGATACAATATAGTCAGCCAGACTGTACTCTCTGTTTAGTAACTTTGGAGATGACTTTGCTTTGGTTTGTTCTTTCCAATGCTGCATTTACAGTATGTCTCTTTCTCTTTATTATAACACCCAATGTACTTGTTACATCATAAGAAGAATGGCATCTATGCTAATATTAGTCTCTCTGTTTATCCCAAGGTTTACTCTCGTCAGCCGGATCCGGGCCATATCCAGATCAGATGGTGGACCAGTGCCACGACCACAACGCTTTCCTAAGGTGTCTGCAGAGATTGTGTCAACTAGACTCTCCCCTGTGGAGGCCTCACTGGCACAGCCAGTGGCACTGATCCCAACAAACCCATATCCGGCTTGATGAGATCTTCAACCAGATGGAACTGGATAAATATTCTGAATATTCTGATCCAATCTGACTTCTGAACTGTAATGCTGCCTGAATCACAATCATACACTGTTCATTTTATTGGACAGAGGACAACTGGACCCCTGACTGAGCCTGGTTTCTCCCAAAGTTTTTTTTATCCATTCTGTAACCAGATAGAGTTTGGGTTCCTTGCTACTATATATGCTACTTGGACACACAATATTCAACAATATTATTGATCTACCTGCATTGACACAATTCTATGAGCTGAACGAAGACATCACTGTTTTCTCCAGAGCGGCTATATAGATAAATGAACAAAATTAAACTTTTTTAAATAATTGTTAAATTAACCATCAAACCATGGAAATTAACCATCACTGAACTTACTTAAACTGGACTATGACACTGTTTTCTTCTAGATCAGCTGTACAGCTGAAACAAAATGTGTTGCATTGTTTTCCTGTTATCACTGTAAATTTGAAACAAACTGTTCTGTAAAAGTGCTGTATAAATAAAGGTGACAACTTATTCATAATTTCTTTCATTCTTGCAGGTTTTTCCAGAGGCACTGATATTGAACGCTTTATTAATCACCATTATACAGAGATTCCTTTTCTGAGCACTCACTTGTTGTGTTTTTAGTGCTTTTGAATTCTATCCCTCTCTCTCTCTCTCTCTCTCTCTCTCTCTCTCTCTCTCTAATTAATTAATTCAAATAAATTATATAATTCATTCAATAAATGTAATCTTACGCACTACTTTATCTCTGTGTCTGATAAAAAGCAGGCTGAATGCTCTAACAAGCCCTTGTGAAAAATAAATATACCACACTAAGTGCAAATAGCGTACCTTGTTGCCAAGTGCTATTCGCACTAGCTCAGCCTACCAATGCCTAGTTGGGCCAAACAAGATTTTAAAAAGCGCGGTGCAATCAGTAAAGCATACAGTTTAAGCATCTTCATTTTGACACGATTGACTGGGTTCGAATCCCCCATAGGCAGAGTTTGTTCTTATTTCTTTTTTCATCACAAATCACACCAGAAAAGCATTTACTTTCAATAAAAAATAAGAAAATGCGGAATAAATGTGGAAATAGAGTGCCTAATAAAATGTTTAATAATGATAAAAGCCTTTATTGGGTAGGGTTAGGTGTAGGGAGGGCTTTTATTGTCCCATTCAGGCAGAATCCATTTAATAATTTTAATGAATATAATCATTTACACTCAATGTTATTATTGCGTCCTTTTAATGTACAACAACACTGAGGTGTAAATAGTATGTATCTGTCAAAAAGTATAAATTACATGTAATTACTATTTACACATATTTACACATTACTGCAAAGAACTGCTACTTTTATGTGGTGTTGAATATAACAACTTATATCGAATATATCAACTTATATGCTATTTAACTTCTAGCATCTACAGCTATTTGCACTTGGTGTAAATATCATCTATCGCTAAGACAATATGTTATTTTCACTGTGTGTAAATAGAATCTATTTTCTATTTACACTCAGTGTAAATAGCATCTATCGCTATTTGCACTTGGTGTAAATAGCATCTATCGCTATTTGCACTTGGTGTAAATAGCATCTATCGCTATTTGCACTTGGTGTAAATAGCATGCTATTGCAATTTTCACAGTGTAAATAGCATGCTATTGCTTTATCAGTATGTCTCAAGCAATTTGTCAGTAAATACACTGTAAAAAGGTTGCTGTAAATTTTACAGTAACTTACTGGAAGCTGGATGCCAGTAAGTTACTGTAAAAGTGTTTACAGTATCATTTACAGTACAAGTACCATATTTTTATTTACAGTATTAGAATTGATTTTCTATTAAAGAATTATAATTTTTTTACGATTTGAGTTTAGCTTAATTTACTTTAAACAAAATTAATTTAATTTTAATCTACATGTCACAGGTAAGGTTGCAATAAAGTTGATGAAACGGATCTAATCACAGCAGTCAGTTTCATTTAACACAGAACTCAAAATACTCAGAAAAAAAAGGAACAAAACAACCAAACCAAACACAGAGTTTAAAAAGACAAACCAATTAATGAAATTAACAACAGGTGTAACTGATATTTAAATAATGAAAAACCACTACAGCACTGTAAAATGTTTTTTACCCCCCCAAAAAAAGTTGTCATTAAAATATGCTGTTAAATTGTTTAACTGTTTAACATTTACTTTAAAAAGTACATTTTACAAATGTGTTTGAATTCATCCTGTGTATTTAACATGGCTAAAAATGTAAACATGCTGAAAAATAGAACAATCCTTCAATTATTGTGCCAATCGAAGTCAACAAGCTCTCATATGAAAGATGCCACAAGGGGATTTAGGCTGGCGATTTTTCTCTTGACCCTTTTTCCAGATGTCCGGCTGATCTGTGATTTTGATTGGCATTTGGTGCCATCAGGGTTTATTCTCAGAATGAACCTGCTAGCACAAGAAAAAACACATTTATCAAACCACTGCTTTCCCAACAGTCATAACATGGTGCTCTATGCACTTTGATGTTATAAAAGCAATATGTGATATATAAATAATTAATTAATTGTACATTGTAGACAGATTATAATGGAACTTTTTGAGATTGCAATTAAAACGAGAGACTCATTTTTTGTGATTATAAAGGGACAGCTCTTTGCATGCTTTCTGCCATGCCAACTCAAACATCCAGTAGCCTAAGCTTGATTTTCTGTTAAAATGAACAGTGGTTTGTGAATGAAGATAATTTATCAGGAAACACTTATGTGACTCAGTACAGTGACCGGGAGGGGACATGTTCGGTTCACTTAGTTTTGTTGTGGCCACACCATATAAACTCGTGGGAACGTGATATGTTGTTGCCACAAGATATTAATTTGTGGGAAAGTCATATTAAAGGGATAGTTCACCCAAAAAATGAAAATGTTATGTTTATTTGCTTAACCCCCAGTGTACCCAACATGTAGGTGTCATTACTTCTTCAGAAGAACACAAATTAAGATTTTTAACTCCAACCAGTCATATTGCTGTGTGCCAGTCATATAATGTGGATGGGTAACAATTCTATGAGAGCAAAAAAAAAAAAAAACATGCTTAGACAACATGCACAAAGAGCCCTGTGGCTCATGACGACACATTGATATCTTAAGACACAAAACGGTCAGTTTGTGTGAGAAATCAAGCTGTATTTATATCATTTTTTACCTCAAATACAACGCTTTATCCAACAGCCTGGAACGCGCTTCACTTCCGGTAAGGTCAATAATACACGCACTGGATATACGAGCCTTTGTGTCTTAAGATATCAATGTGTCGTCACGTTTTTGTGCATGTTGTTTAAAGGATTAGTTCACTTTTAAATAAACGTTTGCCGATAATTTACCAACCCCAATGTCATTCAAGATGTCCATGTCTTTCTTTCTTCAGTCGAAAATAAATTAAGGTTTTTGATGCAAACATTCCAGGATATTTCTTCTTATAACAGACTCAATGGACCCCAAACGGTTCAAGGTCCAAATGACAGTTTCAGTGCAGCTTCAAAGGGTTTTAAACCATATCAGACGATGAATAAGGGTTTTATAACGAAACAATCGGTCATTTAAAAAAAAAAAAAAAAAAGTTTAAGTTTTATAAGCACAAATGTTCACCTTGCTCCGTTCTGTGATATGTGTACGTGACGTCACATAATACGCGGTTACGTTGAAAGGGTCACGCTTGACATAGGCGGAAGTACCGAATCGTATTTGCCTTGACAAAAGGCAGAAAAAAAAGGCTCTTGACAGGAATTTGCTTAACTTACTCAAACCATTGTTGAGATTCATACACGGATTCATGATGTCTGTGTGTGAGTAAATCTTGCAGGAGTTAGAATTGATAAGTGTACAATCTCTTTTAAAACTTATTCAGGTCGTTCTGATTAGACCTGTGCTGGATCTTTTCTAGAATCACAATAAAAAAAAGTTAATAGTATGTTGCTCATATTCAGTCATTAGATAGGAGACTAAAACCGCTACACAATGATCATATTATGATCATCAAGCAGCCAACAGCATCAGATTGTGTTTTATCTTGCTTTTCTTGCCATAGCAAATCCAGATACAGCAGCCAGAGAAACACTAACATTTAAAAGTCGTCAAACTGCCCAATTAAAGAAAACACTAATCACCATAATGGTGACATAAACAAACAAACTCTGTTAATTCTCAATAAGAGCTTCTGTAAACGTCTGACAGAAATAAAGTCAGTATGGTCAGTAATGTATGAAGCTGGAAATGCTGTTTGTGGAGTTGTTTAATCCTCATCTGCTGAGGTCTTCAGAGATTTAATGTCTTCTTTTATCTTCAGTTAATTTCATCTAGGGCTGTGGCTGAAGTCAGTTGTAGTTCATGTGTTTCTCTTTCCTTTAGTGATTCTGCTTGTTCTCATCAGGCAACAGCTTATTAACAGCAGGTGTTCATCATTAATGCTCAATCATCACTTAATTATCTCATTAACTTAAACACTGATTCAGTGTTACCTTTTAACACCGAGTGTGGACTCATAGTGGACTCATATATACACTCGCAGTGTACATTTAACTCTGAGAATTTTGCTGTGTGTCAGAACGCACAAGAAACGCACGTTGAGACATGCATCGAATATTATTGTCATATTTTTTTTAT
The DNA here is from genome assembly GCA_023029165.1 of Gobiocypris rarus. NCBI lineage: Eukaryota > Metazoa > Chordata > Actinopteri > Cypriniformes > Gobionidae > Gobiocypris > Gobiocypris rarus. The sequence goes on from CM040926.1 coordinate 9,258,635, forward strand.
CATTTTAGGATCAATTATGACAGTTTACATATTTATTTAATCTGGTTATTAAATACATTCATATAATATAAATGAGTAATGTGAGTAATAAATTCATCTTAAAATGAACTTGGTGTACATGATATTTTAAGAAATGTTTAGAATTTATTTTACTAATTATTAATTAATGTTTATTAATGTATAATGGGAACCGAAAATACAGATTCCTATTATTAAACACAAACAGATTTTATATATATATATATAAAATCTGTCTGTGTTTAATAAAAATCAAGCTAAAGTATATATATATATATATATATATATATATATATATATATATATATATATATATATATATATATATATATATATATATATATAATCCCAAAATAACATGCAGTATGATTTGATAAAGACTGATTTCAAGCTAAAGTATATCTGCATACTCCGCCAGTGGGTATGCAAATACTTGGTAAAGATTACTCAAATGGAAGACAGACGGATTTACAGATTAGCTTTAACTCACTTTAAAGTAAGCGTGTTTGTGTCTTGACGCAGATATGACGACATGACAGACATGTCAAGACAAAGCAACGTACAGATTATGTAATTCACATTTACAATAGGACGAATAAAAAGTTTAAACGCTTCCCCACCTCAGTCTGCAAAAAGCACTGCGCGCTACAAGACTTAAACACACTGTTAATAATGCGCATGCGTCACACAAACGTAATTCTTAATGCGTGTATAGCAAAGCCACTTTTTCAGTTTTCAGTAAAAGGACAAAACGTAATGTCACATGTAATGCTTTCAAAACAAATATAAAATTACCATTTTAAAAATAGTCTCATCCGCGCAGAAAAAGCCCAAATGTGGTTGCTTCAGACCTCATCAACTTCACTGCCAGATGCATCGTAAAACCAGGCCTCTGCGTGACTAGAGGCGGGAATGCATACTTTAATGAAGGCTGTCAACAAAACAAAATGAAAGAAACTAAAAGTATATATCACAAATTGTAAACGCATCCCAACAAAATTATTTTAATTGTAAAATCACCTTCACCCGGGAAATCAAATCGGCATGAGAAACTTTCACATTCTGTAACATTACATCTCAGTATCGAACCTGACGAGCTTCCTTAATCCTGACATAAACGCACAGTTAATCATCTCTATGTGTTCACCACCATATTTGACTAAAACTGTTAACAAATATAGCCTACTTTAATTTTAGAAAGAGAAAAGCAATCCAAATATTTAAATTGTACTTAATATACTTGGTATAGTTACATTAGCACATACAATTACATTTAATACAACTTTAGTTGAACTTTAGCACTGCTTTTGTACAACTAAAATGCATTTAGTACAACATTAGTTGTACCAATTTAACAGACTTTAAGAATACCGATTTGTAGTCAAAAAAATGCATTTAGTTATACTTAAGTACATACGAATAAATTGTGCTTAAGTATTTTTTTTTTCACTAGGGGTAACTGGCAAAAATAACCAGATTTTTATGTCTCCATTATATACAGTAGTGCCTCGTGTCAGTGTGATTTCATTGTGTTTACATGTAAGTAACAGATAATACAACAATGTCATTACACTGGAAATAAATCTGAGATGACCTTGTGACGACTTCTCCATCTTCCCTATCTCACTTATCATATTCATATTATTTGAGTTGAATGTGGAGATCTGGTGTGAATTTTCCTGATGTGTAGTAGCTCAAACAATACCTGGTCTAGACTTGTAAATCACTTATAACACTGTATTCTGAATACTCATTATTAAATGCAGTGTTATGTCCCGATTCTTAAAGGTATAGTTCCCCCCAAAATGAAAATTATTAATTATTTACTCTCCCTCAACTTGTTTCAAACCTGTTTGAATTTCTTTCTTTCTTCTGCTGCACACACACACACACACACACACACACACACACACACACACACACACACACACACACACACACACACACACACACACACACACACACACAAATATTTATATATATATTGAAATTTATACAGGTTTGGAACAACTTGAGGGTGAGTTTCACTGTGGATTGGCTATATAATTGCTCTTGGAATAGAGACACCCTGAGAAGTTCAGATGTTCTCCGTTCCTGGATGTTCCTGTACCCGGAGAGCCAGTGCCATCGCAGCCACACTGAGGAATAAGAGCTGCTGTGTAGACGGGTATAGCTCAAATCTAAACTCATGCTGGGCCTCAGTGAGCTACAGTTACTGTTTTATTCATCAGACTTGGCCTTCTCTTACTCCATTTCTCTTTTATTCTTACTCCCTGCACTCTTTCTTCTCTGTCTGTGTCTTTCACTATTCACTCTTCATTTCTTCTCTTATCTCTTCCTCATGCATTTATGGATCTCGGTGCAACGAACACTGGTACAAGTAAATCACTGGATGGGAACCGTGGGCTACAGGGAGTGATAGTGTTTGTTATGATACCAATGACAACGTGAGCCTGAAATGAGCGACTCCAAACAGTTCTTTGCTCTCTTTGTACAAGTTCACTTTTGGTTCAAGAGTTCATGAATCTTATATACATATATATATATTTATAATATTTATTTATACAGGTCCTTCTAAAAAAAATTAGCATATTATGATAAAGTTCATTATTTTCCATAGTGTAATGATAAAAATTAAACTTTCATATATTTTAGATTCATTGCACACCAACTGAAATATTTCAGGTCTTTTATTGTTTTAATACTGATGATTTTGGCATACAGCTCATGAAAACCCAAAATTCCTATCTCAAAAAATGTGCATATTTCATCGACCAATAAAAGAAAAGTGTTTTTAATACAAAAAACCTTCAAATAATTATGTACAGTTATGCACTCAATACTTGGTCGGGAATCCTTTTGCAGAAATGACTGCTTCAATGCGGTGTGGCATGGAGGCAATCAGCCTGTGGCACTGCTGAGGTGTTATAGAGGCCCAGGATGCTTCGATAGCGGCCTTAAGCTCATCCAGAGTGTTGGTTCTTGCGTCTCTCAACTTTCTCTTCACAATATCCCACAGATTCTCTATGGGGTTCAGGTCAGGAGAGTTGGCAGGCCAATTGAGCACAGTAATACCATGGTCAGTAAACCATTTACCAGTGGTTTTGGCACTGTGAGCAGGTGCAGGTGCCATCTTCATCTCCATAAAGCTTTTCAGCAGATGGAAGCATGAAGTGCTCAAAAATCTCCTGATAGCTAGCTGCATTGTCCCTGCCCTTGATAAAACACAGTGGACCAACACCAGCAGCTGACATGGCACCCCAGACCATCACTGACTGTCGGTACTTGACACTGGACTTCAGGCATTTTGGCATTTCCTTCTCCCCAGTCTTCCTCCAGACTCTGGCACCTTGATTTCCGAATGACATGCAAATTTTGAGCGACAGTCCAGTGCTGCTTCTTTGTAGCCCAGGTCAGGCGCTTCTGCCGCTGTTTCTGGTTCAAAAGTGCCTTGACCTGGGGAATGCGGCACCTGTAGCCCATTTCCTGCACACGCCTGTGCACGGTGGCTCTGGATGTTTCTACTCCAGACTCAGTCCACTGCTTCCGCAGGTCCCCAAAGGTCTGGAAGCGGTCCTTCTCCAAAATCTTCCTCAGGGTCCGGTCACCTCTTCTCGTTGTGCAGCGTTTTTTGCCACACTTTTTCCTTCCCACAGACTTCCCACTGAGGTGCCTTGATACAGCACTCTGGGAACAGCTTATTCGTTCAGAAATGTCTTTCCGTGTCTACCCTCTCACTTGAGGGTGTCAATGATGGCCTTCTGGACAGCAGTCAGGTCGGCAGTCTTACCCATGATTGCGGTTTTGAGTAATGAACCAGGCTGGCAGTTTTTAAAAGCCTCAGGAATCTTTTGCAGCTGTTTAGAGTTAATTAGTTGATTCAGATGATTAGGTTAACAGCTCGTTTAGAGAACCTTTTCATGATATGCTAATTTTTTTAGATAGAAATTTTGGGTTTTCATGAGCTGTATGCCAAAATCATCAGTATTAAAACAACAAAAGACCTGAAATATTTCAGTTGGTGTGCAATGAATCTAAAATATATGAAAGTTACATTTTTATCATGACATTATGGAAAATAATGAACTTTATCACAATATTCTAATTTTTTTAGAAGGACCTGTATATATACACACTCACCTAAAGGATTATTAGGAACAGCTGTTCAATTTCTCGTTAATAAATTTATCTAATCAACCAATCACATGGCAGTTGCTTCAATGCATTTAGGAGTGTGGTCCTGGTCAAGACAATCTCCTGAACTCCAAAGTGAATATCAGAATGGGAAAGAAAGGTGATTTAAGCAATTTTGAGCGTGGCATGGTTGTTGGTGCCAGACGGGCCGGTCTGAGTATTTCACAATCTGCTCAGTTACTGGGATTTTCACGCACAACCATTTCTAGGGTTTACAAAGAATGGTGTGAAAAGGGAAAAACATCCAGTATGCGGCAGTCCTGTGGGCGAAAATGCCTTTTGATGCTAGAGGTCAGAGGAGAATGGGCCGACTGATTCAAGCTGATAGAAGTGCAACTTTGACTGAAATAACCACTCGTTACAACCGAGGTATGCAGCAAAGCATTTGTGAAGCCACAACACGCACAACCTTGAGGCGGATGGGCTACAACAGCAGAAGACCCCACAGGGTACCACTCATCACCACTACAAATAAGAAAAAGGGGCTACAATTTGCACAAGCTCACCAAAATTGGACAGTCGAAGACCGGAAAAATGTTCCCCTGGTCTGATGAGTCTCGATTTCTGTTGAGACATTCAGATGGTAGAATCAGAGTTTGGCGTAAAGAGAATGAGAACATGGATCCATCCTTGTTACCACTGTGCTGGCTGGTGGTGGTGGTGTAATGGTGTGGGGGATGTTTTCTTGGCACACTTTAGGCCCCTTAGTGCCAATTGGGCATCGTTTAAATGCCACGGCCTACCTGAGCATTGTTTCTGACCATGTCCATCCCTTTATGACCATCATGTACCCAACCTCTGATGGCTACTTCCAGCAGGATAATGCACCATGTCACAAAGCTCGAATCATTTCAAATTGGTTTCTTGAACATGACAATGAGTTCCCTGTACTAAAATGGCCCACACAGTCACCAGATCTCAACCCAATAGAGCATCTTTGGGATGTGGTGCAACGGGAGCTTCGTGCCCTAGATGTGCATCCCACAAATCTCAATCAACTGTAAGATGTTATCCTTTCAATATGGGCCAACATTTCTAAAGAATGCTTTCAGCACCTTCACTGAAAATAATGACTTTGTGGTATGGTAAAATCTATTACATTAATTCATGTAATTTATACATTGTAAACTCAAGATTAAGTTTGAACTATATAACTTATGTAAAATTTACACTATTTATTCATGCAATAAATTAACTGAGGAGAAAGAGTAATTGTTATAATATATTTACAAATACTATTTAATGTTTTATAGTCACAGCACATATTAAGTAAATTTTAATCTGAAAAGCAAAGTGCATTTGAAAATGCGAAAAAACATTTTTACAAAAGATCCCACTTGTTCAGTGGGATGTTGTTTTATGTGGCTGACTTATTCTCAATAAGTTTTGACTCTTAACTAAAACGTGAGTTTTAATCACAATAACGGTAGCTAAAGCTACATAAGCTCTAATTGAGAATTAATAGAGTATTTTTATATCACCATTATGGCAATCGTGTTTTCTTTAGTTGGTCAGTTTGATGACTTTTTATTGTTAGTGTTTCTCTCACTGCTGGATCTGGGTTTGCTATGGCAAGAAAAGCAGAGAAAACACAATCAGATGCTGTTGGCTGCTCGATGATCAGGATATGATTATTGTGTAGTGGCGTAGTTCACAGATCTTATGACTGAGTATGAGCAACATACTATTAACCTTGTTTTATTCTAGAAAAGATCCAGCACAGTTTTAACCAGAAAAGTTGAATATGTTTTATAACAGCCTGTACACTAAACAATTTTAACTCCTGCAAAATTGACTCACACAGACATCAAGAATCAGCCTATGAATCTCAACAATGGTGACATGCTTCATGCCACAATGCATTCTGGGTGCATCATGCAAAACTCATGCATGGCTCCAAGAATGCATTGTGGCATGAAGCATGTCACCTTTTAAAATTAAATTTACTTGATTACTTTTAATAAATACAACCTGCTAAGTTAAATATAATTAAGTAACAATAACTATATATAACAATAACAAATGTTACATTTATAGTTAAGCACATTTTACTTGATACTGGCAAGTAATGTGTACTTGATATCACAGAAGTAAAATTTACTTAGAAAAATTGAGTGCAAATTGTTATTTACTTGTGTATTTTACATAAAAGGTTCTAGTAAGTAAATATTACTTAGAAATAGCCAGAGTAAAGATTACAAGCACTTTCATGTGTGGAAAAAGTTGCCTAGCTTTTTTTAAGTAAACGTCACTCCAAATTTTTTTCAGTGTTGTTGAATCAGTGCAACGTACAATTAAGAGAGTTCTGAAGGCGAAAGGGGGTCAAACACAGTATTAGTATAGTGTTCCTAATAATTCTTTAGGTGAGTGTATATATATATATATATAAATATTTGTCTTTAGGTTGATTTTCCTCCTTGGATGTGCTTTTTTGAGCATTTAATTAAACATCTAGCGTATAGCGTTAGTTCTGGCAGGGCACGTTAGTCAAGCTCGCATCAGTGATGTCAGCTGACCTCGTCTGCCTATAGGAATATGCCTATCACAGCATGCATATTTAAGCTCCTTCAGTATTATCAGCTGCGATAACGTTCTCCAGAGCTAATTACACTCCTCCATCCCCAGCTCCTCCTCTCGTCAGTCAGGATTTTGCATCTGATTCCCCCTGAATCAGACTAAATTCCCCAATTAAGTTGTACATTTTAATATTGACATTAATGCTATCTGCAATACATCATTGCTTCTGTTCTGTTTACCCAGGGGGGTTTATCACTGCTCTACCTGCTCTTTTCCGTGCTAGGCTGCATGGATGCGCAGGGAGTTCTTGCCCAGAACAGAACCATACCGCCAGTCTAAAATATGCTTATTGTCTGTGCACTTTGACGATAGTAATCCTGACAGAATTTACATTATGTCTTTAAATATGACTGTGTATATAAAAGTATATTACAGTGTACTTATTGTATTCATGTTGTATTGGAAAACACTTTTACTGCTGCTGTTGATGTGACATTGCATTGATTTCTCACAGTTGTATATACACACATAAATGTACCTGTTACCACATTCAACTCATTTTTAGTGTTAAAACATTTGCCACACTCGCCAGGTCTCTGTGATTGATGTGTTCTGAACACATTCGTTCACCGTGTCATCTAGTTACAGTCTCAATTAATGTAAATGTTTATAACATGCCTCCATTTGACACAGCGACCCAGAGCCTTTCATACACCCCTGCATGTGAAATCACTGACAGTTTGAATATTAGATTTTGATGGAGCAAATGAATGTAATATAAATTGGATTGTTCTTGTTAAGATAGATTGGCCCCCTTCATTAAAGGCCAAAACTATTTGTAATATTTATTTTCCCTGTCTATCTGAAAGCTGAACCAGATGACAAAACTGAGATAATCACTTCTGTTACAGAGCAAGATGACAAAGAACTAACTTGATTCTGATCGTAATCCAAAGATCTGAGCAGAGACACAGCAGGACACTCTGCTCATTAGAGATGACATCATAGGCCAGATCAGGGCCGGCGCTCCACACACGCACATCACGCACTGCGTGTAGGGCACCAAGTGCTTGGGGGGGCACCAAAAAAAATCATCACAATAGGCTACTAGTATAAATAACAAATAAAGCATTTTTAAAAGCATGTTAATATACAAAAGCAATACAAAAGTAATATAGGCCTAGATCAAATTAGTCGAGAAAAAGGTGAATCTCTGTGCCAGTCTCCTCTGGTGCCCCCACCTTCCCACCTCCCAGTGGTCTGTCTGATTATGCCTCAATCAATGTCAAATTTGGCAGACACTGTCACTGACCTCAGACATGGCCTCGAAAAGGCACCAAGAGTCGCGGCGGAAAAAGAAGAGACAGCGAGATGCTCGCGCTGCCTCTTGCAGGTAAGACAATGTTTTAAATAAAAATGTTAGTTTTGTAGCCCTTGCATGTAGTATGCATGTCCAGGGGCATCGACAGGTCCGGGTCGCTAGTAGTGCAAAAGATCCGGGGCTTTTAGCCCTGCATGTTGAGTCTTTTATTTTAACGGGTCCGGGGAAATTGTGAAACTTGGGCTGTTAAAGATGCAGTTTGTTTGAGAAGGAAAGGAAGGCCAATCGTTGGGGTCCTCATCGTCATATTTGAATGACAAATAAAGCTAATTTTCCCCGTACGTTACAGATGTGTCACGTGTGCATATAGCTATTAGTGCAGAACGTTCCTATTTTAATTTCTTCGATACAATGTCTATCTGCCTCAGTCTGAACTTTAGAAAAACCCTGCAACTGAACGCGTGATGTGATTTTGCCAAATTAGACCGCTAGAATAAATCGTTTTCATTGTTGTACTATGGCATGCGGTCATTTTCAAGAGGTTCGGCCAAGGGCGACATCTGTTGGTGAAACTGCAATTAGAAAAAAACAAAACAATCTCAGTGTTTGTATATTTTCATATTCACAGAGTTGTCAAATTATTAGGGCTGGGAAAAGATTAATCTCGATTAATCGCATCCAAAATAAAAGTTTGTGTCTACATGATATATGTGTGTGTACTGTGTATAATTATTTTGTATATCTAAATTATATATACAAAAAAATTATACAAATTATAATTATTTTGCCGCCAAGCTTGGGGCACTGCCAAGCATTTGTGCTTAGGGCACCCAAATGGCTAGCGCCGGCCCTGGGCCAGATTTACTAAACATGGTAAATTAGCGAGAGAGTGCAATTCCAAAAAATTGCGGATGGGAGTGGAAATTCTGATCAATGCGCAAATTAAAGAACAATGCGCAAATTAAAGAACACAGACTCATTTCCATAATGACCAAACGCAATCTACTAGTTAGAGTCTGGTTTAAGTTAACAATAATAATAACATTAATAAATGCTGCTCTTGGTCAGTATCAGCCAGCAGTCAGGGTTAATCTGCATATCTTCAGTATTTAGCACCTGTTGGTAGATGCCAATAGAGAATCATGCTTGCACCATATATAGCTAGTTGGCATTGCCAAGTAGTTTTGTGTTATATTTTTAGAAGATTTACCAGTGCCTGACTTTTGGCAGACTGTTTATGTCAAAGTTAATGTGCTCGTGAATATATTCTACACCAATACATTTTTAAATAGCAGCAACACATTCATTTGTTTTGATTTTGAAGCTGCTTCATTCTGTTCTCTGTGGTTTTTATAAAAACTGCCAGAACATGGTTTTGACATCTGCCAACTTCACCCTCACCCAGTACCACATAACTTATATATATGGGTAACACTTTACAATAAGGGTGCACTAATATGCATTAATTCATGCTTAACTAATGCACAGATAATAATGAGTTAATGTGTTACTAATGGTTAACTAACCCATTTATTAAAGATTACTGCATCAGCAACTAATGAAGATTCTACATGATTAATAGATTAAATTGTTATTAGTTAAATGTGTCATAATGTATTAATTCCTTAATAGCATTATATGAACTAATAATGTAAATTAATTTATTAATTACCACAATTGGTCAAAGCCATGCATTTCAACTTCCAGTTGTCTGCTCTACTGTAATTAATCATTAGCAAATGCTTTACAAATGTGTCATTATGGTATGACTTTACTTGTTGGGGCACATGACTATTAACCATGCAGGGACACATCGGCATTGGTGGGCAGGGCATATATGGCGCCGGGTCGGGCTGGTAGTTCCGTGCAAACGTTATCCATCCTGCAGGCCTACCAGGCCGACCTCCTGAAAGAGCTCAACGAGGGCGAGGGTCCCTCCCCGGAGAACATCCTCGAGCTCAGGAAGGCTGCGAATTTGTCTCTCCGAGTCACCAAGGAGACGGCCCATGCCATCAACCGCTCCATGGCCTCAATGGTGACTGTGGAGAGGCACTTGTGGTTAAATCTTTCAGGGATGAAGGAGAAGGATAAGACCTTTCTCCTGGACTCCCCGATTTCGCCTTCTGGCCTGTTCGGCAACGCCGTTAATTCGGTCGTCGACAGGTTTCAGGAGGCGAAAAAGCAATCCGCGGCCTTCCGACAGTTCCTCTCTCGTTGGCCAAAAACTGGAAAGGTTGCCACTAGTGGGCAGCCTCAGCCGTCAGCCAGCTCCTCGCACCGTCATGTGCAGAAAGAGAGCATCGTCTCTAGAGTCCCTCCTCCGGCGATCTAAGGAACGTCCTTCTTACTAAGAAGGCGGCTGGGAAGAAGTCCTAGCTGCGGCAGGGCTTCTAAGAGCACCACCACCCCGCGAGGGCAATCAGGGTTGCCTCTCGATGGGAAAACTATGTGGTAATCCCGCCGTCACAGACGCTTCGGGCCACATCGTTTTCCCACGGACAGGTGGTGCTCCACTCACCTCGAGAAAGACCTGCGACTGGGCAGCACGAGTGTCCATATACCGAAAATCGGATTCAGCTCACTGCCGGGCATCCGCTCGAATCCCCTTAGTAGATTATCACGGCGCATGGAAATGCCTTCCGAATATATCCACATGGGTCCTGCGTACTGTAGAAATAGGGTACAGACTGCAGTTCGATCACCCCCCTCCAACATTCAATGGGGTGACATGGACTGCAGTGGTGCCAGAGCAGGTTCGGGTAATGGAACAAGAAGTAGAATCCTTGCTAACAAAGGGAGCCATAGAACGGGTCCCACCGTCAGAGAGGGAGGCCGGGTTCTACAGCCGGTACTTTATAGTTCCAAAAAAGGATGGAGGGCTTCGGCCAATTTTAGTTCTGAGGTACCTGAACCAGCCTCTGAGGAGATTCAGGTTCAAGATGTTAACTATTCCCACCACCGTGAGTCAGATCCAGCCCAAGGACTGGTTCGTCACGATAGATTTAAAAGACGCCTATTTTCATGTCTCCATCCTTCCTTGCCACAGGAAAGTTTCTGAGGTTCGCTTTCGGGGGCGAAGCGTACCAGTATCGGGTGCTTCCGTTCGGTCTAGCTCTTTCCCCTCGCACATTCACCAAGTGCATTGATGCAGCTCTGGCTCCACTGAGACTTCAGGACATCACTGTAAAACATTTCCAGAAAGTTTTGGGGCATCTAGCAGCAGCGTCCAACGTCATTCCGTTCGGCCTGCTACACATGAGGGCCCTACAGTGGTGGCTAAAAACCAAGGGGTTTTCCCCAGAGGGAACCTGTTTCGTATGATCAGAGCAACGCGCAAATGCCTTCGTGCTCTAGGTATATGGAAGAAAATTTGGTTTCTGTCACAAGGGCCAGTGCTGGGAGCATCATGTTGCCGGAAAACCATTTCAACAGATGCCTCCTTTACTAGTTGGGGCAAGGTCATGGAAGGCCGCTTTGCGAGGGGTCCATGGGAGGACCGTCATTCCACCTGGCACATAAATTGCCTAGAAATGATGCCGGTTTACAGAGCTCTGAGGAGTTTCTTCCCGGAACTTCGCGGGCACCACGTTCTGGACCGTACGGACAATATGGCAGTCGTGGCGTATCTGAACCGCCAGGGGGGTTGAGATCGCACCCCTATGCAAATTGGCGCATTTCATTCTCCGTTGGTCACAAGGGAAACTTTTATCCCTCAGGGCAATGTATATCCCGGGGATAAAGAATCAGGGGGCAGACATACTGTCGAGGCAGGGGCTGAGGCCCGGGGAATGGCGGCTCCACCCAGAGGTGGTGGAGTCAATATGCAGGAGGTTCGGCCCAGTGGAAGTGGATCTGTTCGCGTCTCGAGAGACGTCCCACTGTCCACTGTGGTTCTCCCTCAGGCATCTCCCTCTGGGGCTGGATTCCATGGTTCAGACGTGGCCGAGGCTTCGTCTGTACGCATTTCTGCTGTCCTGGAGAGAGTCCGGCAACAAGGAGTCAGTCTCCTTCTGGTGGGTCCTCGTTGGCCGACTCGAGTATGATTCTCGGATATAATAGCTCTGCTGGTGGGTCCCACGTGGCAGGTCCCTCTGAGGAGGGACCTCCTATCGCAGGCAGGGGGCACAATATTTCACCCCCGCCCTGAAATATGGAACCTCTGGGTACGGAGAAGAGGGGCTGCCAGCAGACGTTATAGAGACACTACTTAGTTCTAGGGCCGCGTCTACGAGGAGATTGTACAGCCTCAAGTGGAATGTTTTCGCCACTTGGTGTAGAGAACGTGAGGTGAACCCAATTAACTGCCCAGTGGCTTCAGTGCTGGAGTTCCTCAAAATCTATTCTCTGCAGGGCTTACCCCGTCCACACTTGTAGGTGTATGTGGCAGCTATTGGAGCTTCCCACGCTCCGTTAAGTGACGGGCCTTTGGGTATGCACCATTTGGTTGTACATTTCCTCCGTGGGGCATGGAGGATGAGGCCTGTATTCCGTACCAGAGTACCAACATGGGATCTTGCAGTGGTGCTGGAGGGTTTGGCTGAGGCCCCCTTCAAAACACTGGAGTCGGCAGAACCCAAGAATCTGACGCTTAAAGTGGCTTTCCTCCTAGCTATCACCTCTCTTAGAAGAATGGGGGATCTTCAGGCCTTGGCAATTACGCCAACCTGCCTGGAGTTTGCCCCCAGAGGAGTCAAAGCCATACTGCACCCTAGACCTGGCTACGTGCCTAAGGTCCCGTCCAGTGTGGTCAGGTCCTTGGTCCTTCAGGCGTTTCATCCCCCGCCCCACGTGACGGCGGAAGAAGGGAGACTGTTCCTCTTGTGCCCGGTTCGGGCCTTGAGGGTTTATCTGGAAAGGTCAGCTCAGTGGAGGAAATCAGACCAGCTGTTAGTGTGTTTTGGCTCACCCAAGAAAGGGTGGCCTGCATCAACCCCTAATATTAGTAATTGGATTGTGCAGGCTATAGCTTTGGCATATCAGGTGCGCAATCTGCCTTCACCTATAGTCTTGAGGGCCCAATCCACCAGGGGCATGGCCTCCTCGGTGGCCCTTCTCTCCGGAGCCTCGGTGGCCCTTCTCTCCGGATCCCTATGCAGGACATCTGTGAAGCGGCCGGTTGGGCTACTCAGCACACTTTTATAAGATTTTGCAGCTTGCACATCCCTGCGACACCGGCAGGGTACTCCAGTCCTAATTGTGCCTGGTCTCCAGTTTCACAATAGGGCAGGCGTATCCTTGGTGTGGCCTAGTGGGTACTCGTTCCCCAAATTCGTCGTTCCGACGCAGTGCGAAGTTCCCTCGATATAGGGAACGTCTCGGGTTATGTATATAACCCTTGTTCCCTGAGAGGGAACGAGCACTGCGTCTCAATGCCACTTGAGTATGGAAATCCCCAAATTCGTCGTTCCGACGCAGTGCTCGTTCCCTCTCAGGGAACAAGAGTTATACACATAACCCGAGACGTTTTCCATCTGTTGAACAATTACAACATTAAATCAAAATCCATCCTTTTAACTTTTAAAGCGCGGCAAAACTGCAGCACACACTTAGGGGTGGGCAATATAACCAAATTCTTCAAAACAGAGAATGCAAAAAGATTTGCTGCATGGGGTATGAATTCCTTATCTTGGTGCTCTTTGGATGTAAGGGATGGTTCAACTCAATAAATAAAGAATTTCCAAGGCACTCGATTGAAGTAGAAAAAGTTAAAAAGCCTTTAATTCAGCATGGCTTATTCTTTTAAAAGCAGGTGACAAGTACACCAACGTGTTGCGGCTTACAAGCCTTCATCAGGGTGTGAGTAACAAACACAATCTGAAGTTCATCATAAGCAGCTATTAATTATTCTTATTACAATCACCTGGTGCTGTGCAAGGCAACCTGAGGAGAGACAGTTTAAGAATACATAGAGGACATGTCTCATACATTACCCTGGATAACTTGTGAAGGGATCGTGGTCCTCACTCTGGTGCTTATGGGTCTCAATTATGCGCAATGTATGAACATGTTTTATTTTACACTATGGTATATACTACAGGAATAGATAGGGTGGGCTTCAGGTCAGTAGGTGTCAACACAGTGGCTTCCTGAAGTATAGACATGTGATATGAGTGACAAATGGAGTAAGTGAGACGGCCCTACTCCAAGGTAAGTAAAAAATTAAAAAAAACCTTCAACTGTATTGCTTTTAACAATTATTCATTTATTTTTCCTTTCCTTAGAAAACTGTATTTTGTATTTGGTATGAAATTTGATATCTAGAATGAAATAAAAAATAATAATAATAAAAATAAAAATTAAATAAAAAAAGTTCAGAATTCCTTTCCAATCTTGGTAAACCTTCCAAAAGGTTAACAGTTCCTGTAAACACCTCAGATATATGTTTCAACAATTTATTTTCAATACCAGTTTCCCAAACTGATTCTCAAACAACACTGGATAAGTCACAAATTCCTATTTTAACTTGAAAGGCTTACTTCCAATGATTCACTTCAAACAATTCACTCCGAATGATTCACTTCACATAACTCATTCCAAATAACTCCTTTCAAACAGAAAACACTTGTGACTTCCCTCAAAAAGACTCTTATAAATCAGTTAATGATTACATTTCCTTCTGCCAGATTTATAATCATACACTGTTTGTTCGTCGGCCAGAGGAGAACTGGCAACCCAACTGAGCCTGGTTTCTCCCAAGGTTTTTTTTCTCCATTCTGGCCCTGAAGGAGTTTTGGTTCCTTGCCACCGTTGCCTTTGGATTTTGGCTTGCTCAGGTGGGGACACCTAAATGTTTACTATATTACTGATATGCCTGCATTGACACTATATGATAATTGAAATTAGCTGGATAACATCACCATTTTCTGTTGCATTATCTTCCTGTTAACACTGTGAAGCTGCTTTAATTTGGTTTGACTCAGTTCTCACAGACACGGTTCAAACGACCACTCAGTTAATTTAAACACTCATTTCGGTTCAATCAATATCAGTAAAGTTTTGAGTGCGTGTGTATCGAACTGTAGTCAGTGGTGGAGCCATAGGGGTTGCCAGGGTTTACCCCAAAATTTAGATCGCTATTTCCATTTCATCTCCTATTAAAAGAAGTGTTTATTTTGACGTGCAGCGGCGCGGCGCGGCACATTGTTCATGTATCATGAATATATAAGAGAATATTAACAGTTGACAAACATACAATTAAAGGGGGTCGCGCATAAGCACAGAGTTGTTCAAAACCCCCTATAGTAGCCTTGGCCACCCCCCGGCCACCCCAAGTATAAAAGTCTAGTTCCGCTACTGACTGTAGTACCAGTCTGTGGCAACGACAACTTTGATGTGATGATTTGCAATGACTTATGATGACTTGCAATGATTTGTGATGACAAGATAAACAGCTGAGACAGGAGAGTGAGATGTCGTAAAAATGGCAGGGTAATGAACAAAAACAAGAGAAGTTTCAGCACAGCCTAGAAAAACTCAGAAACTTTATGGAATAAAATGGCGCAGACCAGTTCAGCTCGCACATGGTATGCCTGGGTTGACTGATCTGAATCACAAAAAAATGTCTTTCAAAAAAAAATCTTGAACGGTGATCCCCAGTCTCTTCAAAATTGACAAAACACTAAAAAATACGTAAATCACGTTCTTCAAAAGGTTCACAGACGCATTCTCACCGTCTCACGCACTAATAAGTGCACTTAAGAGATTTACTCTCTTGTGCTCTCCGCCCGATGACGCAATCGATTGAAATTCTGCTTTAACTATGTCTTGAGTTTCACATGATAATTGTTATTGCACTAAACTCCCAAAACTTAAGCTGACCGTGCACCACTTTCTTAAATTACAGTTCCAGCAAGAAAATGTCATCTTCTTATACAGCGACCATGGTGTGTCTGCCACGCAACACATCTCACTTTTTCTCAACCCCGACGTCCTTGCATCCCCAGCTGGGCACGGCGGAGGCAGAGAAAACCCGTCAAAATAAAAGTCCCATAGAGAAAAATACTCTGTTACATTCCCGCTGCTAAACCCTGCCCAGCTCCAGACAGCCTGCCCCTGGAACATAAACAGAATACAATTTAAAAATGTGCAACAATTTACAAAATAATAATAACAATAATACTTTTTATTTATAAAGCACTTTACATTTTAAAGAAAATCTTAAAGTGCTACAAAAGGAGGAAAAATAAATTAAAAAAGCAGTTAGAGCAATTAAAAATTAAGAATTAAATAAAAGAATCATCACAAACATGTAAACACAAAAGCAATTTAAACATTGAAATTAAACCCCAAACATTCAAATGAAGACAGCTCAGGGAGGGCCAGAGGGAATAGATCCAAATGACTGCGGTAGAAAACAGCAAGGCCACCACCACGGCCAGAGCTACAAGCTTTTTGGAAACTAGCCAGGAGGACATGTCTCATTCAAAACAGAAAAAAAAAACATCTGGTTTCTGAAAGGCACATTATGTCCAAACTTTTGTCCTGAATATTATCTTGTATGAAGCAGGATTGGATAAAGCAGCGCACCTCTGTACTGGGCGGAGTAGACTAAAATCCACTCTACGTCTCCATGTGTGGCGCTGTTGCAGTGTCTTCGACTTAACTATGCACATTCATGTTTTCACCATGAATTAAACTGAGAAATTTAGATATTTAATGTGCATTTTACTAAATGTTTTACTATTTTAAATAAGTCTGTATATAAATATCATTTCTAATTTCGGAAAATAAATTTAAAAATGCCATATCCCCTTAAAATTGCACAACTGTAAAAATATTAGGCTATTAAAAAAGTGATATGTGTTAACAAAAACTGACATTATTTTTTACAAAATCACACTGAGTACCCAGAACAGCTGCTTGTATAAAGTTTAAACTAAAAATAACTGGAATTAATTAGCGAACATTCGTATTTTACTATGCAGTTATATAAACTGTTCATTCATCACTTTACCTCTGTCTTTATCCCCTTATTCCTTATCTACCCTGTATCAGAGGGATTCTGTCTTTTTGACACTGTGAATTCGGCCATCCGTCATAAATAATCAGGCAACTTTCACTGTCTGGCGCGAGCGACCAAGCACCCTAAAAAACGAAAGCAATCCTGCCTACATTAGATGCGCAGGGTCTGCCTACATGAGAGGCGACGCGACACAACACATTACCTACGCTAAACTGATTGCGCGTACTATATCTGATGCACTAAAGCACTGGCTTGGCGGGGTTTTTTTGGGTAATATAATAAAATAGTACCAGTCAATTTGGCGCCCCTATGGACGAGTGGCGCCCCTAGCATTTGCCTATTCCGCCTATGCCGCGGGCCGGTCCTGAAGCCAACCACACAGACTCCACGTATGTCTTTAACCACCAACCTCAGAGGCAATATGCAGAATAAGAGAAGAACTTGGCACTAAACAATCATCCGTGACATTACTAGGAAGATCGAGACCACTGGTGACGTTATGTAACGTTAGACAGCTAAAAGCCTTTTGGCCGGTTAGCGCTACCAACTGTTAACAGCCGAGTGAAGTCATCTGAGACGGTAAAATCCATGCAACAGTCCCAATTATATCTCTGACTGATTTGACTGGTTACGGTCATAAAAAAATAAAATAAACTCTAAATCTAACATTATAGTTAACTTGATTCGGGTGGAGAAGCGGTGAACAGACAACGCCTGTGTCCTCTCCCCCTCGTTGCTAGGCAACCACTCTTTTCTTGGCAAATACATTCTTTTCAATCTCAAACAAGTTCCTACATATTTCTCATCACAACCTCAGTGTTCACAAACACAACACTCATAACTATGTTTTTTTTCTTTTACCTTATTTCATCAGATAATCATCTCTACCTCACAGGTAATTTACCATGGTTTTGTCTTTGAGAGCGTCTGAGCTCTGGAACATTTTCACATTCAACATCTGAAATGTCAGCATCATCAGAAACATTCTCCTGTTCTTGTATTAAGGCTGTTACATACTCTGCAAGAACAGAGAAAAAAGTTCTCACTTGCAGGGCTGCGAGAACAAAATTTACGTCATTTTGTTAACGTAGCTTGTTCTCGACACATCGTCTGAGCAGAACTTTTTTCTTGTGGGTGTCTGAGAACTATTGTGTGATTGGTCAGACATTTAAAGTGGGTGGGGTTAATGCGGAGAAACGGAAATGTTCGGCACCTGCTTTTCTCGTGAAGTATGGAATGTACTGGCCAGAACAAACTTTGTTCTTGCCACCTCGAGAAAACAAACAAATTGCTTTGTTCTTGCAGAGTATGTACCAAGCTTCACACTCTCTCTTTATTCATTGGTTTCCATCTGTACCACCCTTTTATCTCTACTCTGTCTATGTGCAGTGGCTGGAAAACACACAAGATCTGGGAATTCTGTTTCAGAATCTGACCGGTTTACGGGTCTGCATCTGGCTGGACGTGGTGTGTTTAGATAATGACAAAGGAAATGTGCAGTGACGGAGTTGATCTCTGTGTACTACTCTGGATGGACCCCCCAGTTCAGATTTGACAGTGAATACAGAAGTGTCTAATTGATTCTGTTTGACTACAATGTAGGGTGTGTTCCCACTTGTCTTGAATCTTATTTCTGCCCCTATGTTTGTGATTGCGTAACAACACAGTCACCAGGCCTTACAAGCACTCCAGAGGATTTGCGGTCAAACACCGCGGTCAAACACCACATTTGCGGTCAAACACCACATTTGCGGTCTATTTTTGAGAATAGCCAGAGATGAGTGAATGTGACTGTAGTATGCCATCACTAGCAATGGCAAGTGAGTTTTCCAGTCTTTCTTCTGCTCAGGTTTCAATGTTCTCATCATATCATGCATTGTGCAGTTAAACCTCTCACATTGAGAGTTTCCTTGAGGATGATAGGGACTTGTACGGCTCTTCCCGATACCATACACTTTACAGAGTTTCTTTATTACTTGTGCTTCAAAACATCTTCCCTGATCCGAATGCAGATGCGCTAGACAGCCATACTAGACAAACCAATGTTTGATGAGGGCCTTTGCCGTGGTACTCGCTGTTTGGTCAGAACAGCAACTGTAAATCAAGTGAACATGTCAGTCATAACAAGAACTTTTTCATATCCTCCTGAGGAAATTTTTTCAACTCTGGCGGCATACAGCCCGGCTTGGTCTTTTGTTTTAGGACATGGCATTGTATATGGGACCCATCAAGGAATCACCTTTTTGTAGCCCTCTAATTTTATCCCAGCTGTAACCATTCAGCACTTTCTTGATGGATGCTTGTACAGCCACTTCAACTTCAGGTTATCAGGTTATCCCGACAGGCATGCACGCACTTCCTCAGAGTTCAGTTGGATGAAAATCTTCTCTGTGTCTTGTAGGAATTGTAGGCAGAGACACAAATGAATATTCCAGATGATTCATTTAAAGTCCACACAAAAACCAACTCAAAATATTCAGGGCCATTTATGACTGCATGGGCCCCTCTCTGCCCATAACAGTGGACAAAGGTTTGCTACATTTTGACTGGATCTTGGTGGACTAACACAAACAAACTGTTCACTGCAGTGCCGCCGCTCCCACCAAGCGCATGATGCGCTACTCGCAGGGCACCAAGTCCTGAGGGGGGCACCACAATAAATTATCTCATCCTTCTACTGCATAATTATACATCATGTATTTAACCCATATATATGGACCACTATGCTTAGACCCCCTTACAATCCCTTTAATTATGTAACTATTAAATGAGTGAACTGAACCGTACCTCTTTGTGTTTGTTAGTTTATATTGCAAAATATGGTTTGATTGAATTTTGCCTAGAAAGTTTGTGGTCTTATAATAAGTACACTCTTAAATTGACTTAAAACAGTTACTCTTGACTTCACTTGAGATTTTCATTTTGAAATAACATCAAGTAGTTTCAATCAAGTAACCCTCAAACAAATATACTTTAAACTAACCCAATTCAATTATGGACAGTGGTTCCACAAAACTACCTGATTTTTTAGTAACATTAAAGGTTTATTTTTAATCTATGCAAAAACCTTGTGTTGTGACAACACAACTGACCGAGGAAGAATCTATGTAAAATATTTTTGTCCAACCAACCTAATTCAATCCCTTTGCTGTAACTTGAACTGGTTATATTTTCTGAGCATGTTAGTCTAGTAAAAAATCTCAAAATATTTTCCACTGATGCAACATATGCAGGACTCAATCAAACAGGACTTTTGCTTCCCATCATGCTTTGCATATGGACTGAGTTGGGAGTGTACTTAAACATAAATGAAACAGGTAAGATTTATGTAATTGTAGTAATAAACTGAATGTGATTTATGTATGCCAGTCATACGTAAATGGAACAGGTAAGATTGTCAGAGCAATCCAAGCACAGAAAAACGTCCATGATAAATTAACACTTCCTAGTGTTCACGTGTGTGCTCACTACTGAGTTAAAGTACCATTGAAGCAGTGTTGAAGTTAATGAGAGAATTAAGTGATGATTGAGCATTAATGATGAACACCTGATGATAATGAGCAGAATCAATGAAGGAAAGAGAAACACAAGCTGACTTCAGCCTTAGATGAAATCCACTCAAGAGAAAATAAGACATTACATCTCTGAAGATCTCAGCAGAGGAGGATTAAACAACTCCACAAACAGCATTACCAGCCTCACACATTAGTAACCAGACTGACTTTATTTATGTTTTATTGAAAATAATAGTTTTGTTTGTCACCATGATGGAGATAAGTGTTTGTTTTAGTTGGGCTCTTGACCCGCGACTCTTTAGCGTAATTTTTTTTTTCTCTGGCTGCTTTAACTGTGTGTGTTTATAAAACACTTTTGTTATAGCAAGATAAGCCAAAGATAAGTAGTGAACGGGTGATTTTGGCTTATTGATGAAGATGATGATGATATCATCATGTAATGGCTGGATCAATGATCTTATTCAGATGCTAATGTTCTGTTTATAGATGTAAAGTGTTATTTATTTTGTATTTATGTGATATTTTTAATGTGGTTTTACAGCGTGAGAGCCAGCGCTATTATGATAATTGAATAATTTTCAAGATTTCTTTAATAGGTTTTAATCTACAGCATTACTTATACACACACGGACATAAAGAATCAGTGTATGAATCTCAACAATGGTGACAATCATTGAAAATCTCCATGCCACAGTGCATGCTGGGTACCACCAATCAAAACTCCCCCATGGGTACCAGCATGCATTGTGGCATGAATAAATTATACATCTGAATTGTGACTAATTCGCTTTAATTCCTACTATTTGCTGTTACTTTTTCTGTTTTTGTTGTGACAATTTATAGCGTCTTTTATGTTTAGAGTTCATCTGTTTATCTGAATATTCAATTGATTGTCACCATTGTTGAGATTCATTCATGAGATTTTTTTTTTTTTGTTGATAAAAATATCCTCTGAAAACGTAACTAGTTTAAGTTACAGCAAAGTGATTGAATTGAGTTGGTTGGACATAACTGTTTTACATAGATTCTTCCTCAGTCAGTTATGTTGTCACGACTCAAGGTTTTTGCATAGATTAAAAATAAACCTTTAATGTTAAATAAAAACTAAGTTGGTTGTGTGGAACCACTGTCCATAATTGAATTGAGGTAGTTTAAAGTATAATTTTTTTTGAGTGTAGTCATATTATTTACTCTCTGCTTAGAGCTGGAACGTAAGAGACCACAGAGATAACAAGTAATTTATGGTTGGGGTGGAGAAACAGATACCTCCAAACCAAACATGAAATTTAATTTGTCAGAACTCACCCAGGAGATTGGCCAGATATCTTAATAGTTTAAAATCTCAGAACACTAACAAAGAAATCAGTTCAGGTTTCGGTTGAGTTTTGTTCAGTTCAGTGTCGTTCAGTTGAAGGAGTTGGAGAACTCCAGCGAGCATGCTTCAACTTCAAACAGCCACAAGACCTTTTCATCCAGCAGCAAACCCACCATGTGATTGGCTTCCCAAGACATCCATCAAAGACACAACAGACCTTACGCAAATCACAAAGAACCGGGAAACCCCTCTCCAGCCAGGACTGAAAAGGGAATCCCCATTCAAAGACGACACGCGCTACAAATGTAAGTAACCTCCAGATTCTAAGATGAACTGGTGCATTGATATCAAATTAAGCAACGATAGGAGGGTTAAGTTAATAATCGGTGGTAGGTCATGTGTTATAAATGCATATATTGCTAGAAACTTGGGACTTCATCCTTCTCTCTCTTAAAACTCACTCTTTCCTCACTTTCCTCCTTTCTGCAACATGTGTGAATGTGTGTGTGTGTTTGTGTTAGATATCAATCAATCAATCAATCAACTTTATTTATATAGCGCTTTTACAATGACGATTGTTTCAAAGCAGCTTCACAGTGTTAAACAGGACAACATTGCAACAAAATTTGATTTGGCTAGTTTAATTTGGATAGTTTATAGAATTATATATGACCAAATTAATAAATTCTATTTGTATATTTAGTTGAGTAACTTGGATCATAATTTGAGTGTCCCCAACTGAGCAAGCCAAGCCAAAGGCGACAGTGGCAAGGAACCAAAACTCCATCAGGGCATGATGGAGAAAAATAAACCTTGGGAGAAACCAGACTCAGTCGGGTGCCAGTTCTCATCTGGCCTATTATTAACAGTGTATAATTATTACTCTGGCAACCTTGCAGGTCATAAATCATATTAGATAGGAATATTCGAAATTTTGGGTATGACGCACGAGACGGGTTCATTTAGGATGGCGTCGATTACACAAGAATATGAATACTTGAAAGATCGGAGTTATTGCGCTGGAGACGGGTTAATTGAGGATGACGTGCCGGTGAGGCAAATTCAGAGGAGACACTAATGGACACGGTCTCAGCAGACACTCCAGGATGAGCTGGTCATGTCCAGATGCAGGTCCACCATCCGATCCGGACACGGCCTGGATCCGGCCGACTGCAGTAAACCTCGGGATAAACAGAGAGACTAACATTAGTGTGGATGCCACTCTTTTTATGATGTAACGAGTACATCAGGTGTTATGGGAAGTGTTCGGTTCCGGCTGACCTAGTTAATGCAGCCTAACAATCAGTCATTTGATTTGAATAAAGAAAGTTAAAATGTTCTATGTGTATGCCATAGTAAAGAGATGTGTTTTTAGTCTAGATTTAAACTGACAGAGTGTGTCTGCTTCCCGAACAATGCTAGGAAGACTGTTCCAGAGTTTAGGTGCTAAATAGGAAAAGGATCGACCGCCTGCAGTTGATTTAGATATTCTAGGTATTTTCAACTGGCCAGAGTTTAGAGACCGCAATTGACGTGATGGAGTATAATGCGTTAAGAGCTCGCTTAAGTACTGGGAGCTAAACCATTTATTGCTTTATAAGTAATAAGCAAGATTTTAAAATGTATGCGATGTTTAATAGGAGCCAGTGCAGTGTTGACAGAACTGGACTAATATGATCGTACTTCCTGGTTCTAGTAAGAACTCGAGCTGCTGGGACCAGCTGGAGTTTATTTATTAGGCGAGCAGGGCAACCACCCAGTAGAGCATTACAATAATCTAGCCTTGAGCTCATGAACGCATGTACTAATTGTTCAGCATTTTGCATTGAAAGCATGTGACGTAATTTAGATATATTTTTAAGATGGTAGAATGCAGTTTTACAGATGCTAGAAACGTGGCTTTCAAACGAAAGATTGGTATCAAAGAGCACACCCAGGTTCCTCACTGACGACGAGGACTTGACAGAGCAGCCATCGAGGGTTAGACAGTATTCTAGGGCACTACTTGTGGAGCTTTTCTGTCCAATAATTAAAAATTCAGTTTTATCTGAATTAAGTTGCAGGAAATTACTATTCATCCCATTTTTAATATCAGCTATGCATTCCGTTAATCTTGTGAATTGGTAAGTCAGGGTGTGAAGAAATATAGAGCTGAGTATCATCAGCATAACAATGAAAACTAACGCCATGCTTCCTAATGATATCTCCCAGTGGTAGCATATACAGGGTGAAAAGCAACGGTCCTAACACTGAGCCTTGCGGTACTCCATACTGAACTTGTGATCGGTGTGACATCTCTTCATTTACTGCTACAAACTGATAACGGTCAGATAAGTAAGATTTAAACCATGCCAATGCAGTTCCACTAATGCCAACATAATTTTCGAGTCTATTCAAAAGAATATTGTGATCGATAGTATCGAATGCAGCGCTAAGATCGAGTAACACTAATAGAGAGATACAACCACGATCAGATGATAAGAGTAAATCATTTGTAACTCTAATTAGAGCAGTCTCAGTACTATGATACGGTCTAAATCCTGACTGGAAATCCTCACATATACAATTTCTTTCTAAAAGGAACATAATTGTGAAGACACTGCCTTTTCTAATATTTTTGATAGAAACGGTAGATTCGAGATTGGTCTGTAATTGACTAATTCTTTAGGATCAAGTTGCGGTTTTTAATAAGTGGTTTAATTACAGCCAACTTAAAAGTTTTTGGTACATATCCTAATGTCAAGGATGAATTAATAATATTAAGCAGAGGATCTATGACCTCTGGAAGCATCTCTTTTAATAGCCTAGTCGGTATAGGGTCAAGCATACATGTTGTTGATTTTGATGATTTAACAAGTTTAGCCAATTCTTCTCCTCCTATAGCAGTGAATGAGTGTAATTTTTCCTCAGTGAGACTACAATGTTCTGTCTGAAGTGATACTGTAGTAGACGGTTATAATTTTATTCCTAATGTTATCAATCTTACTAGTAAAGAAGTTCATAAAGTCATTACTGCTGTGTTGTTTACAAATGTCAGAAGTTGAAGCTTTATCCTTTGTTAATTTAGCCACTGTATCGAATAAATACCTAGGGTTGTGTTTGTTTTCTTCTAAAAGAGTTGAGAAATATCTAGCAGTTTTTATGGCCTTTCTGTATGCAATCATGCTCTCTTTCCACAAATTGCGAAAAACCTCCAGTTTTGTTTTCTTCCAGCTGCGCTCCATTTTTCTGGCTGCTGTTTTAAGGGCCCGAGTGTGCTCGTTGTACCACGGCGTTGGATTATTTGCTTTAATCTTCTTTTAGCGCCGAGGAGCAACTATGTCTAAAGTGCTAGTAAAGAGAGAGTCAGTAGTTTCTGTTGCAACATCAAGTTCCTCTTGGCTATCTGTAATTCTGAGGAGATGGAACTGATGAGGAAGATTATGTATAAAGCAATCTTTAGTCGCAGCGGTTATAGTCCTGCCATATTTGAAGCGAGGAATGGCTTTGCAGCCTTAGCTATATTAAGTATACATGATATTAGGTAATGATCTGAGATGTCATCGCTCTGCTGCAGAATTTTAATGGTATCAACATTTAGTCCATGTGACAGTATTAGATCTAAAGTATGATTAAGGCGATGAGTGGGTCCAGATACGTGTTGTCTAACTCCAATAGAGTTTATAATGTCTTTAAATGCCAATCCCAATGCGTCTTTTTCATTGTCAACATGGATATTAAAATCACCAACAATTAGTACTTTATCTGCAGCCAGTACTAACTCTGATAGAAAACCAGCAAATTCTTTGATAAAGTCTGTATTGTGCCCTGGTGGCCTGTATACAGTAGCCAACACAAATGTCAAACGGGATTTATCGTTTACACTACACAATGTTACATAAAGCACCAAAACTTCAAAGGAATTATATTTGAAACTAGACTTCTGAGTAATACTGAAGTTATCATTATAAATTACAGCAACACCTCCCCTTTTCCTTTCAGACGTGGCTCGTGTTTATAACAATAATCTTGGGAGTGGACTCATTTAAAGTAATGTAGTCGTCAGGTTTTAGCCAGGTTTCTGTCAAACACAGCACATCTAGGTTATGATCTATAATCATATCATTAACAATAAGCGTTTTTGGCGAAAGGGATCGAATATTCAGCAACCCGAGATTTATCAATTGTTCATCCGTATTATATCTGTTGTTTATTTGTTGGACATCAATTAAATTTTTACTGTTGAATGGTTTTGATGGTTTTTGTATTTACTGATTCGGGAACAGACACAGTCTCTATGTGATAATATCTAGGTGAAAGCGTCTCTATGTGCTGGGATTTAGCTGACTCTGGTGACGTGAGACAGCTAGCAGACGGTTGGTTTAGCCAGTTTGTCTGCTTCCTGACCTGGGCCCCAGTGAGTCAAGGTTTAGCTCTAAGATTATGTGCCAAATTACTAGAGAGAAGAGCAGCACCAGCCCGGTAGGATGAATGCCGTCTATCTTCAACAGGTCGGGTCTGCCCCAAAAACTTTTCCAATTGTCTATGAACCCTATGTTATTTTATGGACACCACTTAGACAACCAGCCATTGAGTGATGATAATCTGCTAACTATTTCATCACTCCTTTTAACAGGAGGGGCCAGATAAACAGACTGCCGGTGACATCGTACTTGCGAGTTTACACACCTCTTTAATGTTAATTTTGGTGATCTCCGACTGACGAAGTCGAACATCATTAGTGCCGACGTGAATAATAATCTTAGAGAATTTACGATTAGCTTTAGCCAGCACTTTTAAATTTGCTTTGATGTCAGGCGCTCTGGCTCCCGGTAAACATGTGACTATGGTGGCTGGTGTCTCTATTTTCACGTTCCGTGTAATAGAATCGCCAATAACTAGGGCACTTTCAACAGGATCCTCAGTGGGTGCATCACTGAGTGGGGAGAATCTGTTTGATGTTCTAATCGAACGGCAGAGTGGTTTTAGATCCGCGACTATGCTGTCTCACAGTCACCCAATTGCCCTGCTGCGGGGCTCAGCCGAACCAAACAATGAGTGTTCACTAAGCTAGTCGCATCCAAAAGAGTATCTAAAGCTGTACCATTCTCACTACTCTCACATAAAGTCTGGATGCGTGTCTCTAAATCTGAAATCTTCTCCGTCAGCCTGATTAATTCCTTACATTTAACACATGTGAAGCCCTGTTCGCCAACGGAGATAGATATGCTAAACATGTAGCATGCAGTGCAAGTGACAATGACAGGAGAAGAAGACATGGCTTACCGTATTTGTTGATG
The DNA here is from genome assembly GCA_023029165.1 of Gobiocypris rarus. Lineage (NCBI taxonomy): Eukaryota > Metazoa > Chordata > Actinopteri > Cypriniformes > Gobionidae > Gobiocypris > Gobiocypris rarus. The sequence continues at coordinate 9,285,756 of CM040926.1, forward strand.
AATCCAAAACTTACCACAACTTACTCCACTTACTTTGTTTGATGGAGTCTATTTAATAATTTAACTCACCACAGTTGTCTAATGAACTCAGAAAACAGGAGACCCGGGTGCCGGGATGGAAAGCTACCAGGCTAGCGAAAAGCTAACACGTGGTAGTGATTTAGATTAAAAGCTAATGATGTCAGATTTAACTTGATAGGCTATATTAAACAATATATGGTGATGAGTAAGTTATTTTTAGCAGTATAGATAACAAAGAAAATATATCAAATAGAGATTCAAACGCAGCTATACAGAGCTACAAACACTGACGCATGCAGTAGCATGCGTCAGTGTTCTGCCCGAGATAGTTTGACATGTTAGAGTAATCAATAAAGTTTTGTTTGTAATTAAAGATAAGTGTTCTTGTTAGAGCCCTGCATTTCTGCCCGAGTTCGACGGGCCCCGACTTTTTTACGCCCTTAGTGCCGGGCTTCAGGCCAATTTTCACGTCATACCTTAAATGCGGGCCGGGCTTCAGGTCTTTTTTAGGCTTCTCCTTCGTTTTATATTATAGACATTCATTAATTAAAAGAAACAATGAGATGTGCTGCGCTGGTCGAAACGTGAGACCATACTGCGGCTGTCGAGGCTGTCTCTCACAGTGTTTAGTTTAATCAGCGAGCAAGCGAGTTACGGACTTCTTACTACTGGTCCCTTCATTCGTTTTCTCTGACCAGATATCTTTATGATCGTGAAAAGACGGATTTAAATCCGATCACTTAAACAAACGCATTTCAGACGAAACCAGACAGGTGTAAATGCATCTGGTTGTTTAAACAACATATGTAAATTTTACTCCTGGCAAATTGTTAAAAACTAAACGTGCGAGAGCGTGTTATGGGCTGTATGACATCCCAGCTAGAATTTTTTTGTTATAAGAATGTTCTGAGAACATTACCTACATTGTTCCATAAATGTTTTCACCGGGTAGTTTTATTTTTGTTCCCAGAATGTTCTTTTAAAAGTTACGATAACATTCTTTAAAAAAATTCTAAAAATGTTTAGTGGTAACATTCTAGCAGTGGTTTGTGAATTTTTCCCTCCAAACTAAAATTTAAATATCACATTTCTGTGTGAACACAATAAAAACACTGACATATTCAGACATGATATATACTGTAGTGAAAGAGCATTGAGCATTTATCATAATGAGGGTTCAAACATCCATTCATATACATCCATAGACTTGGGAGCGCTTGAGAATAAAACACTTAAAACACAGCCAGTTGTGGGTGAAGCACGTTTGTTTGAAGCCACGTTTGAATAAGCAAGTGTATTGGCAGCCAAATGGTCCAGAAAAAGAAAAAAAATCTTTACAATAAAGTAAATGTTCAATGGCTTTTAGTCAAGACCAAAAAAGTCTTGTCTTTATAGAAATAGACATGAATAGTTTTCCACTATAGTATTTGTATGAGTAATGAGTAAAAATGAGTAATACATTATTTTTGTTACCATTTTGTTACCAGATTTTTCAAAAAAAAAGAAAAAGAAAAAACAAAGCATTTGTAAATTAAGACTCTATACATCAGTGGCGAATTGTGACGTTCAACTCAAGTGAAGCATCATACATCATCCTAAAACTACATCTAGATTTTCCATAGCCTCCATGCTCACTTTCAACCAGGAAAAGAGTAAAACAGAGAAGGAACATGATTCTTATGTTCTATCCTCGATTATTCCAGCTTAGGGCGATATGTTTTAATAATGATCGCTTCTCTCAGAGAAGTCTGGAGCTTGCCAGTAATGCCTGTTTCACATGTCAACTTGGGCTGGTTTAATCCCAAGCTCATTATAGAGGAGCGGGGCTAGCAGAACACAACACAGGCCTGTGGCGTTGAATTACTTTTCCGCAGACCCACATACTCGTCAGGACCCCTGAGACACAGCAGCCACAGACATGGCTGGGTTTAAGCTTAGTGGGCTTCTTTATTGAGTTTGTTTCCCATTGTGGGGGAGCAAATTTACTGTCAGGTCAAAACAGGGCTGAACAGAAGAATGGCATCTTTTTTCTCTGCCTTCATCTATGCGATTTATGGTATGAACTATGGGGTTTTAGTGCTTGCAAATTGTGAGGGTCTCTTGCAAAGTAACCTGAGCATAGGAGTACATGTAACAAATTCACTACAGTGCACAGCAAAATCCTCAGTGTTAAATGTCCACTATGAGACCACACTCAGAGTGTTAAAAAGTAACACTGAATTAGTGTTGAAGTTATCAAGATAATTAAGTGATGATTGAGCATTAATGATGAACACCTGCTGTTAATAAGCTGTAGCCTGATGATAACAAGCAGAATCACTAAAGGAAAGAAAAACTCAAGAACTACAACTGACCTCAGCCACGGCCTTAAATTAAGTGAACTGAAGATAAGATTTACTCACACACAGACATTATGAATCCGCGTATGAATCTCAACAATGGTGACATGCTTTATGCCACAATGCATTCTGGGTGCATCATGCAAAACTCATCCATGGATCCTAGAATGCATTGTGGCATGAAGCATGTCACCATTGTTGAGATTCATTTGTGGATTCATGATGTCTGTGTGTGAGTATATTTCGCAGGAGATAGAATTGATTAGTGTTCAATCTGTTTAAACACGTATTCAGATTATCTGATTAAACCTGTGTTGGATTTTTTCTAGAATCACAATAAAACAAAATTAATGGTATTTTGCTCATATTAAATTCAGTCATAAAATCAATGAATTAATCCACTATATAATGATTATATTCTGATCATCAAGCTGCTGACAGCATCTGGTTGTGTTTTCCATGTTTTTCTGGCCATAGCAAACTCAGGTACAACAACCAGAGAAACACTTCTATTAAAAAGTATTTAAACTGCCCAACTAGTCCAGCTGGTAATGCTGTTTGTGGAGTTGTTTAATCCTCCTCTGCTGAGATCTTCAGAGATTTAATGTCTTCTTTTATCTTCAGTTGATTTCATCTAAGGCCGTGGCTGAAGTCAGTTGTAGTTCTTGTGTTTCTCTTTCCTTTATTGATTATGCTAAAGAGTCCATTAGTGGACTCATATATACACTCGCAGTGTACATTTAACACTGAGGATTTTGCTGTGTGCTTTGCAAAGGTTTTCAGACAGCAGATGTACTATTAGATTATTGCAGATATCATTTTATTTCCTGCCATCTTTACAGCTTGATAAATAAGGGGACTGAGAGACCACTGTCATCATGCATCGTACATAACATTCTTGGAGATCTTTTTGGAGATTTGCATGAATTGCTGAGACAGATATAATGATATGGTTTCCTCCACCAAAAGCCTCTGGCTCAAGCAATGATTGTGGCCGCTGATTAATTACATTTGAGGACACCCAACCAAATTCATTCCATCACAACACTAGAATGCCGTTCTCTAGATATATTGGACAAGATAAGAAATGCATCTTGTCTTGCACCTAACAGACTCACATATTAACTAGACTGAGATATCTCCCATCTTTATAACTGACTGCTACACCAGATCATATGCAAGAGGTTTTAAAGTCCACATGCAAAATGAATAAATAAATGTAACGTTAGTAATGTTCATTCCAGGTCTTATTGCACATGATTCATGAGTGCACTCAATAATATGAATGTTTGAGACAGCCCATTCACTTACAAGTTTTTCGTTGCTTTCTTTGACTTTGGATAACAGTGACCTTGCAGAACTGAAAACCTCTTAACTCTTTCCCCGCAAACATTTAAAAAAAGTTGCCAGCCACCGGCAGCATTTTGACTATTTTCACACAATTTTCATGCAGGCTCCCAGAATAGTCTGTTGTATGAATATCTGAACATGCAATAGATCAAAAGAAAAAACAGAGCCTCAGCTTAAAAAAAAAAAAAAAAAAAAGTTTTATTCTAGGTTTTTATTTTTTTTTAACAACACTTGAATGTTGAAAGTGTCATAAAAAACAAACAAAAAAAAAACATCATTGAGCAAAATGGTGAGAAAAACTTTTTTGTCAGATAGGATTCAGAGCGATGACCCTAAAGCTTCACAGTCCTATTGTCACAACTTGTTGTCAATCACACACACAACAAGGAAGATGACGTTTTACCTTTAAGGGGCGGGAGTGTGGGTGGGGCTTTCTTCCATCATTGATGACGTTTCAAACTGTCTTTAATAAATTCATAAGTAAATCCATATACAGGTAGACGAAGAAGAACAATCATACGTAGACAATACACGACAAAAAGAATATGAAACAGAAGAACATATATCTGGTGCTGGAGTGATGAGGTGGTAGAAGTCAGCTGGTGGGGATTGAAAAATGCATGCAGGTGGTGGAACAGGAAGGATTCAGGGTAATTTAGTCATGTAGGTGACAGGTGATTGTGATATTACGATGTCACAGATGAATGAAGGAGGCTCTGGTGGAGGACGAGAGTACAGGAGAGGGAAAAACAAAAAGGTCCAGGGTGGTTTAGGAGAGGTGTAATCCAGTGGGCGGATACGAGCAGGAAGAGCCAGGATGGTGTCCCATTGCAGCGTTGATAGAGGGAGGAGCCAAGGTGGTGAAGGTCTCAATGCCAATTTGGGGACAAGTGGAGGAGACAAAGCCGATGGATGTGGGCCCCACTGTGCAGACAGAGAGCCGATGGAGTGGAACAATGCTGTAGGCTGTGATAGAGCCACAGCGATGACCCCCGGGGGAAGCAGTGCACCGGAGGGCTGGGGTGGAACTGGAGCAACTGATGGTAGAGATGGAGTTTGAGGAAAGGCGGAGCCAAACTGAGCCATAGTGGTGGACGACCCACAAGTCTGTGGCTATTTAAGACCCAGGCACAGCTGATATTTTTAGGGAGCCCAGTGGAGCCAAACACTCGATGGTCCCTGCTGGATACGAGGGAGGAAGGAGCGATGGCAGAAGAATCAGGGCGACGGGCCAAAGTGAAGTGACAGGAACAGAGGCTGAAAGCGGAGCCAGAGTAGTCAGAGGAGAAACAAAGGGACTGATTAAACAAATAAGCCCACACTATCAATGAAGTGGAGTTATGTTTTTTTAACAGTTTTTTTTAACATCGTGACTGCATGAAAAGTACTGTTATAAAAAATACTGTTATAAAAAAAAACAAAAAAACAATGATTTGTGATCATTAGTGGAACTGAAGGTTTAGAATAAACATGAAACACACGTGATCGCTGTAACGTGCTAAATCCGGCCAATCATGGAACAGCTGTGATGTCATCAGAGCTCATTCAGCCGCTCTGGAGAAGCTGCACAAAATGCACCAGCCAGCTGCTCTCGAATCAGTCTCGCAGTACTTTGTTGATATACGTCACAGTCACCTGGTGTCGGCGCTGCCTCAAGTCGGACACAATTTCTAAAAGGCATGCACTGCTTCAATTCAGCCGCGATCGATCTGCACTTCGCTGCATGAAGACAAACAAGCCTCAAGATTCAGATGGAATCAAAGGGGGCAGGAAATCCTCCACTCCAAATGCAAATCAACTGTCACTTTCAGTGGCGGTTGTGTGAGTGGGGATCTCTTCCATACCTCATAGATGACGTTTCAAACTGTCTTTAATAAATACTTAAGTAAATCCAGGTTAGAGCTTAGATCAAGCCAAAAAAAATTAAGCCCGACCCAACCCAAGCCCGTGCACGTTGTGTCTGAGCCCAGCCCGGCCCAACACATTAACTGTAATTATGACCCTAGTAATTATGTCTATAGGCACCATTGCGCGTAATACATATAATTAGCAATACGTTAACGTAATAATTTCTTAATTCTGCACTTTTTCTTTATTAAAAATAAATATTATTATAGGCCTGTCTATTTCTGATAATTCCAGGTTTCTATGGTCATGCAGGTTGTTTAGGCATTTAAATATCGTGGCTATGAGAAATAGATGTTGCTACCTCGACAAAATGATCTCAAGGCCACAACTTATCAAGCTCCGAAGAGTTAAAGAGTTGAAGAGTTAAAGTTAAAGAGTTTCACTGTATAACTATTTTTCAAATATATTTCAAAATAAATCTAATTATTAAACTAAATTAACCATATAGACCTAATTACTTATCTAATTACTGATCTAAAGCCCACATTGTTACTGTATGATAATTAAAATATATTCTGTTGCATTATTTTTCTGTTTAACACTGTGAAGCTGCTTTGAAACAATCTGCATTGTTAAAAGCGCTATATAAATAAAGTTAAGAAGTTAAGAAATTTACGTCAATGGTGAGGAAAGAGTTAAATGATGACTTTCATTGCTAGTCAAACAGTGTGCATCAATGCAACACAGCAGACATTCACCGCCTTCTTCCAGCTGTTACACAGGCACTGAATGGAAACTCTGTTGAGGTCATCATCATTTCCCTGCTGTGGCTTCACCACATCAACCCTACAATCTGCCAGCCATCTAAAAGCCAACTTCAAAAGACCCAAGGATCCATTTAAGAGGGCTTATGGTCTATAGGGTTTCAATGACATTGCACCATTACGGTACATGGTGGTCATATGGGGATGGACATGGTCAGAAACAATGCTCAGGTATGCCTTGGCATTTAAACGATGTGCATGCACATTGGCTTGAACAGTCTGAAATATTTTCTATTATTACACTGTGAGTGTGGCAAGCAGTTTTTTAGGTTTCAGGATTAACCTATTTAAGTAGATTTGACGTGGTCTTATGTGCCCAAAATAGCTGCCTGGAGGCCACAGAACAACTTTCCTTGAAAGTTACTTTGGTTGAAGCTATCTGCCTGCATTTATTTATTTTTAATTATGTTGAACAGCGAAATTTGTGGTGAAAATGACAAGATTTTGAAAAAATTTGACAAAAGATTTTTGACTAAGATTTTACAAAAACAACAACATGGTGGTCTATTGGGTTAAACCACTGAAATGATGCTCAGAAGTTTGCCACCACCAGTGTGTCCTTGAGCAAGGCACTTTACTCCATGTTCCTTCAGATTGTCCCTGTAATAAGCACACTGTAAGTCGCGTTGGATAAAAACGTCTGCCAATTGGATAAAAAAAACAGTATATAGGCAGCACTTGGTGATATAGATTTCCTTTTTAATAAGTTATTTTCATTAACATTTGTATAGTAGTATTATTAATATTATTTTTAAATATAATTTATTAATATTTGTTTTTTACCCCTCTGTCTGCCTGGTCTTGTGGGATCTATTTGGGTTTTACCTAAAAACAAAACAAAAACAAAAACACAGCATGTTGTGTCAATTAGGTACTTTTTTATTGACATGACAAATTGTAGCAAAATAACAGTGCTCTAACAACAGTTGTTAGCTGAATACCTTAATGAATAATTTACATACCTTAGTGAATAATTGAAAATTGACATTGAAAATAATAGAGATATAAATACCAGCTCCAGTGAATTATCTTAATCCTCTATGCTTTCTTTAAAGTGATAGTTCACCCAAAAAAGAAAATTATTCCATGATTTACCCACCCTCAAGCCATCCTAGGTGTACACTCACCTACAGGATTATTAGGAACACCATACTAATACTGTGTTTGACCCCCTTTCACCTTCAGAACTGCCTTAAGTCTACGTGGCATTGATTCAACAAGGTGCTGAAAGCATTCTTTAGAAATGTTGGCCCATATTGAAAGGATAGCATCTTGCAGTTGATAGAGATTTGTGGGATGCACATCCAGGGCACGAAGCTCCCGTTCCACCACATCCCAAAGATGCTCTATTGGGTTGAGATCTGGTGACTGTGGGGGCCATTTTAGTACAGTGAACTCATTGTCATGTTCAAGAAACCAGTTTGAAATGATTTGAGCTTTGTGACATGGTCCATTATTCTGTTGGAAGTAGCCATCAGAGGATGGGTACATGGTGGTCATAAAGGGATGGACATGGTCAGAAACAATGCTCAGGTAGGCCGTGGCATTTAAACGATGCCCAATTGGTACTAAGAAAACATCCCCCACACCATTACACCACCACCACCAGCCTGCACAGTGGTAACAAGTCATGATGGATCCATGTTCTCATTCTGTTTACGCCAAATTCTGAGTCTACCATCTGAATGTCTCAACAAAAATCGAGACTCATCAGACCAGGTAACAGTTTTCCAGCAAATTGTAGCCTCTTTTTCCTATTTGTAGTAGGAGATGAGTGGTACCTGGTGGGGTCTTCTGCTGTTGAAGCCCATCCGCCTCAAGGTTGGGCGTGTTGTGGCTTCACAAATACTTTGCTGCATACCTCGGTTGTAACAAGTGGTTATTTCAGTCAAAGTTGCTCTTCTATCAGCTTGAATCAGTCGGCCCATTCTCCTCTGACCTCTAGCATCAACAAGGCATTTTCGCCCACAGGATTGCCGCATACTGGATGTTTTTTCCTTTTCATACCATTCGTTGTGCGGGAAAATCCCAGTAACTGAGCAGATTGTGAAATACTCAGACCGGCCAGTCTGGCACCAACAACCATGCCACGCTCAAAATTGCTTAAATCACCTTTCTTTCCCATTCTGACATTCAGTTTGGAGTTCAGGAGATTGTCTTGACCAGGACCACACCCCTAAATGCACTAAAAGCAACTCCCATGTGATTGGTTAATTAATTCAATTCAATTCAATTCAAATATATTTGTATAGCGCTTTTCACAATACACATTGTTTCAAAGCAGCTTTACAGAAAGTGCATTTTATAAATGTACATTGAAAAATGTTAGAAAAATTTAATCAATCATGTATTATTTTAGGCCATAACAGCGCTGGCGTTGAGTCGTCTCTTCATAGGCGTCGAGTCGTCTCATCACAGGTGTTGGGGCATCTGAAGTCTCCATGAGAGGCTGGATACAAACTGGAGCTGACCAACTATTTACCTCGGGACTAGTGTCCCGAGATAATAACAGAAAAGCAGATGGGAAATAATTAGCATAGCTGCTGTTCAGAATATTAATGCTTTTGATCCGATTTAACTGTAGTATAAAAAGGTAATTATAATGTGAATGCTTGGCTAAAGAGATGAGTCTTTAATCTAGTTTTAAACTGGGACAGCGAGTCAGAACCTCGAACAATATCAGGAAGACTATTCTAGAGTTTAGGAGCTAAATGTGAAAATGCTCTCCCTCCTTTAGTGGACTTAGATATCCTAGGAACGACCAGAAGCCTTGAGTTTAGTGATCTTAAAGAGCGTGATGGATTGTAGGGCGATAGAAGATCCGTTAAATACACTGCAGCTAAACCATTTAGGGCTTTATAGGTCAGTAGCAGTACTTTGTAATTGATACGAAACTTAATAGGTAACCAGTGTAGAGATGATAAAATTGGTGTTATATGATCATATTTTCTTGACCTAGTAAGAACTCTAGCAGCTGCGTTTTGGACTAACTGTAGCTTGTTTATTGAGGATGCAGGACAACCAGCTAATAAAGCATTACAGTAATCTAGTCTCGAGGTCATGAATGCATGAACTAACTTTTCTGCATCAGAAATAGATAGCATGTTACGTAGCTTAGCAATGTTTCTAAGGTGGAAAAATGCTGTTCTTGTAACATATGAAATATGATTTTCGAAAGACAAGTTGCGATCTAATATAACACCCAGGTCTTTTACTGTAGTGGATAAAGTGACAGGACGTCCTTCCAAGTTAAAGTTGTATTGTGAGAGGTTTTGTGGACAGTTTTTTGGACCAATAAGTAATACCTCTGTTTTATCTGAATTTAATAGCAGAAAATTACACGTCATCCAGTATTTAATATCTTCAACACACGCTGTCAGTTTAGATAATTTAGCGTTTTCATCTGGTCGTGATGAAATATATAATTGAGTGTCATCAGCATAACAGTGGAAATTAATTCCATGTTTTCTTGTAATATTACCAAGTGGCAGCATATATATTGAGAATAACAGAGGGCGTAACACAGATCCTTATGGAACCCCATAGTCTACTGACGTTATCTTAGATTTTTCCCCATTTAGACAGACAAAATGGTAGTGGTCTGATAAGTACGATCTAAACCAGTTTAATGCCTTTCCCTGAACACCAGTGTAATTTTGAAGTCGATCTAAGAGTATTTTATGATCTATAGCAGGGTCTCAAACTACGGCTGAGCCGAATACGCCCGCCCCACATTTGGACCGGCCCTTTAAACAATACCAGAGACATATTTTGAAAATGTAATTTTAAAATTATATTCATATCTGTATTTGATTATAAAGGTTCCCTTTTAAACTAAAATGTCCCTTATTTTTAACTTTTACAATTTCCCTTAGTAATTAACTAAAATATTAACATAGCGTAGCTTAATTATTTGTTAGATTCACCCACCAATAGAATCGCACATTCAATGAACATTTCATCGTGATCGAGCAAGTGTGCGAGCCAGCAAGAAATGACTACAACACAATTGGATAATGCTTTTTAAAGTAATTCTCTTTTGTTTGTATGGTGCATTAAATAATAAACAAAGCATTAGGAGGCATAATAAATACATTTAAAATCATAATAAAAACTCCACAATAATAGTCACTCTGGCCCATGTAATTTTCTGTAACGACCCAGCCCCATTAAAGAAAATAACAATAATGTGGCCCTCACAGAAAAAGTTTGGGGACCCTGATCTATAGTATCGAACGCAGCACTAAGATCGAGTAGAACTAGTATTGAGATACAGCCTTGGTCAGAAGCTAGAAGTAAATCATTTGTGATTTTAACGAGCAGTTTCTGTGCTATGATGCGGCCTGAACTGGATTTAAATTTTTCATAGATATAATTTTCTTGCAAGAAAGAGCACAATTGAGCAGACACAACTTTTTCTAGTATTTTAGACATAAATGGAAGATTTGAAATGGGTCTGTAATTTGCTAGGTTATTATGATCTAATTGTGGCTTCTTAATGAGAGGTTTTATGACTGCCAACTTGAATATTCTTGGAACATGACCTAAAGATAAAGACGTTAATAATATTGAGAAGAGGCTCTTCCACTACAGGTAACAGCTCTTTCAGTAGTTTAGTGGGTATTGGATCTAATAAACATGTTGTTTGTTTAGATGTAATTATAAGTTTATTTAGCTCTTCCTGTCCTATAGTTGTAAAGCGGTGTAGTAGTTCTTGAGGGGCGATAATTGAGGTTGAATCATAAGACATCATTAAAGGTTGTACATTTACAATTCTGTTTCTGATGCTTTCTATTTTCTCAGTGAAGAAATTCATAAAATCATTACTACTAAACTGTAACGGAATATTTTGCTCAGGCGATGCTTGTTTATTTGTTAATCTAGCCACGGTGTTAAATAAAAACCTTGGATTATTTTGGTTATTTTCTATTAGTTTGGAGATGCTCAGCCCTGGCTGCTTTTAGGCCTTTTATAATGTGACGTACTATCTTTCCACGCGATTCTAAAGACCTCTAAATTAGTTTGTTTCCATTTACGCTCTAAGTTACGAGTTTGTCTCTTGATAACGTGTAGCACTGTTGTACCATGGTGCTTTAGTTTTCTCTCTAACCTTTTTTAATCTAATTGGTGCAACATTTTCTAATGTACTAGAGAAAATGGTGCTCATACTGCTAGTCATTTCCTCTAGTTCATCTGTTTGTTTGGGTTCACTGAGCAGCTGAGACAGATCAGGTAAGCTATTTGAGAATCTATCTATAGTGGTTGGAAGGATTGTTCTGCCTGGTCGATAACGTGGCGCAACATGACAGATTTCAGCAGTATGCAAGTTACCATGTAATGGTCAGTGACATCATCACTTTGTTATATAATATCAATATCGGTTGGGTTGGTTCCATGTGATATAATTAAATCTAGTGTGTGATTAAGACGATGAGTGGGACCAGTGACGTTTTGCTTGACCCCAAAGGAGTTTAATAGATCTGTAAACACAGCCCCTAACGCATCATTTGTGTTATCTACGTGTATATTAAAATCTCCAACAATTAATGCTTTATCGACATTGACCAATAGATCTGAGAGAAAGTCTGCAAACTCTTTTAGGAAATCAGCATAGGGCCCTGGAGGTCTATATACAGTAGCCAAGGCTAGAGATAAAACGGTTTTCTTTCTTACATCTAAGAGCGTAACATTTAGCACTAGTACTTCAAACGAATTAAACCTGTGACCTGTTTTCTGAGTAACATTTAGAATATCTCTATAGATTATTGCAACACCGCCGCCACGACCAATCAGACGGGGCTCATGCTTATAACAGTATCCTGGTGGAGTAGACTCATTTAGACCGAAATAATAATTTGGCTTAAGCCAGGTTTCAGTAAGGCAAAGTACATCGAAACTATTATCTGTGACCATTTCATTTACAACAACTGCCTTAGGTGTGAGCAATCTAATGTTTAGAAGACCTAGTTTTAGAAATTGTTTTTGTTCACTAATATTGAGATTTTCTGGTTTAATCACAATTAGATTTTTCCTAGATCTTACTGTAGGTTTAAAGTTTGACCTCACTAAACGAGGAATAGACACAGTTTCTATATAATGTTCTACATTGGTACTTATGTCAATTAAGTTAGGACAGCAAAGACTGTGACAATAACAAATAGCAATAACAAAAGACTTTATGTCCATTTTGGAGTGCTTTGAACTTAACCAGCTCGTGGACTGTCCCACACATGATAAAGGCCACACTTTAGACCTTGTGATTACCAATGGTGCATTTGTGTCTCAGTTGTCAACCTCGGACTTGGGTCTGTCTGATCATCGGGCTGTCTTCTTTAACATGGAATTACCTGTCAAAAACACTACTGCTTCTCGTATCATTACCTATCGCAAGTGGAGATCTATTGAGCCCACTGATTTTTCAGACTTTATTGACTCTTCTTTAAGTTGTGTTTCTCTTTCTGATGATCTGGATGATAACGTTTCTGTGCTGAATTCTGTTCTCTTGTCTGGTCTTGACACGCTGGCTCCATTGAAATCACGATCCATTTCTTTTGCACGCTCTGCTCCTTGGTACAATGATGATCTGCGTGCTATGAAGGCTTTGTGTCGCAAAATGGAGCGTAGATGGCGCATATCAGGTTTAACTGTTCATCACCAGGCCTGGAAAGACAGCTTGCTTGAATATAAGGCTGAAATTGTGTCAGCTAGATCTGTTTATTTTTCTCAGTTAATTGTCAGCAACCAGAGAAATCCTAAACAACTGTTTCACTCAATTAACAAGCTGCTTAAAAATCACACCGTCTCTAATGTTCCTGCTTCAACTCACCTTTGTAATATGTTTTTGAGTTTTTAGCACCAAAATTGATAATATACGTAACCACATTGTTTCCACTAATACTTCTGCTGCTTCCTTCTTAAAAAATTCTGTATTTTCTGGTATTTCTTTCTCTAACTTTGCTATTCACAACTCCCAGTCTCTGTCCATTTTGGTTTCAAAACTGAAAGCCTCAACTTCCAGAGTTGATCCTATACCATCTTGTCTTTTAAATCATGTTTTGATTCCCTCTCTCCTGTTGTTTTGAGAATCATTAATAACTCTCTGTGCACTGGTGTCGTGCCAGCAGCACTTAAAACTGCTGCTGTCACCCCTGTCCCAAAAACAAACAACATAGATTCTGATAATCTGAATAATTTTCCCCATCTCAAATCTTCCATTCCTTGCCAAAATTTTAGAACAAACCGTGGCTTCTCAACTGCTTTCTCATCTTTCCTCCAATGACCTTTTGAGCCACTACAGTCTGAATTCGCAAACTCCACAGTACTGAAACAGCGTTAGTTAAGGTGACTAATGACTTTTAATGGCTTCTGATTCTGGTCGTCTGTCTTTACTGATTCTTCTTGATCTTAGTGCTGCTTTTGACACTATAGATCATTCCATTTTAATCACCCGTTTACAGACTGTCTTTGGAGTTTCTGAAACTGCATTACAGTGGTTTAGGTCCTACCTCTCTAATCGCAAGCAATTTGTTGTGATGGGTGATTACAAGTCTGAGGTTGGTGTAGTGCACTCTGGTGTCCCCCAGGGATCAGTTTTGGGCCCTTTACTTTTTAGTATTTACATCTTTCCACTTGGCCAACTTTTACGAACTCTTGGTCTTAACTTTCACTTTTATGCCGATGACACTCAGATTTATATACATTCAAAACCTGATGTCAATATGCCTGTGTCTTTTCTTTCTCAATGTTTTGCTGAGATTAGAAAATGGATGTCTGAAAATTTTCTCTGTCTAAACAGTGACAAAACTGAAGTAATGCTTATTGGTTCACCTCATCAGTTGTAAAGCAGAGTCCATAACCTTAAGTGTGGATGGCTCTGCTTTACAATTTCAAACTAAACTGAAAAATCTGGGGGTGATATTTGATGCTAACTTAACATTTGACCATCAGGTTCGCAACACAGTCAAAGCATCATTTTTTCATCTGAAAAACATTGCAAAATTACGTCCCATGTTGACATTCTCTGTGGCAGAAAAATTAATCAACATTTTTGTTTTTTCACGCATTGATTACTGTAATGCATTGCTGGGTGGAGTTTCTAAAGCAACACTGAGCAAATTACAGTTGGTTCAGAATTCAGCTGCTAGAATTCTAACTAGGACCAGTGCAAGGAGCACATCACTCCAATCCTGGAAAAACTGCACTGGCTTCCTGTTAGTTTTCGTATTGATTTTAAAATTCTAATGCTCACGTATAAGGCCTTGAATAATTTGGCCCCTCAATATTTGTGTGAGCTTTTAAACCACTATACGCCAACACGTGCTCTACGCTCCTCTGAAGCTGGTCTTTTAACTGTCCAAACAACACGGTTGAAAACTATGGGTGATCGGGCATTTTCTTCTTTGGCTCCTAAGTTGTGGAATTCCCTGCCCTCTGAGATTAGGAATGCAGAATCCCTTAGTGTTTTTAAATCAACACTTAAAACATATTATTTTAGGATAGCTTTTATGTAATTCATTTGTCTACTTCGTTGATTATTTTATGCATGCAATGTTATGTGTATTTTTCAATTCATATGTATATGTAAAGTGCTTTGAGATGTTACATTTAAAGGCGCTATACAAAATAAATGTTATTATTATTATTATTATTATTTGAACTTTGACTTACTAGTCATACGGTGGTGTGTAACGCCCTGGAGATGTTGTCGGACAGAAGAGCCGCTCCGATTCTGCTGGGGTGAAGGCCATCAGGATGGAAGAGCCTAGGTCGCTCCCAAAACAGATTCCAATTATTTACAAAGAGCAGCTTCTGTTCATTACACCATGACATTAACAATTCATTTAGAGCAAGTAATCTACTAAACCTTTCATGTCCTAGTCGGTACGTGGGAAGGGGTCCAGACACGATGATCGTTGCTTCAGGCGATGTTCTGCGCACCGATAATTGCATTAATGAGAAATTGAACAGGTGTTCCTAATAATCATTTAGGTGAGTGTATATGACATACTTCTTTCAGAAGAATAAAATTTGAGTTATTTAAAAAAAGACCAATACAAGCTTTATAATGGCAGTGATTGTTGCTCTGTTTTTGAAGTCCATAAAAATGCCTGTCCGCCATGTATCATGCTCCACACAGCTCCAGGGGGTTAATAAAGGCCTTCTGGAGCTAATTGATGCGTTTGTGTAAGACAAATATCCATATTTAAAACTTTATACTAAGTAAAGTTCCGTCCGGTCGCCTTCCGTATTCAAATGTGCCTGTAGTTCAAACTGCCAACGCTACCAGTCATGCTCGCCAGACAAACGAAAGGACTTTGAACTGAGAGAGGCACTTTGAACCTTTTTAATATAACTCTGATTTTACACCTTGGATGGCTTGAGGGTTAGTGTATTTTTGGGTGAACTATCCCTGTAAGTCCATTATTATGTGTATTTTGAGTGGCAGTTTCTCTCTGCAGATGATGAGGCTGTAGGATGTGACAGCATCTGAAATAATTTACACCGATAATCATATAATCATTTACACTCTATGTTATTATTGCATCCTGTTAATTTACAACAATACTGAGGAGCAAGTAGTATGTATCTGTCAAAATAAAGTATAAATAGCATCTAATTACTTTTTACACATATTGCAAAGAACTCCTACTTTTACATGGTGTAAATAGAATACATCCCTATTTTCAGGTGCTCGAGCCCCTGCCCTTTTCAAAATGAATCAAAAGTGCCCCTCTCAGACAAATATAAATGATAATATTTGTGGTCAATAAAACAAAATATATTTGACTTATAATAACATGACAATGTGTACAATAAATGGCTCAAAAGATGGAAAATTTCGGTTTATTTTTACATATCAGTCGGTAGAGGCAGAGGTGGGAGTAAGTCACAAATGTGCAAGTCACAAGCAAGTCTCAACCTTCAGTCTTAACCTTCAGGTCTCAAGCAAGTCCAAGTCAATTTTTGTGAGAATCAAGTCAAGTCAAGTCATAGCTTTGCTCAAGCAAGTCACTGACAAGTCATAAACATGTTTGATGATTTAAGTGAATTTTTATATTAAAATAAGATAAAACAGCAGTTATTGGACTATGGGAGTTTTATTTGCAACAAAAATTGCAATATGCATTTCTACTCAAAAGGTGTCCACATACAGCTGAGTTGTTAATACAATACAAATCCAAAAATTAAAAAAAAATAATAATTAAAATTACATAGCCAATATATTAGGTGAGATATGTTGTATTATTTGAACGTTCTCTCTCCTGCTTGTCCTCTACAGCATGACCAGATGATTGTTATATGACTAATAAACTTAAGAGAACTCAGATTGTGTTTGCTGCTCACACCCTGACGAAGGCTCATTAGCCGCAATGCGTATGTGTCCAGTAGGCTACTTGTCACCTGTATACTAAATATTAAAGCCATGATGAAATAAAGGCTTTTTATATTTCTTCAATAATATTCGAGTGCATTGAATTATTAACATGTCCAAACAGTGGCGTATCCATCATTTCAAACGTGAGGGGGACAGAATGTCTATTGTTATACCAGTTTTTTTTTTCTGATCTATGTCTAATTCATGGTTTTATTTTTAATTTTTATCTTTTTTTTTTTTTTGCTTAATTGGCTTAAAATGCTATTATTGTAAGTTATCTGGGTCTTTTGACTCCAAATGAAGTTTGCTGAAAAAATAAAATAAAATAAAAAATAGACAAAGAGTAATATACTCACTTTAGTAGTCATGTTTTACTAAAATATTTTACATTTGCGCAGTGTTGGCAGGATTTCAGCATTTTTTATTTATATAATTCCAATCATTAGGAGACTGTAAAAATTACTTTTAGTTACATAATTTGTACAGCTCCAATGCTGAACACACAGAAATGGTGGAGTGACTTTAACCCAGATGTCCAATCACAAATACAACACTGACCAACCGCCACATTTTGCTTGTACAATGTCAACAGTTGACAACAACAAACATAAAAATGGAGCAAAATGATAAGAGCCAGCATTGTGTCGACATTTTTATATAGAAACAATACAGAAACCATCTGTGCACTGAGATACTAGTAACACTTCCGCGGATATTCTGTATAACACACAAGCGCTACACTGTCGAAGTGCTCACATTAGCGTGTTCAGCAAAACTGGCCAATTATTCAACAAGAGAAATATGCAGTTATCCATCATTGTGCAACACAAGTCGGATACCACATTTCAACTCACAGTGCTTGACGGTTTCGTAGTCTAGAGTTTTTTTGTTGTTGTTGTTGCAATTTTGAACTCATCATCGCAAACTCTTCGTATGAAAATGATGGATACAGCGTGGCCCGGAGCATGGGCATGCCGTGATCTGTGAGTGACTGATTACAATGGGAACTTGGCGTAGCGCCTTCATCCACGACTGTCTCTTACGTTAGAGGTTCGGTTGCGGTGCATTCAAAAACAGATATTTATTAAACAAAAACAAGTTATTTTGAGGCATTTCAAGTCCGAGTCAAGTCTCAAGTCATGAATATCAAGTCAAAGTCAAGTCGAGTCTTTTAGTAATATTTGTCAAGCAAGACTCAAGTCCTAAAATGTGCGACTCGAGCCTGACTCGAGTCAATTCATGTGACTCGAGTCCCCCACCTCTGGTCTGAGGCATTGCCATAACACGTTGCTATGGGATGCGTGTGTTTTACTGGCTGATTTTCCTCAAGTCTGTTCGGAAACGGCTCTCGAGCCATATATGGTTCTTTCAGAGATTGTCTGTGGCTTTACGGGGATTATTTTTTTGTTTCTCCATTAATAATCTAAGCTAATGTGTCGATTTAATTACAAGTCTTATATCTATCATCAATGCCTGTTTGTCATGTATAATACATCAACCAATCGTGATCTGGCAAAGTTCAAATTCCATTCGGAAAAGTGGAGCGGTAATTTTCTGTTCTGTTATTCATAAATCATTTGAAAATTACATGCAACGACAAACTAAAGTTTGTGGAATGATTTCCTGCGGTTTGTCTACAAAATAGATGTTAACTGACAACAAATAAAGCACTGCACAAAACGGCTCGGGTTATGTATATAACCCTTGTTCCCTGAGAAAGGGAACGAGCACTGCGTCGGAACGACGATTTGGGGATGCTCCCTAAGCATCAGCGAATCTGAAGTCTGAATAAACACTAGTCCAATCCGATTGGTCGTGCGTGATGGCGTCATTGTGACGGCATACCCGGAAGTATAAAAGGAGCGGCGCGTAATGGCGGCAGCTATTGCTCTGAAGCATGCGCTCCAGGCGTGCCGAGGTGTGGCGACGCTGACGCAGTGCTCGTTCCTTTCTCAGGGAACAAGGGTTATATACATAACCCGAGCCGTTCCCTTTCGAGGGAACTCACACTGCGTCCGAACGATTTGGGGAACGAGTACCCACTAGGCCACACCGAGGTAGCGCCTGCCCTAGTGTGAAGCCGGAGACCGGGCACAACTAGGACTGGAGCACCCTAGCGCCAGGCGTCGAGGGAGATCTAGGCTATAAAACCTAATGAAGGTGTGTGGGTAGCCCACCGCCGCCTCGCAGATATCCTGCAAGGGGACCCCAGAAAGGAGGGCCACCGAAGAGGCCATGCCTCTGGTGGAATGAGCCCTCACGGCCATAGGTGAAGGCAAACTGCGCACCTGATAAGCCATGGTTATCGCCTGGACAATCCAATTACTGATTGTCTGAGTAGACGCAGGCAATCCTTTCTTGGGTGAGCCAAAACACACCAACAGTTGTTGGGACCTCCTCCACTGTGCTGACTTCTCCAAATACACTCTGAGTGCCCTAACAGGGCAGAGCAGGTGAAGCCTCTCCTCTTCCGCCACGTGAGGCGGAGGATGGAATGCCTGTAGGACCAAAGACCTGACCACCCCTGATGGGACCTTAGGCACGTAGCCTGGCCTAGGGTGTAAGATGGCTTTTACTCCACCCGGGGCAAACTCCAGGCAAGTCGGCGTTACCGCCAAGGCCTGGAGGTCACCCACTCTCCTGAGAGAGGTAATAGCGAGGAGAAAAGCCACCTTAAGGGTCAGGTTCTTTGGCTCAGCCGACTCCAATGGCTCGAAGGGGGCCTCAGCCAGCCCTCCGAGAACCACTGCCAGATCCCAAGTTGGAACTCTGGATTGAGCCACAGGCCTCATCCTCCGAACCCCACGGAGGAACTGTACAACCAACTGGTGCCTACCCAACGGCCCATCACCCGTAGGAGTGTGGAAAGCCGCAATGGCAGCCACGTACACCTTGAGTGTGGACGGGGTTAGACCCGCAGAGAAGCGATCTTGGAGGAACTCCAGCACTGAAGCCACCGGGCAGTTAACTGGGTCCACCTCACGCTCTACACCAAGTGGAAAATACATTCCACTTGAGGCTGTACAGTCTCCTTGTAGACGGAGCCCTGGAACTGAGTAACGTCTCTACCACCTCTGCCGACAGGCCAGCCTCTAGGTACCTGGCCCCTCAGGGCCAGACCCAAAGGTTCCAAATCTCGGGCCGGGGTAAAATATTGTACCCGCCGCCTGAGACAGGAGATCCTCCTCAGAGGAATCTGCCATGGATGACCTGCCAGCAGAGCTATGATATCCGAGAACCATACTGGTCGGCCAACAGGGTGCTACCAGAAGTAGGCTGACCCCTTGTTGACGGACCCTCTCCAGGACTCCCGGGAGCAGAGCAATCGGGGGAAATGCGTACAGACGCAGCCTCGGCCACGTCTGCACCATGGCATCCAACCCCAGAGGGGCTGGATGCGTGAGGGAGAACCACAGTGGACAGTGGACGTCTCGAGACGCAAATAGGTCCACTTCCACTGGGCCGAACCTCTTGCATATGGCCTCCACCACCTCTGGGTGGAGCCGCCACTCCCGGGCCTCAGCCCTGCCTCGACAGGATGTCTGCTCCTGATTTTGGACCCCGGGACATACATTGCCCTGATGGACAACAGTTTCCTTGGGACCACAGGAGGATTAGATGCAGTCTGCACAGAGGGCGACCTGAACCCTCCCTGATGATTGAGTGCGCTACGACAGACGTATTGTCTGTCCGCACCAGGACATGTTGGCCGCGGAGGTCTGGGAAAAAGCTCCTGAGAGCTTTGTAGACCGCCAGCATCTCCAGGCACTGCCAAGAGGAATGACGGCCCTCCCATAGGCCCCTCGCAAAGCGGCCGTCCATGACCGCGCCCCAACCAGTGATGGAGGCGTCTGTTGAAACGGATCTCCGGCAACAGGACGCTCCCAACACTGGCCTGGGACAGAAACCAAGGTTCCTTCCATATGACTAGGGCGAAGGCCACTGCGCGTTACCCTGATCATACAGAATGGATTTCCCCTCAAGGAAAGTCACCTGGTTTACTTCTGTATCAGGACATGGTGGCCGCGGAGGTCCGGTAAAAAGCCCCTCAGAGCTTTGTAGACCGCCAGCATTTCCAGGCAATAAAAGTGCCAGGAGAAATGCCGGGTCTCCCACAGACCTCTCGCAGCGGCCGCCATGACCACGCCCCAGCCAGTGAGGGAGGCATCCGTTGAAACGGTCTTCCGGCAACGTGATGCTCCCAACACTGGCCCCTGGGACAGAAACCAAGGTTTCTTCCATATGACTAGGGAACGAAGGCATCTGCGCGTTACCCTGATCATACAGAACGGTTTTCCCCTCGAGGAAAACCCCCTGATTTCCAGCCACCACTGTAGGGGTCTCGTGCAGCAGGCCAAAAGATATTCTGTTGGACGCAGCCGCAATGAGCCCCAGCAGTCCTTAAAACTGCTTCACAGTGATGCTGTGGCCTAGCTTCACTTTAGAGACCACCGCCCGTATGGACTCAATACGTGCGGGAGACAATTGTGCCCACAACGTAGAGAATCCCATACGACTCCCAGGAACACTGTTCTCTGAGAAGGCGTCAACACGCTACTGCGTAGAGTCTCACCCAAGCACTGAGAGCAGCCAGGACGACATCTCAATGCCGAACTGCTGCTACCACAGAGGAAGGGCTAGGCCGTATGGGCGAACCCGATATTGGCACGCTTTGCCCCAAAAGCGAACCTCAGGAACTCCCTGTGACACAGAAGGATGGATACAGGAAGTCTGCATCCTCTTTAGACCTGCCGTGACAGACCAGTCCTCAGACTGGATCTGAATCACAACGGAGGAACTGTAAGCATCTTGAATCTGAATCTCCTCAGAGAACGATTCAAGTACCTCAGATCTAAAGTTTGACGCAACTCGCCATCCTTCTTAGGAACTATGAAGTGCCGGCTGTAAACCCGGACTTCTGTCTGGCGGAGGAGCACATTCTGTGGCCTCCTTACCAACGGGAGTGAACTTCCTGTTCCATTACCGAACCTGCAGATATATCCGGAGGCATAACCCTGCGCCAAGATAATCTGCTAAGGGAACCAGCCTCGAGGCCGGCCTCGGTGTCAACCGAGCCTCCTCCCGACCCCCTGAAGCGGCTAACCGGCAGGGCGAAATCGAGAAGATTTTGGTGTGCGTGACGCGTCGCTGGACTGCCGCAAGTCTTGCTAGAGGCGGCTGGTGCAGCACGCGTGCGCGGGGAAACGATGTGGTCCGAAGCATACTAGATGGCGGGAGCACAGCATCGATTCCCGAAAACTCCACAGGGGAGGCGACCTCGATCGCTCCGACCCGGGAGAGGGGGCGTCGGGTGTTACAGACGAGCCTCGTCCCCAACCCCCTGAAGCGGCTGACCGGCAGGGAGTAGTTGGGAACGAGCCTCTGTGTGCGGACGCGCGAGCTGCCCAGCCGCAGGTCTTTTCAGAGGCGGCTGGAGCAGCGTGCGTTTGCGGGAAATCGATGTGGCCCGAAGCGTCATAGACGGCGGGATTACCACATCGATTTCCCCAGAGCGCCGCGGAGGAAGCAACCTCAGTTGCCCCTTCGCGGGAGCCTCATCTAAGGGAGCAGCTCTACAGGGCCGCACGCTAGGGCGGACACTGGGAATAGCAATTACCTGAAACTGATGTGTCCCGCGGGCCACAAGGCGGCGAGAACGACATCAACTTCAGGAGGGCTCCACCTAGATGAATATCCAGACAAGTCACCTGGTCTGAATGATAGGCTGAATAAAAAATACATCTAACTCCTCAAAGTCAGATAATATTTTAATTTAATTCCTTGGAATTAAATACAGCCACAATAAGGTGAAACAGGGTCTGAATGATAGGCTGAATATCTAACTCCTCAAAGTTAGATCATATATTATTTAATTCCTCAGAATTAAATGTAGCCATAATCCTCAGACGACACTGTTTTATTGTATTTATACGGACTCATAAACCACACGTTGCCTCAGCAACGTGGTTCAACCCGTCATAATACAATTGGCTTTCATCGCCGAGAAAAAGCCAAACAGTATCACGGTGAAACATGGTCTGAATGACAGGCTGAATATCTAACTCCTTAAAGTCTAATAATATTTCATTTAAATCCTCAGACTTAAATGCAGCCCTAATCATCAGGCAATACTGTTTTATCGTCAACCAGTATTCCATGCACACCGATCGCGTGTGTTCACCTTAATAGCAGACCCATATCTGCACGCTGCCTCGCAATCGTGAGATTGAGTCTTGCATATAAGAAGTGGCGAGCTCTCGTTATAACTTCGACTGCCCCGATGCTGAGCACGTCTAATTCCCCAGAATCAGACCGTTCAGGCATCGGGTCCTCCGCCCCGGGGGAAGAAGCCGCATCGCGGGCTTCCACACGGGGAAGGAGAACATCTGAACTGACAGACAAAGACTGGGAAGATGCCTCAGCAGTCCCAAGTCTCGCTGACAAGTCCATCCGTGAGCCCAGTGACCGGTCTCGCCGCACCGCCGGCGACGCGGGACCGATCCACGGGGCTCACGAGGCTGGCCGGCCTCTATCGAACACGGCCAGCCGAGAGCGGAGCAGCCTGAGTGTCAGCTCACAACGCCACAAGCGGCTCCTCGAGCCGCCCGAGCATGCTGAACACCCAGGCATTGCACACAGCAGGTGTGCATCCAAGCCCGAAATGTAGCGGGACACGGATGCACACACTGCTTAAACTCTCTTGCTCTCGCCTACTTCTTTCACACACTTGCACAACTGGACAAACAACAGTAAATAGACAGACAATTTTGACAGAGAGCGCTATGCTGAAGAGCAATAACTGCCGCCATTACGCCGGCTCCCTTTATACTTCCGGGTATGCCGTCACAATGACGTCATCACGCACGACCAATCGGATTGGACTAGTGTTTATTCAGACTTCAGATTCGCTGATGCTTAGGGAGCATCCCCAAATCGTCGTTCCGACGCAGTGTGAGTTCCCTCGAAAGGGAACCATGCAGCACCAAAAGTAGCATTAATGATAAGTACTTTTAAATTCACTTGTATTTATGTATATTGATACACCGTTTACTATTTGATGAAACTATCAAAGTGAATGAAGCCCAAGTTTTTTACATATTTCCCCTTTTGTAAATTTGAGCCCCTGCCCCTGAAGAACTCTCTGCACATCCCTGTGCATTTAGCAGACACTTTTATCCAAAGCAACTTACAACTGAGGAATACAGGAAACAATACGTCATGAAGAGAAGCGAAGAAACGCAAAGTACTAAATACCGAAATACTAAGTTTTGGACATTACTCAGTGTAGCACAAGCTAGAGTAGGGAGGGTATAGAGGGAAAGAACTTGATGCGAGCAGCGAGTGGTAGCAAGTGCAGAGAGATGAAGAGAGGTGTGACGTGAGGTGAGATGTGCCGCTGTGTTCTAGATCATATGAAGTGTTTGGATTGCACATAATGGTAGTCCAGCCAGAAGCACATTGTAGTCAAGCCTAGAAATGACCTGGAAGCTGTGTTCCATGCTCTGTTAGGTATGGTCTGATCTTCCTGATGTTGTGCAGCGCAAACCTGCATGATCGAGCTGTCTTTGAAATATGGTCTTTGAAGGACAGCTGGTCATCAAAGGTTATTCCAAGATTTCTGACCGACTTTGAAGGGGAAATCAAGGATGTACCTAGCTGGATAGTGAAGTTGTGCTGTAGAGTTGGATTGGCAGGGAAGACAAGAAGCTCAGTCTTTGCCAGGTTGAGCTGCAGGTGATGTTCTTTCATCCACGCCGAGATGTCCACCAGACAGCTCGTAATTCG
The DNA here is from genome assembly GCA_023029165.1 of Gobiocypris rarus. NCBI lineage: Eukaryota > Metazoa > Chordata > Actinopteri > Cypriniformes > Gobionidae > Gobiocypris > Gobiocypris rarus. Next base: position 9,310,298 of record CM040926.1, read on the forward strand.
TAACACTACTGTGGGATCATCTGGCTGAAATGAAAGGTAGAGCTGTGTGTCATCAGCATAGCAGTGGTATGAGAAGCCATTTACCTGTATGATGGGTCCCAGTGATGTTGTAGTGTAAATTGAAAAGAAGAGAGGTCCAAGAGGTCCTGAGCCCTGAGGAACCCCCGTGGTTAATTGATGTGCTTTGGATACCTCCCCTCTCCAGACAACCTTGAAAGACCTACCTGTGAGATAGGATTCAAACGAGCGGATTGGAATCCCTGTGATGCCCAGTGATGAGAGGGTGGGAAGAAGAATCTGATGATTCACAGTGTCAAAGCCTGCTGACTCTGACAATGTGAATCATCAGATTCTTCTTTCCACACATCCATAGATCGAGGATGGATCTGTAGATCGAGGAGGACGAGGACTGATGATTGATTGAATGTGGTAGGGAAAATTCCCATGCAGAGAGATGTGTTGATGATGTGTGTGAGTGCTGGTAGGAGTGTAGGAGAGATTGCTTATATGAGATGTAAGGAGATGGGATCTAGAGGACAGGTGGTAGAATTGTTGGAGAGGAGAAGTTTAGATACTTCTGTCTCAGTGAGTGTAGAGAATGAGGAAAGACAATGTTGTTGCCTGTGTGTGGGGATGAGAACTGATTGCTGATGGTTGGTTTTGTCTGTGAAGAAATTGGCAAATTTGTCTGCTGATATAGAAGTGGGGGGAGGTGGCGGAGGAGGATAGAGAAGAGTTGTATGTTCTGAAAATTGTGCGTGTATTTGAGGTGCTGTTGATTTTGTTGTGGAAATATGAAGATTTAGCCTCAAGAACTTACCCGAGAAGGATGAGAGCAGAGATTGATACTTACCTAGGTCAGATGGGTGGTTTGATTTACGCAATTTCCTCTTTGGTCAGGTGTTCACAAAGAACATCAGATAACCAAGGGTTAGAGGGGGTAGCATGTGCTGGAGATAGAGGACAGATACTATCTGGACAAGAAGTTAAAGTGGAACATAGTGTGTCAGTTGCAGTGTTTACATCCATGGATGAGAACTGCGTGTGGAGGGAATACATCCTGTATTCCCTCCACACAACAGAGGAGAGATAAGAAGGAGAAAGTGAGCGCAGGTTTCATCTGAAAGTAACTGGTAGAGGGACTGGTAGTGCTTGAGTAGTAAATTGTAGATTACATTTGATGAAGTAATGATCTGGGTTGTGTCGATATTTCACCAAAATGTTATCTGTAGAGCAGTTGCATGTGTAAATGAGATCAAGTTGGTTTCCAGATTTGTGGATATGTGTAGTGATGAGCGTTTGAGATCAAATGAGGCTAGGAGGGAGTGTAAATCTGTAGCATAAGGTATGTCCAGGTGAATGTTAAAGTCGCAGAGGACTACAAGTGGGCTTTCATCCTCTGGGAATGAGGACAGAAGCACATCCAGTTCCTCAACAAAGTTGCCCAATTGACCTGTGAATGCTGGGAAACCTGTACGCGTCATTACATCACTTATTCAAAGGATGCTTGGCGCAAACAGAGAACAAAGAATGTGTGAAAAGACCCCAAAAGTACTCGTAAAGAGCTATCAAAAGTGTAACCATGGGTTATTTTATACAAGGTTATGTAAATGTATTATTTTAATTAATTTTATTTTGGAGAAAAGGGGTAAATGCAGAATTGTGTGCTTGTTTTATTATAAGACTAAAGTATACATGTTCAGACATATCCAGGCCTGTAAAATGTTCAGTTTAACATTATTGGCTGAAAAACAGCAGCTTGATCCCGCTTCTCGTCCGTTAGGGCAACTGTGATTAGTCAGTGCTCATGTCAATCAAGGAGGGTAGGAGAGAGATGGGAGTTGGAAGAAAAGGTGGAGTGTATGTTGTTGGCATGATAACAGAGTGCGCGCTGATTTTTTTGTGTAAAAACTAGTCTGAATTGTATGATTTGAGTGTTAAGCAGCATAGTATTCCATTGTGAAGTCAGCACGACAACACAATGAAGTCAAATCGACTTAATTCGGAGAAACTGCCGCGGACCGTCATTGTAGTGACGTACGTAAAGTTACTATTCAGGGTCCCGAGGAGAAACTTTAATCAAGTTCATCACGTTAGATGGGCGAGTGTATGGCCACTAAGGTAATCTAAACGATTGTCAAGAACTTTATTGCATTGATTGACAGCAACTGAGGAGGAATCCAGATAGCGTTCCTAATCGTCGAGTGGTTAGGGGTTCCTCTGGTGTCGCGGGAGCATCACACAGTTTCCTGACCGAGGACAGCTTCGCAAGGAATCGCAAAATTTTGCCAAGCTCACTCAGGTAGATTTTGTTTATTTTAGTTGTGCTCTCATAGGGTGAAGCGTCCAGTTTGCATTTTACTCGGCCTCAACGCACACAAGCGATGTTTCAGGCCTGCAACTGGGGGTGTTTGTGTGTGTGTGTGTGCGCATGTGCGTATTTGCTGGGCCCACAATACGTTTTTTTTTTTTCTGTTGAACGATTTGATGGTTTAATTCTGATTGCTGTGATTCATTGTGCATTACAGGGTTACAATTTGTTTTACTGATTGAAACTAAAGTTTGTTTACATTCTTTATTTTTGTACAGAGTATTTGAATACATAATACCGATATTTTGGGTTAGACTATGTTAATACCAATTTGTGCAGTAGTGCATACATTGTATTATTGTATTTTGTATGTATAGGTCTGTGTGTTTGTTATGGCAGTGACATGGGGGTGTTGATCGTTAGTGAAGGACCTGACTGAAACCCCATGGTATGCTACTGTGTAGTTGAATAGCTGAGCTTCAGAAAATCAGCAATGAGGTGGCTTTGACAGTTACAGATTTGAAAAACAAAAATAACCCTAAACTCTAACAGAGAGAACCATTTCAACATATAAAGGGTTCTTCAAGACCATACGGTTCTAAATAGAACTGATACCATGTGAACCATCTTTTGTGTATCTCGTCTTCTGCTTTTCTTTCTCCTTACAGAAAAAGACAAGGAACCTTGAAACAGTGAAGGAACTCTTCACTGGTCAAGCTCATTCCCTGCTTATCTGGCTGAAGTTTGTCATCTTCATTCCTATTTATCCTACACTCTCATGGTGGAAGCTGAAGCACCAACACTCCAGTCGCAGTTGGTATACTATTCCACCCCCCTCAACGACGCTGCAGATTATACCACACTAAAGAGAGAGATCTGCACAAGTGGAACTTCAAACCCAGGGTCAAGTGGCCCAACTCAACTAACTGGTCAAACTTTGGCTATTACCTCACTAAACCACTGCTGAAGTAATAATGGAGAATGTCACCTGGACCGCCTGTTGCCTGCTCTGCCACGCCCTTACTATCTCGTCAACCCCTGAACAACCTACAAAAGGCCGTAGGAGGAGCTATTAAAGTCTGAACTCACCATGGATTCATGCAAGAAAGCGGTCCCAATTGGCCAGGATTCCCCGGGGATCAACATATGTGGATGGCACCTCCAAGCCGGGTTTTCTATAAAAAACGAAGGTACTGATGGAAGCAAATCCGGGTTGTTGAGGGAAAAGACCGCCTCCCACCCCTCTTCGCTCTTTATGATAAAGAACGGTGTGTTGTATTGTCCGGCAACCGTCGTTCCGACAACAGTTGTCCCTGGAAACACAGATTCAGCAGATTCATCACCAACCTATACACTGAATGGTGATCTTCCACTCGTCAGTGGGGCCATGTAAACATTGATGGAGAAAGAGAAAGGCTAAGTTCACTCTTTCAGACATCCATCAGTGTGTCTTCTGTTTTTTTTTTTTATTAATGAGAAGGAACCTGGAAGCATAGAAAGAATTCTCAGCTGATCAAGCTCATTCCCCGCCGTCTGGCTGATGTTTGTTGTCTTTACTCCACCATGCACACAAGGGTCAAAACCACAGGGAAGATCATCCAAACAATAACAGAGTCCAAGATGCAGGCAAACAGAGAAATCCAAGGAATCCTGCAGACAGTCAGAACCATAACACTGGAGACAATAGAGAGTAATCATAAAAACAGTCTGGCACCTACAAGGCTTTACACAGTCTTGAAAGAGTGGAAACACAGAGCTTTTAAAGGCACAAAAGAAGTTAATTACACACAGATGGATTTAATCAGACCACAATGAGTCCAGGCAATGGGTTATGGGAAATGTAGTTCATGATGAGGTAGCACAAAAGTCAGAAGGCATGCCCTCTGGTAGAGATTATGGGCACTCCAGCTGGTGGATGTGACACCTGTGCTGTGTTCCAGTTTGTTTTTATTATGCCCTTCACTCGCTAACTTTCCTCCATCTCATTCACTCAGATGTGCGCCATTACTTACGTTGAATGAGTGCCCACTACTGGCGGAACCTTTGCAATGGGCTGAACCCTTGATCACTTGGAATCCACTATGGAGTTGATTTATTATTATTTTTTCCCTTATGAAATCCCTTATGTAGCATTCTATATGCATATATGTGCGTTTGGGTTGTCATAAATGTTTTTAAAAAAATAATTAAAAAAAAGTTGTTTGTGGTCGGGTAAAGTAAACGCGATATGCGGTGACATCACAATTGTGTTGCATTGTGGTATATGAAGCTGCCTGAAGTGTACATATGAAGTAGACAAAGTCAAAATCGAGGGAGCGAGGGTCTGTCCATATAAACTTCACAAAGTAGAATGCACTTCAAAATGGCGGCGGGGATTCCCTCGAGGGAAAGTGCTTAGGGAAGTTTGCAAGTGCATGTCTAAAAGTGGAGTGGAACAAAGCCCTGCACTCTCACAGTGGAAGGACAAGAGCACCGACACGCCATTCATTCTTACTACTGCAGAAGAAATAAACACACCATCTGTGTTGAATGACTTGTGTGTCTGATCTCCTCTTTCCCCCGATCCCAATGCATCTCGGGTTGGTTAATGGCTTATAACTCTTATAGACGCTTTATAAAATAATAATTCACTAGTCACTAGTAAAACACTGATAATATAATCACATATTTGTTATTAACATGGTTTCATTTATCAATGTATTCATTATTCATTCATTCTTTCTTTTTTTTTTCTTTTTTTGCTTAATTCACTTTGATTAAATATAGTTTCACCTTTTAATTTCATTTTATTTTGCTCTAAGTCCATGTGTATTTGTTTTAATGGTGACCTTAAACTGAGATCCAATACTGCAGACAGCGAAAGCCATGGAATTGTCTTGGGCTGTATCTTGTTAAAGTGTAAAAGCTTTCTGTGTCTGTCCCTGTGGACGGAGAATCTCATTGCTCTGGCCCAGGCTTTTATTCTTCACGTCAGGATGGGGATGGGCAGGGTGAGCTAGGTCAACAATGAGAAGGTTTAGTGGAGATATGAAGGCAGGATCCCATGGTACGGTTAGCTGCCATAACAGAAACTGTAGCTCTGTCAGTGTCCTTCACCTCTAAACACTTACCAAGCCAAGAGAGTCTTTGCAAATGTGTAAAGAAAGCTCAGACTTCCTTTAAGGACTTTAAAGAACTGAAGTGAACAGCAAACCTGTTTACATATTACCTGCCCGTCTTCACGTTTCAAGGGATTTGAACAAAGCAAACAGAATGCATAGTCTTTGTTACCAGTTTAGGTAATAAGAAAGAAGTGTTTGGAAAGACTATGTGAAGAACAAACAAGCCAAGGTGTTTGCAGGCTCTTGCTAATGTTATGTTTCCCCAGAGGACATTGCTCACACCAGCACTGGGACACAACTGGCTCACCCTGCCATAAATCTCTGCCTTTAAACACCATCACTTCTGCAACCTTGTGCAGAGTTCATGACATGGTGTGGTCAGTTTCTGTCACAACTTTCTGTGAGGATGTTTCCATACTCTCTGTATGCCATATACTCTTTAAATTCCAGTCATGGAGGTTATACACTGGCTCTTCCCACTCATATTCCATTTATTTAATGCAGTTTGGAGGCAGAATGAACTACTTTGATCAGATGATGGATTTCACCACTAATGCAATTTTCATTTAAAGACACATGCTAGTAGTGTTTCATAATAAATCACTATTGCTCAAATGCAAACTTAAAGGTTGCAATGTAAAGCCCTGAACAGGTGAAAAATATATCTAATATATCTAAAGAGAATATATGTCTAAAGGGCCATCCCAGCAAACATTGGTCCGATGGCAACATTGTGTCCCTGGCCAAAAATTGTCGCAGTAGAACAGCATAAATCGGTAAAAATATGTAACACAGACCATTTCCTAAAAATGCATTCCATTCATTTTGGAACTATTTTTCAACCATGACGGGACATGACGAAGGGACGTCTTTTCAACGGTCATTAAATATCCAAATGTTTGCTAGGATACAGGTGCTGGTCATATAATTATATCATCAAAAAGTTTATTATTTCACTAATTCCATTGAAAAAGTCAAACTTGTATATTATATTCATTCATTACACACAGACTGATATATTTCAAATGTTTATTTATTTTAATGATTATAATTGATAACCAAGAAAAATCCCAAATTCAGTATCTCAGAAAATTAGAATATTACTTAAAACCAATACAAAGAAAGGATTTTTAGAAATCTTGGCCAACTGAAAAGTATGAACATGAAAAGTATGAGCATGTACAGCACTCAATACTTAGTTGGAGTTCCTTTTGCCTGAATTACTGCAGCAATGCAGCGTGGCATGGAGTCGATCAGTCTGTGGCACAGCTCAGGTGTTATGAGAGCCCAGGTTGCTCTGATTGAGTCTGGCATATCACATCTTCTTCTTCACAATACCCCATAGATTTTCTATGGGGTTAAGGTCAGGCGAGTTTGCTGGCCAATTAAGAACAGGGATACCATGGTCTTTAGGAATTAGAACCTTTAACTCACAAAAGAAAATACAATTTCAATAAAAAGATTTAACTGAAAATAAAATTTAACAGTAATTCACTGTAGATGAACGGTTCTCAGTCCGTGGAATGTAAAGGAAAAGAGAAAGTGGTCATTTGAATCCAAGTGATGAATCAAATGAATGCAAAGTCTCTTGGTGTACTTGTGCAAATGTCTTGTGGTGTAACGTTCAATAGTGTAACAATCAGTTCAGTGCAATGTTGAGGCAATCAATGAGAAATACCAATAAAGTGGAAAATCTTATTCCAGACTCTTAAAAAAAAAAAACAGAAATAATCCAAAATGTCAGACTCTACAGGCCTCACAATCGGCTATCATCCACTCGAAAAATCATCAATCATCACGCTTTTTGTCTGCTCCGATTACACCCGCGATCTGCGAAGCGCGTGCTCTCTCTACGATTATTTCGTTTCATCTCAGTGACGTCATGCACAACGCACGTCCTTAAAGGAGCTTCACACTTCAAATATCAAAATGATTTTGATCATTTTAAATGTTAAATAGCACAGCAGAACAACTTTGGTGACACATTCTTTCAGCATTTATAACACAATTTATATATATTTATCTTTTTTCCTGAACAGCTCAATTCTGACCTGTGTTACACCCTCCCCGCTTAAATCAGTCCCTTTGCATGGCTGTAACCTATGGTTTTAGGGTTTGGAGTGTCTCATTGATCTGGGTTGTTCTGCAAGTGACTCGACAAAAGCAGTGTTCAGCCCCTGAAGCAAGGATTGAATGATGGATATCATTTGGTTTCCAAACTCTGGGTAAGTGAGTCTTTTTGACTTCTGCTTCACTCTTTAGGACTTCCTTAGATTACTTTCATCCTCACTTTCCTCCTGTTCTGTTTCCTCCTCCGGTTCAGATGACTCCAATCTGCTTCTCGGTAATGGAACATCAGGCACAGTTTCTTCAATATGCACAGCATGTGTTTCATTGTCCTTTTCCCCTATGTTTCCACCAGGTACATCCAGTGTCTGCTGTTTTACTTGAGGTGAGTGGTTTCTTTCTTTCAGGTTTTCCCTTACAGGTTCTGCATCACAGGATGAAGATTCAACTTCCGGGAAGTACTGGGTATCAGTTGAGCTTTCAGTCATCCTCATCAGAACATTGATGACTCTCTGGACATTCATCAGTTTCCTCATTTCTGCTTTGTCTGGTTACCTGTTTTCTCTGAGGTTTTGTCACATTTTCATCTTCTGTGAGCGGAGACAAGAATCCACAAGGTAACAACAAATCTCTGTGTAATGTTATTAAGGGTCCTTCTTGTCTCTCGGGTTTCACTGTATAGACAGGTAATAGACCAGCACGACTCACAACAATATGTACCACGGGATCCCATCTGTCAGCCAGTTTGTGTTTTCCGCGTACTCTCACATTTCTGACCAGGACACGGTCACCTTCCTCGAGAGTTGACTCAGTTGCTTTACGGTCAAAACTGACTTTGTTTCTCTCTGCAGATATGGCTGCATTCTTCTGAGCTAATTTCTAGCTCTCTTGAAGATGAGTTTTTAATGACTGTACATACTGTGAATGAAACTTGGGACTGTCACGGTTCACTGTAGTGTTGAAAATCAAGTCTACCAGCAATCTTGGTTGTCTTCCGAACATAAGTTCATATGGTGTGAATCTTGTTGTCTTGTGTTTCGTACAATTATAAGCATGTACCAGTGGTTTCACAAAGTCTTTCCAACGTGTCTTCTCCTGAGCTTTAAAAGTACCAAGCATTCCTAGCAGCGTGCAGTTGAAACGCTCAACCGGTTTCCCTCTAGGATGTTACGGTGTGGTTCTGACTTTTTCTGATACCAGCAATTGAGCTTTGTTTACTTTTACCTTGGCTGAATTAGAACCTTTAACACACAAAAAAAAATACAATTTCAATAAACAGATTGCTTCGAGAAAAAAAATAAAATAAATAACAGTTTAACTGAAACCAAAATTTGACAGTAATTCACTGTAGATGAACAGTTTTCAGTCCATGGAATGTGAAGGAAAAGAGAAAGTAGTCATTTGAATCCAAGTGATGGATCAAATAATGCAAAGTCTCTTGGTGTACTTGTTGTGCAAATGTCTTGTGGTGTAATGTTCTGTGGCAGGATGAGTCACGTCATCTTATTGGTTGGTTGGAGTGTAGTTGGTGGACCAATTGGGTGAGTCACATCATCTTATTGGATGGTTGGAGTGTAATGGGTTGACCAATTGGGTGATAGTAACTGACCTATTTAGGGAACCTTATTTTGACGGGTATGTGTGTGTGGTTTGGGGTGCTTCTCTCTCCCTCTCCTTGGCATTTCCGCTTCCGTCCCATTTCCCATTCTGGTATGTAGAGTTCTTGTGTGTAGTGATGCATATATCTCGAGGCTAATATGCGCTATTTATAGTTTAATTTAGAGCGGAGCTGGTGGCGTTTGGTATTGCGGCAAGTTGTGGCGGAGTTCACTTGCAGGTATGTTTTAATGCTTAACTTGTAAACATCACAGTTTTGGTATTTATTGCGTGTTGCTCTCAGTAACAGCAGCGAGGGCAGGTGTGTGTGTGTGAATGCTGGTCGCCAGATTGAGCTGCGGCTCCGGTAGTGAGTAACCATACAGCTGTGCGTTCAGTGTTTGACATCATCCGTAAGTATGCCGCTCTTGTCTTTCATAGTTTTCGAAAAATGTTTTTTTATTCTTATATTCCTTGGTTAAAGGGAAAGTGGAACAATTAAGTCCGGTTCCTAGCTAGTGATATTAGGTGAGGCAGCTGCTGTATTGCTGATGGATCTATTCTGGCTTTGATCGTGTCATTGATGGTCATTTGAACTGTGTACTGCTCTGCTGTTTGCGAGTCGTCGGGGCTGTTAAAGTGGGCTTCAGATTTGTGTCCTCAAGGCTGTTTATAATTTAAGCTTTTGGATATAATTATCTTTGTTTCCAGATTTGTTTCTTTGGGTTTTTTTTCTGGTTATTTGTCTTGGTTTTGATTATTTTGTTTTTGTATCTATTTGTTGTAAAAGTTTGTTTTATTATTTTCTTTGATTCATTGCTTTAGCGCCATTTAGGTACTGGTTAATTGTCTGTTTTGTAGGCCTATGGTGTCCTCTGGAGGCCTGAGTGTCAGAGTTGCGACAGTATCGTATCATTTTGGTGTTTGGTTTATTTTTATTAATTATTATTGTCTTTAATGTTGTTTTCCTTTTTTTTTCTCAGGGCCAGTGAGGTCGAGTGTGGAACTGGGGAGGCTAGCTGCTTCATTTTGCAGTGTTTCACAGTGTGCTGTGCTGATACAACTTCCCTTTGGTGGGTGTGTGTGGTGTTCTTTGTGTGAATTGAGGTGGGTTTTGGATGACCTCTGATTTGCAGCTGGCCTGCCTGGTTCCTATTTAATCCTGGCCCTGGGTATTTATAATTCTGCCATTGTGGGGGTTTTAATCAGATCTTGTGTTTTTGTTTTTTTTATAATAAAGTTCCTTTTTGTATTGCTACTCGCGTCTCCCTTAATTCCTTGCCTTTAGTTGGTGAAACGTATCTGTGTGTCTTATATTGGGAGTTATTTTCCCTGGCCTCCCACCAGGGTGGCGTAGTCGGATAAAATTTAAATGGTGATTAACATCCCTTTCCATTTTATATATTTTTGCCACAGTTCAATAGTGTAACAATCAGTTCAGTGCAATGTTGAGGCAATCGATGAGAAATACCAATAAAGCTGAAAGGATTCCACTTGTAACAGCAGAGAAGATACAGATCAATTGATGAATCGCAGAAGTTCTTCTGATCTCCTTCAGGGTTCTAAGGTGGGTGGCCCGCCATCTCAGGATCACATCTTATTCCAGACACAAAAACCCTGACCAAATCCAGGGGGTTTCAAAACCAAAACAATCCAAAATGTCAGACTCTGCAGGCCTCACAATCCGCTATCATCCACTTGAAAAATCGCGCGTGCTCTCTCTATGATTATTTTGTCTCATCTCAGTGACGTCATGCACAACGCACGTCCTTAAAGGAACTTCACACTACAATTTTCAAAATGATTTTGATCATTTTAAATGTTACATAGCACAGCAACTTCGACATATTCATTCAGCATTTTGAATAAAAATAAAATTATTACAATTTATATATTTTTTCCTGAACGGCTCAATTCTGACCTGTTACACCAGCCTCTTTTGCAATGACCTTTTGTGTCTTGCCCTCCTTGTGCAAGGTGTCAGTGGTCGTCCTTTGGACAACTGTCAATTCAGCAGTCTTCCCCATGATTGTGTAGCCTACATAACTAGACTGTTTTATTTAATGATTTTTATCGGAATACAGGTTTGGAAAAATAAGTTTTATGGTATTTGTTTTCTGAGGTATTCTTTTTTATCCCAAATCACAAAAGGCTGTTATTATTAAACAGTTTTGTGGAGCAACATTGTATTGTGTTTTTCACAGTATATCAGCCAATCCCTGCAGCAACAGTCTGAAACATACTAACGTCTGCAAGTTGAAAGAATAATTATATTTCACGCATACAGATTTTATTATTGTGTAGCTTTAATTATCCAGTCCTATACAGTTCATTTCACAAGGCTTCTTCCTCCTGACCGCACCAAGGACAGAATTAATAAAGGATTCAGTGTTTCTGCCGTCATCCTGTCCTGACTCCCTTATATTTCTATGCTGAAGGCTAATCATGTCTCATTCTGTTTAACTTATTTTCAGTGCATACGTAAATATATAATCATCTAACATTTACAATACCTTGAGAGGGCTTTACAGAGTGCCTATCTTAAAAATTGGACTTTTATTTAGCTCTCTAGTCAAATGATGTGTTTTATCTCACACCCCAGTTCATAAGTAAATCAGTTTAGTGACCAGTTTAAAGGTACTTTCATGATGAGAACGATACATTTAATTGCTATTATATTAGCATCCACACTTGGGCTGGGTGGTATGATGATAAACATATCGTTACCATCAATGTCTATCATTAGAGATTTTGCTATATTGTGTATATCACAGTATGCAAATATATAGCACTATTGAAATTTCAGAGTGATAAAATCCATGAATGAAAATATAAAGAGCTGTCTTACAGTCTTACAGTCTTACAGTCTTACCTCCTGCACTGTGTCATGAATCAAACAAAAGAGAAAATAACTCTGCTCTTGATTGAATAACTTTTTTACATTTGATTATGTACTAACTGTTAAATAAACCTATTGTACCTGAAAAAAACAAAACAAAACAAAAAAAACACAAAAAAATAATCCTAATAAGGGCAAGATGTGAAAGAGAAAATTAGAAAATGTATTTATTACTATTTTACATAATTTTAGGAGTCAAATAATACAATTTTAAGGTTGTTGTTTTTTTTAAAAACATGACTTTGATTTTTGATTTTAATGTTTGTATCCCCCATGCCTTGTCTCGCCAGACCAAGCTCAATTTAAAATTGAGTCTGGGGAGTCTGCTCTGTATTTTCTACTGCACAAGAGGCATGATAAATTAGCATTATACAATAGACTCTATATGTAATTGGATAGTCCTTCAACCAATCAGACCACAAGAGGCGTGCACTGTAAAAAAAATCCTAATTTTACGGAAAATAACTCTAAATTTTTTACAGTATTTTCTTTTAATTTTAAATTATGTTTAAAACTATGTAAAATTACAAAGAATATCTGTAAATAAACAAATTTAATGTTATTTTAAGGATTATATCATTAATGACAAAATACAGTTATTCTTATTTTTTATAGAAGAAAATCACTGTATTATTTTTACAGTATTTTTCTGTTTTCATAAATAACATACAAATTCATGTAAATTTACAAACAATATCTGTAAATGAATAACTTGAACATTATTTTAAGAAATATATCATTAATGACAAATTACAGTAATTCACATTATTTTATACAGGAAAATCACTGTATTTATACAGTATTTTTCTGTTTTCTTAAATGACATACAAATGTACACTGTAAAAAAATGCTGTAAAATAACGGCCAAATTTTGACAGTAACATGCTGTTTTCCAATAAAACAGTAATATACCGTAGAAAAAAATGCAATCTGGGTAATATTTTCATTTTCGAGAAAAAGGCCAACGGGAATTTACTGTGAATTAACAGCACTCGAAGTCGACACTCAGAGGCTGTGCTCCGAATCACACCCTATACCCTCATTCACTATTCCCTAAACTAGTGTACTGATATAGACCACTAGACAGAGTGAATTCACACACTGATGAACACCAGCTGTTATCACTGAAGGAAAGAGAAACATGAACAGAAAAAAAGTTGATTTCATCAAATGAGGATAAAAGAAGACATTAAATCTCTGAAGATCTCAGCAGAGGAGGATTAAACAACTCCACAAACAGCATTACCAGCTTCACACATTACTAACCAGACTGACTTTATTTCTGTCAGACGTCTACAGAAGCTCTTATTGAGAATTAACAGAGGTTGTGTTATGGTTTCTTTTGACGTTACCATTATGGTGATCAGTGTTTGCTTTAGTTGGGCTCTTGACCCTTGATATTAACATTAGTGTTTCTCTGGATGCTTTAATGATGTGTTTTAAATACATTTGTTATAGCAAACAAAGCCGAGAGGAAATGTAAAAAGATGATGTTGTCTATTGATAAGCATGAAAACATTTTGTGGCCAAAACATTTTGAACATCAGTACCGTTCAGATTCACATAGACATCAAGAATCGGCGTATGAATCTCAACAATGGTGACGATCAAAAGCTTCATGCCGCAATGCATGCTGGGTACAAGCGTTGTTCAAAAATTGTCCATGACTCCCAGCATGCATTGCGGTATGAATAAACGATGCTGCTGAATAGCCTGGTTATTTCCTTTAATTCTTACTATTTACCTTTATTTTTGGTGTTGTTTTTGTGTTGACTTTTAGTAGTGTTTTGTGAAGTTGATGAGTTGATCTGTTCATCTGTTGTGTTTATTGTCACCATTGTTGAGATTCATATGCTGATTCTTCATCTCTATGTGAGTCTAAAGCACACATAGATTAAACCATTTTTGAAAATCATGAGTTTAAAAAATCCTTCATAACTGATTCCTAATCCCTGCTTGATATTTTGCAGAAGTGTCACGATTGATATCGTGCGATAAAGTGAAACTGTATTTTTAAAACAACGGGTTTGTTTATGGGAATAGACTAACACACTAAGCATACCAATATGATTATGTCATAAGTAAAACATAACCAGTGACACCTGTTCATACTTTTTCCATGGCTATTTCTTGCTTCAACAAATGTGTCTAAGAAACACACTTACAGCAACCACAGAAAAACCATTGTTGCAAAGTTAAGGGTCAAGAGCCCAACTGAAGCAAACACTAATCACCATAATGGTGACCAAACAATATCAATTAAACATCAACACCAAAATATCTGTTAATTCTCAATAAGAGCTTCTGTAGACGTCTGACAGAAATAAAGTCAGTGTGGTTAGTAATGTGTGAAGCTGGTAATGCTGTTTGTGGAGTTGTTTAATCCTCCTCTGCTGAGATCTTCAGAGATTTAATGTCTTCTTTTATCTTCAGTTGATTTCATCTAAGGCTGTGGCTGAATTCAGTTGTAGTTCTTGAGTTTCTCTTTCCTTAGTGATTCTGAAGGTGTTCATCACTAATTCTCAATTATCACTTAATTGATCTCTTAATTATCTCTTAACTTCAACACCGCTTCAATTCCTCTAACACTCTGTAGTGTGGACACATATAAGTATTCTTTTAAAACTGATTTTGCTGTGGGGTTTAAAGGGTTAAAGGGATAAGATGAAAAAAAAACCCAGAGTGAAACTGTAAATTAACGGTAAGCAAGTTTAAATTAATTTACGGAAAAGTACTGTAAAAAAACAGCAATCAACTGGCAACCAGAGCTGCCAGTAGATTATCGTTAAATCAAGGAAAGAACAGCAATATACTGTGAAACATAACAGTCAGATTTACCAGATGATTCAAGATATTTTCACTGAAATATTAGTGAAAGTTAATAGAAAAAAGTTGTGCAAAGTCAGTAACTGATAAGGAGAGTAAATATTCAAATGATCTGTGTTGATGTGTTGTTGCAGAAGATGATATAGAAGAGATCTTAGTTTAATGAATTAGTTTTGCGGGTCACCATTGTGCTGGAGAGTAGCGCCTGTGCTTCAATCCAGGATGAGCAGAGAAACTATGCTGTCTGATGCTATATTTAAAGGCAGTGGCTGTGTTTGCTGATGCAGTTATGAGCTGATTGTTTATTTGGCTCATACCTGTGTGCTACTGCAAATGATGAACTGCAAAAATTGAAGTTAAAGTCATATTTCTTAAGTATTTCACTACTCATTACGACACATAACATGTTTGCAGTTTATATTTATATTAAGAAATGTTCTTTTTCAGTGGATTCAAATGAAATAAGTTTACAGTACAAACACCATATAAATACTTGTTTTAAAATGAGAACTGTTTTAAGCGATCAGTTTTTTCCAAATGGTAATTTCATGGTATTATTACGGTAACATACTGTAAAAAAAGAGAGCTGTAAATAAACAGTAGAGGGCTGTAAATTAACAGTACATTGCTGGCAACCACAGCTGCCAGTAGATTACCATTATTTTACAGCACAATTTTTGACAGTGTGTGTCCATGAGTCCACTATGAGTCCACACTCAGAGTGTTAAAAGGTAACACTGAATCAGTGTTTAAGTTAATGAGATAATTAAGTGATGATTGAGCATTAATGATGAACACCTGCTGTTAATAAGCTGTTGCCTGATGATAACAAGCAGAATCACCAAAGGAAAGAGAAACACAATAACTACAACTGACTTCAGCCACAGCCCTAGATGAAATTAACTGAAGATAAAAGAAGACATTAAATCTCTGAAGACCTCAGCAGATGAGGATTAAACAACTCCACAAACAGCATTACCAGCTTCATACATTACTGACCAGACTGACTACAGAAGCTCTTATTGAGAATTAACAGAGTTTGTTTTTTTATGTCACCATTATGGTGATTAGTGTTTTCTTTAATTGGGCAGTTTGACGACTTTTTAATGTTAGTGTTTCTCTGACCGTTGTATCTGGGTTTGCTATGGCAAGAAAAGCAAGAGAAAACACAATGTGATGCTGTTGGCTGCTTGATGATCAGGATATGATCATTGTGTAATGGCATAATTCACTGATCTTTTGACTGAATTTAATATGAGCAATATACAGAATCACAATAAAACAACTTTGTTTTATTGTGATTCTAGAAAAGATCCAGCACAGGTTTAATCAGAAAACCTGAATATGTTTTAAAACAGATTGTACACTAATCACTTCTAAGTCCTGCAAGATATACTCACACACAGACATCATGAATCCACATATGAATCTCAACAATGGTGACATTAATATAGAATACATACTTCTTACTTGGTTTTGTTGAGTTACAGTCAATTGCAGGGTGAAAATAACAGTTTACTCAATTGTTTGAATGCCGCTTACTTGAAACAAGCAAGTAGCAACAAAGGATGCAATGACGTTACTACACCAGTCAGAGGCAGCAGTGCATTAAAGCCTCCCACTAAGCAAAGTTATGTCCAAAATACGTCTTTTCAACACCTTTAAAAGAAGTCCACTGGGGAGCCAGAATGAAAGTTTTTATGACGTCTGTTTTGGACATGATCTGCACATCCTATATAGATGTTCATGGAACCTCAAGGTTAAACACTAGTTCAAATGTGCTCATTGTGGACATGTGTTAGGTTGTGTGATTACAAATCAACTCACAAGACAGTGTGTGTTTGTCCAAAATCATGAAAATAAAAGAAACTTAGCTCACACCTTTAGACACATTAGACAACTTAGCATCTGTAATTCACACATCTTTGGATCATGAGAGAAACCAGGCCTGAAGGAAAGACTCTCTGGCTCAGGACTCAATCCAGGATCTTCTTGCTGTGAGGAGCCAGTGTTTCCCACTCATACACTGGTGCTGCCCTTAATCACAGATATAGAGACACTTTGAGTATTTCTGTCAGACGTCTACAGAAGCTACCTTGTATCAGTCTCTTCTTGTTTCCTTCTCTGCACATGTCTCCACTGCAAAAACTACATACTATCACAACAAAATCAACAACTGCGCTGACTCTCGTGCACTTTTCAGAACATTGTCCTCTCTTCTTTGCCCTCCTCCCCCCTCTCCGTCATCAACTCTTACAGCTGACGACTTTGCATCTTTCTTCACAAACAAAACCTCCTCCATTAGCAGCCAATTCTCCGCACCACAAAGTGACATACACATCTCATCAACCGTCACACACACGCTACCCTAATTTCTCTCTGCTCTCTGAAGCAGAAGTCTCCAAACTCATCCTTTCCAAACACCCCACTACTTGTCCGCTTGATCCTATCCCCACTCACCTGCTTCAGGCCATTACTTCGTCAATTACTCCTGCACTCACCCACATCGTCAACACCTCTCTTCACACCGGGACTTTCCCCACAGCATTCAAGCAGGCTCGGGTAACCCCACTGCTTAAGAAACCCTCTCTGAACCCAGCACTTTTAGAAAACTACAGACCGGTGTCCCTTCTGCCTTTTATTGCTAAGACACTTGAGAGAGTAGTGTTCAACCAACTCTCTATGTTTCTTGCACAGAACAACCTCCTGGACAACAACCAATCTGGATTCAAAAGCGGCCACTCAACTGAGACTGCCCTGCTCTCGGTTACTGAAGCACTGAGACAGGCAAAAGCAGCTTCCATATCCTCAGTACTTATCCTGCTGGATCTGTCTGCTGCGTTTGACACAGTTAACCACCAAATCCTCCTGTCAACACTCATGAAGATGGGGATCTCAGGAACTGCTCTCCAGTGGTTCAAGTCTTACCTCTCAGGTAGGTCCTTCAGGGTGTCAGGTGAAGTGTCTAAGTCACATCATATAGCTACTGGAGTTCCTCAGGGCTCAGTGCTTGGACCACTTCTCTTCTCCATCTACATGTCATCTCTAGGATCTGTCATCCAGAAACATGGCTTTTCCTATCACTGCTATGCTGATGACACTCAACTCTACTTCTCATTTCAACCAGATGATCCCACAGTTGGGGTTCGGATCGCTGCCTGCCTGACAGACATTTCTGCCTGGATGAAGGAACAACACCTTCAACTCAATCTGGCAAAGACAGAACTGCTTGTGGTCTCAGCCAACCCAGCACTTCAACATACTCTCTCCATTCAGCTCGGTCGGTTCATCAACCATAACTCCGTCCGGGACTGCCAGGAACCTTGGAGTTGTGATTGATGATCAGCTGAAATTCACTGACCACATTACTGCAACAACCCGGTCCTGCAGATTTGCGCTATACAACATTAGGAAGATTAGACCCTTCCTATCAGAGCAGGCCACTCAACTCCTGGTCCAAGCTCTTGTACTCTCCAGACTGGACTACTGTAATTCTCTTCTAGCGGGCCTTCCAGCATCCACTGTTAAACCCTTGCAGCTGATCCAGAACGCAGCGGCGAGATTGGTCTTCAACGAGCCGAAGAGAGCACACGTCACGCCTCTCTTCATCAGTCTTCACTGGCTGCCGATAGCTGCGCGAATCAAATTCAAGGCTCTGGTGCTCGCCTACAAAGCAACCGCAGGCTCTGCACCAGTATACCTAAACTCACTTGCTCAGACTTACACACCCTCCAGAAGCTTGCGTTCTGCACGTGAACGACGCCTAGTGGTGCCATCTCAAAGAGGCATGAAATCCCTCACTAGGACCTTTTCTTGGACCGTTCCCACCTGGTGGAATGACCTGCCTGTCTCAGTTCGAGCAGCCGAGTCTGTAGCCATTTTCAAAAAACATCTCAAGACACTTCTTTTCCAGCAGCACTTGACCAATAAAGAATAGCACTTATCACTCTATTCGTTTCTGTTTGTTGTTATTAAAAAAAAAAACTGTCCTGTGTTTTGTGTTTCGTGAGACTTGTTACAGCGCTTGCATATTGTTGCCCTTGACTGGTGTTGGTTGCTTCTATTACTCTCATTTGTAAGTCGCTTTGGATAAAAGCGTCTGCTAAATGACTAAATGTAAATGTAATGTAATGCAATTGGATTTTACAGAGTAGGGGGCGCTATTATGCATCTTCTAAATGAGTACTGAATCTCCTGATCAAAACACACGCGAATAAGACGGAGTAAAGTAAGCCATCACATGTAAGCAGATGCATATGAAAAATAACAACATTAAACATCATACGAATCAAAACTATCTAACATTACTGAATGAAATGTGGACCCAGGAAGAGCTACAGGACTGTGCAAGCATTAGGGGTGTTGATAGATTCGATCTCCTCCATCTGTGTGTGATCATCGATCTGAATCTGATCTGAATCCAGTTTTTGACAAAAACGTGAATTTCTCAGCTTTTTGCTCAAAATATAGCTTTTTTTAATGAAATGTACCCAAATTCAAGTGTTGATAAAAAAGAATGCATGAAGCTAGAATAAAAGTTTTTTTTATTTTTTTTTAAGAAGAACTATTTTCTATTGACACTTATGTAGTGCAGAGCTAAATAAAATGTTTTATACAACATGTACAAAATGATTATAAAGTTGGTAACACTACCTTAATTAATTACTGTAGGAATACATGTTAATAAAGCATTTATTAACACACAAATTGATAACTAATAAAGTATGAAAATACAATTATTAAACACATTTTAGATATGCTTTTAAATCAAGAACAAAGCATTTACAGTCAATAATGATGAATTGACTATTTACTAATGCTCAACGAATGATTCATATTGTGAGCTATAAGTGATACCGATAGTTAAAAATACAAAATACAAATATAAAATATTACATATATAAAAATATATAAACATTCATTCCATGCTTACAATCACTGAGCAAGATAATGCCTTTTGATTGGTTACTACGTCCATCAATCAAACCTTTGCTGGCAAGGTATTGGCTAGGCAGTGATAGCCTTTTTCCAATGAAAACCATGGACAGTTTGATTGACAGCTCATGAGCCAGTATGTACTTCCTATTTTTGATGACTCCTCAGAAAAATTAAAAAGCAAAAATAATTCATTTTTATTTAGTACATATAACTGGTTTTACAGTGTACAAAATGTCTAACTTCCTTTTGAAATATCTGCTCACTCTCAAGGTCTATGTCAGCTTACAAAGAGTCACAGAGGAGTCAGGCAAAAGAGTAAACCCTGTATATAAGGGGCCTTTGAATTTAATGTGGTACGTGTGCAGGTGACTGTGTGTGTCATTACAAATACTGTAATATGACAGACTTCCATGTTCCACATCAGACTTCAAGTCCACATAAACTCCAACTCTTTTGGACTGAGCAAACACTGGAAATGCACAAGTAATCTCATTATTCTGCCAGAGTTTCGATTTGCCATTCTGGCAGAGGAGAGTAGGGAAAGGATTATTAACTCCCATTATATTCTCTTTTCTATCTGAGGTCTTATAGGCCACACCTACACCAACTCCACCACCACACTCAACCTCAAAGTAACAGCGACCAGTCAGTGCCTCTGTGCACATGGCCTGGGGATACAGTTTGAATCTTTCCGGATGATCAGGATATTTTTGCTCCTCTGTAGTTTCTGATATTTTCTGGTTTCCTTTGGAGAGTTTCAGACGTGGATGTACTGTGTTTAGATCCACTGTGAGCTGAAAGGCATCTGCAGAAAACAGGGCATTTGTTGTCATTGGTTAGTGGCTAGTAGTGACTTACTTTAATACCATATCAAATTAGTTATAAAAAAATAAACATAGTTTGGGACTTAATTTTATTAAGAAATTGTTTATTGCAATGTGAAAAGTGTCCAGTCAGTGCTTTACTAGAATGCTGCAGATCTGAATGCTTCTAGCACTGTGGCCTTACATATGTCATTAGCATATTTTGAGTACAGTTTATAACAATAAATGACTAAATGCTTTTGATTTCATGCTGACTTCAAAACAAGGCATTGGAATTTCTTTATTTTGAACCTTATCTCTATAATTTAAATGGCTATATTAAGTATATATTGGTTTTCTTTTGTTTTATGCTCTTAGCAGCTAATACATAAAACACTGTGATGTCAAAAATCATTGTCAACCTTGTTTCAACCCATATTTAACTTTGTTTAGACATGTCATTTAACTCTCATTAGAGTATTAGTTGTGTACTGTTAGGGGTAGGGTTAGGGTTAGTAGAATAAGTTGGGGAAAAACTATTTTTCAAATAAATTTCCAAATAAATCGAATTATTAAACTAAATTAACCATATAGACCAAATTACTGATCTAATTACTGATCTAAAGCCCACATTGTTACTGTATGATAATCGAAATATATTCTGTTGCATTATTTTTCAGTTTAACACTGTGAAGCTGCTTTGAAACAATCTGCATTGTTAAAAGCGCTATATAAATAGAGTTGACTTGACTTGACTTGACTAAGTTGACATGCACTTGCAAAGTTACTTATAGTCAAAAGAATGTCTGTTGGGGGACCATCACAATAAAGAAATTAGGCAGCTAATACTTCATTAATACTCTAATGAGAGTTAGTTGACATGTAATTGCAACATAGTCTACAGAATGTCTAAAGGGGAACATCAAAATAAAGCGTTACCCAATTTTTGTATTTTTGCATAAGATACCTACATTTTCTCAGACCTGGTTTCATTCGACACTCTCCTCCTTTATCAACACTGGGGGAATATAAAAACAATGATATTTAAAATATGAACATGTGATAAAAGAGCAGAATTTGGGAGTGCAGAATTATTAGGCAAGTTGTATTTTTGAGGATTAATTTTATTATTGAACAACAACCATGTTCTCAATGAACACAAAAAACTCATTAATATCAAAGTTGAATATTTTTGTAGTTTATTAGGAAGTAGTTTTTAGTTTTAGCTATTTTAGGGGGATATCTGTATGTGCAGGTGTCTATTACTGTGCATAATTATTAGGCTACTTAACAAAAAACAAATTTATACCCATTTCAATTATTTATTTTTACCAGTGAAACCAATATAACACCTCAACATTCACAAATATACATTTCTGACATTCAAAAACCAAACAAAAACAAATCAGTGACCAATATAGCCACCTTTCTTTGCAAGGACACTCAAAAGCCTGCCATCCATGTATTCTGTCAGTGTTTTGCTTTGTTCACCATCAACATTGCGTGCAGCAGCAACCACAGCCTCCCAGACACTGTTCAGAGAGGTGTACTGTTTTCTCTCCTTGTAAATCGCACATTTGATGATGGACCACAGGTTCTCAATGGGGTTCAGATCAGGTGAACAAGGAGGCCATATCATTAGATTTTCTTCTTTTATACCCTTTCTTGCCAGCCACGCTGTGGAGTACTTGGACGTGTGATGGAGCAGTGTCCTGCATGAAAATCATGTTTTTCTTGAAGGATGCAGACTTCTTCCTGTACCACTGCTTGAAGAAGGTGTCTTCCAGAAACTGGCAGTAGGAATGGGAGTTGAGCTTGACTCCATCCTCAACCCGAAAAGGCCCCACAAGCTCATCTTTGATGATAACAGCCCAAACCAGTACTCCACCTCCACCTTGCTGGCGTCTGAGTCGGACTGGAGCTCTCTGCCCTTTACCAATCCAGCCACGGGCCCATCCATCTGGCCCATCAAGACTCACTCTCATTTCATCAGTCCATAAAACTTTAGAAAAATCAGTCTTGAGATATTTCTTGGCCCAGTCTTGACGTTTCAGCTTGTGTCTTGTTCAGTGGTGGTCGACTTTCTGCCTTTCTTACCTTGGCCATGTCTCTGAGTATTGCACACCTTGTGCTTTTGGGCACTCCAGTGATGTTGCAGCTCTGAAATATGGCCAAACTGGTGGCAAGTGGCATCTTGGCAGCTGCACGCTTGACTTTTCTCAGTTCACGGGCAGTTATTTTGCGCCTTGGTTTTTCCACACGCTTCTTGCGACCCTGTTGACTATTTTGAATGAAACGCTTGATTGTTCGATGATCACGCTTCAGAAGCTTGGCTATTTTAAGACTGCTGCATCCCTCTGCAATATATCTCACTATATTTGACTTTTCTGAGCCTGTCAAATCCTTCTTTTGACCCATTTTGCCAAAGGAAAGGAAGTTGCCTAATAATTATGCACACCTGGTATAGGGTGTTGATGTCATTAGACCACACCCCTTCTCATTATAGAGATGCACATCACCTAATATGCTTAATTGGTAGTAGGCTTTCCAGCCTACACAGCTTGGAGTAAGACAACATGCATAACGAGGATGATGTGGTCAAAATACTCATTTGCCTAATAATTCTGCACTCCCTGTAGTATAGAATCTGGGCAATGAGCAGAAAAGGTGATTCCTACATGTAATGTAACAAATAAGAGTAAAATAAGCACATACTTTAGTTTCTCCAGTTTACAGTTGGAATCCTCTTTTTTAGCAGAGAGCAGTTTCACCCCCATTTCCCCAGGGTGGTTGTAGCTCAGATCCAGTTCTCTCAGATGACCAGCATTTGAGTTAAGGGCTGAGGCCAGTGAGCTGAAGCCCTCCTCTGTGATCATACACCCCGACAGTCTGCAGGTAATATTACGAAGAATAGTGTTTCTAGAGCAACTGAATCAAACGTTAAAAAAACATACTCAAATTTACCAAAATTACATTTTAGATTGCAGACAGAGAAAATGAGCAATAACTATATTCTAAACATTTTCATGAAACTGCAATAATGCTAAGGTGTTTTGAGTGTATTTTATTCCCTTTCTGGTTGCTTGAGTGTTCTGGTGGATTGATTTATTGTATGGTTGTTATGGTGTTCTAGGTCATTTCTATGTGTTTGCAGTATTATGTGAAAAGAATATACCCTTAATTCAAGGTTATGTAATTTTAAAGTTATGTTCAGGTCTCTAGATATGGCTCGGCCACCTCCTTCAATGTAAGACTATGGGCTTTGTCTATGTGGTTTACGTATTTGCCTGTTTCATTGTACCTTTAATCAACAAGATGTATAATTTGTTCACAGATATAAGTTCAGGGCTCTCAAGTCTCAGGCATTGGGTGTGAGACACACCCATTTCAACCCGTTCACACGCTCGCACGCCACACCTTGTATTTCTCATGCAGAAAAATTTCCAGGATCACTAAGTCTCACTAAGTTGCACCGCTATTAATAGAGGAATCAAGTGAGTTCAGAAGGCCCTGCCACTCACCAGCTAATCAAATAAAAAATGTAGCTACCAAATAGCCAATCAGAAAATAGCATTGCTGTATCCGGGTAAGATTTTGATATCCCCGCAACAACAACGTTTACGTTCTGATTCCAACAACATATTCCCACAGAGCAAACGGACTTGGCCCAAATGTGGCTTCAGTATGGCACTGCTGGCATTTTGCCGGCACTGGCATGCATCATGTCAGCCACCTGTGGGCCATGTGTGGCAATGCTGGCACTGCATGCATGACTGCAGACAACATTTGTGCTTACTGTGGATGGGAGGTGTGTGGCCCAGATCAATGTAGCGATTTTGGGCAATACGTGGCAATGATGGCACTGCACTTCACTTCACTTTATGTACTGGCAAATTATAAGTATTTAGGCCTGCTACTATATTCAAGGCAATAATAACAATTATATTATAATCATAATAAAAACAATTATATAATTATTATATATTATTATCATTCACCCCACATCTCTCTCTCTCTTTCTCTCTCTCTCTCTCTCTCTCTCTCTCTCTCTCTCTCTCTCTCTCTCTCTCTCTCTCTCTCTCTCTCAAACAGATCTTATGATTGTGATAATTATTAATATTAATTGACTTATATACGAGTCTGTGAAAAAAACGTCCATATTTTAAAAGACAAATAATTAATAAATAGTATTACGTTTTCAGCAATGTTCACAAAATTCAACAATCATTATAAATTCCAAAATCCATTTGACCTGAACAAAATATGCATTTTCCTATGTATATACATTTGTTTTTATAAATGTATAATTAAAAGAAAGGAATTCACTTACAAAATAGTCTACGTTTCCCATCGCTTTAGTTTAAGCACCACAAAATCATGGTAAAAACTTAAAACCTATATATATATATATATATATATATATATATATATATATATATATATATATATATATATATATATATAAAATATAAAAAATCCTAATTAACAGTTTATTTAAAAATATTTACTGTTAAGGTCAACTATAGTTTATTTTGGCGCGATATCCATGGTAACAGTAGCTTTTCTGGTTGGTGGATATAGTTGACTTCAGTATGGCATGTGATGCATCGTTTGAAATTTCTCCTCCTGCAGTGTCAGTGAAGATGTCTTTCAGACAACCGCTAACTGTTCAAGTAAGTTGTACGCCACTTTGTTCTTTTTTTTTAAGTGAACATTTGCCTATAGCTGATTCACTGCCCCTTGAACTTGAGAACGCAAGTACAGATGGACGTGACCGGGGTATGATAAACCGCCCTGCGGGATGTGAAATATGTACCTCCAGGTGCGTTTCCCTGCACTTTTCAGGTGAAACGTCCACTAGAGGCGCTAAGTGGTATCAGTTTTTCTCAACCCCTTCCCTAAACCTAACCATTTGTGTATTATAAAAAAACAGGATATAACAGGCAGATACGACTGCAGGCACAATTTATTTAAAAAGTACAAATATTCCAAGTGTTTCGAGGCCAAACGATTGATTTTTGTCAAGAAAATCCCCAAAAGCGATCAGTGTTGAGTCCACCTGCCGAAGATCATATTTGAAAATTGCTGCCGTCACGTCAGCTTTGACAGCATTGTCGTATGTCTCGTGACCAATTGCGTCATTACGTCAACTTTGATTGTAAAAAGCCATTGGCTCTTGTGTGTCTCGTGACCGACCGCGTCACGCTCAAGAGTTAAGAGTTAAGGCTTGTTTGAGATGAGCAAAATCTGCGCAGAACCAATCACAGGTGCACAGCAAAATCCTCAGTGTTAAATGTACACTGTGAGTGTATATATGAGTCCACTATGAGTCCACACTCAGAGTGTTAAAAGGTAACACCAAATCTGTGTTGAAGTTAATGAGATAATTAAGTGATGATTGAGGATTAATGATGAACAATCAATCAATCAATCAACTTTATTTATATAGCGCTTTTACAATGACGATTGTTTCAAAGCAGCTTCACAGTGTTAAACAGGACAACATTGCAACAAAATTTGATTTGGCTAGTTTAATTTGGATAGTTTATAGAATTATATATGACCAAATTAATAAATTCTATTTGAATATTTAGTTGAGTAACTTGGATCATAATTTGAGTGTCCCCAACTGAGCAAGCCAAGCCAAAGGCGACAGTGGCAAGGAACCAAAACTCCATCAGGGCATGATGGAGAAAAATAAACCTTGGGAGAAACCAGACTCAGTCGGGGTGCCAGTTCTCCTCTGGCCTATTATTAACAGTGTATAATTATTACTCCGGCAACCTTGCAGGTCATAAATCATATTAGATAGGAATATTCAAAATTTTGGGTATGGCCTTGCGAGGCGAGTTCATTTAGGATGGCGCGTCAATTACACAAGAATATGAATACTTGAAAGAACGGAGTTATTGCGCCGGAGACGGGTTAATTGAGGATGACGTGCCGGTGAGGCAAATTCAGAGGAGACACTAATGGACACGGTCTCAGCAGACACTCCAGGATGAGCTGGTCATGTCCAGATGCAGGTCCACCATCCGATCCGGACACGGCCTGGATCCGGCCGACTGCAGTAAACCTCGGCGGGATAAACAGAGAGACTAACATTAGTGTGGATGCCACGCTTTTTATGACGTAACGAGTACATCAGGTGTTATGGGAAGTGTTCCCGGTTCCGGCTGACCTAGTTAATGCAGCCTAACAATCAGTCATTTGATTTGAATAAAGAAAGTTAAAAATGTTCTATGTGTATGCCATAGTAAAGAGATGCGTTTTTAGTCTAGATTTAAACTGACAGAGTGTGTCTGCTTCCCGAACAATGCTAGGAAGATGTTTAGGAGTTTAGGTGCTAAATAGGAAAAGGATCGACCGCCTGCAATTGATTTAGATATTCTAGGTATTTTCAACTGGCCAGAGTTTAGAGTCCGCAATAGACGTGATGGAGTATACTGCGTTAAGAGCTCGCTTAAGTACTGGGGAGCTAAACCATTTATTGCTTTATAAGTAATAAGCAAGATTTTAAAATGTATGCAATGTTTAATAGGAGCCAGTGCAGTGTTGACAGAACTGGACTAATATGATCGTACTTCCTGGTTCTAGTAAGAACTCGAGCTGCTGCGTTTTGGACCAGCTGGAGTTTATTTATTAGGCGAGCAGGGCAACCACCCAGTAGAGCATTACAATAATCTAGCCTTGAGCTCATGAACGCATGTACTAATTGTTCAGCATTTTGCATTGAAAGCATGTGACGTAATTTAGATATATTTTTAAGATGGTAGAGTGCAGTTTTACAGATGCTAGAAACGTGGCTTTCAAAGCGAAAGATTGGTATCAAAGAGCACACCCAGGTTCCTCACTGGCGAGGGCTTGACAGAGCAGTCATCGAGGGTTAGACAGTATTCTAGGGCACTACTTGTGGAGCTTTTCTGTCCAATAATTAAAAATTCAGTTTTATCTGAATTAAGTTGCAGGAAATTACTATTCATCCAATTTTTAATATCAGCTATGCATTCCGTTAATCTTGTGAATTGGTAAGTTTCGTCAGGGTGTGAAGAAATATAGAGCTGAGTATCATCAGCATAACAATGAAAACTAACGCCATGCTTCCTAATAATATCTCCCAGTGGTAGCATATACAGAGTGAAAAGCAACGGTCCTAACACTGAGCTTTGCGGTACTCCATACTGAACTTGTGATCGGTGTGACATCTCTTCATTTACTGCTACAAACTGATAACGGTCAGATAAGTAAGATTTAAACCATGCCAATGCAGTTCCACTAATGCCAACATAATTTTCGAGTCTAACACCTGTTAATAAGCTGTTAATAAGCTGTTACCTGATGATAACAAGCAGAATCACTAAAGGAAAGAGAAACACAATAACTACAACTGACTTCAGCCACAGCCTTAGATGAAATCAACTGAAGATAAAAGAAGACATGAAATCTCTGAAGACCTCAGCAGAGGAGGATTAAACATCTCCACAAACAGCATTAACAGCTTCATACATTACTGACCAGACTGACTTTATTTCTGTTATACATCTACGAGCCCGATCTCACGAAAATGCGTATAAATAGTACGAGTGTGCAATCTCGTAGAATGTATACGCCAAAACTCATTTTGCCGTGCATATGGTACGCCGTTTTTGGCGTGCATATGATACGCATTTTATTGCGTTTTATATGTACGAACCCCCCACACCCCCACCCTCACCCTACCCAAAAGCGTGTCATATACACGCCATAAAGTGCGTATCATATGCACGCCAAAAACGGTGTACCATATGCACGCCAAAAATCATTTTGGCGTATACATTCTACGAGATTGGACACTCGTACTATTTATATGCATTGTCATGAGATCGTGTTGCATCTACATAAGCTCTTATTGAGAATTAATAGAGTTTGTTTTTTATATCACCATTATGGTGATTAGTGTTTTCTTTAGTTGGGCAGTTTGACGACTTTTTGATGTTAGTGTTTCTCTGACTGCAGTATCTGGGTTTGTAATGGAAAGAAAAGCATGAGAAAACACTATCTGATGCTGTTGTCTGCTTTATGAGTGCAGTTGCAATGGGACGACTTACTGACGGCACAGCTTAATGCTCATTGGTTTAAACAACCGTGACATATAGTTATTTTTTTAAATGTTTAATTTTAAAACTCTGATAGCATGTTTTTATGTCTATAAATTATGTGTGAATATTCACAAACTGTGCGACAGTACGACCTCTCTGTGTGTTATGTGATTGTTGTCATGTTTATAACAATATATAAAAACATGCATGTAATTCAAGTAAAAATTATTGATAAACACGTCTTTCGAATGGAAATAAAAAACAAAAACTTTAAAACTTTGAGTGTCTTGTTCATAATATTTTTTTTCATATAAAAGCAACAGAACTTAAATTACATCCAGTTTATCAGCAGCAAAGTGCATGAGTGTGAATCCGCAATAACCGCCTTTGATCTCGCAGGTGTCGGATCCACTACGAGAAGACAGAACTGTCCGTCTTGCCTGCACTTTTTTCACTCCTCCCTTCACTGCAGCCGCCTAGTCTCGCCTTTATTTCAGGGGAGGCGAGGCGCATCTCAAACAAGCCTAGTATTATTTGAATGAAATGAAGGAGTGGCAGGTGTTCACACGGAGCGGCGGATTGGATCATCATTTCAGTGATTAAAACATTAAGATCAACTCTGTTCTTCACATGAAGATATCGTTTGACTTCAGAAGACTTGGAATGCAACATGAGTTAATACTTTTACACTGTTTTGGTCAGTTTTTGCAATAAATACCTGTGACTGTACTTTTATTTGTCTGTTATGTGTTTTATTGTTGAGAAGTGGTTAGGTTTAGGGTAGGAGTAGGGTTAGTTGCCCCAAAATATAAAAGTAGCCTTTAAATATTCATAAAATCATGTCAACTTTTACAAATGCAAAGAATTAAATGTATTTCAATAGGAATTAAAATGTGTGATTACACCACGTTTTTCTTGAATTGTGCAGGGAAACCAACCTGGAGGTCCATATTTCAGGGTTTGCAAAAATGTAGGCAGAGTCACGTATTTCCAATGAGCCTGGGATGACCGAATCACTTTCTCCCTCACACATACAAACATTCTGATGTGTAAATTAAGTAATTGTTTTAAGTAAATTGTTTAGTTTGCTGTTTGTTGAGAGTAAAATGACTTGGTCCAACTTTATATTAGGTGAGTATAATGTACTAATTGTGTATTTATTGTTTTGCAAAACACTTCTGCTGATATTGAGATGTGATACAGGTAGAGTTAGCAGAGGTGTGGTGGGATGGGTAAGTTTAAGGGTAAAGTTAGGTGTAAGGGAATGGTCAACAGTAATTATAAATGTAACTACAGAAATAAATTACGGATGTAATTACAGGCAGGATTTTTTTTTTAAATGTAAAAACATGTATCTACACAATAAGTGCATTGTATCAAATGATTAAATATTAGAACATAGTAGTTAAGGCCACCTAACATACACAATTACATTATGTTTAAATGTCAGAGCTAGATTCATTCATAGATTCATTTAGGTAGAATTGAATCAAAAAAAAATTGTACATAGTACACAACTCTACTGTCTTTTTTGTGCATTATTGTTAAATAAACAAATTTTGAAAATTTAATTGTCTTGTGAATTATTTGTTCACATGGTTTGGGTAAGATTAGGCTGGTTTATGGCTCAGTTTTGTAATTTCTGGTTAAAGGGTGGTGTTGATATGGTTGATACAGTTTAGTATGTGAGGATGCCGAGTGTAAAAGTAGGCCAAATTATGTCAAATAATTATTATTACAATTATTCAGGCTCCATTGTGTAACACACATTAAAACACACATTTATTATTCACAATATGGAAAGAGGAAATAAAACACAATTAGTTAAGACCATGACTCAAACATGCCATTTATGGGATTATTCAAGTCATCTTTTAGTTTTTGTATGGAAGTAAAATAATGCCAAATGTTTTTGAAATAAAAAGCCTGTTGAATTGCACTACTTGAAAAAAATATGCATTGCATTAACCATGATTGCATTTTAATGCATTGTATTTTTAGGGCTTGCATTTATATGGGCTGAAATTCAACATGGTTGTATATTTAAGCTGTGAATATTTCAATTCAAAACATTTCAAACACATTTTCATTAATACAAATTCAATAATCCATATTCTCCTTTCATATTTCACTTCCAAAATATTCAAACTGTTTAAAAATACAACCTATAATATTCAACAGGCAATTTTCGGTCTGTTTTATTTCGCTTTACAAATTCGCTCCACAATTCAGTGGTTCAAATTCGACGGCAAATTCGATGGCAAATTCGACATTGAATCAGGGACTGGAGGAAAAGCAATAGACTACCGATGCATTATATCTATCTGCTGTTAGTCGCCCTCACCAGTAGGTGGTGCAAGCGCAACGCGTGTTGACAACATCAAAGCAACAGACAGAGACGAGAAACTTTCATAAAACATCATTTGCTGAAATGGACCGAGCGGTGAGTACGAGTTATTATGAGTGTATATATAGTATATAACTTACATGTTGAAAAGGCTGATTAAGACACAAATCATCACACGAGCGTTTACTCAAGTGTCTTATGATACGACTTTTTACAGCGTTCAAAAGGAAGGTGATTTTTCTGATTAATCCAGAATTCCCTCGCCTTTAGCATTGATATTGGCCTAAATACTTTGCAGTCATGTCACTAACATGGATACCTGGCGCGGCAAAATGCAAACACTGAGAGAATGAAGTACTTGCCAGCCAGTAGTGACATCACGTGCAAAGTATGAATTAATAGGATCTTGCCAGGACGTCGCCAGTATTAATATACAAAAGTTGGTGTTTTGAGGTGTAAACGATCGTCGCCTGCATGCCAGATAGTTGTGCGATTGGATGCACAATAACCACATTTTGTCAGCATTTGTTGCCGCGCCAGGTATCCATGTTAGTGACGTGACTGCAAAGTATTTAGGCCTATGTCAATGCTAAAGGCGAGGGAATTCTGGATTAATCAGAAAAATCACCTTCCTTTTGAACGCTGTAAAAAGTCGTATCATAAGACACTTGAGTAAACGCTCGTGTGATGATTTGTGTCTTAATCAGCCTTTTCAACATGTAAGTTATATACTATATATACACTCATAATAACTCGTACTCACCGCTCGGTCCATTTCAGCAAATGATGTTTTATGAAAGTTTCTCGTCTCTGTCTGTTGCTTTGATGTTGTCAACACGCGTTGCGCTTGCACCACCTACTGGTGAGGGCGACTAACAGCAGATAGATATAATGCATCGGTAGTCTATTGCTTTTCCTCCAGTCCCTGATTCAATGTCGAATTTGCCATCGAATTTGCCGTCGAATTTGAACCACTGAATTGTGGAGCGAATTTGTAAAGCGAAATAAAACAGACCGAAAATTGCCTGTTGAATATTATAGGTTGTATTTTTAAACAGTTTGAATATTTTGGAAGTGAAATATGAAAGGAGAATATGGATTATTGAATTTGTATTAATGAAAATGTGTTTGAAATGTTTTGAATTGAAATATTCACAGCTTAAATATACAACCATGTTGAATTTCAGCCCATATAAATGCAAGCCCTAAAAATACAATGCATTAAAATGCAATCATGGTTAATGCAATGCATATTTTTTTCAAGTAGTGCAATTCAACAGGCTTTTTATTTCAAAAACATTTGGCATTATTTTACTTCCATATTTTTGAGTCATTTTAATCCATTCCGTATCTCCCACATGTGTTTTAGCAAGGCGGTCTGTGTTGCATGTTGGTGAATGAAGATACTTGCCAGGTTACATGTCACTACTGCTTTATTAGTTTATCCATTTTTTTTAACAGAGTAACAGCTCACTACCAGTTACAAAAGACTCTGTAACAGTATCCCAGCTAGCAGGGAACGTTCTCTGAACTTTGGCTTACATTCCCTACAAGTTTGGTTAATGTTCTGAAGAAAACATTTGAATGTAATATTTAAAGAATATTTTAAGAATGTTTTCTCATTTAAAAAAATGTTCCTATAGCGTTAAATGTAAACCAAGATATAACATTTTAACTACAACATTTAAAGGATGTTTTAGGAATGTTTCTGAGGTAACAAGTTGTACAATGATCTTAAAAAAAACAATGTCCCAATGTTTCATAATAACAAAGGAAGAACATTCTCTCTGCCACATTAGGAAACTGTTTTGAGGATATCATTGAGGCCTGAGATGACAGAAGCACATTATGATGGGCCCCAAAAACTGGGGACCACTGTAATCATCACCAGCTTTCAACGTGATACACCGCAAAGGTACGGTGGCCCAGTAGTGCAGCCGTACTAAATTAAACCACATCACAATGGAATCGCCAGAACACAACGGAAATGCTCCCGACCACAAGGGGGCTCTCTGAGTGCATTAAAGTTAGTTTTCCGTGCCATTATTCTATAGATTGGCCAGTCTTACAAAGATATAAACACTACGATCATTTTTAAGTGTATAACCATTGTATATAGAAGTGAAATATCAATTCAAAATCACCTACATGCATTAGCTGCATATTTATATCCGAAAACGCAATTACACGCTGTCACGACGCTTGATGCTCAAGGGAACGTCTGCCAATTCCACCATACAGTTGAAACATATAATTTGTATGAATAAAAATTACTTTTAACATTCAAAAACAGACATGTTAAAATTCCACATATTTGTTGTATTCTAAAAAACTGACTCAATAGTGCATAACATTGGAATTTGAACATTTAAATAAAACAAAAAAAGTCATTTTAATTCATAAAATTATACGTTTCAACCACTTGGTGGAATTGGCAGATGTTCCCTTGAGGAGCCAGTGTTTCCCACTCATACACTGGTGCTGCCCTTAATCACAGATATAAGAGACACTTTGATTATTTCTGTCAGACGTCTACAGAGGCTCTTACTGAGAATTAACAGAGGTTTAGATGTTGATGATTTATGGTTCACTTAAAAAGTCACCATTGTGGTGGGAAGCATTCGCTTTAGTTGGTGTCTTGGTCCCTGTAGATATGTTAGCATTTTTTCTGCTGTAACTGTGTCTGTGAAACACAATAGTTCTGACTCAGCAAGCAAAGATAAAGTGACATCAGGTGTTTTTAGCTCCTCGTTGATGATCTCAATCATCACATTCTTGCTTGGTACAATAGTAATTTGTATATATCCACAGTAACCTTGTTGTATTAACACCAATAGAATTTAAAAAAATAATTATCTGGAAAGATGAACAAAAGAAAAAGTATGGGCACCCAACATTTCAAGCAAATATTTCAAAAAGTCACACACAGACCAGATCAAGATTTGGCCTATGATTCACAACAACGGTGACAATCAAATCAAAAAAGGAATCCAGCATGAATTTTGCACTATGAAGCCACCCATTATGCATTGAAGCATGAAACTTGTCACCATTGTTGTGAATCATATGCCAAATGTTGATGTGTGTGTGTGACTTTGTTAAATATTTGCTCAAAACGGTGGGTGCACATTTTTCTTTTTCTTCAGGATAATTGATCAATTCTCACTGCTGCAGATAACCCACAATTATTTGCCATTAACAATCGTCATATTTTTTTATATGCAGTTACAAGAAAAAGTATGTGAACCACTTGTAGAATCTGTGAAAATTTGAATAATTTTAACAAAATAAAAGACATCATACAAAATGTGTTATATATTTTATTTAGTACTGTCCTGAATAAAATAATTTACATAAAATGTTTACACAAAAAAATATATATATATGAATTTATTAAAATGACCTCTTTAAAAGTTTATGAACCCTTGATTCTCAATACTGTGTAATTCCCTGGAAGATCCACGGCTGTTTTTTTTTTTGTGATGGTTATTCAAATATGCAAAAGATGCTGAAAACTGAAGAATTTGCAGGACCTGGAGGATTTTTCTGAAGAACATTGGGCAGTTTAACTGCTCAATACAAACAAGGGACTTGTGAATAACAAAAAAAAAAAACACCTGTTGATCATCCAGGGAATGACACACATTATTAAGAATCAATGAACAACTGTTTTAATGAACAATTAAAATTTGAACAGGTAATTTTAATAAATGTATTTCGTCCTGTCACGTGTGCCTTCCTTAGTTTCCCGCCACTTGGTTTTCACCATTGCCCTCGTTAGTTATGTTCGTTTCAGCTGTGTTCAGCTAATTATCTTGTTTCAGTTTGCTATTTAAGTTCCTCTTGTTCACTCAGTCTTGGTGTGGTCACCGTTATGTTGTGTTGTTGCTTGTCTGCCTTGTTTTATAATTAAAATCCTTTTGGCTTTCATCTCCTGAGTTTTCTGCCTGTTCTTATACACACAACCATGACAGCATATTGTATGAGCTCTCTTATTTAGTTAAAATTATTCACATTTTCTACAAGCGGTTCACATAATTTTTCTTGCAACTGTATATAGTGATAAGTAGTTTCAAGCTTGTTATTGTTTTTAAGGTTACCTCAAATAGATAGTTGCGATAAACTGGATTACAAGTGTTTAGTGATTTTTTTTACGTTTAGAACAGTACTTTGAGGTCAAGTCAAGAAACATTCCATAGTCATTTTTAAATTATAAATCATTTTCATTAACTGGTGTGAGCGCAACGACACTGTGAACGTGTTGGCAATGCAAAGTGATACTTCCTGTTTGCTTTTCTGCCTGTGTGTCTTACGGAGGATGTCTCATTTAATTCAATTAAACACTCCGTATACCGCATCCTTCACAAAATGTGTCAGCTGGTTATCAAAGAAAACATCAAGATTTCTGTCTGAACTTGATTGTTTATTGGGATTACATGTTGTGTCATCATAGTTGCACTTACCCCAGTCTCTCTAATTTACACTGTGGATCCTGTAGCCCTGATGAGAGCTGCTTTACTCCTGAATCTTGTAGATCATTGCTTTTCAGCTCCAGCTCCTTCAGGTGTGAGTAAGGTACTTTCAGAACTGATGCTAGATGTCCACAGCTTGCCTCTGTGAGACCACATCGCTTTAACCTATAGAAAGAGGTTAATTACATTACATACCAAATTAGCCAATGACAAACCGAATAAAACCTCTATCAAAAAGACAATACTTACTTGAGTTTCTGAAGTTTACAGTTTTGACTAAGAAGTCCAGCGCAGAGTTTATCTACTCCGTCCTCGCTTATCTCATTGTAGCTCAGATCCAGTTCTATCAGGGATGAATTGTTTGATTTGAGAGCTGTAGCCAAATTTTTACAGGATTCTGATGAGAAATTACAGCCAGAAAGCCTAAGCAGAAACAAAAGAGTAGACACCACAACTAATCAATGAGCATTCACTCTATTTTAGTTGGTGAAAGAATTGCTTTGAAACTATGAGGAATCAATATTTTTATCCAATAATAATTACGATGATGATTTTCAAATGTTACAATTACAGTTAATATTTCTGATACTAGTGTAAGGCAAAACAAAACTCGGACCCACTTTATATTAGGTGGCCTTAACTACAATGTACTTACATAAAAAAATAAGTACAATGTACTTACTGTGTTCATATTGTGTTGCAAAACACCTTTGCTGATATTGAGGTGGGATATACGGGTAGGGTTAGGGGCAGGTGTGGTGGGATGGGTCAGTTTAAGTGTAGGGTTAGGTGTAAGGGAAGTGTCAACTGTGTAATTACAAATGTAACTACAGAAATTAATTACAGATGTAATTACATGCAGGTATTTAAAAAAATGTAAGTACAATGTAAAAACATGTATGTACACAATAAGTGCAATGTATCAAATTATTAATTAAAATGTTAGTACATAGTAGTTAAGGACACCTAATATAAAGTGGGTCCCAAAACTCAGTGACTCACACTGGGCTAGGCAAACAAATATGAAGGATCAGGGAGAGGTAGATCATAACAGCAGTTTCTACATCATAAAAAGGCAAAACAAAGATGATAACCCAAAGAAAAATAACACAGGTGTACAAAAATGTAACTGCTCTGGCTTTAACCCTTAGAGGTCGATGATCGCACCGGCATGACAACCTCATTTTTTTTCTTATCAGTTCCAAAGAGACTCAAATAACTCTGTCGATTTTTCTCTTTCAAGTGTTATACATCATTATAATCTGTTAAGTTTCTACTTTTTGTTATGTTATGTTTCCCACATCAACTCAAATAAATACATCAACAGTCCTGCATGTACTTTACATCGCTTTGAGATGTGGTGAAGAAGAATAACGATGATTGTGAGGTAAGTTTATTCTGTTAGCTCTGTGAATATTAAAACGCAAAAGACCGTTTAAATATGAATGAAGACAGTAGACAAGATTTACTGGAATGTTTACTGTAAAATAACATAGTAGTGTTGCACGATATACCGGTACTAGAAAAGTATTGCGATACCCTGCTATTACAAACGGCACGATATGAAATGTTATTAGTACCGGTACTTTAAGAAGGACCGCGCGTTAATAAGAGCTGTATTTATTTGTGTCGATGAGTGACAGCAGGAGTCAGGATGTGTGTGCAGAGCTCTGCTTCCACCGTTCACTAAACATTGGAAGCAGAAGAGTTAAATATATATGTATTGGATGTGCTAGAGCTGCCGGACTTTGATCTGAAGCGCACGCACACGCCTTTCAGACAACATGCGATCGCGATTCAGTTCTTTCGGATTATGGATTTCAATGGTCAAAAATATGTAAAAATGCACATCCTGTGAGTATTCAGATAAACACAGTCGGGGGTGTCTTTAGTGAACGTGTACAGTTGAGGTAATTGGATCGGTGTTAAGCCTAATCTAATATTCTGTGTGAGTAATGTTAATCAAACAACAATGAAAAAAAGAAAACCACCCCATGACAGGCTAAACAATTTTAATATATTCATTAAGAATCAGTGTATATTTAATTTATTGAGTGAAGACTGAGCAGTTTTTTTTATTTCTTTCTTGACTTGCTATACTGTTAAATAGACATATAGCTGAAAAATAAAGCACTGTTTTTGTCATATTGTTTGTAATTTGCATTTTTAGCTTATATTTAAAAACAAAGATAAAAAAAAAAAAATGCAATTAGAAGACATGGTCAAAAACCAGGGCAGGAACATGCTGGCCACATGAGTTTTTAGTTAAAAAATTTAATAAATCTATGAATAATAAGTTCTGTTGTCATATTATTCAATTACTTTTACTGGGTGGTATTTTGACCGTGGTATCGATTTAGTATCGGTATCGAGGTATTTTAGTCTGGTATTGTATCGAAGTCATAATTTTGGTATCGTGACAACACTATAGCATAGTGTCACATTAATAAAGCTTTTGTTCGCTCGGATGCTATTCATTTTGTGTACAATATGTTACTTGTTGTAGACATTAAAACTTTTTTTTTTTCAAAATGATGTTTAAATATTATAGCCTAATGTTATTTTTTTTTATTTAATATATGATGATTTATGAAAAGTGAATAGCACTAGTAATAAAGGACACATCACTGAACTCAAATATTACCGAATGTTATGTGGACACAATAACTGAAACAGAACTCAAACTGAATGAGTTATAGATCATTTCTAGCTCCCAGCGTGATAATTGGGTAATACTTCTTTTATTAAGGGATTCATTAAGTGATAATTGAGAATTAGTGATGAACACCTGATGATAATGAGCAGAATCAATAAAGGAAAGAGAAACACAAGAACCACAACTGACTTCAGCCACAGCCTCAGCAGAGGGGGATTAAACAACTCCACAAACAGCATTACCAGCTTCACGCATTACTAACCAGATTGACTTTATTTCTGTCATTTGTGTTTTAAATAGAATAATAGTTTCATTAGAGTTTGCTTTAACCATTTATTTTTAGCTTTAATTGTGTGTTTATAAAGCAAATTTATTATGGCAAGAAATGCCAAGTGAAAATGTGATCAGGTGATGTTGGCTGTTCATTGCTGACGATATAATCATCATGTAGTGGCTGAATCACTGATCTCATTCAGAGTCTAATGCTCTGTTTATAGAGGTAATGTGATATTTAATTTTTGTATTATTTATAATAGAAGCCAAATCTACAGAACAAGATCCAAGACCGTTGTGGTACACTGTCAAAAAAAAGAGTGCAAAATTTTACCTTTTAAGGTACAAGTGGCCGTCACTGGGGTGGTACCCTTAAGGGTAAATTTTTGTACCTCTACGTCAGGGGTAGGCAAGTTCAGTCCTTGAGATTTGATATCCTCCATAGTTTACCTCCAACCCGTCTAAGCCACCATAGTAAAAAACGTGTGGCTCCCAGCATGCATTGCAGCATTTAGTATGTCACAATTATTGAGATTCATACGCTGATTCTTGATATCTGTGTGCGTCTAAACTTTGCCCCCTTAGAATGTTTAAAAATCAAAATTCAGAACATCTGATCTCTGGCAAGAAAGTATTGTTGGTGAATATTCTTTATTATTTTTATTCAATGATGAGTTTAATTAAACATTATTCTTAATGATACAGTTTTTTCATGGCTTTTTTTGTTTTGAACAATTATGTGTTTTGTTTACACTGTATCAAAAGCCACAAACTCACTTAAAAATTCAAGTCACACTGACCAACTAAAGGAAACACTAATCTCCATAATAGTAATAAACATTTTCGATAAAACGTCAAAATCTAAACCTTCTATAGACGTCTTTCAGGGTTAGCGCCAAACTCTGCAGGACAGCGGATGTCTAGGACTGAACTTGCCTACCCCTGCTCTAAGTAGAGGAAAATTGTACCCTAAGGACCGTTTGTGTACCTTTAAAGGTACAGTTATACATTTTGTTCCCAAGGAACAAAATTGTACCTCCTTTTTTTCTGAGAGTGTATTCAGTATGCAGTATTTAAAAAAATAAAAAAAGTGCACAATAATTTTTAATCTACAGCAACACACACAGACATCAGCGTATGGATCTCTATAATGGTGACAAAAAA
Organism: Gobiocypris rarus; assembly: GCA_023029165.1. NCBI lineage: Eukaryota > Metazoa > Chordata > Actinopteri > Cypriniformes > Gobionidae > Gobiocypris > Gobiocypris rarus. Next base: position 9,349,829 of record CM040926.1, read on the forward strand.
CAAAACACAATATTCAGATAAAAAGATCAACTCTGAACATAAAACAAGCAACAAAAACTTGAGATTTAATGTCTTTGTTTATCTTCTGTGTATTTAATCTAAGGCTGTGGCTGAAGTCAGTTGTGGTTCTTGTGTTTTTCTTACGTGATTCTGCTCATTATCATCAGGTGTTCATCACTAATTCTTAATTATCACTTAATTAATCACTTAATAATACAATTATTACCCAATTATCACGTTGGGGGCTAGAAATGTTCTATAACTCATTCAGTTTGAGTTATGTATCAGTCATTGTGTCCACATAACATTCGGTAATATTTGGTTCAGTGAAATAATTTTTATTTAGTACATATAAATGTTAGGTTTTACAGTGTACAGTAATCCATGTGACCCCAATGGATGAATCAATGTCTTCTGAAGTGAAACGATTAGTGTTTGTAAAAAAAAGTACCAATATTTTAACGTAATTTGAAGCGTGGCATAAGCGCGCAGAGAAACTCTGGTCACACGGATGTTGGATGCCGTAATTTAATTTTTTTTTTTTTATTAATGTTCACAACAAAATAATAATATAAAATATGATAATAGCAAACAAAAAACAAACAAGACAGGAAGACAGAGTTGCCAGTTCTCTAAACTCAAGCAAGAACATCATAAAAGCTTGAAGCTCCTTTACCCATGCACGCACTGGTAACAGTTGGTTGGAAACGAAAAGATTAGTACATTATGAGAGCATTTATGGGTGTAATTTTTCTTTAAATAAATAATAATACAGAATCCCCCAAAAGACATGGGATTCCTTGTTAAGATTCATCATTGGAAATAATGAAATATAAGAAGAGTAAGACAAGCAAGAGAAACAAAAAAGGGACAAAACATGCTTCTTTCTGTCAGGATGTTAGTATTTGAAATGAAAAGTTTATTTAAAAAAAGATTAATTCGAAGCGTCATGAATCTGTTTTTCAAATAAACTATTTGTCATTTTAACCGTGTATGTTAAATGAGATTCTCTGTGTGAGCGGCACTGATTTGTTTTCGATTTCTCCTCTAGAGTTTGTGCGAGCATCAGCAGCGCAAAATTGTTACCGTAAGTTCATTATACATCATATATTATCCACTATCGATCACCATTTAGCTACTTTAGCGAGCATCTGAATCAATGTCATGTCGAGCGAGCCTGTGAATCACAGAATGTCTTGTTGAAATCAGAATGTAAATGTTGTTGTTGCTGGGATTTTAAAATCTTACCCGTAAACAGCAATGCTATTTTCTGATTGGCTGTTTAGTAGCTATATTTTTTATTTGATTATCTGGTGAGTGGCAGGGCTTTCTGAACTCACTTGATTCCTCTAATAGCGGCGCAACTTGATGGGCGTTATCCTGGAAATTTCTCTGAATGAGAAATACTGTGAAGATGTGTGCATGTGTCTCACGCCCAGTGCCCCTGTAATCTAAAGTGTTACCGAAAAGTGTTTCTAAAAGAAACTAAGATGTAAAAAATACATACTGAATACTTACCCCAGTGTATGTAATTGACAATGTACACTTGCTAGTCCAGCCATGAGGACAACCACTCCGGATTTGTCTAGTTTATTATTGCTCAGATCCAGCTCTTTCAAAGGCGAGTTGAATGACTTGAAAGCTGAGGCCACTCTTTCACATGAGTCAAATGAGAGATTACAACAATCCAATCTGTATACAAGAGTACATTTTACATATTATTTTTTAAGTTGTTCAGTTTAACCATTCATATTGTTACGGTGTGCATTTAAATGTCTCAGTTCACTTGTTGAAAAAAAAAATGTTTTAATATAATATAATATAATAATTCAAATATCTGGAGGTGTAGCAGTGTACATATTATAAACAATTTGTAAACAAGATCCATAATACATAAGAACAGACCTGGCCATTTTGCAGATTCTGAGCACTGGTAGTAGTCGTATCTGGTTTTCTGTTGATGTATTGAACTTCTTCATGTCAAACTCATCTAATAGCTCCCCAGATTTCAGTAATACATAAGCCAGTGCTGACCATTGTTCTGGCTCCAGCTCATTACCCAAGAGTGTTCCTGATTTCATGGCATTCTGGATTTCTTTAACAAGAGTGTTGTCATTCAGCTCATTTAAACAGTGGAACAGATTGATGATTCTCTCTGGAGCTTGTTCCCGTTTCAACTTCTCTTTGATGTAATGCACTGTCGTGTTTTCATCTTCACATGGTTTACATGATCTGCCTTTGGTGAAAAGGTCTTGCAGGAGAGTGCAGTTAGGTTCAACAGAAAGACCCAAAAGGAAGCGAAGGAAAAGGTCAAGATGTCCATTTTCGCTCTTTAAAGCTTTGTCCACTGCACTCTGATGTACATTAGAAAGATTTGTGGGTTTATCTTTTTCAAGGACATTTTTCCCATCATTAACACATGCAAAATGGGCATATATTGCTGCTAGATACTCCTGGTAGCTCACGTGTACAAAGCTATAAACCTTATCCCTGTACAATCCCAGGTCTTCTCTGAAAATCTCTGTGCACACTGAGTACTCTGAGACTTGACTCACATCAATGTCACCGTTTATCAGATCCTCTTCTTGGAAAATAAAAGTGTGCCTCTCCATTTGCTGGAAAGCCAGTTTTCCCAGTCTCAGAATCAATGTTTTGTCAGATTTGGACAGTTTCTTTGAGTTATTGGAATTAGTTCCATTAAACTTCTTATGCTTGAGATTTATCTGAATGAGCAGAAAGTGAGTGAACATCTCAGTCAGAGTTTTGGGTATTTCTTCAGTGTTTTCATCACTCATCATATTTTCTAGCACAGTGGCAGAAATCCAGCAGAAGATGGGCATGTGGCACATGATGTAGAGGCTCTGACATGATTTTATGTGTGCGATAATTGCACTTGCCAGCTTCTGATCACTAATTTTCTTCCTAAAGTATGCTTCTTTTTGATGGTCATTGAACCCACGAATCTCGGTGACCCGGTGAACATACTCAGGAGGGATCCGATTGGCTGTTGATGGTCGTGTGGTTATCCAGAGGAGAGCAGAAGGAAGCAAATTCCCCTTGATGAGGTTTGTAAGCAGCACATCCACAGGAACGTTCTTATTTATATCGGAGCAGTAGTCATTCTTATGGAAATCAAGAGGATGCTGACAGACTTCTAAACCATCTAAAATGAAAAGCATTTTCAGTTTTGAAAGATTTTCTTCTTTCACAGGAGCATATTGTTGAATCAGCTGTAGAAGACTGCAGTCCTCCTTTTTCTGGTTGAGGTCACGAAATGGTAGATGGATGATGAGTTCAATATCTTGGTTTGTTTTTCCATCCGCCCAGTCTAGAATGAACTTCTGCACTGACACATGCTTTCCAATGCCAACTATGCCCATCGTCAGGACTGTTTTGACTTGTTTTCTTTCCGGCAGCGTCTTAAAGATGTCATTGCATGCATACAGAGCTTCGTCTCTGATTTGTGAAATCACCTCAATCCTCAACACCTCATGTTCATTATTTATCCCTCCACTTCCACCATCAGTCATGTAAAGATCTGTGTAGATATCCTTCAATAATCTCTGTTTACCTTGAGATGAATTTCCTTCATTTAAATGCTGACATTTGTTCTTAAGATTTGCTTTGTTGGCGTCTGTGATTTTTTGAAGTGGATTACCTGGAAGTAAGAGATGTTTAGATGCTATTGAAGAAGAAGAAAAAAAGATTTAAAAATGAAAATTAATAATAGTTGTACCATTTGACAGGAAGTGAAATGTGATCCTCAGTGCTGCCTCTCCTCCAAAGCTCTCCATTATTTTCTCAGCAGCATCAGAGAGACTGAGCTCCTCTGGATGATTCCCTAAGCATTCAGGGTAATCCTCAGATAGTTCTCTTTTGAAGGTTTTGAAGACATCTTTCCCCATGTTCCCCATTATATCAAGAAGTATGGTTTGACTATCTGGCACATTAGATTTCTGTGGTAAAATAAAAGAGTATCCAATATAAAAATGTTTATCAACCATGGATTATATAAATATTTACTTTAAAATGTAATTGTCTGTTAAATAACTGAAAGGATATGTCAAAGAAAAACTAACCACACTGTAGAATTTACTGTGGCCTTGGTGCTCTTGCCCTACACACATGCTACAATCTGTCTTACAGAACACCTCTGGAGCTCCGTAATGCTGCTGACAGACTGTTTTAGCAGGTCTGTACTCCACCTGCTCTTCTGTGTCTTCCAGAGGCAACTTCCTGCAGGAATATTCAATATTAATCAGTTAACTTTAACTTAAATTAGTATTTAGTCTATTTAGGATTATCTATCTAGATAATCCAAAATAGACTAAATACTAACTTTAAGTAAAGTTAACTAAAAAGTGTAAACACTTTTTAGTTAAATTTACTTAATGTCTGAACTTAATTGTAAAACTCTAGTCATCTGTGCTATTCACATACTATACCTTGTTTACCCAGAAACCCAAATTAAGATTAATTGATTGGTTTGATTGCAATTTTGTCAAAAACAAACAAACAAAAACCATTATGGTGATCAATGTTATACAAATATGTTATACTTATTTCAGCATGTTTTCTCATTTTATTGCTAACATTTTGTACAATTAAAATCCTTTTGCTATTTTTCTGAGCTCCACTGCTGTAGTTCAGTGGAAGAGGAATTGATCTCTCACTCTTCAGAGACAGACGGGATGATGTTGGTGAGTCTAATCTCTCCTGTTTGGTTCTATGAGTAAAACCAGCCTGGTCTCATCGTTAAAACGTAGGTATTAATACGTTACTTTCAAAGAGACAAAACGTATGTCTTAGTACGTTTGGAGAAGTGCTAAAATGTAGAATATAGACGTATTTGCAACATTTAAACGTAGTATTATTACATTTTTACAGCTAAAAAACGAATAATATTTATGAGTCAATCATGAAATCTTTTTTTTTTTAAGAATACAAAAATTTATACTGGTAAAAAAAAATTGTTTTTGTTATAACAAAGATATCTATATAATTTCCCTTCGACCCCAAACCTAAACATACCAATTTAATACAGAATATAAAGAAAATAAAAGGTAAAACGTTGGAAAAGGTCGATCTTGGTAACAATATAGCATTAAACAAATATTTTGAATGGCTAATCCTACACCTACCCCTAAACCTACCCATTAGCATTTATTAAAACAATGTACTGTTATAAATAAAAGCATAACAGACAGACCAGTGTAATCACAATTATTTAGTTATTGCAAAAATGTCAAAAGCAGTACCAAAAGTAGTTCAAATGAAGATGTGTTGCAGGCGCAGTCCTCTCTGGTGGTATATAATAGTTGCAGAATGTAAGATATTAATCATTGAAAATATTAATCTGGCTTCTTGCCATGAAGTTGCGCGTTTCCCATTTCAAATACAAATCGACTGAAACACGCATGTCAAAATCTGTGACGAAGCAGGCGAAAGCGTTCGATGCCACTGCCGTAAATCATGTCGTAACGCTTCATGAGGTCGGGTTTTTTTTATTTGAATTCACAACGAGCGCGAGATTTGATGTTTACCGTCGCGCTATTGAGAGGAGATGAAGACTAATGGAAGGCTAATGGAGATGAAGATTACTGGATAAAGGGCTCAATTTGGATTTGTTTCTCGCAAACATATGGATTCTAACGATTTGGATTACAGCGAACAAATAAAGTGTTGTGTTTTGTGAATTGAACAATATTAATGATTTTGATATTAATGCATGGGAGCCGGTGGCTGGTAACTTACACGTTCACACTTGGATATGTAGATCATTTACATTTTAGCGCTGTCAATACGTCAATATTGTACATTTTAGTGCTGTTAATAAGTCAGTATTGTACGTTTTATTGTGTGTGAAAACGTACGTGTAGTAGAATCACACTTTACGTAAAAATACTCACGTATTTTCATGAGATCACGTTGGTAAAACACAGAACGTTTGTCACAGGTAAACAAGTATGTTTATCTTTACACGTGAAAGACAGTTTATAGTTTTCCTCTTTCATGTTATCTTTCCTGTAAATGTTATATTAGATCAAACCTCTTTGTATTTATCTGGGCTTCATCACTGAAGTTCAGTGGTAGAGGAATTGATCTCTCACTCTTCAGAGACACATGCGTTGTCGGTGAGTCTGATCTCTCCTGTTTAGTTCTATGAGTAAAACAGAGCATGTTGATATTTACACATGAAATGCAGTTTATATTTTTTTTCCTTTTTCAAGTTAACGGTAAATATTTCATTAGATCAAACCTCTCTGTATTTATTTGTGTTTCATCACTGAAGTTAAGTGGTAGAGGAATTGATCTGTCACTCTTCAGAGACAGATGTGATGTCGGTGAGTCTGATCTCTCCTGTTTGGTTCTATGAGTAAAACACAAGGTTTGTCACAGGTAAACGAGTATGTTTATCTTTAAAATCTTTACATGTGAAAGACAGTTTATACTTTTCGTCTTTTATGTTATCTTTACTGTAAATGTTACATTAGATTAAACCAGTTCAGTGGTAAAGGAATTGATCTCTCACTCTTCAGAAACAGATCTGATGTCGGTGAGTCTGATCTCTCCTGTTTGGTTCTAAGAGGAGACAAAAACTGTAACACTTTACCTAAAGCCTTTAATTCCTTATAAAAAATAAAAAAAATAAAGGGAAAGATCACCCAAAAATGAAAATGTTATGTTTATCTGCTTACCTCAGGGCATCCAATATGTAGGTGTCTGTGTTTCTTTAGTAGAACACAAATTAAGATTTTGAACTCCAATAATTGCAGTCTGTCAATCGTATAATGCATGTGAATGGTAACAAATGCGAGTATGAGAACTATGAGAGTAAAAAAAACATGCACATCCAAATCCATATTAAACACTTAAATGCGATATGTCCAACAGCCATCAGCGTGCGATGACTTCTGGTGAGTGAGGTCAAATGTACACAATATGGCGTTTCTCAATTGGATATAAGTGGCGGAAGTGATCTCTCACACATATCTCTATCGTGTACACCGGAAGTCATCACACGCTGACGGCTGTTGGTCATAGATCACATTTGAGGTAAAAAAAATGACATAAATACTGTTTGGTTTCTCGCACAAACCGATCGTTTCGTGTCTTATGACATCAATGTGTCGTCACGAGCCACTCTCATAGCTCTCATACTCTCATCTGTTACCATTGACATGCCTTATATGACTGGCAGACTGCAACGGTTGAAGTTAAAAGTCTTTCAATCATGACAACTCTCAGAGTGAAATAGATTCAACAGCATTTTATTAGCATAGAGCATGGAATGTATATAGGCTTGACGAGATCTGCTACACTGCTGGTGCTGCTGCTGCTGAGCAAATACATAAGTTCAGCTTATTCAAGATAACAACAAGGAAAGGCTGCTGATCTCTACAGGTGGCGCTGGGGAGGAGCTGGGATTATGGGAGTTCTCATAATGTGCGGCGTGCTGATAGCGGCTAGGATACGGTATAAATAAAGCCACGTAAATGAGGAAGTACCTCTGGTTGGTAGAACTGAAAGAACCAATCAGTGATCAATAGAGTTTCATGACTGAACTTTATATTTATTTGTGTTCTACTAAAGAAACACAGACAACTACATCTTGGATGCCCTGGGGTAAGCAGATAAACATCACATTTTCATTTTTGGGTGAACTATCCCTTTAATGCATTAGGTCTAATTATGTCTTGTTTTAATGCACCATATAATGCATTCTATGGTTTTGTGAATAATTTTGACCACAATTATAACACAATATCTATATATTCATTGTTGCACCTAAAGTATATTGCATTTAAACATGACAAACAACCTATTTCACAAGGAATACGCAAATGGTTTGATGCATTGTAACAATGGTCACAATTATAAAGATATAATGCATTATATGGTGGGGTGAATTCAGGGTGATTGGGACACTTTTTCTCGTCATCTCAATGGCAAAAAGTGTCCCAATCACCTTGAATTCACCCTACAAAATGAATACCTTCCCATAAGAAAAAAATCATTGCTCAGTGTTTGCTCTTCCTAAGCTCATGAGACAGTTTTGATTCTCATTTAGCTCTCGTTTCAGTATCAACAGAGTTTCAGATGTTTCTCCTAAAATTCCTTAGGAGAAATAAGAGTAGACACAACTGAGACATGAGTCTGAGAGAAAATTGAGTTGAAACTGAGAATGTGGTGGAAGAAACATATGGCATCTCTGTATCATCTTGCTGCGAGCTCTTGCAAGACTCCATTATAGGAATATTTTATTGATCAGAGGTGGCTCTTTCTAAGCTCACGAGACTTAGTTGTGATTCTCATTTATCTCTCACTGTAGAATCAACACACATAAAAATCCTCAGTGTTAAATGTACACTGCGAGTGTATATATGAGTCCACTATGAGTCCATACTCAGAGTGTTAAAAGTTAACACTGAATCAGTGTTTAAGTTAATGAGATAATTAAGTGAGCATTAATGATGAACACCTGCTGTTAATAAGCTGTTGCCTGATGATAACAAGCAGAATCACTAAAGGAAAGAGAAACACAGTAACTACAACTGACTTCAGCCACAGCCCTAGATGAAATTAACTGAAGATAAAAGAAGACATTAAATCTCTGAAGATCTTAGCAGAGGAGGATTAAACAACTCCACAAACAGCATTACCAGCTTCATACATTACTGACCAGACTGACTTTATTTCTGGTATACATAAGCTCTTATTGAGAATTAACAGAGTTTGTTTTTTTTATGTCACCATTATGGTGATTAGTGTTTTCTTCAATTGGGCAGTTTGACAACTTTTTAATGTTAGTGTTTCTCTGGCTGCTGTATCTGGGTTTGCTATGGCAAGGAAAGCAAGAGAAAACACAATCTGATGCTGTTGGCTGCTTGATGATCAGGCTATAATCATTGTGTTTCCATGGAAATCTGTAATGGAGTTGCTCCTGCTGGGAGTAGGTGCTTGTCTCCATTGTTGTGTCAGGAAGCACAGACATACATTTCAAACGCAATGGTCTATTGTAAGCACACGGTGCCGAAATGCTCACGGTAGATTAGATAACCCAGGGCTCTCTCACAACCGCTGTTCTAGTCTCTAATGACTATCTAATGACTGAATATGAGCAACATACTATTAACTTTGTTGTATTGTGATTCTTGAAAAGATCCAGTACAGGTTTAATCAGAATGACCTGAGTACATTTTAAAACAGATTGTACACTTATATCTTCTAACTCCTGCAAAATTTACTCACACACAGACATGATGAATCCGCGTATGAATCTCAACAATGGTAACATGCTTTATGCCACAATGCATTCTGGGTGCATCATGCAAAACTCACCCATGGATCCTAGAATGCATTGTGGCATGAAGCATGTCACCATTGTTGAGATTCATACGCGGATTCATCATGTCTGTGTGTGAGAAAATCTCGCAAGCGTAAGAAGTGATAAGCATACAATCAGTTTAAAAACATAGTCAGGATTTCGCTGCTGGATCTTTTCTAGAATCACAATAAAACAAAGTTAATAGTATGTTGTTCATAGTCAGTCATTAGATCGGAGAATTAAGACACTACACAACAATCATATTATGATCATCAAGCAGCCAACAGCATCAGATTGTGTTTTCTCTGCTTTTCTTGCCATAGCAAACCCAGATACAGTAGTCAGAGAAACACTAACATTAAAAAGTCGTCAAACTGCCCAACTAAAGAAAACATGGCCCCACTTTATATTAGGTGGCCTTAACTACTATGTACTTACATCAAAAAATAAGTACAATGTATTACTGTGTTCATATTGTGTTGCAAAACACCTTTGCTGATATTGAGGTGGGATACGGGTAGGGTTAGGGGCAGGTGTGGTGGGATGGGTCAGTTTAAGGGTAGGGTTAGGTGTAAGGGAAGTGTCAACTGTGTATTTACAAATGTAACTGCAGAAATTAATTACAGATGTAATTACATGAAGGTATTTTTAAAAATGTAAGTACAATGTAAAAACATGTATGTACACAATAAGTTCAATCAAATTATTAATTAAAATGTTAGTACATAGTAGTTAAGGCCACCTAATATAAAGTCGGTCCAAAAACATTAATCACCATAATGGTGACATGAAAAAACAAACTCTATTAATCCTCAATAAGAGCTTATGTAGATGTATAACAGAAATAAAGTCAGTCTGGTTAGTAATGTGTGACTTACATTACACTTACATTAAAAAGTCGTTAAAACTGCCCAACTAAAGAAAACACTAATCACTATAATGGTGACATAAAAAAACAAACTCTATTAATTCTCAATAAGAGCTTATGTATACCAGAAATAAAGTCAGTCTGGCCAGTAATGTTTGAAGCTGGTAATGCTGTTTGTGGAGTTGTTTAATCCTCCTCTGCTGAGATCTTCAGAGATTTAATGTCTTCTTTTATCCTCTGTTGATTTCATGTAGGGCTGTGGCTGAAGTCAGTTGTAGTTATTGTGTTTCTCTTTCCTTTAGTGATTCTGCTTGTTATCATCAGGCAACAGCTTATTAACAGCAGGTGTTCATCATTAATGCTCAATCATCACTTAATTATCTCATTAACTTAAACACTGATTCAGTGTTACCTTTTAACACTCTTGAGTGTGGACTCATAGTGGACTCATATATACACTCGCAGTGTACATTTGACACTGCGGACTTTGCTGTGCACAAACACTTACAAAAACAATACTGACTGAATTGTTCACTCAATTCTTTTAGCATTTCAAACTTTTAGTCTGATGTTTTGCTTGAAAGGTTTGTACATCCATTCATTCACCAAACTGCTTGTCCTCTGTAGAGTCAGAGGTATGCTGAAGCCGATTCCAGCATCTCAAAGGCAGGTATACACCCTGGACAAATGACCAGTCCATCATTGGACCAACACACAGACATTCACACTCACACCTACATAACACTCACACCTACACACAACTTTGTGTCTCTAATTAATCTCTCCTGTATGTCTTTGGATTGTGGGGAAACTGGAAAGTGAATGTGTGCTATCTTTAAAATAAATGCCTTTAAATCAATACAAAGTGTATGTGACAAATCAAAACAAAATGTATGTGAATTTCTCATTTTCCTCACCGTTCAGAGTGAAGGTCTTCTTCTGGACTGCTCATAGTGACAGAGCTATCATCATTTTTTTCAGCACTCATGATTAGTTATTGGATTCCTGTCAAGACACAAATGCTTATTTAAAAATAATAATAATAATATTAATAATAATAATAAAAATAATAATAATACAATAAAACTGTAAGTTCTTAATTTGATAGTCTCCTGTTTGAAACTAACATACAAACAATGACAAAAACTTTAACTTTTGACTTTGAACCTTTATAGTTGCTGATACAAAGACATTGTAGTGAAGGGTTAGGTTCTTCCCCATGTGTCATCTAGAACGAGGAAATTGACCCCATAAACAAATAAAAGTTAAAAGTCATAGTTTAAATATTAAAGTAACTGACATTAAATCTAATTAAATATCAAAAGTCAGTTGTATAAATTGTCACAGCCTCCGATGACAACCAAAAAAATGCTGTAAAATAACGGTCAAATTTTGACAGTAACATGACCACCAGCTGATATCACTGAAGGAAAGAGAAACATGAACAGAAAAAAAGTTGATTTCATCAACTGAAGATAAAAGAAGACATTAAATCTCTGAAGATCTCAGCAGAGGAGGATTAAAAAAATTCACAAACAGCATTACCAGCTTCACACTAACCAGACTGACTTTATTTCTGTCACACGTCTACAGAAGCTCTTATTGAGAATTAACAGAGGTCGTTTTATGGTTTCTTTTGACGTTACCATTATGGTGATCAGTGTTTGCTTTAGTTGGGCTCTTGACCCTTGATACTAACATTAGTGTTTCTCTTGCTGCTTTAATGATGTATTTTAAATACACTTGTTAAAGCAAAAAAAAACTGAGAGGAAATATAAGATGATGTTGACTATTTATTAATGTTCTGCTTCACTAAGGTTACTCAAGGTTTAATCTAGAATGTGTTTTAACTATTTAATTTTTTTTAAGGTATGCCATTTTATGGAATGAGATCAATCAGTGTGACAACAGTCAGATCTTTTGAAGAGCATACACAGACATCAAGAATCAGCGTATAAATCTCAACTATGGTGACGATCAAAAGCGTCATGCCGCAATGCATGCAGGGTACCAGCATTGTTCAAAAATCGTCCATGACTCCCAGCATGCATTGCAGTATGAATAAATTATGCTGCTGAATAGCCTGGTTATTTCCTTTAATTCTCACTATTTAGCTTTATTTTTGGTGTTGTTTTTTTGTTGACTTTTAGTAGTGTTTTGTGATGAGTTGAGTTGATCTGTTCATCTGTTGTGTTTATTGTCACCATTGTTGAGATTCATATGCTGATTCTTCATGTGTATGTCAGTCTAAAGCTTACCACAGATTAAATCATTTTTGAAAATCATGCGTTTATAAAATCCTTCATAGCTGATTCCTTAGCACTGCTTGATATTTTGCAGAAGTGTCACTGATTTTAATCACACAATAACAGTAAAACTATGTATTTTTAAAACAATGGGTTTAGGGGATAGACTGACAAGCTAGGCATCCCATTATGATTATGTCATAAGCAAAACATAACCAGTGACACCTGTTCACACTTTTTCCATGGCTATTTCTTGCTATAACAAATGTGTCTAAGAAACACAGATACAGCAGCCACAGAAAAATCATTGCAAAGGCAAGGGTCAAGAGACCAACTGAAGCAAGCACTGGTCACCATAATGGTGACCAAACATTATCAATTATAAATAAATACCAAAAGATCTGTTAACTCTCAATAAGAGCTTCTGTAGATATTTAACAGAAATAAAGTCAGTCTGGTTAGTAATGTGTGAATTTGGTAATGCTGTTTGTGGAGTTGTTTAATCCTCCTCTGCTGAGATCTTAATGTCTTCTTTTATCTTCAGTTGATTTAATCTAAAACTGTGGCTGAAGTCAGTTGTAGTTCTTGTGTTTCTCTTTCATTCAGTGATTATGAAGGTGTTCATCACTAATTCTCAATTATCACTCAATTAATCCCTTAATTATCTCATTAACACCACTTCAATTACTCTAACACTCTGTAGTGTGGACACATTTAAGTGTTCATTTAAAACTGAAGATTTTGCTGTGGGGTTTAAAGGGTTAAAGGGATAAGATGAAAAAAAAACAGATTGAAACGTAAATTAACGGTAAGCAACTGTAAATGAATTTATGGAAAAGTACTGTAAAAAAACAGCAATCTACTGGCAACCAGAGCTGCCAGTAGATTACCGTTAAATCAAGGAAAAAAACAGTAATATACTGTAAAACATAACATGATGAATAACACCAGATGAATCGAGATATGTTTACTGAAATATTAGTGAAAGTTAACAGAAAAAAATTGTGCAAAGTCAGTAACTGATAAGGAGAGTAAATATTCAAATGAACTGTGTTTATGTGTTGTTGCAGAAGGTGATATAGAAGAAATCTTAGTTTAATGAATTAGTTTAGGGTCACCATTGTGCTGGAGAGTAGCGCCTGTGCTTCAGTCCAGGATGAGCAGAGAAACGCTGATGATATGCTGTCTGATGCTTTATTTAAAGGCAGTGGCTGTGTTTGCTGATGAAGTTATGAGGTGTTTGTTGATTTGGCACATGTGCTATTGCTAATGATGAACAGCAAAGATTGAAGTTAAAGTCATATTTCTTAAGTATTTCACTACTCATTGCGACACATAACATGTTTGCAGTTTATATTTATATTAAGAAATGTTCTTTTTCAGTGGATTTAATTGAAATAAGTTTACAGTACAAACACCATATAAATACTTGTTTTAAAATGAGAACTGTTTTAAGCGATCAGTTTTTCCCCAAATGGTAATTTCATGGTATTATTACGATAACATACTGTAAAAAAAGAGAGCTGTAAATAAACAGTAGAGGACTGTAAATTAACAGTACATTGCTGGCAACCACAGCTGCCAGTAGATTACTGTTATTTTACAGCACAATTTTTTACAGTGTAGAGGGTTAAAGGCATACAGTAGTGCACACAAAATGTACTCACCAAGTTGTTCAAAACCTGTATGAATTGCTTTCTGCTCAACACAAAGGAAAATTATATTTTTAAGAATATGAAATTAAATTAATTTTAAATTTGCCATTAATGGTAACACTTTATAATGATAAGTGTACATTAACTAAGTACTTTTAAATAATTTTCAAACTATTTGTTTATAGATAATTATTAGTTAAACTGTATCAGTATAAACTGTAGTATACATTTACAGTGGGTACGGAAATTATTCAGAATATAAATTGTTCACTCTTTGTTATATTGCAGCCATTTGCTAATATAATTTAAGTTCATAATTTCCTTTCTGTTTTTTCTCTGTATACACACACAATATTTATTTCTTCATTGTTGCACCTTTAGAAACTATCATGCATTTAAACATGACAAACAACCAATTTCACAAGGAATATGCAAATGTGTAATATGAATGCAGTAGTGCTGTATTTGTAGCTACGACAAAGCCTCTGCGTCTCAAATGCTGTATGATCTTATCTCTTCACAAACATCAACTTTTTTCATAACTGTAAAAGTAAATTCAAAAAGTCAAACTGTTAAGTGTTTTTCAATCAGCTTGTGTTGTGATGATTTTCATGTATGTATGAAATCAGTTCTCCTAAAGATCAAACAGGTATTCATCAGAGGAACCACAAACTTGAAAAGTTTGTACATCCATCCATTAATTCACCAAACTGCATATCCTCTGTAGAGTCAAAGGTGAAGGGCGAGAGAGGACCAGGCCTGGACTTTATGTTGTGTTTTATTTACGTTTTGTTATGTGTATGCGCGGCAGCCGTCCGTGAGCGTCTGCCTATACGGTTTACTTTCAGTATGCTTATTTGCTTAAACGTTTTCCGGTTCCTGCCTCCTTCTTCCCTTATCTACGAACTTCATTGCAGTGACTTTCTCATTTTCCTCACCGTTCAGAGTGAAGGTCAAACAGGTGTTCAACAGAGGAACCACAGATATAAAAAGCTAACTAGCAAACTCATCCACTGACCACAAACACTTAAAAATACAATGCATTGGGTTTTATGGGGCTTTCCATAGAAATAATGATTTTATTTATATACTGTACAAACTGTATCCTCTAAACCTACCCCTAATCCTTGATGTATTTTAGCAACGTGACTTAATGAGTATTTGTATTTCAAATCAAATCAGATTCTTGGTGGAACATGCACTTTGTAAAACAACATGAAAACATGAACTATGAATGAATCTCATGACAGTTAACTCATCCTCTCTCTCATCACATCGAAGAGTTAACTCTGCACTCTTCCTATTGCCCTTTTCTGTAAAATAGTGCTGTATTCATTTTCTGAAAAGATTAAATAAAAAATAAAAATACAACAATAAATACTTCAATAACTGCAGTCATTTTAATGCTACTATCTATATAAAATATAAAAAATAAATCCCAATGAGGAAATACATTATTGCGATTCCACTGGGGTACAGCGTTGCCATTGTTATTTTCTCCATTTACAGTGAATATATGTTAGACAAAGTTGATTTGTGAATAAAAAATATAAAAAAATGCTTACAGAAGAAAAATCCCCTTGAGAAGAGATGTTTAGAAATTAGATTAATAGAGCCATTTCTGGAGCATTTCAACAGGTGTCTTTCCATGTGAGAGTGACAGAGGGAAAAAGGAGTTTTGGAGGAACATTCAATTTTCACTTGACTGAAAAACAGCACATCACACTGGCTACCCGCCCTTTTAATTCCCATAATGCAATAGACTCGTTCTGAATGACATGAGAATGAGTAGAAATTAATTCTTGACATATGGCATCTCAGTAGTGTTTTTGTTAAGATTTTTATAATGACGGTCTTATTTTTTACATTTTTTAGAGCAGCTGAGTATTCACTGGTAGGCTATATTTAGCTATAAAAAGCATTGGCGGTTCTGAGTAATTTGTTCTTGAGCCCATATACAGCTGTTGGGAATTATTTAAATTAACTGGCTTCTGAACAGATGAGGGGAAAACGAATATCGAAAGTAAGCCAAGTTAAAGTGTCTGTTAGAATGGACACTGCAATCATTTCTGGTCTCTCAATGCGACATATATTGACACACATTTGAAAGATCTAAAACGCTTAACACATGACTTCTGTTATCTAGTGTAGACTGTATTACTGACTATAATTTCGTATGTCGTCCTAGACTGTGCTCCAAAGTGGTGCGGGTTAAAATACAAACATCAGCGGGGTTAAAAGTTTAGTGATCTATCATAGATTAAACCAATAATGATTCAATAGCTGAACATTGTTCATACTCACCGATGGTTCGCATGCACGCGGCGCTTTCACTTTCACTTTAGTCTGTGGCGCAACATTAAATTAAAACAGGGTGGAGTTATTGAGAAGCAGACGCGTTGAGCAGACCCTAGTTGAACATTAATTTATTCGACACTCTGGCGCACAGTAAAAGCTGATTATATTATCTCTGCACTCTAAAAAGAGATGTGTTAAAAAACAACACACTGACACAACTAGCATGGAACGTTCTCGGAACTTTGGCTAATATTCCCTACAAGTTTGGTTAATGTTCTGAAGAAAACATTTGAATGTAATGTTTAAAGAATATTTTAAGAATGTTTTAAATGTTTAAAAAATGTTCCTATAGCGTTAAATGTAAACCAAGATATAACATTTTAACTGCAACATTCAAAGGATGTTTTAGGAATGTTTCTGAGGTAACAAGTTGTACAATGATCTTAAAAAAACATTGTCCCAATGTTTCATAATAACAAAGGAAGAACATTCTCTCTGCCACATTAGGAAACTGTTTTGAGGATATCATTGAGAGATGAGATGTTGAATGTTCTTTATAAAACGTTCTTCTAATGTGACGAGTTAACAAAATTAGAACAATTTTTTGCAAAATTTTGAGTTTATTTTGGGAATGTTCTTGAATTTAAAGTTTTTATAATGATCTCAATTAAACATTGTCTTAATGTTTCACAATAACATAGGAAGAACATTCTCTCTGCCACATTAGGAAACTGTTTTGAGGATATCATTGAGGCCTGAGATGACAGAAGCATGTTATGATGGGCCCCAAAAACTGGGGACCACTGTAATCATCACCAACTTTCAACGTGGAACCACAACACAACGAAATCGCCACAACACAACGGAATTAAACCACAACACAAGAAATCGCCACAACACAACGGAAATGCTCCCGACCAACAAGGGGGCACTCGGAGTGCATTAAAGTTAGTTTTCCGTGCCATTGTTCTATAGATTGGCCAGTCTTACAAAGATATAAACACTACGATCATTTTTAAGTGTATAACCATTGTATAGGCTATAGAAGTGAAATATCAATTCAAAATCACCTACATGCATTACCTGCATATTTATATCCGAAAACGCAATTACAAGCTGTCACGACGCTTGATGCTCAAGGGAACGTCTGCCAATTCCACCATACAGTTGAAACATATAATTTGTATGAATAAAAATTACTTTTAACATTCAAAAACAGACATGTTAAAATTCCACATATTTGTTGTATTCTAAAAAACTGACTCAATAGTGCATAACATTGGAATTTGAACATTTAAATAAAACAAAAAAAGTCATTTTAATTCATAAAATTATACGTTTCAACCACTTGGTGGAATTGGCAGATGTTCCCTTGAGGAGCCAGTGTTTCCCACTCATACACTGGTGCTGCCCTTAATCACAGATATAAGAGACACTTTGATTATTTCTGTCAGACGTCTACAGAAGCTCTTACTGAGAATTAACAGAGGTTTAGATGTTGATGATTTATGGTTCACTTAAAAAGTCACCATTGTGGTGGGAAGCGTTCGCTTTAGTTGGTGTCTTGGTCCCTGTAGATATGTTAGCTTTCTTTCTGCTGTAACTGTGTCAGTGAAACACAATAATTGTGACTCAGCAAGCAAAGATAAAGTGACATCAGGTGTTGTCAGCTCCTCGTTGATGATCTAAATCATCACAAAGTTAGCATGTGATTTTGTGTTTTAAGTTTTGTGTTCTTGTTTGGTACAATTGTAATTTGTATATATAGTTACATTAACCTTGTTGTATTGGCACCAACCGAATTAAAAGGATCAATTATCTGGATGGATGACCAAAAGAAAAAGTATGGGCACCCAACATTTTGAGCAAATAATTCACAAATTCAGGCACAGACATCAAGATTTGGCCTATGATTCACAACAACGGTGACAATCAAATCAAAAAAGTTTGGGAATCAAGCATGAGTTTTGCACTATGAAGCCACCCATCATGCATTGCAGCATGAAACTCGTCACCATTGTTGTGAATCATATGCCAAATGTTGATGTGTGTGTGTGACTTTGTGAAATATTTGCTCAAAGTGTGTGTACATATTTCTTTTCTTCAGGATAATTGATCAATTTAATGCTATTGGTGCTAATTCTGCAGTTTCACAAAGGTTTAGTAGCTATAAGCAAATTACAACTTAAAAAAAATCAGATGCTCACTTTCTGATGATTTAGATACCATCAACAAGGTGCTGACAACACATGATGTCATTTTTGTGTGTGTGTGTGTGTGTGTGTGTGTGTGTGTGTGTGTGTGTGTGTGTGTGTGTGTGTGTGTGTGTGTGTGTGTGTGTGTGTGTGTGTGTGTGTGTGTGTGTGTGTGTGTGTGTGTGTGTGTGTGTGTGTGTGTGTGTGTGTGTGTGTGTGTGTGACTTTGTGAAATATTTGCTCAAAATGTTGTGTGCATATACTTCTTTTTCTTCAGGATAATTGATCAATTTAATGCTATTGGTGCTAATTCTGCAGTTTCACAAAGGTTTAGTAGCTATAAGCAAATTACAACTTAAAAAAAATCAGATGCTCACTTTCTGATGATTTAGATACCATCAACAAGGTGCTGACAACACCTGATGTCATTTTATCGTTGCTAGCCACAACTATTGTGCTTCACAGACACAGTTACAGCAGCCAAAGAAAAGCCAACACAACTACAGGCACTAAGAGCCCAACTAAAGCAAACGCTTCCCACCATAAATCATCAACATCTAAACCTATGTTAACTCTCAGTAAGAGCTTCTGTAGACGTCTGACAGAAATAGTCAAAGTGTCTCTTATATCTGTGATTAAGGGCAGCACCAGTGTATGAGTGGGAAACACTGGCTCCTCAAAGCAAGAAGATCCTGGATTGAGTCCTGAGCCAGAGAGTCTTTCCTTCAGGTCTGGTTTCTCTCACGATTCAAAGATGTGTGAATTACAGATGCTAAGTTGCCTAAAGTGTCTAAAGGTGTGAGCTAAGTTTCTTTTATTTTCAAGATTTTGGACAAACACACACTGTTTGTGAGTTGATTTGCAATTATAAAAGGAATATATGTCCACAATGAGCACATTTGAACTGTTTCACCTTGAGGTTCCATGAACGTCTATATCAGACGTGCAGATCATGTCCAAAACAGACATCATAAAAACTTTCATTCTGGCTCCCCAGTGAACTTCTTTTCAACATTCGCCTCTAGGGACAAAGATGTTGAAAAGACGTCTTTTGGACATAACTTTGCTTAGTGGGAAGCAAATGATTCGAGCTGCATCTTATCATCAGCTCCTGTCAAGACCTCGATATGAGAGAGCAAGACCTAAGCACCGGTAAGATCATCATTAGTTTTAATAAAGATGATTGTGTTTTTGAGCTTTCAGTTTTCCTTGCGGTCGTTTGTGTGTGTTCTTGCTTTACTCATCTGCGGCGACGCGTCGTATCTGACTACAACATATAGGTCACGCTCACACACGTTTATTTTTTTAACAATTTGCCAGGAGTAAAATGTAGCTCCATAGGTGGTTTAAACAACCAGATATTTCTGGTCTTTTCACAAGCGGATAGATATCTGGTCAGAGAAAATGATTTAAGTGAGCAGGTATACCTGCAGCAGCAGCGCGTAGCTGGGAGAGCTGCGCTGCTGCTGTTGGTGGACACTAAACACCGTATACTACTGCTTGATTTGATTTCGACGGCCTGTTGATGACAATAAATAGGTCTAAAAATGATGTTTATTGTGTTTTAATGTTCAGTTCTGTTCCTATTTACATTTAAAAAGCAGACATAAAAGTAACTTAAAAGTTACTTTCCCTAGTAACTAATTACTTTTGATATACAGTAATTGGTAAAGTAATTCATTTACTTTTAAAAAGAAACTAACTGTAAGTAATTTAAATGTATTTAAAATTAAAATTCAGAATTACGCATTTGCTGCATACAACTTTTGTTAGTAAACATAACATTCATTAATAACCACTTTTGATCATGAATAAAGTAGCGTGACCTATATGTTGTAGTCAGATGACGCGCACGCAGATGAGTAAAGCAAGAACACACACAAACGACCGCAAAGGGAAACTGAACTACTTTGACATTAAAAAGGAAACTGAACTATGTAAATGGCTGCAAAATATGTGTAATGTGTAAAAACAGGCTGGGCTAGGGGCTATAGATTTGAGCTTCTTGTCTGCATGCGTTCATTTTTACGCATTTGCTGCATACAACTTTTGTTAGTAAACATAACATTCATTAATAACCACTTTTGATCATGAATAAAGTAGTAAACTACTCCTCTTTAAAAGGCTGTAATCTAGATCACCCGTTTATTGGTTACAGCATTCTTTGCAAATAATTATGTGTTTTGTGAAACACTGTTACAAACACACACAATACTCTAAGACAGTGGTTCCCAACCACATTCCTGGAGTACCCCCAACAGTGCACATTTTGGATGTGTCCTTTGTCTGACAAACCCAAATCAGGTCTTGGAGTAGCTACTAATGAGCTGATGACCTGAATCAGGTGTGTTTGATTGAGGAGACATGCAAAATGTGTACTTTTGGGGGTACTCCAGGAACGTGGTAGGGAACCACTGCTCTAAGAGTCAAACTGGCCAACTAAAGGAAATGCTCATCACCAAAATGGTGACCAAAAATGTTCAATAAAAAATCTACATTTGAACCTGTTAATTCTTAATTCTCAATGTGTGAATTTGTGTTGAACCAACACAACAAAATTAGTCATTTCAACTTGTGTCCAAGTTGTGTTTTTTACAGTGTAGTGGAAATTGGTACTAAGATTTTTTTTGTTTTTTTTACAGTGCACTGCTGTTCTATCCAGAGTAAAATTTTAACACACTTGAAGTGTTATATCTACACAGCATGTATCAAAATACCATCAACACACTCCCATATAGGGACTGAAGGGGCGAGGTGGGTGAAGCCTTCTAGCCCCTTTAAGGAAGCGCACGATAAGATCGTTCTTTCCCAGTGACAGTCCGTTCACTTGAATGTGGTGCGCTGCTATAGTGGTCACCTAAACTTTGAGCGTGGAGGGGGAACGACCGCGTCCAAAAAGTGAGCACTTCTGACACTTCACAATTATAAAGAGGAGGTTGGGCCATTCGTGGGAGAAATATATTAGGCATTGAGCATTGTCTTGTGAGGCGAAAATATCTACTTTTGCCTCTCAGACCTGCCCCAAATAGTCTGAATCATATGTGGGTGAAGAGACTACTCTGCTGGGGACACTTTGTCCCTGGACAGCATGTCTGGACCCAAATTCAGAATGCCTGGCACATGAGTTGCTCTCACCGAACTCAGGTTGCGCTCTGCCCATATTAGGACTTTTTCTGCCATTGTGTGCAGATCGATAGATCTTAGACCGCCCTGGCGATTTATATATGCTACCACCGACCTGCTGTCCGCTCGGACCAGGACATGGTGGTGCTTTATGTACGGGAGGAAAGCTCTTAGCGATAACGGGACCGCTTTCATCTCTAGACAGTTTATGTGAAGGCTGTGACGTCAGTCGCGCATTCATCTGCAGTGAGTCCAATACTGTTCCCAGAAACAAAATGTTCTGTGTGGGAGACAATGAGCTTTTGCCACATTGATTCTGAGGCCCAAGCATTTTAAATGGTTGAGAATTGTAGAGGAAAAATGTAATCATAGAAGAAAAGATTTATGTTTGAGTTCATTCAGAAGTCAATGTCTGTTTGTGAAACACCTTTTCAGCTGTTCAGACACAGCTTCTGCTGAAGCCCAGAGGGTAACAGTGGGACATCTAAAGTGGGAGCTTTCCCATCTTAGAGAGTCAGATCATTTAAATGATATCAGCTCCAAGACAGAGAAGGGACAATTTACATTGTGTTTGTGCTCTTTACTCTATGGGGAAAACATTGGGGGTTGCTTAAACATTGGGGTTTAAAAGCTTGACTTTCCTTTTGTTCTAGTTAGTTCACACTTGTGGTAACCTCCAGTATGGTTGCTCCAACTGTGGATGCATTTCTTGCAAGGAATTAAATCTTTAAAGACACAATTGGCTAAGGTTTGTCTCTTATTCAAAAATGCAACGGAGTTAACGTATTTTTGCCACAACAGAATCCAAGATCTGTGGTTTAATAACTGTATCTCTGACTGAGCTTTTATGAGCCAGTCGTCGCGATAGTTTAGAATTCTCATTCCCGAAGCCTCAGCGGGTTAGCGCCGCTTCCATGCACTTCGTAAACGCTGGGAGCCAGAGATAGACCAAAGGGTAGCACCCTGTATTGGTATACTTTCCCTTCAAAGGAATCTCAAGAATGGCCTGTGATGAGGGGCTATCTGTATTTGGAAATAGGCATCCTCTAGATCCACAGTGAAAAACCAATCTCCCGGGCGAATGTGCACAAGGATTTCGTTCTCAACATTCTGAACGGGTGCTTCATAAGGGCTGTGTTCAGATGTCTGAGTTCTAGGATGGGTCTGAGACCACCGCCCTTTTTTGTACAAGGAAGTAGCGACTGTAAAAGCCCGACTCGCTCTGCGGGTGTGTACGGCTTTCACCACCCCTTTTATTAACAGTTTTGCTATCTCGGTTGAAGCACGTGACTCGTGTCGCTACTCACCATTTGTCTCTTCCACGGTGCGAGCAAACTGTAGCGAGTAACCTTGTTTTATTATGTTCAACACCCATTTTGAAATGCCGGGAATGGCCTGCCAGGCCTCGGCCTTGAATTAATTTGTGGGTCGAGTCGCTGAGTAACAGGGACTCGGTGGCCTGATAATGTTGTGTTAGAGTGGCACTTATGAGGGAATTGTTTCCCGCTGCCTGAGTACAGGGGCCGGGGACATAGAATATTGGTGCTTGTGTACAGGCGGCGCGTTTGAGAACGGGTTCGTTGACTGTGAGGATAGTGTTTCCAGCCACCTGAGTGCTGAGGAGCTGGGGAACATGGGGAGTGATTGTGTAGGGTACATGCTTTAATGCTAGCACACTGCCTACAGAGAAAAAAACTCTTTCGTGACCCATATGTGTCGCCATGAAAACGGGCGTTTGTGTACAGGCGGCGTGTTTGCTTGCTGGCTCGCTGTGTATGTGATGTTCCCAGCCACCTGATTGAAGGGAGCTAGGGAACGTTTTGGAAGAGAGCGAGGTGGTAAACCGGCCGAAGCGGGTATTATCCACCTTCTCTTTGTGCCTCTGGCTAGGACAGCTTCGCGGCTCAGGTTTCGACACATTGCTGGGTCGGGGACCTCGACGCTCCGGCAGTCTGCTGCGGCTCGTAGAGCGGGAACGCTGTCCGGGCTTAAAACCACACGAGACCTGAAGCACCGCCATAGAGTGTAGCGCTGAGGCCGCCTGGCTGGCGGAGGCGTATGCTCGACCGGCGAGCCTGGAAGTAGTCACGGCAGGCCTTGGAAGAGTGCATAGCTTTTGACTGCCATCCTCTGGCGGAGGGTGGGCAAAGGTGTGCAGCGACGGCTTCCTCGAGGAGGAAGTGCTTGGTATCCTTTTTTCTGAGTGCCATCGACCACCGAGCGCGGGAGAAAAAGAGGATTTGTAGAGAAGAAAATGGCGCCTTCCACGATTTAGCTAGTTCCTTGTGGACTTCTGAGAAGAAGGGAGCGGGCTTTTGAGCAGTTGTTTGGCGACGGGTTCTCGACAACTCGTCCAGTCTGCTTCTCGTGGGCTCCTCGGGTTGAGACCAGTCAATGCCGAGGTCGCCCATGGCCTTCGTGAGCAGGCGTATAAGCTCAGGGCTCATTGAGGTTTTGCCGCGAAGTGGCGTGCTCGAGACGGTATCCGACCACCGCTGGATGCATCAAGAGAAAGACTGTCATTCTCCTCCTCCTCCGGTCCGCCAAAGTAAACAGTAGCAGCCGCCAAACGAGGGAGCTGTGCTGTTCCTCGACAAACATAATAGGCGATGGCGAGGCACGATGGGAAATGACCGGCGTGTTCTTGCCAGAGCGCCCGGGCCTCTGGTCGTGACGCTTTCTTTTACGTGGCTCGAGAGGCTGAGAGCAAGGGACGGATTCGGGTCGAAACTGGCGAGCCGAGCCCAAAGGGTCTGCAGCGCCAGTTCGTCACTCGGCAGCCGCCCTGGTTGAGTGCAGCCTGCGTGTGGTCTCGTCCCGAGACATGATGCGCAGATGATGTGTCGATCCTCGTCGAAATAAAGCCTCTGCACGAGGCGCATGAACATATTGAAAGAATGGTAATGTAAAGGATATGTGCCGGATGGCGCAGCTGGAAGGCAGGCTGAAGGCGGAGAGTCAGACGCCTCAGGCTGCAGAGTTCCGCTGGGTGCATGTCGACGGCAGGCTTCGATCCAGAGCTCAGCGAGGTGAGTCGCTCAAGATGAATTAATCTGACTAACCTGAGACAGGGTATTACGCACTTGGCTATGCAAATTCTGTTGCCCCTTGTGGCGGGAATTTAGAAGGACCTGATTGGTCCGTCCCGCCCAGTGGTCTCGCCATAGGTTTCTGCAGTTGCAGCTGCACTGCATTATATGGTATTTTTAGGATAAAAATTTTGCTTCAATATCTCGAGAAAGAATTCCCCATAGCGTTTAGCAAACTCAATACGAGTACTCTCGAAAGGGAACTCATGCTTAATTCCCAAGCTTTTTGACTTGATTGGCACCGTTGTTTTAAATCATTGGCCAAATTTTGATGTCAGTGTGTGACAACTTTTTTAGGTCATCCATCCAGATAATAATTGATAATTGTCACTGTAGCTTTGCTTGCTCAGCCACAACTATTGTGTTTCACAGACATAGTTACAGCAGCAAAAGAAAGGCTAACACAACTATGGGGACCAAGAGTCCAACTAAAGCAAACGCTTCCCAACAAAATGGTGACTTCAAATTAACCATAAATCATCAACATCTAAACCTCTGTTAATTTTCTGTAGACGTCTGACAGAAATAGTCAAAGTGTCTCTTATATCTGTGATTAAAGGCAGCACCAGTGTATGAGTGGGAAACACTGGCTCCTCACAGCAAGAAGATCCTGGATTGAGTCCTGAGCCAGAGAGTCTTTCCTTCAGGTCTGGTTTCTCTCATGATCCAATGATGTGTGAATTACAGATGCTAAGTTGCCTAAAGTGTCTAAAGGTGTGAGCGAAGTTTCTTTTATTTTCATGATTTTGGACAAACACACACTGTCTGTGAGTTGATTTGCAATTACAAAATGAATATATGTCCACAATGAGCACATTTGAACTGTTTAACCTTGAGGTTCCATGAACGTCTATATCGGACGTGCAGATCATGTCCAAAACAGACTTCATAAAAACTTTCATTCTGGCTCCCAGTGGACGTCTTTTCAACATTTGCCTCTAGGGTCAAAGGCGTTGAAAATACGTCTTTTGGACTTAACTTTGCTTAGTAGGATTTTAGTTTAACACTTTGCCAGGAGTAAAATGTAGCTCCATAGGTGGTTTAAACAACCAGATATTTCTGGTCTTTTCACAAGCGGATAGATATCTGGTCAGAGAAAATGAATGAAGTGAGCAGGTATACCTGCAGCAGCAGCAGCGTAGCTGGGAGAGTTATGGCCTTTTATAAAAAGGTCATAACTCTCCCAGCCGCGCTGCTGCTGTTGGTGGATACTAAACACTGTATACTACTGCTTGATTTGATTTGAAGGCCTGTTACCGTGTTGATGACAATAAATAGGTCTAAAAATTATGTTTATTGTGTTTTAATGTTCAGTTCTGTTCCTATTTACATTTAAAAGCAGACATAAAAGTAACTTAAAAGTTACTTTCCTAGTAACTAATTTCTTTTGATATACAGTAATTGGTAAAGTAATTCAATTACTTTTAAAAAGAAAGTAGTAACTGTAATTAATTACACTGTATTTAAAATTTTAATTCAGAATTACGCATCTGATGCATACAACTTTTGTTACAAAAATAACATTCATAAACAACCACTTTTGATCATGAATATGGTAATAAACTTTTCTTCATAAGGCTGTAATCTAGATCACATGATAATTGGTTACAGCATTCTTTGCAAATAATTGTGTGTTTGGTTAATCAGTTACAAACACACACAATACTCTAAGAGTCAAACTGACCTACTAAATGAAACGCTCATCACCAAAATGGTGACCAGACATTTTCAATAAAAAATCTACATTTGAACCTGTTAATTCTTAATTCTCAATGTGTGAATTTTTGCTGAACCAACACAACAAAATTAGTCATTTCAACTTGTGTCCAAGTTGTGTTTTTACTGTTCTATCCAGAGTAACATTTTAACACACTTGTTGTGTTATATCTACACAACATGTATCAAAATACCACCAACACACTCAGTGTTGTTTTTAACACATCTCTTTTAGAGTGCAGAGATAATATAGTCAGCTTTTACTGTGCGCCAGAGTGTCGAATAAATTAATGTTCAAATAGGGTCTGCTCAACGCGCCTGCTTCTCAGAAAATAACTCCACCCTGTTTTAGTTTAATGTTGCACCACAGACTAAAGTGAAAGCGCCGCGTGATTCTCCACAATCTTCCTCAGGGTCCGGTCACCTCTTCTCGTTGTGCAGCGTTTTTGCCACACTTTTCCTTCCCACAGACTTTCCACTGAGGTGCCTTGATACAGCACTCTGGGAACAGCCTATTCGTTCAGAAATTTATTTCTGTGTCTTACCCTCTCGCTTGAGGGAGTCAATGATGGCCTTCTGGACAGCAGTCGGGTTGGCAGTCTTACCCATGATTGCGGTTTTGAGTAATGAACCAGGCTGGGAGTTTTAAAAGCCTCAGGAATCTTTTGCAGGTGTTTAGAGTTAATTAGTTGATTCAGATGATTAGGTTAATAGCTCGTTTAGAGAACCTTTTCATGATATGCTAATTTTTGGGATAGGAATTTTGGGTTTTCATGAGCTGTATGCCAAAATCATCAGTATTAACACAATAAAATACCTGAAATATTTCAGTTGGTGTGCAATTAATTTAAAATATATGAAAGTTTAATTTTTATCATTACATTGTGGAAAATAATGAACTTTTATCACAATATGCTATTTTTTTAGAAGGACCTGTAACTAATTTTTTTTTTTTTAATCAAGTGAAACAAATGAATGAGTTCATATCGCGTTATTCTCTATTGTGAAAATGAACGCATGCAGACAAGAAGCTCAAATCTATAGCCCCTAGCCCAGCCTGTTTTAACACATTACACATATTTTGCAGCCATTTAAATAGTTCAGTTTCCTTTTAATGTCAAAGTAGTTATATTTCGCTTCGCTTTATTAAGTTAATTTAGAAAAACTCATTTTGGCGTATACATTCTACGAGATTGCACACTGCATATTTATACGCATTGTCATGAGATCGTGTTGGATCGTAACCTACTATAGGCGCCGCAAACTAAACCGCCTACACAATCTAAACAAATAAAAACATGCAGGTTGCTCTTCCTTACACCTCTCCGCAAAATAAATCCGAGCGCCAATTCCCGCGCATATGCAAATTTAACGGAGTTAACGCCAACGAAATAAACCCACTAAGCAAAGTTATGTCCAAAAGACGCCTTTTCAACGCCTTTGTCCCTAGAGGCGAATGTTGAAAAGACGCTCACTGGGGAGCCAGAATGAAAGTTTTTATGAAGTCTGTTTTGGACATGATCTGCACGCCTGATATAGACGCTCATGGAACCTCAAGGTGAAACAGTTCAAATGTGCTCATTGTGGACATATATTCCTTTGTAATTGCAAATCAACTCACAGTGTGTGTTTGTCCAAAATCTTGAAAATAAAAGAAACTTAGCTCACACCTTTAGACACTTTAGCCAACTTAGCATCTGTAATTCACACATCTTTGAATCGTGAGAGAAACCAGACCTGAAGGAAAGACTCTCTGGCTCAGGACTCAATCCATGATCTTCTTGCTTTGAGGAGCCAGTGTTTCCCACTCATACACTGGCTGCCCTTCATCACAGATATAAGAGACACTTTGACTATTTCTGTCAGACGCCTACAGAAGCTCTTACTGAGAGTTAACATAGGTTTAGATGTTGATGATTTATGGTTCATTTGAAGTCACCATTGTGGTGGGAAGCGTTTGCTTTAGTTGGGCTCTTAGTACCTGTAGTTGTGTTGGCTTTTCTTTGGCTGCTGTAACTGTGTCTGTGAAGCACAATAGTGTGGCTGAGCAAGCAACGCTAAAATGACATCATGTGTTGTCAGCACCTTGTTGATGGTAACTAAATCATCAGAAAGTGAGCATCTGTTTTTTTTTTAAGTTGTAAATTGCTTATCGCTACTAAACCTTTGTGAAACTGCAGAATTGGCACGAATAGCATTAAATTGATCAATTATCCTGAAGAAAAAGAAATAAGTGCACACAACACTTTGAGCCAAGATTTCACAAAGTCACACACACACATCAACATTTGGCATATGATTCACAACAATGGTGACAAGTTTCATGCTGCAATGCATGATGGGTGGCTTCATAGTGCAAAACTCATGCTTGATTCGCAAACTTTTTTGATTTGATTGTCACCGTTGTTGTGAATCATAGGCCAAATCTTGATGTCTGTGTCTGAATTTGTGAATTATTTGCTCAAAATGTTCGGTGCCCATACTTTTTCTTTTTGTCATCCCTCCAGATAATTGATCCTTTTAATTTGGTTGACGCCAATACAACAAAGTTACTGTGGATATATACAAATTACTTTTGTACCAAACAAGAACACAAAACTTAAAACACAAAATCACATGCTAACTTAGTGATGATTTAGATCATCAACGAGGAGCTGACAACACCTGATGTCACTTTATCTTTGCTTGCTCAGTCACAACTATTGTGTTTCACAGACACAGTTACAAAAGAAAAGCTTAGATAACTACAGGGACCATGAGACCAACTAAAGCGAACGCTTCCCACCACAATGGTGACTTTTTAAATGAACCATAAATCATCAACATCTAAACCTTGGTTAATTCTCATTAAGAGCCTCTGTAGACGTCTGACAGAAATAATCAAAGTGTCTCTTATATCTGTGATTAAGGGCAGCACCAGTGTATGAGTGGGAAACACTGGCTCCTCAAGGGAACATCTGCCAATTCCACCAAGTGGTTGAAACGTATAATTTTATGAATTAAAATGACTTTTTTTTTAATTTAAATGTTCAAATTCCAATGTTATGCACTATTGAGTCAGTTTTTTAGAATAAAAAAAATATGTGGAATTTTAACATGTCTGTTTTTGAATGTTAAAAGTAATTTTTTTTCATACAAATTATATGTTTCAACTGTATGGTGGAATTGGCAGACGTTCCCTTGAGCATCAAGCGTTGTGACAGCTTGTAAATGCGTTTTCGGGTATAAATATGCAGATAATGCATGTAGGTGATTTTGAATTGATATTTCACTTCTATATACAATGGTTATACACTTAAAAATGATCGTGTTTATATCTTTGTAAGACTGGCCAATCTATAGAACAATGGCACAGGAAACTAACTTTAATGCACTCCGAGAGCCCCCTTGTGGTCGGGAGCATTTCCGTTGTGTTGTGGCGATTTCTTGTGTTGTGGTTTAATTCCGTTGTGTTGTGGCGATTTCGTTGTGTTGTGGTTCCATGTTGAAAGTTGGTGATGATTACAGTGGTCCCCAGTTTTTGGGGCCCATCATAACGTGCTTCTGTCATCTCAGGCCTCAATGATATCCTCAAAACAGTTTCCTAATGTGGCAGAGAGAATGTTCTTCCTATGTTATTGTGAAACATTAAGACAATGTTTAATTGAGATCATTATAACAACTTTAAATTCAAGAACATTCCCAAAATATACTCAAAATTTTGCAAAAAATTGTTCTAATTTTGTTAACTCGTCACATTAGAAGAACGTTTTATAAAGAACATTCAACATCTCATCTCTCAATGATATCCTCAAAACAGTTTCCTAATATGGCAGAGAGAATGTTCTTCCTTTGTTATTATGAAACATTGGGACAATGTTTTTTAAGATCATTGTACAACTTGTTACCTCAGAAACATTCCTAAAACATCCTTTGAATGTTGCAGTTAAAATGTTAAATCTTGTTTTACATTTAACGCTATAGGAACAAAATTTTTTTTTTTTTATGAGAAAACGTTATTAAAATATTCTTTAAACATTACATTCAAATGTTTTCTTCAGAACATTAACCAAACTTATTATATTATATAAGGAATATTAGCCAAAGTTCCGAGAACGTTCCCTGCTAGTTGTGTCAGTGTGTTGTTTTTCAACACATCTCTTTTTTGAGTGCAGAGATAATATAATCAGCTTTTACTGTGCGCCAGAGTGTCGAATAAATTAATGTTCAACTAGGGTCTGCTCAACGCGTCTGCTTCTCAATAACTCCACCCTGTTTTAATTTAATGTTGCGCCACAGACTAAAGTGAAAGTGAAAGCGCCGCGTGCATGCGAACCATCGGTGAGTATGAACACTGTTCAGCTATTGAATCATTATTGGTTTAATCTATGATAGATCACTAAACTTTTAACCCCGCTGATGTTTGTATTTTAACCCGCACCACTTTGGAGCACAGTCTAGGACGACATACGAAATTATAGTCAGTAATACAGTCTACACTAGATAACAGAAGTCATGTGTTAAGCGTTTTAGATCTTTCAAATGTGTGTCAATATATGTCGCATTGAGAGACCAGAAATGATTGCAGTGTCCATTCTAACAGACACTTTAACTTGGCTTACTTTCGATATTCGTTTTTCTCTCATCTGTAAAACTTCTCTTCATAAGGCTGTAATCTAGATCACATGATAATTGGTTTCAGCATTCTTTGCAAATAATTATGCGTTTGGTTAAACAGTTACAAACACACACAATACTCTAAGAGTCAAACTGGCCTGAAACGCTCATCACCAAAATGGTGACCAGACATTTTCAATAAAAATCTACATTTGAACCTGTTAATTCTTAATTCTCAATGTGTGAATTTTTGCTGAACCAACACAACAAAATTAGTCATTTCAACTTGTGTCCAAGTTGTGTTTTACTACTGTTCTATCCAGAGTAACATTTTAACACACTTGTTGTGTTATATCTACACAACATGTATCAAAATACCATCAACACACTCAGTGTTGTTTTTAACACATCTCTTTTTAGAGTGCAGAGATAATATAGTCAGCTTTTACTGTGCGCCAGAGTGTCGAATAAATTAATGTTCAACTAGGGTCTGCTCAACGCGTCTGCTTCTCAGAAAATAACTCCGCCCTGTTTTAATTTAATGTTGCACCACAGACTAAAGTGAAAGCGCGCGTGATTCTCCACAATCTTCCTCAGGGTCCGGTCACCTCTTCTCGTTGTGCAGCGTTTTTGCCACACGTTTTCCTTCCCACAGACTTCCCACTGAGGTGCCTTGATACAGCACTCTGGGAACAGCCTATTCGTTCAGAAATGTCTTTCTGTGTCTTACCCTCTCGCTTGAGGGAGTCAATGATGGCCTTCTGGACAGCAGTCAGGTCGGCAGTCTTACCCATGATTGCGGTTTTGAGTAATGAACCAGGCTGGGAGTTTTTAAAAGCCTCAGGAATCTTTTGCAGGTGTTTAGAGTTAATTAGTTGATTCAGATGATTAGGTTAATAGCTCGTTTAGAAAACCTTTTCATGATATGCTAATTTTTGAGATAGGAATTTTGGATTTTCATGAGCTGTATGCCAAAATCATCAGTATTAACACAATAAAATACCTGAAATATTTCAGTTGGTGTGCAATTAATCTAAAATATATGAAAGTTTAATTTTTATCATTACATTGTGGAAAATAATGAACTTTTATCACAATATGCTATTTTTTAGAAGGACCTGTAACTAAATTTTTTTTTAATCAAGTGAAACAAATGAATGAGTTCGTTACTCGCGTTATTCTCTATTGTGAAAAAATGAACGCATGCAGACAAGAAGCTCAAATCTATAGGCCCTAGCCCAGCCTGTTTTTACACATTACACATATTTTGCAGCCATTTACATAGTTCAGTTTCCTTTTAATGTCAAAGTAGTTCAGTTTCCCTTGCGGTCGTTTGTGTGTGTTCTTGCTTTACTCATCTGCGGCGACGCGTCATCTGACTACAACATATAGGTCACGCTCACACACCTTTATTTTTTTAGCAATTTGCCAGGAGTAAAATGTAGCTCCATAGGTGGTTTAAACAACCAGATATTTCTGGTCTTTTCACAAGCGGATAGATATCTGGTCAGAGAAAATTAATTAAGTGAGCAGGTATACCTGCAGCAGCAGCGCGTAGCTGGGAGAGCTGCGCTGCTGCTGTTGGTGGACACTAAACACCGTATACTACTGCTTGATTTGATTTCGACGGCCTGTTGATGACAATAAATAGGTCTAAAAATTATGTTTATTGTGTTTTAATGTTCAGTTCTGTTCATATTTACATTTAAAAAGCAGACATAAAAGTAACTTAAAAGTTACTTTCCCTAGTAACTAATTACTTTTGATATACAGTAATTGGTAAAGTAATTCATTTACTTTTAAAAAGAAACTAACTGTAAGTAATTTCAATGTATTTAACATTTTTAATTCAGAATTACACATTTTCTGCATACAACTTTTGTTAGTAAATATAACATTCATTAATAACCACTTTTGATCATGAACAAAGTAGTAAATTACTCCTCTTTAAAAGGCTGTAATCTAGATCACCCGTTTATTGGTTACAGCATTCTTTGCAAATAATTATGTGTTTTGTTAAACACTGTTGCAAACGCACACAATACTCCAGGAGTCAAACTCGCCAAGTAAAGGAAACGCTCATCACCAAAATGGTGACCAAAAATGTTCAATAAAAAAATCTACATTTGAACCTGTTAATTCTTAATTCTCAATGTGTGAATTTTTGTTGAACCAACACAACAAAATTAGTCATTTCAACTTGTGTCCATTAGAATGTTACCACTAAACATTTTTAGAATGTTTTTAAAGAATGTTATCCTAACTTTTAAGAACATTCTGGGAACAAAAATAAAACTACCCGCTGAAAACATTTATAGAACAATGTAATGTTCTCAGAACATTCTTATAACAAAAAAATTCTAGCTGGGTAAAGGTGTGAGCTAAGTTTCTTTTATTTTCAAGATTTTGGACAAACACACACTGTCTGTGAGTTGATTTGCAATTACAAAGGAATATATGTCCACAATGAGCACATTTGAACAGTTTAACCTTGAGGTTCCATGAACGTCTATATCGGACGTGCAGATCACGTCCAAAACAGACGTCATAAAAACGTTTATTACTAGCTCCTCAGTGGGCGTCTTTTCAACGTCGCCTCTAGGGTCAAAGACGGTGAAACTTTGCTTAGTGGGTATGTTATTAGAATGTTACCACTAAACATTTTTAGAATGTTTTTAAAGAATGTTATCCTAACTTTTAAAAGAACATTCTGGGAACAAAAATAAAACTACCGCTGAAAACATTTATAGAACAATGTAGGTAATGTTCTCAGAACATTCTTATAACAAAAAATTCTAGCTGGGTTGTCTACGGTCCTGGATGCCATGAAAGACTCTACATTCGAGCCTCTGCATTCGGTGAGCTTAAAGCTCCTGTCACTAAAGACTGCTTTTCTGCTGGCGAGCACATCAGTTAAGCGGGTGGGTGATCTGCACGCGCTCTCTGTGAGCACCTCTTGTCTGGAATTTGGGGTCTAAATTCGACCACAAACCAAGGCATGGATACGTATCTAAAGTGCTTTCAACTCCGTTCAGAGCACAGGTCATTTCACTTTCAGCACTTTCATAATCGTTAGATGAAAAGGATGCTAATTTGCTCCGTCCTGTCAGAGCGCTGAGAATATACATAGAGCGTTCCGCTGTTTTCAGGCACACTCTTTGTGTAATTTGGCGCCGCACTCGTCCACTTTTATCAGGTTTTATAATTTAGATGTTCCTGCCTTACAGGCTGGGCTTCTTGCTGTGTAATACATTTGACCCCTTAAGGCTCGATAGTCTGGCCTGGGTTAAGTATTTGTATTAGTCTAGCATTCCTAATACGACTCAATTATCTGGTCATTCATTATTCTTGGCCCGACTACGTCTGGTCTACACATGTATATATATGCATATATATATATATATATATATATATATATATATATATATATACTACATATCTTATGTGTTATTCTCATTAAAATGGCCTGACTCAGGTCTGGCTCATATTGGGACTTGATATCATGATATCATGTTACACTTAGGTTGGCTTGGTGTCTCCGGCTTCAGAGCAATTAAGCAAGCACGGCATTTTGCATCGGTTCCCCATAGCCTTTAACAAACGCAGTACAAGAGTACTCTGGAAAGGGAACGCCCGGTTACTAACGTAACCTCTGTTCCCTGAGAAGAGGAACGAGTATTGCGTTTGCTTGCCGTCTTCGCTTTCTCAGAGTCGCTTTAGTCGATTAACCTGACTAACCTGGCGAGACAGGGTATTATGTACCTTTGGCTATGCAAATTCTTTTGTCCCTTGTGGCGGGAATTTAGAAGGACCTGATTGGTCCGTCCCGCCCAGCGGTCTCGCCATAGGTTGCTGCAGTTGCAGCGGCACAGCCAATCAGCACTCAGCAGCTTCCTGCTGAGCGCTGTGCAGCTGCACTGCGTGTTATATGGTATT
Source organism: Gobiocypris rarus (assembly GCA_023029165.1). Lineage (NCBI taxonomy): Eukaryota > Metazoa > Chordata > Actinopteri > Cypriniformes > Gobionidae > Gobiocypris > Gobiocypris rarus. The sequence goes on from CM040926.1 coordinate 9,384,879, forward strand.
TTTAGGATAAAAATTTTGCTTCAATATCTCGAGGAAAGGAATTCCCCGTAGCGTTTAGCAAACGCAATACTCATTCCCTCTTCTCAGGGAACCGAGGTTACCGAGCGTTTTGCACTATGAAGCCACCCATCATGCATTGCAGCATGAAACTTGTGTGTTTGACTTCGTGAAATATTTGCTCAATACGTTAGGTGCACATACTTTTTGTTCTTCAGGATAATTGATCAATTTAATGCTATTGGTGCAAATTCTGCAGTTTCACAAAGGTATAGTAGCCATAAGCAAATTACAATTGTGCCAAACAAGAAAACAAAAATCAATGGACGTAACGCATACGAATGACGTCAACCGATGCTTTGTAAAACACAGGCTGGGCTAGGGCCTATAGATTTGAGCTTTTTGTCTGCAAAATTTTTCACAATAGATTTAAATCCGAGTAACAAAATCATTAAAATTTCAGTAATTGTAATTGCGTTACTTGATTTAAAAAATATTTAGTTACAGGTCCTTCTCAAAAATTATCATATTGTGATAAAAGTTAATTATTTCCATAATGTAATGATAAAAATTAAACTTTCACATATTTTAGATTAATTGCACACCAACTGAAATATTTCAGGTCTTTTATTGTTTTAATACTGATGATTTTGGCATACAGCTCATGAAAACCCAAAATTCCTATCTCAAAAAATTAGCATTTCATGAAAAGGTTCTCTAAACGAGCTATTAACCTAATCATCTGAATCAACTAATTAACTCTAAACACCTGCAAAGATTCCTGAGGCTTTTAAAAACTCCCAGCCTGGTTCATTACTCAAAACCACAATCATGGGTAAGACTGCCGACCTGACTGCTGTCCTGAAGGCCGTCATTGACACCCTCAAGCGAGAGGGTAAGACACAGAAATAAATTTCTGAACGAATAGGCTGTTCCCAGAGTGCTGTATCAAGGCACCTCAGTGGGAAGTCTGTGGGAAGGAAAAGTATGGCAAAAACGCTGCACAATGAGAAGAGGGGACCAGACCCTGAGGAAGATTATGGAGAAGGACCGATTCCAGACCTTGGGGACCTGCGGAAACAGTGGACTGAGTCTGGAGTAGAAACATCCAGAGCCACCGTGTGCAGGAAATGGGCTACAGGTGCCACATTCCCCACGTCAAGCCTGACCTGGGCTACAGAGAAGCAGCACTGGACTGTTGCTCAGTGGTCCAAAGTACTTTTACGGATGAAAGCAAATTTTGCACGCCGCATCTGTCATTTCTGCAAAAGGATTCCCACCAAGTATTGAGTGCATAACTGAACATAATTATTTGAAGGTTGACTTTTTTGTATTAAAAACACTTTTCTTTAATTGGTTGGATGAATTATGCTAATTTTTTGAGATAGGAATTTGGGGTTTTCATGAGCTGTATGCCAAAATCATCAGTATTAAAACAATAAAACACCTGAAATATTTCAGTTGGTGTGCAATGAATCTAAAATATATGAAAGTTTAACTTTTATCACAATATGCAATTTTTTGAGAAGGGCCTGTACATGCGTTACTGCTAAAAGTAGTGGAATTACAGTAACAGTTACTCCCAACGCTGGTTAGAAATGCCACAATGAGACTAACTGACCAATCAAATGAAACACTCATCATCTGAATGGTGATGACCAAATGATTTTCAATGATTTTCAACATCTAAACCTGTTTCCAATGGACAACATTTATTAAATTGGCTCAACTTCAAAAGATTTGTAGTTTTACCAACATTATACCTGCAAAACTTTGTTGCTGCATATCATACCTTCTGAATTTGAATTACAATTCAAAAGGAGTCAAGTGTTTTGCCCCACACAGACATCAAGAATCATATGAATCTCAACAATGGTGACATATTTCATGCAATGCATGCTGGGAGCCAACATATTATTTAATGATGGCTCCCAACATGCATTGCGCATGAAGCATGTCACCATTGTTGAGATTAATATGCTGATTCTTGATGTCTATGTGTCTCTGAAATAAGATCCGACAATATATTTAAAAATCAAAATGACTGCTCTGCTGCATGCAACTTTTGTTAGTAAATATAGTTTACTATTCATTAATAAACACTTTTGATCATGAATAAAGTAGTAAACTACTCTTCTGTATAATGCTGTAATCTAGATCACCTGATCATTGGTTACAGCATTATTTGTAGGGCTGTAGCTATTGATTCTTTTAGTAATCGAGTATTCTACCGTTTATTCCATCGATTAATCGAGTAATCGGATAATAATTACTTTTTTCTTTATTAAAGAGCAATACTAAATATATAAGAGAAAATAAGACAGGTATCTTAAAATTAACATCTTATTTGTTTTCTTTTTAGAAAAATAAAGTTTTATTGCTGAAATTGCATACATAACCCATGTTCACATATTTTCAGTGAAAATAATTTTAATGCATTCAATTGCCACATTATAAAAATCTATTTCAAATTAGTTTAAAAAGTTTAAAACTAAACCTACAACCAATAAACCAAAATAATATTAATATAAATAGCAATAATGCCTAAACATTGCATGTATGTTTAAAGCTTAACTTTAAAGTTTCAGCTTCAGTTCAGGCATGACAAGCCTTTACTGTCTTCTGAAGGCTGTGAGGCTTTTGTAAGAAGCAAAAAATATTGGACAGGAAGGTAACTTGAAATAAGAACAAGAGTAGAGATGGTCATACTAGAGATGCGTGGATAACTTCACCGAATCCGCTGTTAAAAACAAACCATCCATCCGCACCCGATCGTCATAAACTCAAATCCTCAGTGTAAGCGCGATGCTACCGTCACATTTTAGCTACACTGAAGTAGGTTGCTTTAAAACAAATCTTCTTTGGCGAAATTACACGTTTTAAATAACCCAAAGCGGGTTAACACCTCTACATCACCTACAAACGCGAGATATGAGTTTGTGTTTAGTTCAAATAAAGTATGTTTATTTACTTACAGTTTTGTTTACAGTTTTGTTTTCTTCCAGCTGCTCCATTTTTCTGGCTGCTGTTTTAAGGGCCCAAGTGTGCTCTTGTACCACGGCGTTGGATTATTTGCTTTAATCTTCTTTAAGCGCCGAGGAGCAACTATGTCTAAAGTGCTAGTAAAGAGAGAGTCAGTAGTTTCTGTTGCAACATCAAGTTCCTCTTGGCTATCTGTAATGCTGAGGAGATGGAACTGATGAGGAAGATTATGTATAAAGCAATCTTTAGTCGCAGCGGTTATAGTCCTGCCATATTTGAAGCGAGGATGGCTTTGCAGCTTTAGCTAAATTAAGTATACATGATATTAGGTAATGATCTGAGATGTCATCGCTCTGCTGCAGAATTTTAATGGTATCAACATTTAGTCCATGGGACAGTATTAGATCTAAAGTATGATTAAGGCGATGAGTGGGTCCCGATCGTGTTGTCTAACTCCAATAGAGTTTAGAATGTCTTTAAATGCCAATCCCAATGCGTCTTTTTCATTGTCAACATGGATATAAAATCACCAACAATTAGTACTTTATCTGCAGCCAGTACTAACTCTGATAGAAAACCAGCAAATTCTTTGATAAAGTCTGTATTGTGCCCTGGTGGCCTGTATACAGTAGCCAACACAAATGTCAAACGGGATTTATCATTTACACTACACAATGTTACATAAAGCACCAAAACTTCAAAGGAATTATATTTGAAACTAGACTTCTGAGTAATACTGAAGATATCATTATAAATTACAGCAACACCTCCCCTTTTCCTTTCAGACGTGGCTCGTGTTTATAACAATAATCTTGGGAGTGGACTCATTTAAAGTAATGTAGTCTCAGGTTTTAGCCAGGTTTCTGTCAAACACAGCACATCTAGGTTATGATCTATAATCATATCATTAACAATAAGCGTTTTTAGCAAAAGGGATCGAATATTCAGCAACCCGAGATTTATCAATTGTTCATCCGTATTATATCTGTTGTTTATTTGTTGGACATCAATTAAATTTTTACTGTTGAATGGTTTTGATGGTTTTTGTATTTACTGATTCGGGAACAGACACAGTCTCTATGTGATAATATCTAGGCGAGTGAATGTATCGTGAGGCTAAATCGCTAAAATGATGCAGTGCAACAGCGCACATTATGCCAAACAATCAGCCATTGGAATCAGCTGAAAACAACTGCATTGGATTCAATATTTCTAAACTTGATGCTCACACAATCTCGCTCACAGTGCGACCATACTCGCATTTGCGACTATAAATAGATACGTGCAAACTGTAGGCTACAATGTATTTGGGAGCTCCCGTTTCTTAAATGTAACATCAATACCTACAGAAGGCTATTGTATAGCAAGAGTATCAATGATTATTGTATGCCATCTTATGTTTTGGGGATGAAAAACATAATTCACAACACTGCAGATACAAAGGCTGATTTCATTGAATAATGTGAGATCTCATTGCAAAATCTGAATGTGGCGCAGTTCTGCATTATACTGGCTTGCAAAATCAGTGCTTCAGAATGCTTCAGTTCAGAGCATTTGAACCAATGAATAGGGCACACTTATGCAAAGCATTTTCTTCACCGTGATTTATATTGTTACATGTATACAGTTTAAGTTTGTATATTATATCCCTTATAATTTTGAATGAGCCTCCTGCAATAATAAGGCATGGACATTTCAAAATAAGAGTCCCATTCGGTCACACAAATATGTTTCTCCATTTGTCCATCTAAATTTCCCCTTTCTCTTCCGCAGGAGCTCAGTTTCTCTGGCTAATTTTCTTCATTGCTCCAGCAGTGCTTTTCCTTCTGCTCCCACAGGAACTCAGGTTCTTGGGATAATTTTCTCCACTATTACAGCAGTGCTGTTCCCTCTGCTCCCACAGGAGCTCAGTTTCTCTGGCTAATTTTCTCCACTATTACAGCAGTGCTGTTCCCTCCACTCCCGCAGGAGCTCAGTTTCTCTGGTCAATTCCTCCACTACCACAGCAGTGCTGTGCCCTCTGCTCCAACAGGAGCTCAGTTTCTCTGGTTAATTTCCCCACTGCCACAACAGTGCCGTTCCCTCTGCTCCCAGGAGCCCAGTTTCTCTGGCTAATTTTTCCACTGCCTAAGCAGCAATGTTTCCTCCCAGAAATCTCCAATCCTACGTGACCTTCTTTTCTCTCCATGCTCCCATGGCGAACTAGACCACCAATTAGACTGGAGATTTCTATGTTACCCTTAAAACCACAAACATACATTTATCCTGGGTTCAATTGCTTTTCTCATTTTACTGGAATTATCTGCTCCGCTTTCCCCCACAGGTGGCACAAACTAAATGATTACCTAGCAATCATAGCCAACCTCACGCTATCCTATGGGGGAGGGCATTTCTACACGTACCATACATGTTTTTATTTATTTATTTTTTCAGCTAAAAAGTGTCGTGTGAGTCACACAGTAGAACCAGTACACATACTGCAGGTCAGACACTAGCATGAGGCTGCATCTGCTAGCTGCACAGGCCAATAATTTCAACAGTTTTATCCAACAGGTTATAACCCCACCTACGTCCAGTGGCCTGCGGCTCCAGTTGCACAAATAAGCACGAGCCTTTCTCTGCTTAAGTCCACCTAAGTAAAAGCCCACATTTTCTTCCATCATCCAGCTAACTTTTCTTTCCAAACCACAGAGGAAAACCCAACCCAGCTAGAATTTTTTGTTATAAGAATGTTCTGAGAACATTACCTACATTGTTCTATAAATGTTTTCAGCGGTAGTTTTATTTTTGTTCCCAGAATGTTCTTTTAAAAGTTAGGATAACATTCTTTAAAAACATTCTAAAAATGTTTAGTGGTAACATTCTAATAACATACCCACTAAGCAAAGTTTCAACGTCTTTGACCCTAGAGGCGACGTTGAAAAGACGTCCACTGAGGAGCCAGAATAAAGGTTTTTATGACGTCTGTTTTGGGACGTGATCTGCACGCGTCTGATATAGGCGTTCATGGAACCTCAAGGTTAAACAGTTCAAATGTGCTCATTGTGGACATATATTCCTTTTGTAATTGCAAATCAACTCACAGACAGTGTGTGTTTGTCCAAAATCTTGAAAATTAAAGAAACTTAGCTCACACCTTTAGACACTTAAGGTAACTTAGCATCTGTAATTCACATCTTTGGATCATGAGAGAAACCAGACCTGAAGGAAAGACTCTCTGGGACTCAATCCAGGATCTTCTTGCTGTGAGGAGCCAGTGTTTCCCACTCATACACTGGTGCTGCCCTTAATCACAGATATAAGAGACACTTTGACTATTTCTGTCAGACGTCTACAGAAAATTAACAGAGGTTTAGATGTTGATGATTTATGGTTCATTTGAAGTCACCATTGTGGTGGGAAGCGTTTGCTTTAGTTGGACTCTTGGTCCCTGTAGTTGTGTTAGCTATTTTTTGGCTGATGTAACTGTGTCTGTGAAACACAGTAGTTGTGGCTGAGCAAGCAAAGATAAAGTGACATCAGGTGTTGTCAAAGCGAGCATTTGATGTTGTGTTTTAAGTTTAGTGTTCTTGTTTGGTACAAAAGTAATTTGTATATATCCACAATAACCTTGTGATACTGTGGTATTTGTGCCAATAAAATTGAAAGGATCAATTATCTGGAAGGATGCCCAAAATATCTGCACCCAACAGTTTGAGCAAATATTTCACAAAGTCACACACCGACATCAAGATTTGGCCTATGATTCACAACAACGGTGACAATCAAATCAAAAAGCTTGGGAATCAAGCATGAGTTTTGTACTATGAAGCCACCCATCATGCATTGCCGCATGAAACTTGTCACCGTTGTTGTGAATCATTGGCCAAATGTTGATGTGTGTGTGTGACTTTGTGAAACATTTGCTCAAAACGTTGGGTGTGCATACTTTTTTTTCTTCAGGATAATTGATCAATTAAATGCTATTGGTGCCAATTCTGCAGTTTCACGAAGGTAGCTATAAGCAAATTACAATTGAAAACAACTTGCCAAAAGATAAAAAAATTAAATGCTCACTTTGTGATGATTTAGTGATCATCAACGAGGAGCTGACACCCGATGTCACTTTATCTTTGCTTGCTCAGCCACAACTATTGTGTTTCACAGACACAGTTACAGCAGCCAAAGAAAAGCTAACACAACTACAGGGACCAAGAGTCCAACTAAAGCAAACGCTTCCCACCACAATGGTGACTTCAAATGAACCATAAATCATCAAAATCTAAACCTCTGTTAATTTTCTGTAGACGTCTGACAGAAATAGTCAAAGTGTCTCTTATATCTGTGATTAAGGGCAGCACCAGTGTATGAGTGGGAAACACTGGCTCCTCACAGCAAGAAGATCCTGGATTGAGTCCTGTGCCAGAGAGTCTTTCCTTCAGGTCTGGTTTCTCTCATGATCCAAAGATGTGTGAATTACAGATGCTAAGTTGCTTAAAGTGTCTAAAGGTGTGAGCTAAGTTTCTTTTATTTTCAAGATTTTGGACAAACACACACTGTCTGTGAGTTGATTTGCAATTACAAAAGGAATATATGTCCACAATGAGCACATTTGAACTGTTTAACCTTGAGGTTCCATGAACGCCTATATCAGACGCGGCAGATCACGCCCAAAACAGACGCCATAAAAACCTTTATTCTGGCTCCTCAGTGGGACGTCTTTTCAACGCTCGCTCTAGGGTCAAAGATGTTGAAACTTTGCTTAGTGGGTATGTTATTAGAATGTTACCACTAAACATTTTTAGAATGTTTTTAAAGAATGTTATCCTAACTTTTAAAAGAACATTCTGGGAACAAAAATAAAACTACCCGCTGAAAACATTTATAGAACAATGTAGGTAATGTTCTCAGAACATTCTTATAACAAAAAATTCTAGCTGGGAAGTGTGAGGCCGCCGCAACATCCGCAGCCCCGGTTTATAACCCTCCCACCTCCATCTGCAATACAGATGCCGGTGCCATCCAACGACCCTGGCCATGGAACCGCCACCAGTGTCCCAAAACTTCCGCGCACAGATCCTCGCTGGAATTCAGGAAGTTGGCTGACCAATTCCCAACTCCAGTACCTCGCTATTCACAACAAATTTTCCCGTAACCCTCCCGTTAAAACCCCTCCTTGAAGCATCGTTCGATACCATTGTCCAAGCAGTTTCTCTCAAGACCCTCCAATCCTACGTGTCCATTTTTCTCTCCTTTCAATCACCTCGTTCATTTCTTATCTTAACAACATCAAGAGCCTCCAAGTAGGGTTCATCAAAGGTTAACTTAGCGGCATTCAGTTTTCCGTAAACTCCCTCTCTCTAGATAAATAATTCTCAGACCTCCCTCCAGATCAAGGGATCCAAAGATCCCAGCCAATCCGTCTCAATGCTAGACATCCTCTCTACACACATCCTCGCACAGGGTACCAGCCTCTCAGTACCACCCGACCACTCTACGCCATGTTTGTCTTAGCCTTCTTTGGTTCCCTTAGATGATCGGAACTTGCTATCACATCAAAATTTGACCCAAAAATCCACCCCACCATCTCCGACTTATCATTATGGGGAAACATTCTCTTATCTGATCAAGCAAAGTGAGACTGACCAAATAATAAAAAAAGGGTCATTTTATCTAAATTTTTAAACTCTCATCACCGATCCAACCATACCAGTCAGTTCTGACATATCTTCAATGGAGAAGTTCTCAAACCAAATTGCCCCTGTTCACGGATGAATCCAACAAACCCGTGACACACTTTTGGTTCCAGAAACATCCCAAATCTGTTCTCCAACAGTCAGGCCGCAAGCTCAGCAGCTCAAAAAGGCCTCTCCCAACAGCAGATCCAAGCTCTTTGGAGACGGTCCTCAGATACTTTTCAAAATCCTCTGGGTTGTCCACCGAGGGATTTGTTTCTGTCCAGCCAACATGTAATCTCATGCTTTTCCTTTCTGTTCTTAGTATTTCCAGGAGAAATGGAAAGTTTCCACACAGCAAGTCCGCAGGAAGTTCCACGCAGTGAGCCAACGGAAAGGTTCCACGCAGTGAGCCAACGGAAAGTTGCCACGCAGTGAGCCAACGGAAAGTTTCCAAGCAGTGAGCCAACGGAAAGGTTCCACGCAGTGAGCCAACGGAAAGGTTCCACGCAGTGAGTCAACGGAAAGGTTCCACGCAGTGAGTCAACAGAAAGTTTCCACACAGTGATTCAGTGGAAAGTTTCCATGCAGTGAGTAAATGGAAAGTTTCCACACAGTGATTCAGTGGAAAGTTTCCACGCAGTGAGTAAACGGAAAGTTTCCACACAGTGATTCAGTGGAAAGTTTCCAAACAGTGAGTCAACGGAAAGTTTCCACACAGTGAGTCAAAGGAGTTTCTACGCAGTGAGTAAATGGAAAGTTTCCACACAGTGATTCAGTGGAAAGTTTCCACGCAGTGAGCCAACAGAAAGTTTCCACGCAGTGAGCCAACGGAAAGTTTCCACACAGTGATTCAGTGGAAAGTTTCCTCGCAGCGAGTCAGCGGAAAGTTTCCACGCAACGAGTCAGCAGGAAGTTTCCACAGTGATTCAACGGAAATTTTCCACGCAGGAGTCAGCAGGAAGTTTCCACACAGTGATTCAGCGGAAAGTTTTTACATTGAGTCAGTGGCAAAATCCACGCAACAAGAAAAGCAGATAGAGTAAGATGGACAGTCGTCCACGCAGTAAGATAGTGGACAGTCGTCCACGCAGTAAGATAGTGGACAGTCGTCCACGCAGTAAGAAAGTGGACAGTCGTCCACGCAGTAAGATAGTGGACAGTCGTCCACGCAGTAGGATACTGGACCGGCGTCCACGCAGTAAGATACAGGACAGTCGTTCACGCAGTAAGATACGGGATTGTTTGTTCACGCAGTAAAATACTGGACAGCAGTTCACGCAGTAAGATACGGGATTGTTTGTTCACGGAGTAAAATACCGGACAGTTGTCCACGCAGTAAGATACCGGATAGTTGTCCATGCAGTAAGATACCGGATAGTCATCCACGCAGTAAGATGGTGAACAGTCTCCTCAAGCGAATAAGTCCAGCTAAGTGAGAAGTAGAAGATTCCACAGCGAGATATTGAATAGTTACAAAAGGAAGAGTCAATGCAGCGAAAAACTTAAGATTACATGCAGCAAGAAAGTGAATTGTTTTCCACACAGCGAGAAATAGAAGTGTTATAAACACCGCAAGGAAACGGATAGTTTTTTCCACAGCAAGGAAGTGGATAAAACCCTCTAGATTGATAGTTTGCACGAGTGGAAAGTTTCCACTTAGTAAGGAAGTGGACCGATTCATTGCAGCAAGAAAATGGAAAGTTGTCATGCAGCAAGGAAAGGGTAAGTACCAAAAAATCTTTAAATCAAGATCTCATGTCTTTTTCCCATTTTTCTTCCAGGTGGTCTCCCACGTAAAAAACCACACCCTGCTCCCATCAAGAACCATGTGATTTGTGAACCAACAAGGGCCGCCCATAGGCGACACAAGCTACTAACGGGCCCTCCGAATCAAATTACCAGGCCCCTCTCTCATCCCAGCCGCCAAGCTCGGCACTTCTTGGGGGGTATTTAGCAGGCGGCTGTCCTATGCTTTCTAGCTTTTGGGGGGTACTCTGGGTTCGGGCCAAAGTCCGAGCTCGAAGCCCTCCCCCCAGACAGCACGCCACATACGCAATTAAATTTACTCTATAAATTATATTTAAGTGTGAACTAGTGAAACGCTGTTTTACTAAACGAGGTTCAGGAGGAACATGTCAGATAATTGACACAGGTGGAGAGTACTCAGCCAATCAACAAAAGAGGTATATATCTGGCTCTTACCTCCATTTTGTTGACAGTTTTTCCAGCATCCGTCCACCACTCCTTCTCCACATTTTGCTCTTTTTTCCTTTTTAAGTTCTAAACCACTTACATACTCTGGGTTCGGGCCAAAGTCCGAGCTCGAAGCCCTCCCCCCGGACAGCATGCCACATACGCAATTAAATTTACTCTATAAATTATATGTAAGTGTGAACTAGTGAATGGAGACAAACCAAAAGCTTCATGCCGCAATGCATGCTGGAAGCCACTATAGCACAAAACTCATCAATGACTCCCAGCATGCTTATGCCAGACGCATTTGGTTTGTCACCATTGCTGAGATTCATGAGTTGATTCTTGATGTGTGTGTTTGACTAGTTTCTGCTATCATTGTAAACTTCCTGATGCATTATATATATATATATATATATATATATATATATATATATATATATATATATATATATATATATACACATATATATACATTTACATACATACATACATATATACATATACACAATATATTTTTATTTATTTATATATATTTATACAGGTAACACAAAGATGTGTTAAAGAAATGACACAGGTTGTGTGTTAAAATCTACACAACATGTGTTGTCCCTGAGCACACACACTACATGTTTTAAAATCTACATTTCTGTAATTTTTGACACATCTCTTTGTGTTGTTTTCAACACATCATTTTATAAAGTGTCGAAACACAGCATGTCAATGTGCAGTGTATGCTGTGTTTATGTTCTCAAACAAACAGGTCTGTGTAAATCAAAGTTATTTTATAGAATGTTAAATCAGTTGCTACTGTTGCATACAGTTTGATACACAGTGTTAAATGTTATCTCTTCATGAACTTTGCTCAAAAGCAGCATCATTGATAAGAGGTTGAAGCATGAATAAATGAGTGTATAGTCATAGAGTTTGAAACATTGTACTTTGTGGATACATGCATTCTGTACTCGACTATTGATTAAATGTGTAATCATTTAGTTTCACTTTATTTTTAAATGTAATTACTGTAATGTTATGCAATTACCTGACACAATTTGTGTCAAAATAACGAGCCCGATCTCACGAAAATGCGTATAAATAGTACGAGTGTGCAATCTCGTAGAATGTATACGCTAAAACTCATTTTGGCGTACATATGGTACGCCGTTTTTGGCGTGCATATGATACGCACTTTATGGCGTATTATATCTACGAACCCCCCACACCCCCACCCTCACCCTACCCAAAAGCGTGTCATATACACGCCATAAAGTGCGTATCATATGCACGCCAAAAACGGCGTACCATATGCACGGCAAAACTCATTTTGGCGTATACATTCTACGAGATTGCACACTCGTACTATTTATACGCATTGTCATGAGATCGTGTTGAAATAACACATTTATCGTGTTAAATTCGACACAACATGTGTTGTCCCTGAGCACACTCACTACATGTGTTAAAACTGACACAACATGTAATTTTTAGAGTGTACACTGCAGTGATGCTGTCTAGGGGTGAGCGGGGCACAACCTAACATGCGGTTAGTTGTAACACACATGGTTTAAAACTTTCCATACATGGCAGCATAATGAAACGTCTTAAATCCCAGCTGTGCATGTGGTGCATGTTGTAACACATGCGTTACTATGTGCCCTTATTATAACAAGGATATTCCATATACTTGTATGAATTCAACTGAGAAACCATAAGAAAAACTAACTCAACTTTTGATGTGTTTGTTGTCAAACTCAAAAATAAGTTTCTTTTTTATTATGACATTATTTGATTTTAAAAAGTTAATAATTGCATTTTATTAACACTATTTAATTTTGTTTTTACATTTACATTTTAAGCTGTTTTATTGCCATGTTACAATATGTCCAATGCCGCCGCTCCCACCCAGGGCCGTAGCTAGAGGATTTGGGGCCCCCCACCCAAACGGGTCACTACGACAGTCTATATGTAACAAAAGATGGTGGTGGTGTTGTAAACTCTTTATTTTAAAAGGTAAATGTTAATATACATTTTTACAACTAATAAAAACTGAACAAAAACCAAGACATTTTTAAATATTAATAAATTCAAAAAGTAAACAAATAAATTGTCAAGAATGCAGTCAAATGTAAAGACTTTTGTCTTTTTTTATAAGAATTACTTGTCTTATTTATATAAAGACACTATGTAACTGTGTAATATATTATTAAATAAAGCTAATGAATGTATCCATCCAAGAGCAGTGTGTTGTATTCGTGTTTTCTTGACTGTAGCCTAATAAAATAAATCAACAGCCAGTAGGTGCATAATGCTTGTGACATGCGTTGTGAAATTTTTTTCTGCGTGTTATACAAACAAACTCTATTTACAATAGTGTAAAAATACGGGGATTTTGACCACGTAATCATTTAATCAATTTGCCGGCGTGTGTGCGCGGTGCCGTAATGACAGTAGGCGGCAGGCGGTAGTTTTCCTACGAAAGTAAATCTGACAGCGAAATAACAATTCACTAAGTTACTAACCTGTCTTAAAGAACGTCTTGATTGGCTGGGATACAGCAACTCTCCTGGCCTTCCTCTCGTTCTTTTCAAGGCGTTTCTGGTACCCTGATTTATATTTTATTTTCCCTGACATTTTCAGCCTCTCAGTCAGTCTCCTGTTCTTTCAACAAGTTCATCGTTAACTTCAGCTGCCGCCTCAACTCCGATTGGTTCTGTTCACGAGCTGGGGTGGGACTTACAATTTTTTTGGGTCAAATGATCTAATGTTCGTCACTGACTGATTTAATTAATAAATACTAAACCGGACTGAACCATTTGTATGGAGAGGAGAGGAGCAGATATTTGAAAAACTTCTTTAACCTATTTGCATGGTTTTGTGGTTTTCATTAAAATCTCAGGCATACATCTAGTAAAAATATTAGAATTATTCACAGAACAGGGGCCTATATAGTATAACTTCTGGATTTTGTCTGGCCCCTTGGGGAGTCGGGGCCCCTATAATCATCACCAGCTTTCACCCCACTAGCGACGGCCCTGCTCCCACCATCATGCGCTGCGCGTAGGGCACCAGCAATGTACTGTTAATTTACAGCCCTCTACCGTTTGTTTACAGCTCTCCTTTTTTACGGTATGTTACCGTAATAATACCATGAAATGAACTCTCTTCATTTGGAAAACTGATTGCTTAAAACAGTTCTCATTTATATGGTGTTTGTACTGTAAACTTATTTCATTTGTGTTACCCATGAAATGATAACATTAATTTGGATATTATTTTGACTTTTATTCCTCTTGTGCAGAACTCACACTTCACACATTTAGTTGTTGTAGTTTACTTTTAGTTGAGTATTTATATGCACTTTATGTGCGTGTGTGGTCAAACTGCAAACAAAAACAATTCACAATTAATCTCTAGTAATGTTCACATACCAAATATGTTTCAGATTCACATTGTAACATTAGCTTTTGTGTACTAAGCATTAAGGTTTGTTTATCAACTAAATGCAACACGCTAATCGCAAATAACGATCAACATAGCGATACACAAACCATCACAGCACTTAAACAACAAAACATTACTCACCAAGCTGGGAATATATTGTTAGATTAAAGTTATATTTGGAATTGTTTAAGTTTTAAATCCGCATTTGAGAACAACATGGCTTTCTCCCTCAGTTCAGTTTTTTTTTTTTTTTTGCGCCACTTCCTAGGCGATCTCATGAGCCCACCGAAAACAACGTCCTTAAAGGGGCAGCACCCAACATCCCGGCCCCCAATGACCCAAAGAGGTCATTTGAACAAAGAAAGGGTGATGTCTCTTAGAAAAGCTCAATTAAACTAATTTAACTGATAAGACTGGCTTCCAGGAGGCAGATTCTGTCTGCAGGATGGATGAAAACCCCTGCCTGTGTTTTCACTTCCACAGTACGCACAAGTCCGTCTGCACCTGGATAGACTTGAGTAAGCAGACCTAATGGCCAGTGATTGCGTGGTGTATTTTCATGCAGAATGAGTACAAGGTCTCCTACTTGAAGATTTCCTTTCGGTTGCAGCCATTTTTGGCGTTGTTGCAGTGCAGGCAAGTATTCCTTGAGCCATCTACACCAAAAGACATCTGCCAGATATTGCACCTGGCGCCATCTGCGTCGGTAAAGGTCTTTTTTACAAAGGCTCCCGGAGGTAGAGTTGGACCGGAACGGAGCAACAACAGATGATTTGGTGTAAGTGGTAGAGGATCTGATGGGTCGTCTGAGAGTTTAGTAATTGGTCTACCATTGACAATAGACTCAACGCAACAAAACAGTGTAGCCAAACCCTCGTCATCCGGTGCCTGCTGTGACAGGAGAGTGTTTAAAATGGAACGAACGGTGCGAATTTGTCGCTCCCAAACACCACCCATGTGGGAGGCGGCAGGTGGATTGAAGATCAATTTTACATTATTCTGTAGCAGGTAATCAGAAATCCTTTTTTGATTCCATTCACTAATGGCTTTCCTCAACTCTCGTAATCCACCGACGAAATTGGTCCCGTTATCCGATCGTATCTCTGTGGGTGGCCCTCTCCTAGCGATAAATCGCTGTAAGGCGTTGATAAAAGAGTCAGTATTTAGAGTGTGCGCAACTTCCAAGTGGATAGCTCTCGTAGTGAGACATGTAAACAAACATCCATACCTCTTGAGTTCACTGCTTGCCTTCTTAACCAAGAACGGCCCGAAGTAGTCTATGCCCACACGAGTGAATGGAGGCTCACCTGATGTCACTCTAGAGTCAGGTAAGTCTGGCATTTGCTGAGTTTGCGGCTTAGCCCTTAACTTGCGACACTGTAGACATGACTTGAGAGTTCGATTAATGATAACACGTCCCTTCAGAATCCAGAAACGCTGACGAATTTCTGCAAGTACTCGCTCTGGACCTGCATGCCCCAAACGAAGATGGTAGTGACTGATAATCAGATGGGTAACATGATGATTGTTAGGTAGGATCATTGGATGTTTCGCCTCATAGGGAATAGGGGCATTTGTTAGCTGCGAGTACAGACTGTGCTGCGATGACCTTTCATGAAACAGTTCATGCAGAGTTGCTTTTGTTGAACAAAGGCCAAATGCTCTTAAACAGACAGAGCCCTAAAGACTTGACACTGGTTTAGAAAGTGTCCGTCGGTGCACTTTGGACACTTAAGTCTTGATGTTGTCTTTGGTGTGACTGATGTGGTGGATTCATTAGTAACTGACACTGTTGCAAATGTCTGCCTTTTCTTATTGAAACTTGACTTGGGACTTGATTTAGAACTTGCTGAAGAAATTCGATTGGCAGGGCTAAGTAGATTCCCAAAGATAGGGTCGGCTCTCTTGTAATTAAGCACCTTGTCGACCCATGCTTGTGATATTGCATACGAATTGCCAAAACGTCTCTTCAGAATAGCCATGGCTTCCACATAGCCCCGGCTAGAGTCGGGGTTGTACAAGCAATGTGAGATAGCATCTCTAGCTTGGCCGACAGTGTAATGATGCAGTCGAGTGAGTTTCTCTTGATCTGGCACTGTCTCTTTATCAATCACAGAGGAGAGCAATCTCATGAACTGCCAGTACTTTAAAGGTTCTCCATCGAACTTGAGGATGTCAACAGGTGGTAGATGCATGGAATCGACGTGTGACTGATGTTGTTGCCTTGACAGTTCCAGTAGCTGGCATAAAGAATTCTCGTTCGTTCCTGAGAGTGAGGAACGAAAGTGAAGAGATGGGTTACCTGAGACAGGAGTTGAAAAGTCTTTATTTATTGTTGTTAACTCACTCTTTCGACGGTTTTCTTCCATCTCAGCGTCTTTGAGTTTCAGTAAGCTTTTCAGTCCATCCATTTCAAATTCTGCATGCTGAATTTGAATTTAATTTAAACTCCGCACGCAGGCGATCTTCTTGTTGAGCAATAAGCATGGAGAATTCTTTCTTTTCTTTCTCTCTTATATTTTTTTAACCCTTGAAGCTGGGTAGATAGCTGGTCTACAAAAGACATAGGAGGTTTAACAGCTTCATCAATAATTGGCTCTTCCTCTTGGAAATAAGCATCTGAAGATTCTATGTTTTGATCCTCTATTGATAGTTTAAAGTCCTCAAGCCAGCTGAAGACTGTGTGCTGCAAGTCTTGAACATCACGCAGGACCGATGTTAAATAGCCCTTAGAAGCATCAAGATCATCCTCATCTTCTAATGTTTTATGGTACATGTCATGAATCTCATGAAACCGCATAACAGCCTCATCCAAAGCAGCGAGTTTCATCTCCACCTCTTTGGGCTGTTTGCAGTTCATAGCAGTTGTGATCTGTGTCATCAAACGTGTCACTGCAGCCTTTGCACATCCACGTTGACGCTTGATACACTTTGGTTGTTCATCAGGAGTAATTCTTGTTTCTGAACATGAATCTTTGTCCATGTTGTCATCCATCTTCTTAATTCCTCGTGTTTGACTTTAAAGTTACCCATGAAATGATAACATTAATTTGGATATTATTTTGACTTTTATTCCTCTTGTGCAGAACTCACACTTCACACATTTAGTTGTTGTAGTTTACTTTTAGTTGTATTTATATGCTCTTTATGTGCGTGTGTGGTCAAACTGGAAACACAAACAATTCACAATTAATCTCTAGTAATGTTCACATACCAAATATGTTTCAGATTCACATTGTAACATTAGCTTTTGTGTACTAAGCATTAAGGTTTGTTTATCAACTAAATGCAACATATTTTAATAGGCAATATAAACAGTAAATGTCTACAACAAACAAAATATATAACATTAGGCGTTTAGGCGCTAATCGCAAATAACGATCTACTTAGCGATACACAAACCATCACAGCACTTAAACAACAAAACATTACTCACCACGCTGGGAATATATTGTTAGATTAAAGTTATATTTGGAATTGTTTAAGGTTTAAATCCGCATTTGAGAACAACATGGCTTTCTCCCTCAGTTCAGTTTTTTTTTTTTTTTTTTTTTTGCGCCACTTCCTAGGCGATAACATGAGCCCACCGAAAACAACGTCCTTAAAGGGGCAGCACCCAACAATTTGAATCCACTGAAAAAGAACATTTCTTAATATAAATATAAACTGCAAACAAGTTATGTGTCGTAATGAGTAGTGAAATACTTAAGAAATATGACTTTAACTTCAATCTTTGCAAAGAATCTGAGCCAAATCAACAAACAGTTCATAACTGCATCAGCAAACACAGTCACTGCCTTTAAATAAAGCATCAGACAGCATTTCATCAGTGTTTCTCTGCTCATCCTGGACTGAAGCACAGGCGCTACTCTCCAGCACAATGGTGACCCGCAAAACTAATGAATTAAACTAAGATCTCTTCTATATCACCTTCTGCAACAACACATAAACACAGTTCATTTGAATATTTACTCTCCTTATCAGTTACTGACTTTGCACAACTTTTTTCTATTAACTTTCAGTAATATTTTAGTGAAAATATCTTGATTCATCTGGTAAATCTGACTGTTATGTTTTACAGAATATTACTGTTTTTTTCCTTGATTTAACGGTAATAACTGCAGGATTACGGTACACAGCTGGAAACCCTGCTGCCAGTATTTAACCGTTAAATTACAGGGACTTACGTAAATTAATTTACAGTTGCTTACCATTGATTTACGTTTCACTCTGGGGTTTTTTCATCTTATCCCTTTAACTCTTTAAACCCCACAGCAAAATCTTCAGTTTTAAATGAACACTTACATGTGTCCACACTACAGAGTGTTAGAGTAATTGAAGCGGTGTTGAAGTTAATGAGATAATTAAGGGATTAATTGAGTGATAATTGAGAATTAGTGATGAACACTTTCAGAATCACTGAAGGAAAGAGAAACACAAGAACTACAACTGACTTCAGCCACATGCAGCTTTAGATGAAATCAACTGAAGATAAAAGAAGACATTAAATCTCTGAAGATCTCAGCAGAGGAGGATTAAACAATTCCACAAACAGCATTACCAGCTTCATACATTACTGACCAGACTGACTTTATTTCTGTCAGACGTCTACAGAAGCTCTTATTGATAATTGACAGAGGTTTAGGTGTTGATGTTTAATTGATAGTGTTTGGTCACCATTATGGTGATCAGTGTTTGCTTCAGTTGGGTTCTTGACCCTTGACTTTGCAATGTTTTTTCTGTGGTTGCTATGTGAATTCTGCGGATGTCTATGTGAATCTGAATGGTACTGATGTTCAAAATGTTTTGGCCACAAACTGTGTTCATGCTCTTCAAATGATCTAACTGTTGTCACACTGATTGATCTCATTCCATAAAATGGCATACCTTAAAAAAATAAAATAAATATAACACATTCTAGATTAAACCTTGAGTAATCTCAGTGAAGCAGACCATTAATAAATAGTCAACATCTTCTTTGTATGTTTGTTCTCAGCTTTGCATGCTATAACAAATGTATTTAAAACACATCATTAAAGCAGCGAGTGAAACACTAATGTTAGTATCAAGGGTCAAGAGCCCAACTAAAGCAAACACTGATCAGACCCTTTGTTGTGACACTCGTATATTTAACTCAGGTGCTGTCTATTTCTTCTGATCATCCTTTAGATGGTTCTACAACTTTAATTTGAGGTTCTACAACTGTTTGATTATACTCATGGACTTGATTGGGAAAGCCACACACCCGACTATATAAGACCACCAGAGCAAATGAGAATAATGAGATCAAAGGAACTGCCTGAAGAGCTCAGAGACAGAATTGTGGCAAGGCACAGATCTGGCCAAGGTTACAAAAAAAAAACTTCTGCTGCACTTAAGGTTCCTAAAAGCACAGTGGCCTTCATAATCCTTAAATGGAAGACGTTTGGGACGACCAGAACCCTTCCTGGCCGTCCGGCCAAACTGAGCTATCGGGGGAAAAGAGCCTTGGTGAGAGAGGTAAAGAAGAACCCAAACATCACTGTCAAGTCAAGTCAAGTCAACTTTATTTATATAGCGCTTTTAACAATGCAGATTGTTTCAAAGCAGCTTCACAGTGTTAAACAGAAAAATAATGCAACAGAATATATTTTGATTATCATACAGTAACAATGTGGGCTTTAGATCAGTAATTAGATCAGTAATTTGGTCTATATGGTTAATTTAGTTTAATAATTAGATTTATTTGGAAATATATTTGAAAAATTGTTTTTCCCCAACTGAGCAAGCCAAGCCAGAGGCAACAGTGGCAAGAAAACCAAAACCCCATCAGGTGACCTAATGGAGAAAAACAAACCTTGGGAGAAACCAAGCCCAGTCGGGGTGCCAGTTCTCCTCTGGCCAATTAACAAACAGCGTATTATTATTATTCTGGCAATTTTAAAGGTCATAATAGATCTGAATATTTGAAAGATCTAAGGCAACACGCCAGAAACGGGTTTATTGAGGATGATGTATCGATTAAATAATTATTAAAAATAAAAAAAATTGAAATATCGGAGTCATTACGCCAGAGACAGGTTTTTATTGAGGATGCCGTATTGATTAAACAATTACTAAAATGTAATATTCGAAAGATCGGCGGCAACACGCTGGAGACGGGTTGTTTTGAGGATGACATCGATTTAAAGAATTGTTAACTAGGACTATTCAAACAATCGGAGTCATCACGCCGCAGACAGGTTTATTGAGGATGCCGTGTCGATGAGGCAGCTTAAGGGGGAGTCTAAATGACACGGTCTCTGCAGACTCTTCAGGGTCATGTGTTGGTCACATCTGGGTGCAGGTCCACCGTCTGATCTGGATACAGCCTGGATCCGGCTGACTGCAGTAGACCTCGGGATAAAACAGAGACTCTAACATTAGCATAGATGCCATTCTTCTGATGATGTAACGAGTACATGTTATGGGAAGTGTTCCCGGTTCCGGCTGACCTAGATAATGCAGCCTAATAATCATTTAATTGAAAAAGGGGTTTTATGTGTATGCCATAGAAAAGAGTTTTTTTTAGTCTAGATTTAAAATGACAGAGTGTGTCTGCTTCCCTGGATACTCCATACTGAACTTGTGATCGGTGTGACATCTCTTCATTTACTGCTACAAATTGATAACGGTCAGATAGGTATGATTTAAACCATGCCAATGCAGGTCCACTAATGCCTACATAATTTTCGAGTCTATTCAAAAGAATGTTGTGGTCGATAGTGTCGAATGCAGCGCTAAGATCGAGTAACACTAACAAAGAGATACAACCAAGATCGGATGATAAGAGTAAATCATTTGTAACTCTGATGAGAGCAGTCTCAATACTATGATACGGTCTAAATCCTGACTGAAAATCCTCACAGATACCATTTCTTTCTAAAAAGGAACATAATTGTGAAGACACTGACTTTTCAAGTATTTTTGAAAGAAAGGGTAGATTTGAGATTGGCCTGTAATTGATTAATTCTGTAGGATCAAGTTGCGTTTTTTTTAATAAGTGGTTTAATAATAGGCAACTTAAAAGTTTTCGGTACATATCCTAATGACAAAGATGAATTAATGATATTAAGAAGAGGATCCATGACCTCTGGTAGCATCTCTTTTAATAGCCTAGTCGGTATAGGGTCAAGCATACATGTTGTTGATTTAGATAACACCTGATGTACTCGTTACATCATCAGAAGAATGGCATCTACGCTGATAGATAGATATACATAGATATATTTATTTCAGGAGGTAAAAAAAACTGCAACTGTACACTTGATATAAAATGATGAAAAAAAAACATCTGCAGTATCAAAAATAAAATAACAAGGAACTAAATAAGCAACAAGATTAACAAAAAATTACAAAATAAGCAATAAAGTAAATATAGTTAATAAGCAACAAAAATAATATACGTAAATAAATTAAGCAGCAAAACAAAACAAAAAAGCAATAGAATGAATAAAATAAGCAATATTTTGGTGGGGTAAGGCTTTCTGGTTTCTGTTAGTGTCACAAAATCCATTTCAAACTGAAGACTTACAATTAGCTGAGATAGAAAAAAATATATACTCAACAGATAATCAAACAATTTATGAAATGTACGTTATATCAATTCTTGCCATCTCTCAACATTGGTTACAATATGACTATAAAAAAACATAGCTGATTACAGGATAAAACAAATAAATAAAATACAACAATTTTTCTCTTTGTTTTTCTATCTCAGCTAATTGTAAGTCTTCAGTTTGAAATGGATTTTGTGACACTAACAGAAACCAGAAAGCCTTACCAGGCTTTTTAAAAAAAAGTTTCCTCCTGAAATAAATATATCTATGTTCTTACCCTCTGCATTGTTCATTTCCCTTTTCTGTTTAGAAGAGAACTGAGCCTTTAAATCTCCTTTCTAAATGCTTTACAAGGCATACATAGTCCTCACTTTAGATTAGCTCACAAAAATAGTTAACTGACAACTACTAAATGTTTTATAACTACCTGAATTAATCATAAACTACAATAGGAATACATGTTAATAAAGCATTTATTAACACACTGAGTAACTATTACTATATGTCTAAATAATAAGATGTACAAATGTACATTTAGATAGTAATCATGTACTTACACTTTCTAAATGATCTTATGAACCGCTGACAACTCCTAAATAACTGGTTTGTAAATAATCAAATACTTAATTTAGAAATGATAAATTGATCATTAATAATGTATGAAAATACAATTATTAAACCCATTATAGATATGCTTATAAATCAAGAACAAAGCATTTACAACTGTAGTTATAAACCACTTACTAATGTCTACTAATGCTTTATAAATGATGAATTGACTATTTACTAATGCTTAACTAATGCTTCATAGCGTGTAGTTATTATAAAGTGTTACCAAATAAGGTTGACTTGACTTGACTTGATTTAGATGAATTAAAGAGTTTAGCCAATTCTTCCTCTCCTATAGCAGTGAATGAGTGTAATTTTTCCTCAGTGACACTACGATGCTCTGTCTGATGTGATACTGTAGTAGACAGCTGCATGGTTATAATTTTCTTCCTAATATTGTCAATCTTACACGTAAAGAAGTTCATAAAGTCATTACTGAATGCTGTTTACAAACATCAGAAGTTGAAGCTTTATTCTTGGTTAATTTAGCCACTGTATCGAATAAATACCTAGGTTTGTGTTTGTTTTCTTTTAAGAGAGTCGAGAAATAAGCAGATCTAGCAGTTTTTAACGGCCTTTCTGTATGCGATCATACAATCTTTCCACGAATTACGAAAGACCTCTAGTTTTGTTTTCTTCCAGCTGTGCTCCATTTTTCTGGCTACTGTTTTAAGGGCCCGGGTGTGCTCGCTGTACCACGGCATTGGACTATTTTCTTTAATCTTCTTTAAGCGCAGGGGAGCGACTGTGTCTATAGTACTGGAAAAGAGAGAGTCAATAGTTTCTGTTGCAACATCGAGTTCCTCTAAGATATCTGGAATGCTGAGGAGATGATACTGATTAGGAAGATTATTTAAAAAGCAATCTTTAGTCACAGCGGTGATAGTCCCCATTTTTTAAATGGGTGGACGGCTTTGTAGCTTTAGCTAAATTAAGTATACATGATACTAGGTAATGATCTGAGATGTCGTTGCTCTTCTGCAGAATTTCAACGGTATCAACATTTATTCCATGTGACAATATTAGGTCTAAAGTATGATTATGGCGATGAGTAGGTCCTGACACGTGTTGCCTAACTCCAATAGAGTTTGGAATGTCTTTAAATGCCAATCCCAATGTGTCTTTTTTGTCTACATGGATATTAAAATCACCAAAAATCAGCAATTTATCTGTGATAGAAAATCAGCAAATTATTTGATAAAGTCTGTATTGTGCCCTGGTGGCCTGTATACAGTAGCTAACACAAATGTTACACAGGATTTGTCATTTGCACTACATAACGTTACATAAAGCACCAAAAGTTTAAAGGAATTATATTTGAAACTAGACTTCTGAGAAAATACTGAAGATATTATTATAAATTACAGCAACCCCTCCCCCTTTACCTTTCAGACGCGGCTCGTGTTTATAACAATAATCTTGTGGGGTGGACTCATTTAAAGTAATGTAGTCGTCAGGTTTTAGCCAGGTTTCTGTCAAACACAGCACATCTAGATTATTATCTGTAATGATATCATTAACAATGAGTGCTTTTGGGGAAAGGGATTGAACATTCAGCAACTCAAGCTTTATCATTTGATTTTCCGTATTATATATATTGTTTATTTGTTGGAAATCAATTAAATTATTACCGTTGAATGGTTTTGATGTTTTTTTGTAATTACTAATTTGCGGAACAGACACAGTCTCTATGTGATAATATCTAGGTAAAAGTGTCTATGTGTTGGGATTTACCTGACTTCTGTAATGGGAGGCAGCTAGCAGGCGGTCGGGTAAGCCAGTCCGTCTGCTTCCTGACCTGGGCCCTAGTGAGTCAAGGTTTAGCTCTAAGACTATATGCCAAATTACTTGAGAGAAGAGCGGCACCACTCCAAGAAGGATTGATGTCATCGTGTTTTAACAGGCCAGGTCTGCCACAAAAGCTTTTCCAATTGTCTATGAACCCTATGTTATTTTGCGGACACCACTTAGACAAGGGTGAGCTCCAGAGATGCAGTCGAGAGATGGGAGAAAGTTGTAGGAAGTCAAACATCACTGCAGCCCTCCATCAGTTGGGGCTTTATGGCAGAGTGACCCGACGGAAGCCTCTCCTCAGTGCAATACACATGAAAGCCTGCATGGAGTTTGCTAAAAAACACCTGAAGGACTCCAAGATGGTGATAGACCAAGATAGAACTTTTTGGCCTTAATTCTAAGCAGTATGTGTGGAGAAAACCAGGGACTGCTCATCACCTGTCCAATACAGTCCCAACAGTGATGCATGGTGAAGTCAAGTCAGTCAAGTCAACTTTATTTATATAGCGCTTTTAACAATGCAGATTGTTTCAAAGCAGCTTCACCATGTTAAACAGAAAAATAATGCAACAGAATATATTTCGATTATCATACAGTAACAATGTGGGCTTTAGATCAGTAATTAGATAAGTAATTTGGTCTATATGGTTAATTTAGTTTAATGATGAGATTTATTTTGAAATATATTTGAAAAATAGGTTTTTCCCCAAGCCAAGCCAGAGGCAACAGTGGCAAGGAAACCAAAACCCCATCAGGAGACCTAATGGAGAAAAATAAACCTTGGGAGAAAACAGGCTCAGTCGGGGTGCCAGTTCTCCTCTGGCCAATTAACAAACAGCGTATTATTATTATTAAAGTTATTATTTTAAAGGTCAGAGGTCATAATCGATCTGAATATTCGAAAGATCTGAGGCAACACGCCGGAGACGGGTTTATTGAGGATGATGTATCGATTAAATAATTATTAAAAATAAAAAAATTTAAATATCGGAGTCATACCGCCGGAGACAGTTTTTTATTGAGGATGCCGTATTGATTAAACAATTACTAAAATGTAATATTCGAAAGATCGGCGGCAACACGCTAGAGACGGGTGGTTTTGAGGATGACATCGATTTAAAGAATTGTTAACTAGGACTATTCAAACAATCGGAGTCATCATGGTGGTGGCAGCATCATGCTGTGGGGGTGTTTTTCAGCTGCAGGGACAGGACGACTGGTTGCAATGGAGGGAAAGATGAATGCGGCAAAGTACAGGGATATGCATAAAAACCTTGTCCAGAGTGCTCAAGACCTCAGATTGGGCCGACGGTTGACCTTACAACAAGACAATGACCCTAAGTGTAACTGGTGTGAAATTATTAATTGATTTGTTTTGACTTTTGTATATTTACTTCTATATTGTATTTTATTTATTTATGGTTTATACTAATGTTTATTTTTTATATTTTGTAAACAGAAGGGTTTAATGTACTTCACAATTTTGTTTTATATTATCGTTCATAAGTTATGTGATAGTGATGTTTGTAATAGCGAACTTTTCTTTGGGTATTTGTTGGGGAAGGGAACGATATCAGTGGAACACGCCTGCGGGTTCCTCTTGCGCCGTGCAATTGCCTCAGTCTGCTTGTGTACGAGGCCAGTGACGCACGGTTTTGATTCTCCTCGTGAAATATACTGGTATGGTGATGTTTACTGTTTAAAACGCACATTTTGTTGTCATAAGAATATAGTTGATTTCTAGTAACATTTTATTGTTATATATGATGAAAATGCATAGTTCAATGTGTTATTTGATTTGAATTGTGTATATCGTGATGTTGACTATTTAGCATTGTGTGCGTAGTGTACCAGAGAGGGAGAATATGTCGACCCTGTTGCTTCACTGATCATTTCCCCTGATTACAGGTATGTTCAATCAGTTCTGTCACACAAAGAAAAAAAGAAAAGAGATTTAGTTGACTGAAAATGAATATGTGTATATGGTATAGAGAGTATTCTGGGAGAAAGAAACCGATTAATTGTCCGTGTTGTCTGTGACGCACGCAGCTGCCTGCACGTGGACGGTGCTAACATAACCCATGGGTTATTCCATTTTTGATACAAATATGGGTTTCTGTATATGCAAGTGGCATTATAATCATTATTTGTATTATTATAGAGTGCTGTATCATAAATATTTGAACTAATGAATGTTAATAGTGTAATATACATACTGTGTTTTATATAATATGACATGCTAATTATTTTATTATACACTATCGTGGTATGTTTGTTGTTATGTTAAGAATATTTACTTTTATGTATAAGAAAAACAAAACCATTTTATATTATATACAGTATAATTTGTTTACATTTTATATCATTATTTTTCCATTATTGTATAACCTCAGTCTGCTTGTGTACGAGGCCAGTGACGCACGGTTTTGATTCTCCTCGTGAAATATACTGTGTACCAGAGAGGGAGAATATGTCGACCCTGTTGCTTCACTGATCATTTCCCCTGATTACAGGTTACGGGTGGAGTAAAGTGATGAATCTCATTAAGTGGTCCTTGCGTGTGTGTGAGGGAGTGACTAGAACAGACACGTTACATAATTTGGTGCCGTGACCCGGATGCACCAGATCTGCAGCAGGGGATCGCTGGGGTTCGATGTGTGACACAACGCTTCTGAAATCGACGGCCGAAGAACTTCCATCGTTGACGGTTTGGTGGTGGTTTCCGGACATTGACAGTGACTGAACTATCTCACTTTTCACACATGCACACACATTGGACCGTTTCACTTTTTGTTTTTCCCATCTCTGCTTGTTTACGTGTACGGTGGCTGAAGTTAAATTGTATTTTTGTTTTTTTTGTAATTTGCCATTTGTAAGATGGCCGAAGGGTGATGGAACAAAGACTTAATGACGCCACACATTGGCAGGGGGCGTGGGTTTTTTGGGCAATGTGAGCCAAAAGTCGGCAAACCACGCGTGTTGGCATATGATTCAATGACCATTCCAAACGCTAACGAATCGAGTAAACTAGACTCTTCCACTCCTACCAATGCTGGTTGCGATGTCACTCAGCAACTATGCGACCTCATTGGTGAGCTTGGAAGTCAGATAGGTGACTCAATTGTCACACGGTTGACGAACCAGACTTCAGCGTTACCTTGTTCAGCTTCTTCGTATGAGCAGCAGCCGCCCTCTAGAGCAACGCTTTTGTCCCCAAACCTCGATCTGTCCAAATTAAACCTGATAGTCAAAGCTGACATTAAAGAACCACAAATGTTCAGAGGGGATGGTAGCGACAAATGTTCCATCTTAGAATGGATTGAACAGATGAATGTGTATTTGTCCAAGAAAGGTTCCAGCAAAGCCGACAGCGTAGAAGAAATACTGAACCATCTCTGCGGCCGTGCAAAGAGCATTGTCAAAGTTAAGCTAAAAAGTAGCTCGATTGCTGTACTTGGCCCTGAGGTCGTCTACGAGGTACTGCAGCGCTATTTTAGTGAGAGCCCTGGGTCATGCCAGCCGCTAGCAGATTTTTATGCAAGCCAGCCGAAGCTTAACGAGCTGCCTGTTGACTATTGGGTCAGATTGAATGAGGCAGCCGAGATAGCAGATGCTCACCTACAAAGATGTGGTGGCAAAATGGAAAATATGAGCTCAGAGATCGCGATGATGTTTATCAGGAACTGTCCCAGTGCCGATCTTTCCAATGTCTTTAGGTGCAAGCCGATAAGTAAATGGTCTGCTGAGGAGGTCCAAGAGGCCATTGATGAACATGAGAGAGACTTCAGGTCTCGGAAGCCGGTCTCGCTTTGGCGCCTAAGGTTGCCGTGAATCAGGCCGTTGTTGCTGAAAGACCTGTCAGCACTCAGGTAGTAGTAGGAAGTGAAAGTACAGGCGTAACCTCTTCGTTGTGTCCTACAGTCTTGCATCCTAAAACGAGTGAAGCCGCAGAACTGGGCACTTTAGAGCGTGTGCTGAAAATGTTAGAAAGAGTGTTGGAGCGCACAACCTTACCAGCTTCAGAACCAAGGCCTCGAACATCACAGTGGTATCGATCCTCTTCATGTGAAATCTGTGGAGACAGATCGCACTCGACTCGTTCCCACTGTATGAAAGAAAAAAGATGTCTTGCTTGCCTAGAGATTGGCCATCAACACAGGGAGTGTCACAAGGTCACTGGCCAAGCTATGGCTCAGATCAGTGATGATCAGGGAAACTAGTTCACTCACATCGAGGAGGGGGCGATGTGAGTGCTGCAAGTCAGCCCCTCATGAGTGAAGACGATCCGATGGTCATCTATAGCAGCAATTGTCAGGTTGAGTCAAGTGGTGGTATCATTTTGTTCCAAAACATGGCAAAGTTGGAAAAAGCTGACAGTTTGTTTTATACTGATGTGGTGGTAAATGATACAGTCACTTGCCAAGGCCTGTTAGACACTGGTTCTATGGCATGCACTATTAATGAGGAAGCTGAGCGCAGGTTGCTGGATGCATGCGGGATCCTTGAGCCTGTTCAGCCCCACACTGACGTCTTGCTTGTTGGTTGTGGTGGTGTTCGGGTCAAGCCCAAGTGTATCCACCAGCTAAAGATGTGTGTGTATGGACATTCGGTTATCGTGCCTACCTTGGTTGTGCCGGGGCAAAAAGACCAGTTAATTGTCGGTACTAATGTGATCAAGTACATCCTCAGTAAACTTAAGCAGTCCCAAAGCTATTGGCGTGTTATGAACCAGCCAAACTCGACAGGGGAACCAGAGATTCAGAGGTTTTTGAGTATGCTGTCTGGACATGAAAGGTGGGAAGGTGGTAGCATCCCAACCGTAGTCGGTACCGCAAAACTCACTCAAGCTGTCACGCTTTTACCTCAACAAGAGCATCTTGTGTGGGGCAGGCTCCCGACCAGTTCCATAATTTCTGTGGGCAGTACCGTGTTAGTTGAGTCAACTAAAGCGTGTTATAGCCACATTGCCTGGTGACAGATGGGTGCCGATTAAGCTGATTAACCCATCTAATAAACCTGTCACTTTGAGACGTAACACTAAAATAGCAGACGTATCTCCTGTTTTAGCAGTCGAAGACCTGGATGTGCAGCCCGAACACTGTGATGGGAAAACTGTGAGCGTGCAGAGCCAATCCGTCTCCTCTCGCACAGAGGTTAGTCGCAGAGGTTAGTTCTCTCCTTGGCATTTCTGATGCGCTGCAGAAGCTTGATCTCAGTGAACTTGACATTGAATCTTGAAAAGTGACTCACTGGAAAGACCAGCTTTGGCAGTTGATTCAGAGATACCAAGATGTGTTTTCTAAACACAAGCTAGACTGTGGTAAGGCCAAAGAATTTGTCCATAGGATTCACCTGTCTGATAACCGGCCGTTTAGACTTCCGTATCGTCGCGTTCCTCCTGCTCAGTATCAGACACTGAGAAAAGTGCTCTCTGATATGGAGGAGCAAGAGATTATTCGAAAGTCTTGTAGTGAATGGGCATCTCCGTTGGTCCTGGTATGGAAGAAAAGCGGTGATCTTCGTGTTTGCGTTGACTACCGCTGGCTTAATGCCCGGACCAGCAAGGATGCTCACCCCTTACCTCACCAAGCGGACTGCTTGGCGGCCTTGGGCGGAAATGCGATCTTTAGCACGATGGATCTCACCTCCGGCTTTTATAATATTGCAATGGCGGAGGAGGACAAAAAACTTACAGCCTTCACAACACCAATGGGTCTGTACGAGTTTAATCGGTTACCGCAAGGGTTGTGCAATAGCCCTGCCAGTTTTATGCGCCTAATGATGAACATCTTCGGCGATCAAAACTTCCTGACGTTGCTTTGCTATCTGGATGACCTACTCGTGTATGCCCCAGACGAGAGCGAGGCCATTAAGAGGCTCGAGTTAGTGTTCAGTAGGCTCAGAGAGCACGGTTTAAAGTTGGCGCCCAAAAGTGTCATTTCCTCAGAGGAGCGGGTTTTAGGCCATGTCATTGACAGTTCAGGGGTAGCAACTGACCCAGATAAGGTCAGCGGTATTGGGGTGGTGACAGAATCTGATTTAATGATGGAGGATGGGGGTAACCCCATCCCAGAGAAAGATCAAATCATTCCTTGGTATGGTACTGTATTACCAGAGGTTCATCCAAAATTGCTCTACCATCGCGAAGCCTCTATTTGCTTTGACAGCTGCACCGCGGGGCAAGAAGCATTCAGGGAGAGGTGGTGCTGCGCATAGAAAGTTAAGTCCTGGTGACTGGAAGGAGGAGCACAGTAGGGCTTTCCAGGAGTTAAAAGCTGCTCTGATGGATTCTGTGGTCTTGACACACCTGATTTTAGCCGGCCGTTTATTTTGTCCACAGACGCGTCCACTGATGGATTAGGTGCTGTTCTATCACAGGTTGCAGAGGGTGAGACTAGAGCTCGGCCGATTGCGTTTGCAAGCAAAGCCCTTACGCGTGCTCAGGCGAAGTATCCTGCTCACCGTTTAGAGTTTTTGGCTTTGAAGTGGTCTGTCTGCGACAAGTTCAGCCACTGGCTGAAAGGGCATGAATTTGTTGTTTGACGGATAACAATCCTTTAACTTACATCCTTACAAAGCCTAAACTCGACGTGTGTGAGCAGAGATGGGTTTCAAGTTGGCGCCCTATCGCTTTTAGCATCAAGTACATACCTGGCAGTAAGAACGAGTGGCCGATGCTTTAAGTCGTCAACCCTTTGTCCATAACCGGGTCAGTCAGAGGCTGCTGAATGAGCCAGACGTGCGCTGTTTAAGGAAGCAGAGCGATTTGAGAGAGACATGGTACAGGACATTCAGGCTTAGTGCTGGAATCCAGAGCGCTGAATTTCCTCCTTGTGTGATACCAAGTTGTTGTCCCCTTTCTAGTTCTGAGGTGTCTGCAGTGTTAGAGGGTCACAGTGACTGGGAAGCAGGAGTTGAATCGAGAGCTATCTCCTGGATTGCCCAAGACACCCAGCATCTGTCGCCTCCTGGGCAATGCCCGTTACACGGTCTTCTCATTAGATGAGCTGCGAGACAGGCAACAAAATGACCCTTGTCTGTCCAGGGTCCTGTTTTATGTTAGTAGGGGCAAGAGGGCCTCACGTCGTGAGCGTGCTGGTGAGACTTATAAGGTGCTCAGAGTCTTGAAACAGTGGGACAAATTAAAGTTACTCGATGGTGTGCTGTATCGCATAAGGAAAGATAACCTGACAGGAAAGAGACAGTTACAGTACATCGTCCCATCTTCTTTAATTCCACAGGTAATGACTGGCGTCCATGATGAAGCAGGACACCAGGGCCAAGGTAGAACTATGCACCTGGTAAGACAAAGGTTCTTTTGGGTAGGGTTGGAAAGTGACGTCACGGTACGTTAAATGCTGTAAGCGCTGCGTTGTTAGTAAAACGCTTGAACCCGAAGGCAGGGCCCCGCTAGAGAGTGTGAGAACGTCGAGTCCAATGGAGCTAGTATGCATCGATTTTTGGACCGCAGAAAGTTCAAAAGGTCGCAATGTGGATGTGCTGGTTGTGACTGACCATTTTTTCTCGGATGTCTCATGCTTTTCTGTGTCGTGACCAATCAGCAAAGCAGGTAGCACGACAGTTGTGGGATCGATATTTTTGTGTGTACGGCTTCCCTGACAGAATTCACTCGGATCAGGGAGCAAACTTTGAGAGCCAACTGATCCGAGAGTTGCTGCAGGTAGCTGGGGTAAAAAAGTCGCGAACAACTGCTTATCATCCCATGGGAAATGGGAGCGTTGAACGGTTCAATAGGACCTTGGGTAACATGATCAGAGCACTCCCGCCAAGATCTAAAGAAAAGTGGTCACAATTGCTTCAGACGCTGACTTTCGCGTATAATTGCACTGCGCATGAGTCCACCGGCTATGCTCCATTTTATCTAATGTTCGGCAGGATCCCAAAGCTACCCGTGGATGTGATGTTTGGCAATGTTGAAAGAGACTGTAACGTTGTTGATTACGACAAACGTGTAAAAAGGTTGAAAGATAACCTGAGAGAGGCTCTGGCTGTCGCTCAGAGGAACATTGACATCAGTCAACAACGTCAGACTGAGTTGTACAACCAGAAAACAAAGGGCTGTAACATTGAGTTGGGTGATCAGGTTCTGCTGGCCAACAAAGGTGAACGTGGAAAGAGAAAACTGGCAGACAGGTGGGAGTCCACGCCCTATAGGGTAGTTGCGTTGAATCCCCAGTGTCATATTTACCGCATTCGTAATGCCAAAACCGGTCAGGAGAAAACCGTTCACCGCAATTTACTGTTGCAAGCGAATATCCTGCCACTTGAGTTAGGAGAACCTGAATTATCTGAGGTTGGTGGTGGATCTGCCCTCAGCAGTAGGAGTGTGTCCATGGATGATGTTGTTGGTCCTACAGCTGAGTTGTGTTCTGTGTCCGAAAGAGTTGCTAGTTGGGTGGAAAAGACCGCTGCTTCTGAAGATCCTCAGCTGGGGTCGTCTCGCAGATCCGATAGTTTGGGTTCGTTAGATGTAGTCCCAGAGTCATTGGGATCAGAGCAGTTGGCAACAAAGGATGATTGTGACAAGGAAAACGGCAATGCAGAAGAAATATTTGATTGTGATTCTCAGTTCATTATCTGAGACGGTTCTACATGATGACCATTGTGTTTCACCTGCTGAAGTTGTTGAGCCACCTCCTGGTCAAGGGGAAATGGGAGTTCGGACCAGAGTGGGTAGGATTGTGAAACCTGTCAACAGATTGATAGAGAACATGACTCAATCTATCAAAACTCTGTATCCAGTTAGTGGGGTTGTAAGATCTTTATTGAAGTAAGAATGTATCGTATTAGGACCTTATTTTCTTCTATAATTTTTAATCTCAGTACATTGTTGTTCCAGATCAGAGATGATGTTTCATCTGAGATGAATGGTGTTTAAGGCACCTTTAGCGTGTGATTGCAGTAGGCCTGATCAACCTGCCGTACTCGCCTTCCCTGTGAGTGGGAAACATACTTTGTTGCACAATATTCTGGATAACAGTTGGTCTAATGGCTCCAGTGTATACTATCCCTGTAATAGTCAAAATTTGTGAAGTTCAGGGGGGAGAATGTAACTGGTGTGAAATTATTAATTTATTTGTTTTGACTTTTGTATATTTACTTCTATATTGTATTTTATTTATTTATGGTTTATACTAATGTTTATTTTTATATTTTGTAAACAGAAGGGTTTAATGTACTTCACAATTTTGTTTTATATTATCGTTCATAAGTTATGTGATAGTAATGTTTGTAATAGCGGAACTTTTCTTTGGGTATTTGTTGGGGGAAGGGAACGATATCAGTGGAACACGTCTGCGGGGTTCCTCTTGCGCGTCGTGCAATTGCCTCAGTCTGCTTGTGTACGAGGCCAGTGACGCACGGTTTTGATTCTCCTCGTGAAATATACTGGTATGGTGATGTTTACTGTTTAAAACGCACATTTTGTTGTCATAAGAATATAGTTGATTTCTAGTAACATTTTATTGTTATATATGATGAAAATGCATAGTTCAATGTGTTATTTGATTTGAATTGTGTATATCGTGATGTTGACTATTTAGCATTGTGTGCGTAGTGTACCAGAGAGGGAGAATATGTCGACCCTGTTGCTTCACTGATCATTTCCCCTGATTACAGGTATGTTCAATCAGTTCTGTCACACAAAGAAAAAAAGAAAAGAGATTTAGTTGACTGAAAATGAATATGTGTATATGGTATAGAGAGTATTCCGGGAGAAAGAAACCGATTAATTGTCCGTTGTCTGTGACGACGTGGTGCGGCCTGCACGTGGGACTGTGCTAACATAACCCATGGGTTATTCCATTTTTGATACAAATATGGGTTATTCCATTTTTGATACAAATATGGGTTTCTGTATATGCAAGTGGCATTATAATCATTATTTGTATTATTATAGAGTGCTGTATCATAAATATTTGAACTAATGAATGTTAATAGTGTAATATACATACTGTGTTTTATATAATATGACATGCTAATTATTTTATTATACACTATCGTGGTATGTTTGTTGTTATGTTAAGAATATTTACTTTTATGTATAAGAAAAACAAAACCATTTTATATTATATACAGTATAATTTGTTTACATTTTATATAATTATTTTTCTGTTATTGTATAACCTCAGTCTGCTTGTGTACAAGGCCAGTGACGACGGTTTTGATTCTCCTCGTGAAATATACTGTGTACCAGAGAGGGAGAATATGTCGACCCTGTTGCTTCACTGATCATTTCCCTGATTA
Source organism: Gobiocypris rarus (assembly GCA_023029165.1). Classification (NCBI taxonomy): domain Eukaryota; kingdom Metazoa; phylum Chordata; class Actinopteri; order Cypriniformes; family Gobionidae; genus Gobiocypris; species Gobiocypris rarus. Next base: position 9,419,395 of record CM040926.1, read on the forward strand.
CAGGTTACGGGTGGAGTAAAGTGATGAATCTCATTAAGTGGTCCTGTGGTCCGTGTGTGTGAGGGAGTGACTAGAACAGACACGTTACATAAGCAACCCACAGCAAAAATAACGAAGGAGTAGCTTCACAGCAACTCTGTGATTGTTCTTGAATGGCCCAGCCAGAGTCCTGACTTAAACCCAATTGAGCATCTCTGGAGAGACCTGAAAATGGCTGTCCACCAAGATCTATCTGGTTCTACTATAATATTCTTTAAACCCTCTTCACTCAAGGCTCATTAATGGGCTCTTTGCACATAACTACTTCCTTACCGGAAATGCGGCTTAGTCTTTTCCGGTGTAAACATGGCGCTGTTCTACACTAGATGCTTACAAGAGTTGCGAAACTTTCGATAACGGACGACATTGCCTTTGCAAGTCCTCCTCCAAATCACCTACCAGCAAATTAGAGAAGGGTTTTAAGATGTATGCATCTTCATACATCCACGGATATGAAGGTAAGTCTATATCTCTCGAACTTTATGGCTTAAGGTTACGTTAGTTTGCTAGGCTAATAAACAATCCCGGTTTGACAGAATATGCGTGTTATTGTGTTAATATGTGATTGGCATTAGTGTCAAACAAAGACAGAGCCACAAGTGAAGTCGCTGTACAGGCTTTCTGTTTCAGATCCATGAAGAAGCAAAAAACCTCACTATGTAAATGTAGGGCTGCACTTGTAATTTATGTCAGAGTTCCGTGTTCAGCAGTTTCAAAAGGTTCGAGTTCAAATTGTGTTATGTGCTTAAAATGGTCATGTTACATTTTGACCTCTGTTATCGCTTGTATGTGCTTAACTTCCAAAACTGCTCAAGCCTCTGGCCACTGTTGCTGCCTTGCATGTGCTTAACTTTTCCAAAAGCTGCTTAAGTTGTTCGTTACTGCTTTCTGTTTGTTTTATTATGATGTGTTTGAATGGGATTGTGTTTACAGTGTGCAGCTTTGGATGTCAAATATCATTATGACTTAATATAATGCCATACTTGCTGCACACCACTTATTACAATTCCATTTAAAGACCTCAATTTCTGTGTTTTTTTGTGTTTAAAAGGATACATTCATGCCAACAGTTCACAAGTCTACCATGACCATATAGAGTAATTATGACTGATCTATCAACAGATGGTCCTCAGGGACACAGTTCCTGTAATTATGGTGCGGTGCAAATGCTCGTGTGTGGCGGGGACAGCTCTATGCAACCACACAGTTGCCCTATTATTCCAGACAGCTCACTTCTCCCAACTGGGTGTGGCAGTGGTTCCTCCTGTACACAGCTGTACAGAATCCGAGCAACAATGGCACAAACCCCGAACAGCAGTAAGTTTCATAGCAATGCATGGTTCATATGGGATAGTTTGCATATATGTATGTCATGCAATATTATGTACCAGTAGCTGCTAACTAAAACCTCTGTTTATTCATTTTTTAAATTATTAGTGTAGTATTTTCAGTCAGTTTTTCCCCAAACTTTACCTGGAATCTATCCAACCTTAACTATTACACATACAACCGTATAACAGCTGAGACTCTTTTGTATTTTGTCACAATTTTACCAGGGTGTAAAACCAGGTCCAGTTGGGAAGATGGTGGTTGTTAAACCTGTGCAGGGTCGGATGGGTAAAGGAGGATTACGGTAAATATTAACTGAACAATGGGGAAAAACAAATCATGAAAATAATTATATCAAATTAAGTACCTCTTTATGATATTTTTAATAAAAGGAGCGCCTCTACAGAGGAATGACTGGCCCTCTTCCTGACCTGTCGGTACTTCGTGTGGCCGAGGTGTACAACGGCCTAGATCCACTGGATATGCCCCTGGTGACAGCAATGGGGATGAGCATTGACAAGCCCCTTGTGGATTCTGAATTTGGACTGGTACAGAGGGGAAGTGTAATCTCCTATCAGCAGCCGAAACTTCTAACACAATGCACAGAGCTGCATAAGAATGCCCGTTTCCTCCATGTCTTCCCTCATTACTCATCAGCTGTTACCAACAGAGTGTGTGTGGGTATGCACAGAGGAAGAACATTTACATTTACAAAGTTTGCAGCTATCTATTGAGATGGCCCATAAAATTGAATCGACACGGGGTCAGAGCAAAGATCCAGAGTGGCACATGCTGCGGCAAATGAGGATAACCTCCTCAAGGTTTAGGGAAGTTTCCCACGTTAGAGGTTACAGTAGTGCTGAGCATCTTGCAGAACGAATTATTAGAGGCACCAGACAAACTGCGGAAATGAGGAGAGGTTCAGAAATGGAGTTTCAGGCAGCAAAAGAATATACCCAGTACAACAATGTCAATTACTCCCCTTGTGGACTTGTGGTTCACCCACAAGCTCCATGGCTAGGGGCCTCGCCGGATGGCCTTGTTTATGATCCCAGTGTAACACCTGCTTACGGTTTGGTTGAAATTAAATGTCCAAATGCTAAAAGTTACATTGACTGCAAGTACTTACACATGTCAAATGGTGCTTTTAAACTAAAGAAAAGCCATGCCTATTATTGGCAAATACAAGGCCAGCTTTTAATTACTGGACTTCAGTGGTGTGACATCTTTGTCTGGGCAGAGGAAGATTTCTTTGTGCAGCGACTGCACTCAGACAAAGAAGTTCAAGAAACAATTAGGCAGAAGTGTGATCATTTCTACTTCAGCATTTACATGCCAAAGTATCTCTCAATGAGACGATCACAACTGATTGGCAGGTAAAGAAATCCTATTTTTATTTGGATTCATTATGTGTATTTTATTGTGCATTCAAATGGGAATATGTTTTTGACTTAATATTACAACATACTTTGTGTAAACTGCTTTTCATTTATGTTACATTTCCTACTCGTACCTGTATATATTTTGCCTGAAATTCAATATGATTGATAAATGACATGATCTGTGATAAAATGAATCTTCTAGCTTGTTGCTTAAAAAAAAACACAGTTGAATAAGTAATGTCAGATTTATTCATGAACTTCATACAATATGGCATTTTACAATAAAAATCATTGTTTATAATGTTTGTTGTGCGAGGTCACATCTGTTGTCACTGTAACAGAATTTATTCAGAAATAAATAATGATTAATACTTACAGAAACCTACAACTTTGAAATGTAATCAGCACTACTTGGCTCATGCCGTGACAAGATGTTTATTTTGATAATTGCTAAGCAGGCAAGCAACAGCAAAAATTTCATTAATGCTTCCAGCAATTGACAAAGGTATAACAGAATCAAAAAGTTTATTCTCCTTCACCCGTCGGATGACTCGTTCAACGTGCACTCTTACACGAGCAATTTTCTGTGTTTGGAGGACACTGGGTGCTGGCATCTGGCTTTTATTTTTGAGAAAAGGTGGACAGTACACCTTACACTTCACACAGTCAGTGATCTGGAAACCTTTATCAACCATCACGGCCATGTCATCAGTTAAAAGGTCAGCTAACCCTGACCGCCTAAAGAGTTCTTTATCACTTATTGACCCCTCATAGAGTGAAGAGATGAAGGTCACTGGACCATGGGGGGCAATCCCGATAAGTCCTTTCATTGTACAGTGAGATTTATATGTAGAGAACATCTCACTTTGGAGGAGAGGCGAGGATGGCGTCTGGCACTTGAGCTCTGTACAGTCAACTATTATCTGAGTATCGGGGAAGTCTTTGAAATCATCAGGAAGGTGAGCTTTAACATGTTCAGCCTCAATCCAGATAGACACCGAGCCCAAGAGTGTGTACAGGTAGTTGGTCCATGAAGTGATAATGCGGCTTACAGTAGAGATGTGAATGCTGAAACGGTTTGCCAAGTCCTGCTCTTTTAAACCAACTGACAAGTACATTAGGAAAAGGAGTAGCTCATCGATGGGTTGCAATGATTGTCTCTGGTGAGAAAACACACACAAACATCCTTAAACCTAATGTAACCTCTCTAGTCTAATAGATAAAAGGATGTGAAATTATCATTACTATATAATTAAAAATACAACAACATGAATTTATATATTTTTAAATATGCATTTATACCTGGCACTATGACTGCAATAGGCTATTTAGACACCTTATTTATTGATTTATACCTGGCACTTGAGACTGAATTTAGAGTAGATCTCACTTAACTGTCTTATCTCTAGCCTTCTACATCCATCCATCTATTGCCTGTATTAAAAATGTAATACCAAAACCTGTAATGACAATTGCAAAAACCAACCGTGTATGTGGGACGGACAGATGTTACTGCCTCTTTCAGTTTTTCAGCAGCTTTGGCTCTCGCACGAACCATTTTATGCACCGATGGTTCAATCAATCTCCAAAACAGCATGAGATTATGGTAACTGGGAAATCTATGAACAGAAACATAACAGAAAGAGTACACAACGTTACAATATGGTCACGTATGGTCCAAGTTACTAAGGTTAGGGGTATCTTGTTTGTAACTGTTATCTTACCTTGTATAGAATCGAATGTCGCCCAGAGTGGGCGAATCTATGTAATCCAAATTTACAGCTAATTTTCAGCTCCTGAATCTCTCTCTTAACGAGTCATTTTCTTCTTTTAATTTCGTGTTTTCGCGACTGCCGAGTCCACGAAAGCGGGTTCTGGGACAGATAAATAGTCATGATCAGCAGCAGGAGTGCAGTCCATATGTTGCCCATCTTCTGCTGATGCCGGCCCGCTGAAGTTTGCTTACTCTGTCCCAAACGCTCAGTCTTGGTGATGGAATGGAGTAATCATTCCACTGGAACAATACCGGGACAGCTCCTTTCTTTAGTTGCCTTTTCCTCCGGTGTTTTCGGCTGAATGATCTGCTCCGTGTGAAGTACAAACTACAGACTTTGCTGTGTCCTGTGACAACGAACCTGTCACGACGAATATTCACCAGCCACCGCTTTGTGAGTTCAACATCGCTGGGAAATCCGTGGTAGCTTAAAACGCCATTGAATTTAGATGATGACGTGCATGTGGAACACAACAATGTTCATGATATTTTTCTGTTGCCTCTGGAAAAACACTCTATCTTTTTAAGGCTCATTTTCCGCTATGATTTTCCGTTGTTTACACCGCCATATTTCGCCAAACCGGAAAATGGTGGGCGTATTACCGTTGCGGATATGGCGTCATGCGGATATGTGCAAGGAGCCCATTCTTCCCAATTCGCTTTATCGAGATAACCCGCACCGGATCGTGGGCGGGGTTGACGTAAGTGGGTGTGTCTCTACTTTTATTCACTCTTGTTTTATACAAACTATTCAATCAACCATCACAAACTATGCATTATTTGAAAGCTAAAACACTCGAGATTCATGTTCTGAACTCGTTTTTGCAATAAATACACCAGAGAGGAAAGGGTTAAATGAAATGCTGTAGCAGTACATTTACATTTACATTTAGGCATTTAGCAGACGCTTTTATCCAAAGCGACTTACAACATAGGAGTACAGGAAGCGATCGGTCATGAATAGGCGCAAACGCAAAAAGTGCCTTAAATACCAAGCTTTGGATATCACATAGAATAAGCTTAAGCTAGAATAGGGAAGGAATAAAAGAGAAGAATAAAGAGAAGTTTTTTTTTTTTTTTTTTTTTTTTTTTTTTTTTTTTTTTTTTTTTTATGATAAGTGTTCACGGAAGAGATGAGTTTTTAGCTGTCTTTTGAATGATGACAGTGATTCTGCCATCCGGATGGAGGTAGGAAGATTGTTCCACCAGCCAGGAACGGTGAGTGAAAAAGTTCTGGAGAGGGATTTCATGCCTCTCTGTGATGGTACCATAAGCCTCACGCTCCTTACCTGAGCGAAGGCTTCTGGTAGTGTAGACTCGAGGAGCGAGTCGAAATATGCTGGTGCCGAGCCTGTGGTGGATCCATAAGTGTCAAGGCCTTGAACTTGATGCGGGCATCAAGTGGCAGCCAGTGCAGAGAGATGAAGAGGGGTGTGACATGGGCCCTTTTAGGCTCATTGAATACAAGACGTGCTGCAGCATTCTGAATCAATTGAAGAGTTTTGATTGCACACGATGGAAGACCAGCCAGAAGCGCATTGCAGTAGTCAAGCCTAGAAATGACAAGGGCCTGGACGAAGTTGTGTTGCATGCTCTGTAAGGAACGGTCTGATCTTCCTGATGTTGTGCAGAGCAAACCTGCATGATCGAGCTGTCTTTGAAATGTGGTCTTTGAAGGACAGCTGGTCGTCAAAGATTACTCCAAGATTTCTGACCGACCCTGAGGGGTAATCAGAGATGAACCTTGCTGGATGGTGAAGTTGTGTTGTAGAGTCGGATTGGCAGGGAAGACGAGAAACTCAGTCTTAGCCAGGTTGAGCTGTAGGTGGTGTTCTTTCATCCATGCCGAGATGTCTGCCAGACAGCTTGAGATGCGTCCATTTACTGTGGGGTCATCTGGTTTAAATGAAAGATAGAGTTGAGTGTCATCAGCATAGCAATGGTATGAGAAGCCATGTGCCTGTATGATGGGTCCCAGTGACGTAGTGTAAATGGAGAAGAGTAGAGGTCCCAGCACTGAGCCCTGAGGAACCCCGTGGTCAATTGATGTGCTTTGGATACCTCACCTCCAGGCAACCTTGAAAGACCTACCTGTGAGGTAAGACTCAAACCAGTGGAGTGGAGTCCCTGTGATGCCCAGTGATGAGAGGGTGGACAGAAGAATCTGGTGATTCACTGTGTCAAATGCAGCAGATAGATCGAGGAGGATTAGGACTGATGATCTGGAAGCAGCTTTGCCATCCGCAGGGCTTCAGTGACTGACAGTAATGCAGTCTCTGTTGAGTGGGCCTTTTGAAACCTGACTGGTTAACGTCCAGCTGATTTGACTGTGAGAGGAAAATGAAACCTGGTTGAGAACAACCCGCTCAAGTGTTTTTGCTATGTAAGGCAGGAGAGAAATAGGTCTGTAGTTCTCTAGAAGTGATGTGTCTAGAGTGGGTTTCTTAAGCAGTGGGGTGACCCGGGCCTGCTTGAATGTGGTAGGGAAAAAGCCAGTGCTGAGAGATGTGTTGATGATGTGTGTGAGTGCTGGTAGAAGTGTGGGAGAGATGGCTTGTAGAAGGTGTGAGGGGATAGGATCTAGAGGGCAGGTGGTGGGATGGCTGGAGAGGAGAAGTTTAGATACTTCTGCCTCAGTGAGTGTAGAGAAGGAGGAGAGAAGATGTTTGGCTGTGGGTGTGGCTGATCTAAAATCCTGTGTGTGCGGGGTGGGAACTGACTGCTGATGGTTGTAGTTTTAGTTGTGAAGAAGTGGGCAAAGTCATCTGCAGATAAGGAGGTGGTGGGAGGTGGTGGAGGTGGACAGAGGAGAGAGTTGAATGTTCTGAAGAGTGTGCGTGTGTTAGAGGTGGTGTTGATTTTGTTGTGGAAAATGAGGATTTAGCCACATGGACATCATCTGAAAATGATGAGAGCAGAGATTGATATTTACCCAGGTCAGACGGGTCATTAGATTTTCGCCATTTTCTCTCTGCTGCCCTTAGTTTTGTCCGGTGTTCACGAAGAACATCAGATAACCATGGGTTAGCAGGAGTGGGGCGTGCTGGCCTAGAAGACAGAGGGCAGATACTATCTAGACAAGAAGTTAAAGTAGAGCACAGAGTGTCTGTTGCAGTGTTGACATCCATGGATGAGAACTGTGTGGGTGAGGGAAGAGAGGATGACACAGCGGAGGAGAGATGAGAGGGAGAAAGAGAGCGAGGTTTCTCTGAAAGTAACTGGTTGTGGGATTGGGAATGCAGTAAGTTGTAGATTAAAAGTGATGAAGTAATGGTCTGAGGTGTGTAGGGGTTTGACCAGGATATTATCTGTAGTGCAGTTGCGTGTGTATATGAGGTCAAGTTGGTTACCAGATTTGTGGGTGTGTGAGGTGACATGTCGTTTGAGATCAAATGAGGCTAGGAGGGAGTGGAAGTGTGTAGCATATGGTTTGTCCAGGTGAATATTGAAGTCGCCAAGAATTAGAAGTGGGCTGCCATCCTCCGGAAATGAGGACAGCAGCACATCTAGTTCCTCAACAAAGGTGCCCAATTGACCTGGGGGACGGTAAATGACTACAAGATGGATTTTAACGGGAGTTGAGACTGTAATAGCATGGTATTCGAATGAGTTGTTGTTGCATAGAGAGGTGTGGGTTGAGTATTTCCAATTGTTAGTAATGAGAAGACCTGTTCCTCCGCCCCTCCCAGTGTGACGAGGGGTGTGTGAGAAAGAGAAATTGTTAGAGAGAGCAGCAGGGGTTACTGAGTCATCTGGACGGATCCAGGTCTCAGTCAAAGCCAAGATATTGAGAGTGGAGTGAGAGGCAAAGGCCGGAATGAAATCAGCTTTGTTGACAGCTGACTGACAGTTCCATAGACCAACAGAAAAAGAGGGAGGGGCATTAGTGGAGGGGGAATCAGACGCCTCCACTAATGCCCACTAATGCTGTAGCTATTTAAACATTAGCATAATGAACGCAGTACTCATCTTTCATCTCCTATCGTGCAGATCAGATCGGACGAATCCAAAAAACAACCGCATACATGTCCGTGTAAGAGTCCACTCTTCCAAATGCATCACACTTTTTAATCCAAAACAACAAAAAAATAAGGAAAAAAAACTAAAAATACTCCTTTGTTTGCTTGGGCGTTTTGAGTAATTTTGAGTAACTTTGAGTAATCAATCGTGTCCATTTTCAATGAAATAGTGATTCAAATCCGTTTCTGACGATCTCCCCTGTGCTGTGGACTCTTCCTGTCACGTTAAACCCTCCCAGGTCTCTCTGCTTCAATCACAGGCTTTCTGGCGAGTCATTACAAAGAGTTGCCGCATTACTCGCTCCGCCAGCTGTCAATCAAAGCGCGCATGGTTTTCGTTGGATAAAGGCAATCAATGCCTAGTCAATACCTTGCCAGCAAAGGTTTGATTGACGGATGTAGTAACTAATCACAAGGCATTATCTTACGTTGTGTTTGTAAGCATTATTGGTGAATATGCCTCTAGTCACAATCTCCATAGCAGCCAAGCGCCTGCCAGTCAGATTGCGCAATACTGCATTGGAGCGCGCAGGCTCTATGACAGACTGTTTTTATCAACTAAATTTGTTTTTTACACTTTAAAAATTCTGTATATAGTTCATTTAGTTTTTCAGTAACTGTAAATTAATTATAATCAGCAGTTTATTGCAGATTTATTTGAATAAAAAACTACTCTTTGCAATTACAAATGTTCTAAAATAAAAGCCCTTTTGGAAAGGACGCCTAGTCTTTTCTTGATATAAAAGCTTACAGAAGCTAAATTTTTGAGAGAATCATCCTCAAATTTGAATCAAAACATGATCAGACATTCAGTTTTATATTATGCTTATTTTCAGGACCTTAACATTAAAATCTCATAATTTTTCCCTAAGTGAATAATAAAAAATAAAAAACGTGAGTCACTTACATGTATATTTACATGTATATTACTCTGTTCATATACAACTTTGAGCTATTATGACTCTTGGGTAACACTATTTGAAGTGTCTAGTTTAAAATAAGACCAGATTTATGAATATAGACCATAGGGTTTAAGAGCTGCAGACATTTTCATTTGGGAATGTCGTTTTCAGAAAATTTCAAAAATTGGGGCGCTGGTTAACAGGTTATCAAACCTCCAGCTACCAATATTTCCTTGACTCGCCTTACTTCCTCTCACATTTACACTAACAGATATCATTATTGGATAATGATCAATAGTTCCCAATAGTATCTTGTTGCAATATTTCCCACTCAGCACTCCCTGCAATTGAATCAGACACCATTGTTAGATCTAACACAGACTCTTTACCTGTAGCCACATCTATTCTTGTATTACCCCCATCATTCAGACACACCAAATTTCTCTGATCTATCAAATCTTCCACCACCATTCCAATCTGTCACTAAACCTCCCCAAAACATGCTCTGTGCATTAAAATCCCCACACCAAACTATCTTCATTAAGACCCTCTATTTGTTCTAACACTAATTTCTTACAAGGATTATTAAAGTTTATTATTACATACTTTATTCCATTCACCCATACCTCTACTACAGCATATTCTTGTGTTACACCTTTGCCTAATGATCTATATTGCATGCCATCCTTAATCAGAGTAATACACCCTCCACCATTTCCCTCCTCTCTATCTCTTCTCTCACTCACATATCCTTTAATAACAAAATCAAATCTAGGTTTAAGCCATGACTCTTGTATACATATCAGATCCGGTTTAACTTCCATCTAATTAATAACACCTTTAAACTCCCATTTATTAGCCACAAGACTTCTCGCATTCCATTGTAAAATTAAAATCATCCTCCTATCCAAACCATGCTTCCTGGCTGGACTGTATCTCACTAATCAGCCCATCCCTAACCATTTCCCATGATATGTCCTTTACTCCCAAGAATCTCTCTGCTGCCTTGACTATAATTTGAATCTTAGTTGTCTTCTTTTCAGTCTGTGCAGTACAATTAATTACTTCAGCTATGAACAACAAGACATTTACTTTACTTACAATCATTGTCTCTTCTGTAATCCTACCTTCCATCTCTGATATTTCCTCAATTCTCCTCTCTTTTTGCACATCCCTCTCTTTTCCTTTCTCTCTATTCCTTGTATCAACCACTTTAACAGCTTCTGCATATGTTATATTCCTCTTGGCTCTCTCATTCTGTACTTCAATTGCTTTCTTCCTCACCTTACATCCTCCAAACGCAACACTATGCTCCCCTCCACAGTTGCAGCATTTTAGTCCTGCTCCTTCACATTTGCCATAATCATGTCATTCAATCAATTGTCAATCAATCATTTTTGACAATTATAACATCTTAAAGGAGGAGGCACAAAAGGCCTCACTGAATAACTGATAAATCCAAGCTTGAACTTATCTGGCAAAATAACTCCATCAAACCTAAGCTCAACAGAGAGACTCTCCATTCTGTTCCCTTCTCTACTCATCGCCTAGCACCAACTATTTTCCCTCCACTGATGTTACTTTTAAGCTCTTCCGTAGTCACTCCTAATGGCACTCCAGATATTACTCCACTTACCCATGCCTCTGCTTACACATTACTTTAATATTCATCACTTTCCTTCTTTGCTCTTCACTATTACAAACAATCATCAAATCTCCATTACTTAACACTTTTGCAATCTTAATTTCTCCAACTACTTTCCTCAACTCTTTTGTTAATACAATTGGTATACCTTTTGTATTCCACCATCCTCTTTAAATTTCAATATTACCTTCAACTCATCCAAATTTACATTCCTCACCTTCTGTTCATTTCCACTCTCCCCTGAACCTCTTACCTCTATCTGATGTTTTTTCTTTCTTTTCTTATCTTCCCTTATATCTAAATTCCTCTCTTCTCCTGTCTTTCCTAATTCCATTTGATCATCTTCCACATCCGTGTCATCAACACTAACTAGTGTCTCTGGTCCATTTCCACTACAATTTTTCTTTTTTTATTTAGACATGATCGATTTCGCTGCATTTGCCGCCATCCACCAAACACCGACCCAGGAAGTCGTCAATGCATCCCTCTATCTTACTCTACTACTTCCTCATCTTTTAAACATACCATGGGAGCACTCTAGGATCCCCTGGTGGTGAGGATGAAAACTACAACCACTAGAACCATGTACAGTTCATGACACTGTTACAGTAACTTAGAATTTATTCAGTCCTGCTTTCTCCACTACACATTAAAGCTTTACCTTCCCTTTCCCTCTTTACAGATTAAATGATTGATTCCTGTTCAAAAGGATCAGTGGAAATGTCTAAAAATGCTGTATTATGCATGCCAGACATTGTAATTTGGGAGCATTTTGTGAAGAAAAACTACATGCCTGCACACATGCGTATTCAAACGTGCTTACTAAACAGCTAATACTAATACTAATACGAAGGTGATAACAGTATTGTTTAAAAATTATTTTGAAACCTGCGTTCTCATTTCCACCCCTTGGAAATAAAATCACAAAGAAATTAAATTTGCTTTGTCAATGATAGATAAACCTATTAACTAAAACATAGCTTTATTTGAAAGCCATACGCAGTTTGACTTATGGCAAAAGCGACTTTCGGCGTAAATCGATGTGTACAGCAATCCACCAAAAGTTAGTTATTTTAGTCTATAAAGTTTAAAATATAGATATTTTTCTTACACGAACATGCCACTTCACTTCAGAAGGCCTTAATTAACCCCCCGAAGCCGTGTAGAGTGGTTATATGATCGATAGATGCACTTTTATGGACTTCATAAACGAGGCAGCAATCCACCATCCTAATGCTTGGATTAGCCAGGACTTTTATATATATATATATATATATATATATATATATATATATATATATATATATATATATATATATATATATATATATATATATATACTAAACTATTATTTAATATAATATTATTTTATTTGTCTAAAAGAGAATGTCATATACACCCAGGAGGATTTGAGGGGTAGTAAATCATGTGGTTTGTCATTTTTGCGTGAACTATCCCTTTAAACTGCCAGCAAATGTTAGATTGCAAAAATGCCTTTCATATTTAGTATTTTTGTCTGTTACAGTCTAAATATCTAATTAATTGACAATTACCATCGCACACCTGTTGGTAATAGAAAAAGGATAAAATGTGCCTGATGCAGGTCATGAGACCAAACGTTGCTAGTTTTTGAGTTTTTGAGATCTTCTGCAAGTATTGATAGCATACTAGTCTATATATATATATATATATATATATATATATATATATATATATATATATATATATATATATATATAACTTAAATCAACTAGATAAGTACAATGATCTAAGCTATTATTATTATTTATTTATTTTCTTTTATTATTTATATAACACAACTTAATTACAACTAAAATATACTTAGTACAAAATTAGTTGTTTCACGCTCCGCCCGCAATGCAGGTATAAATACGGAAGTGAAACACCCCATACTCGTTTTCTTCTGAGGAGCCAAACTAGTGGCGGGTCCTTCAGCGGAAGCACAGCACCTGGCGACGGGACGTACGTCTCCGTTCCCTCCTTCAGGGAACGAGGATTACATACGTAACCGAGACGTTCCCTTTCAGTCGGTCACGTTCGACGTAAGTCGGAACTGACCGACGAATTGGGATCCCTACCAACACGCCAAGGATGCTGGCCCTTCCAGCGCCCTGCCTGAGCTCGCTGGACCACTCCTATGTTGGAGTGGGAGTCAGGGCTCCCGGCAGGGAAGAACAGACACTGCTGTTCCTGCAAGACCCACTCAGCATGACTATTGGATAACGCTGGGAAAGCATGCCCGTCTCGGGAGATGGCACACTGCAGAGCCACGTCCTTCAATGGAAGGAGAGGTGGTGAATACAAATACGGACTAACCTAGCAGGGGAGTGTAACATATGGCAGTCCCTGGGGTGGTTCCAGCCTGGTTCCAGGGGGGAAGAGCACCTCCAGGAACGACAGAAGGAGCTCTGTCGAGGGAAAGACACAGGGCTAGCCAATTAGGGTAGCTGGTACAGTGGAGAATACACATATGGGGTTGCCATTAGGGAACTGCTACATATGGATACCCAGCCTACACACACGTTCCACAAGCATACGGGTGCAGGCTTGGCATCAGACGGCCGCTACGTCTGACCCCGAGGGGTAGCGGAGGAGCTCACAGGGTTAGCCATTTCTGGGGAACACGACTGGAGAATATAGACGCACGTATCCGGCCCCGGGGCGTTGCCAGCCGACACTAGAACAGGCACTTTACACTACTGGCCACTGGGGGCGAGTACACGGGAAGATACCGGCTCTACACAGAGGCTATAGAATCTAGCGAACGTGTTAGGTGTCGCCCAGCCCGCAGCTCTACATATATCTGTCAGCGAGGCGCCTTGAGCCAGCGCCCAGGAGGAGGCAACACTCCTTGTTGAGTGAGCTCGCAACCCAAACGGGCAAGGCACGTCTTGGGACTGGTAGGCCAAGACGATAGCATCCACTATCCAGTGGGCTAACCTCTGCTTGAAGACAGCCTTTCCCTTCTGCTGGCCTCCGTAACAGATGAAGAGCTGCTGTGAGGATCTGAAGCTCTGAGTCCAGTCAACGTAAGCGCGAAGAGCGCGGACGGGACATAACAAAACTAGGGCTGGGTCTGCCTCCTCCGAAGGCAGTGCTTGCAGGTTCACCACCTGATCCCGAAAGGGAGTGGTGGGAACCTTGGGCACGTATCCAGGCCGGGGTCTCAGGACAACGTGAGAGTTGGCCGGCCCGAATTCTAGGCATGATTCGTCGACCGAGAGTGCATGCAGGTCCTCTACCCTCTTGATTGAAGCCAATGCAATCAGGAGAAATGTCTTCATGGACTGAATATTCAACTCCACGGACTGCAAAGGCTCGAATGGAGGGCCCTGAAGTGCTCTGAGCACCAGGGTTAAAGCCCAAGAGGGTATCGAGGTAGGCCGAGGAGGATTTAGTCTCCTCGCATCTCTGAGGAACCTGACGATTAAGTCGTGCTTACCTAAGGATTTACCATCTACTGCATCGTGATACGCCGCTATTGCTGCAACGTATACTTTGAGGGTGGATGGAGACAGCCTTCGATCCAACCCATCCTGCAGAAAGGAAAGCACAACGTTAATCGAACACCTTCGGGGGTCTTCCCGGCGGGAAGAAGACCACTCGACGAACAGGTTCCACTTCAGAGAGTAGAGGCGCCTTGTAGAGGGGGCTCTAGCTGAAGTGATGGTGTCTACCACTGCTTGTGGTAGGCCACCTAGAACCTCCGCGTCCCATCCAGGGACCAGACATGGAGTTTTCAGAGGTCTGGACGCGGGTGCCATAGAGTGCCCAGCCCTGAAAAAGAAGGTCCCTCCTCAGGGGAATCGGCCAAGGAGGGGCTTTCGCGAGGAGTGAGAGTTCTGGGAACCAGGTCCGGTTGGGCCAGTAGGGCGCAACTAACAAGACCTGCTCCTCGTCCTCCCTGACCTTGCACAGTGTCTGTGCGAGAAGGCTCACTGGGGAAAGCATGCGTGAGTCCCGGGGCCAGCTGTGCGCCAGTGCATCTATGCCTAAGGTACCTCCGCTTCAGGGAGTAGTACCACTGGCAATGGGTCGAGTCCGGGGAGGCGAACAGGTCTACCTGTGCCTCCCCGAAGTGGTCCCATATCAGCTGGACGCTCCGGGGGTGGAGTCGCCATTCGCCCGGAGGTGTCGACTGGCGAGAGAGCTCGTCGGCTGTCTGGTTCAGCGCACCTGGGATGTGAATGGCACGAAGTGACCTCACAAACTTCTGACTCCAAAGGAGGAGATGGCGGGCGAGCCGGAGCATGCAACGGGAGCGTAGACCACCTTGTCGGTAGATGTACGCAACGGCCACAGTGCTGTCCGAACGGACCAGTACGTGCTTGCCCCGAAGCGGCTTCTTGATCCAGGCCAGGGTGAGACATTCTGCCAGTAACTCCAGGCAATTGATATGCCAACGCAGTTGGGGTCCCGTCCACAGACCTGAAACTGCGTGCCCGTTGTATGTGGCCCCCCAACCCGTGGACGAGACATGAAGACCACTGCATGCCTGGATACCATTTCTAAGGGTACTCCCGCCCGTAGAAACGAAGGGTCCAACCACGGGCTGAAGGTTTGGCGGCAGTACGGGGTGACTGGGACCCGGTACCTGCCGCTCTGCTACGCCCATCTCGGGACTCGGCCATGAAGCCAGTGCTGAAGCGGTCTCATATGTAGCAATCCGAGCGCGTTACCGCGGCTGCAGATGCCATGTGCCCTAGGAGCCTCAGAAAAAAATTCAGTGGGATCGCCGTCCTGCCTTTGAACGTATTCAAGCAGTTCAGCACAGCCTGGACTCGCTCTTCTGTGAGGCGAGCAGTCCGGTTGACCGAATCCAACTCCATACCGAGATAAGAGATCCTCTGTGTGGGACAGAGTTTGCTCTTCTCTCGGTTGACCCGAAGCCCCAACAGGCTGAGGTGACGGAGCACCATGTCCCTGTCTTCGCACAACTGTTCCCGCGACTGGGCAAGTATCAGCCAGTCGTCGAGGCAGTTGAGGATACGAACGCCGCGTTCTTTGAGCGGAACAATGGCTGCCTCCGTGACCTATGTGAAGACGCGGGGCGACAGGGACAGCCCGAAGGGCAGGACTTTGTACTGATATGCCCTCCCCTCGAACGCAAAGCGTAGGAATGGTCTGTGTCTCGGGAGAATGGAAACATGAAAGTACGCGTCCTTCAGGTCAATCGCTGCGAACCAATCTTGGGGATGGATGCACTCGAAGATGCGTTTCTGCGTCAACATCCTGAACGGAGCTTGTGTAGGGCCCGATTCAGAACACGCAGGTCCAAGATTGGTCTTAACCCACCACCTTTCTTGGGCACAATGAAGTAAGGGCTGTAGAACCTTGACTTCATACGACCGCGTCCTTCGCCAGTAGGACATCGATCTCTGACCGCAAGACATGGGCATCGCTGCTCCGCACGGAGGTGAAGCGGATGCCCCTGAACTTGGGAGGCCGGCGAGCGAATTGAATCGCCTAGCCGAGTCTGATGGTACGGATGAGCCAGCAAGACGGCCTGGGGAGACCTAGCCAGGCCCCCAGGGACCGTACAAGCGGGACCAACGGCACCACAGACCCGGGGTGGGGCAGCGAGGCGGAGTGCTCTGGCCCGACTCGGGAGGCCCGAGGAGGGGTTTGGACAGAGGGTGGGTGGGAAGGCCTGGTGGCGTCCCCAGTGCCCACTCTGCTGCCCACTGCCCGGAAGCAGAGAGGTGGAATATTCAGCCCCGACTCGGGAGGCCCGTGGGCGGCCCGGAGTGTTGACCGAATATTCCAGGGTGGGGCAGACCGTGGGTGAGAAGGCCTGTTGGCGTCCTCGGTGCCCACGGTGCTGCCCCCTGGCGAGAGGGGAAGAAAGGAGTGGCAAGGCCGGCCACTGCCAACCTGGCCCTCTTGGAGCCCAGGGAGGGAGGAAACTGCTCTTTTATTGAGAATGTGGGTACCGCTGGACACCGGAGAGCCAGCGGCAGGGTGGTCTTTGATGTATTCTCCCGGTCCTCCTCCGGGGAGGTGCGGACACCATCTCCCCCAGAGCAGCTTCTCTTCTCCCCGTCTCAGGGCCGCTTGCCCTTGCGCTTGCCAGCGGACTTAGCGGGACCCTGAGCAGGTTGGGCGCTGCTCCTGCGCCCGGCCGCCTGCTGACCGGATGGAGGCTGCTGCTTGGGCTTCGCAGGGGTGAAGGCGGACGCAGGAGGGCGCCCTCGGCGGAGAGCTGGCGGAGGTGCTGCTACCGACGGCTGGGTGGAAGCAGCAGCGGGCCGTCGGTGCAGGATGCTTCTGATCGCCTCCGTCTGCTTCTGGGCCACCGAGAACTGCTGGGCGAAGCTCTCGATGGCATCGCCGAAGAGGCCGGCCTTGCAGACAGGGGCATTGAGGAACCGCACCTTGTAGGTCTCAGGCATATCCGCCAGGTTCAGCCAAAGGTGGCGTTCCTGGACCATCATAGTGGACATCGCCCGACCCAGGGAGCTTGCGGTGACTTTCGTCGCCCGAAGGGCGAGGTCCTTCGCCTTACGCAGTTCTTGTAGAACTGCTGGGTCAGGCCCACCCTCGTGCATGTCCTTGAGTGCCTTGGCCTGGTAAACCTGCAGCAACGCCATAGCATGCAAGGCAGACGCGGCTTCTCAGCAGGCGGTGTAAGACTTGCCAAACAGAGCGGACGAGAACTTACATGCCCGAGAGGGGAGACGCAGATTTCCACGGCAGTCGTTCCGGTCTTTGGACACAGTTGCATCGCAACCGACCATTCGACTGGCGGGATCTCCACGTAACCCTTAGCCGCGCCGCCGTCAAGGGTGGTGAGGACGGAGGAGCCACTTCCTCGATGTCTGGCACTGAAGGGTGCCATCCACGATTTTGTGAGCTCCTGATGCACTTCCGGAAAGAAAGGTATCGGGGCGGGGCGCTGAAAACCAGCACGGGCCGTCCCGAAGTACCAATCGTCCAACCGTGAGGGCTCGGGACACGGTGGCCCGGAAAAGCATAGCTGTGAGCTCCGGATCAGGCTCGGACAACGCTACCACACCCGAAGGGGGCAAGGACCGGGACGCACTCTCGGCAGCTCAACCAGCACAGCGGAGGGGGGAGGATCCCGAGGGGCTTGGGGTCCCGTCGGGTGTGTCCTCACTGTAACCCTCAGGTCTCCGCCAAAGGCATCAGCCAAAGTAGCAGCCCTCTGCTTTGCAGCGGGAGGACCGCTAGATCGGTGGATACGCAATGGGGCCACTCCCTTTTTAAGGTAGTCGAGCCTAGACCGTAGAACTGCGATGGTCATGTTCCCACAGTGGGAACATGAGTCATTCACGAACACCGCCTCAGCGCGCTGAACGCCCAAACACGTGAGACAGCGATCGTGCCCGTCAGCTGGGGACAGAAACCGGCTGCATCCAGAAACACACGGTTTGAATGACATCTTGAAAAAGACACACGGTCAAACCGTGTAGCTCTTTTAAGAGAAGGAAACGCTCTTTACGTGCCGAGGCACACAGGGGAGATGGCCGCTGCTCACAGTGGTTTAGAGGGTGCAAGCCCACTGCGATCACACAGCGCCCAACAAGCTGTCAGAACAGCTGTTTTCTTCTTCACAGATTCGCGACCGCTGCTGCACTGTGCCGTAACTCCAGCCGGAAAGAGCTCCTCTTGACTTGTAGACTCATAGTCGAAATACTCTTCGCAGGAACACTGAAGACTCAATGTTTGGCTCCAAAGTAGAAAGCGAGTATGCAGTGTTTCACTAACATATTTATACCCGCGTTGCGTTGAAAATTAAGGTGCTGTTCTAATCTTTAATTAATTTGCATGGCCCCAGCCAGTGGCGTACACCTCTTTCAGGGCCTGTTTTACACAATGTGACTGCACAAAAAGTGACATCATCGTAACCACCATTTTCTTCTAAAACTTTCTCCTGTAATATTTGTTGGTGAGTTTGTGCCAGTGTAGCACATAAAATGAAAATGTTTGTCTGCATTACTGGAGCTTCTTAATATACTTTAATTACCTTAATTTATTTGGATTTCAATTTATTTTTTGGATTTCATTATGTCTACACGTGATTATTTCATTAATAAGATTTAATATAATGGGATTTTATTTTACATCAGTTATACAAAATAGGAGAAATCTGTAAAACTGTCATAAAAGTAAGTATACAGACAAATGGGTGGTTGCTAACAGCTTCTAGAATCAGATGAGCGTGGCGTGGGCTGCTGATAGGTGATGTCTCACCTCCACACTGTTTGGGTCATTCCATCAATGAGTCCCCAGCATGGCTAGACTGATAGCATTGTGTACCGTATAAATAGGGTTTTGTTTGTGACTCTACTGCCCTTTCCTTACCTCCATTTAGAGAGGGGGATCAGGAACCATCAGCACAAATGGACAGCTCGAAGAATAGAACAATTCCTCCTGGGATGATAATGTCAGAAAAGGGAGGGTAAAGAGAAAAAGGAATGACATATAAACCAACACATTCATGACGGAGGCTCAACTTTTCTTTGCCTATTGACAATGACATGTCTGTCAAACCAGAAGTACTTTCTAAACATTCTCCCTAATAATACTGCAGGACTAAACGCCACAGAGATAAAATGCAATGCTTTTTAGAAGCAATGTCTAACGAAAGACTTGTATTCACATATTTGCACTGTGATTCTGAATGGGTTCCTTTGTTTCCGATCACCCAGATTCAGTGTGCCCACATCCGTTGCTTTATGTCATTACAGAAATCAGAAAGTGTGCCTGTAATGCCTGTCATAAATTGCGCATTTAATGACAGGCTCTCAATCTTGGAAATTTGACGACTTACTTCACGCCCACTGGATCAGGTCTAATTTCCATTTTCAGTGGCAAATTTTGCACTTATGTACTTGGGACCACATGCTCCTTCACAAATGAGAGTGAAATAATCCTCCGTAAATCCAATCCGACCACTCATAGGCAGTAAATAACATATTATTAAACACATAGTATAATTCTGGGCTGATTCACGAGACATATCCTGATCCATACAGCCATCAGAGGTAAAACTAAAAACCACCATAAATTTAATATAAGGAAAAACTTAATATGATGTGGACCATTATCATACCATTAAGACTTTAATACCTGGTGTATGACATGCACACTGA
Organism: Gobiocypris rarus; assembly: GCA_023029165.1. Lineage (NCBI taxonomy): Eukaryota > Metazoa > Chordata > Actinopteri > Cypriniformes > Gobionidae > Gobiocypris > Gobiocypris rarus. Next base: position 9,439,622 of record CM040926.1, read on the forward strand.
TGGCATTTATCTGGATATCAAATGCTATTTGAATTTCTCAATACTTAAAGAAAAAAGTGACATGATATACAAAGTTGTTGTGTCACTTTCACAAATCTGGTAAAAAAAAAAAAAAAAAGGTATTTTCAATAAAAGTGTCAAAACACAGATTTGTATTATTTTTTTCTAACATTAAACATTAAGCATGTTACAAATGAATTAAACATTAAAAATGAATTTATTCTTTTAGAAATCACTCAGCTATAGCTAGAGTGACCCAATGCATTTTCCTCAGATTAACCAAAATTATTGCATTATATATATATATATAGGGATGCACGAATATTCGCCACGAAAATGTTCGACGGAAATGGCCCAAAAGGGCATTTTCGGTTTTCGGCCGAAAGACTTTTATCACCGAAACAAAATGTTTTGATGACGCAAACTTAAACCGCGACCTGCACGTGCTTGTCTAAACGGTCTCAACAAGCAACATGTCTAAGGTGTGGACATATGTGGATCATCTCACATCTGATGACGCATCTATGGGTTGTAACTTGAAAATAATGCTTTGTTTATGTTTTTGTTGATGGATACACGTGCTGGCTCCTCAGTGATACACTACAACAACAGCGATCATAAAAGAAACACGTGTGCAAAACGGTCTCTCTTTGTAAACTTTGTTCAATGCTTGCGAGTGCTGCCGTATGTTCGAATATGACCAGTCGTTTTCGCCGTTATCACCGGTTGTAGAGCCAGAAGACGCGAATGAGAACTCACGCGCTGTGAGAAGATTAGTCTCTGTGCACTCATCCGAAAGCGTGCACTCGTCTTACAGCGCGCAATTATTGAGTTCTCTTTCAAGTCTTGCGCTTAAACTGACAAACTCACTCAAAAACTATGTCAACATGTCCATCTTGATGAGTATCCTTGCAGACATAGTCTGTGCCTTAAGTGAACTTTATACAGTGAGAAAGACGACGCATTTCGGTGCATTAGGTCTTAAAGGGGCAGTAGCCTTTACTGCGGTCTGTTGAATCTCAAACAAAAGACAAGGACATCACTCACTGCTCTTGATTGAATAGCGTTTGTAAGTTTAATAAGGATTAATCTTTAATTTAAACAGTTTAATATGCAGTTATTTTATGTTTGATTACTTTATTAAATTGCTGTACCTTTCTGCAGGCCAGTAGGCCTGTACATTATTATTTAATGTACACATGAGTGAGGTCAAGTTAAAAAAAAATATTTAGAATTTTATTTTATACTGTGAATTGTTGCAATGTGCTAAATAAATATTTGCATAATTTGTAATTGATTTATTATTTGAAAATTTTAATATTAATTTATGCACTTGCAATGCCTTGATTTTTAGTAAAGTTACACAGTCATAGCCATAAATGCAATGGTACTAATAATTGGCATAATTTATTTCGGTATTTCGGTTTTTGGCTTTCGGCCTTGGTTTCCTCTTTTTCGGTTTTCGGTTTCGGCCAAGAATTTTGATTTCGGTGCAATAATGCAATAATATGCCAATCGAATAGATCAAAATGATGGCACTGTTTGTTGATTTTGGGAAAATGCATTGTGCCTCACTCTAAGAATGAGCAGAGAAATCCTGGACGTTACCTTTTGTGTTCAGCCTCAGTGGACCAATGTCATGTTTATCAGGTTAATGTCACACCAGAACATTATTCACACTTTTCTCTGATAAGATTTTGAATGATAGAGCTGTTGCTGGGGGATCGCAAACATATTCCCCAGCTTCTATTCTTCTCCAATCCTGTGGATGTATTTTTACCAGGAAGGGGAAAGGTCAGGCCTGGCAATTTGAGCATAAGCCAACAAGGACTGTTCAAACACGTGGCAAATGTTTCCATATCTCACTGAGTCCTTGAACTCACAAGGTGACTGGCAGTCATGTTGGTCCAACAGTTCACCCCTCTGAAAAATCATTCATTTTTCAGTGCACTTTCACATCTAATAGAATTTCTTATGATGGTACATCTTTGAGCAGAAAGCCTCTGGAGCTTGCCTCCATGAAATTCACTCTCCTATTAAGATGAGAAATCAAACAAAACAAATTGAATTCCTTTGGAGTGTCAAGCCACTCTTCACACTAGATTGCTATTTGCTATTTGTCTTTAAGAGATGCCACAAAAAATAAATATACAAAGACAAACAAATGTTTTACCGCCAATGTTAACCTTTGTAAGAAGTCTTGCATCAGAGGTGTGACCTCCCTCCCGATGACTCAAAACTGCCTTCTGTCAGGACAGGGAAATGAAAAATGGTTATCACCAGCCCAAGAGACCAGCGCTGTGCTCCCGTGACTCACAGCAGCCGGCTCTATTTCACAGAGGAAACAAGAGGAAATGAAAACTTAATATATATGTTAATGAGAGCAACCATGTTTAAATCACAAAATAAAACAGCACATGAACTTACACAGAGGGCACAGAGATATCTATCTATCTATATAGATCTATCTATCTATCTATCTATCTATCTATCTATCTATCTATCTATCTATCTATCTATCTATCTATCTATCTATCTATCTATCTATCTATCTATCTATCTATCTATCTATCTATCTCGTTCATTCTATCTTGCTATCTATCTTTTATTCTGATGTTCTCTCTACTGTCATTACATCATTCTATATGTCTGTCTGTCTAATTATTTTCCATGTTTGCCCTAAAGATAGATCATTAAGAAGGCCACATAAAATGTAAGACAGTTGTCGACTTTGATTGACAGGGTAATCAACCTACGACAGTTATTCAGTTGAGGAGTGACCCCAATTCACTTCATTCATGCTTTATGACAGATGTCAGTTTCCACACTCATATCGCATATTAGGTTTTAGTCAAGGTGACTGAGATATAAAACCAAATGTACTGTACACACAAAAAGATTTGAAAAATGACATTAAACCCACATTAAACTTTGTTTATTAATATTTTCCTTGACTGTTTAACTGACCTCTTTCGCTTCGCAGTCTACCATCCCCAGCATCGCTCCCACTGGTAAATATTCTGTGTTTGTTTGCCCAGAGGACAAACCAAAAGTCAAATCCGTAGTGCTTTTGTCCTGATGCTTTTACTGCTGACCTCCAATTTAGAAAACACAAGACACGCAAAGAGAGTGTGAGAGCGAGTAACATCAGGTCTGCACAAAACACACTTGAATGACCTCTGCTGTTTGCTCATGAATAATTGGGAACTGTTACTCTCAGGGTACAAAAACTCAGAGAAACACTTGTCCTGCTTCAGCAGACACTGATGGGTTGCCATGTTTTGCACTTCAGCCTCATGAAGCATGTGGCTAGTATGGAAGGTTAAGTGGAAAGGGAAGGAATGACTCTATTTGTTACAGTAATGTCCCTCGCGGTAATATTCATCCCCCAAGTGTTGTTATTTATGTGGAGTGCATCATTAATTCCTGCCTTTTTTAACCAAATATATGTATGTAGATGACTGCTATTCCTTTCCCATTACCTCTGCTGTTGCTATTGTGTCACAGCAAAACCCTTTCATCCTGATTTAATCACTGGAGATCAGATAAATGGATCAATGTGTTATTAGGTTGAATGCATTGCTTTAGGCTTGATTAAAACACACACGCAATCTTCCCAGGTCTAATACTCAAATTAAACCTATGATTTAATTTCTGGTTGCTAGTCTCTTAATTGTTGTGGGGAAATCTGATCACTAGAAACGACAATTTTTTTTCAATGTTTGTGTTGTCTTTTACAACATAAGTAAATAGACTGTGTGAACGATGAATTGTTAAATTTAGAGGATTTCGAACACTGCACACACATTTTTCCTTCTTTCTACAAAATGAGGGTTGAATTTAAATACTTTTGTTAGTTAATGGGTGATGTAAATTCAAAGTTTATGCTTTCATAAAATGTTTGTTCATTGTCTTATAAATTCATATTTTTTATGTATGAAGTACTGACCTGCAAGTAAAGGATGATGTACAATGAGCTGGTAATTACAAGCCTAAAAACAAGCCCCGACAGTCTTCTATCATCCTAAAGGAATCAGTGTAGCCCTACCACATAAATGAGAGGCTTGAAACATTGTGCAGGCTTTTTACTCATTGTCCTTGAGAGTCTCATGACAAACACACCATCCTCACTGTCTCCTTCTGCGTGAATGGCAAATTAATGCTGCTCTGAATTTTAATCATATCTCTATTGCATTAAATCACAGTCAATTTTATTATACTGACAGTCTCGCTCACTACTTTATAGCCTTCATGAAGAGAGAGGCAAGATGTTAAAGGGTACAAAATGAAGAACAGTGGTGTAGAGTATGGACAAAATTAGGTAACACTTTATTTTAGGGTTCAGTTATTAACTATTAACTTAGCATGCATTTTACTAGGATATTTGCTGTTTATTAGTACTTATAAAGCACATATTAATGCCTTATTCTTCATGAACTTAATCTGCATCCCTTAATTCTACCCAATACCTAAACTTAACTGCTACAAAAACTACCTTACTAACTATTAATAAGCAGTAAATTAGGAGTTTATTGAGGCAAAAGTCGTAGTTAATAGTGAATATGTGTTCCCCATACTAAAGTGTTACCCAAAATGATGTATTTGTGGACTGTATAAGAAAGAGAATAAGATTGTATTAGAGCAATACTGGTTTCAAACAGCATTTCATGAGGACTGAAGAGGTGAAACACTTCCAAAGACTTTCTCAAATAATATCTTAAGTTACTCAGAAGTCTAGTTTCAAATATAATTCCTTCGAAGTTTTGGTGCTTTATGTAGTGTTAATGATAAATCCTGTTTAACATTTGTGTTAGCTCTATACAAACCTCATCTTGATCCTACATAATTAATCAATTACAGGTCAATCTCAAATCTACCCTTTCTTTCAAAAATACTGGAAAAGACAGTGTCTTCACAATTGTGCTCCTTTTTAGAAAGAAATGGTATCTGTGATGATTTCTACTCAGGATTTAGACCGTATCATAGTACTGAGACTGCTCTCATCAGAGTTACAAATTTTTACTCTTATCATCCGATCGTGGTTGTATCTCTCTGTTGTTCCTCGAGCTTAGCGCTGCATTCAATATCGACCACAACATTCTTTTGAATAGACTCGAAAATTATGTAGGCATTAGTGGACCTGCATTGGCATGGTTTAAACCCCGCAGGGCTCAGTGCTAGGGCCATTGCTCTTCACCCTGTACATGCTACCACTGGGAGATATCATTAGGAAGCATGGCGTTAGTTTTCATTGTTATGCTGACGATACTCAGCTCTATATTTCTTCACAAGATTAACGAAATGCATAGCTGATATAAAAAAATTGGCTAATTTCCTACAACTCAAGAAAAAAAACTCAGAAAAAAAAAAAAACAATAATTTAATCATTGGACAAAAAAGCTCCACAAGTAGTAAACTAGAATACTGTCTAACACTCGATGGCTGCTCTGTCAAGTTCTCGTTGTCAGTCTTTGATACCAATCTTTCATTTGAAAGCCACGTTTCTAGCATCTGTAAAACTGCATTCTACAATCTTAAAAATATATATCTAAATTACGGCACATGCTCTTAATGCAAAATGCTAAACAGTACATGCGTTCATGACCTCAAGGCTAGATTATTGTAATGCTCTACTGGGTGGTTGCCCTGCTTGCTTAATAAACAAACTCCAGCTGGTCCAAAACGCAGCAGCTCGAGTTCTTAATACAAACAGGAAGTATGACCATATTAGCCCAGTTCTGTTAGCACTACACTGGCTCCCTATTAAACAGTGCATACATTTTAAAATCTTGCTTATTACTTACAAAGCACTAAATGGTTTAGCTCCCCAGTACTTGAGCGAGCTCTTAACACATTATACTCCATCACGTGTACTGCGGTCTCAAAATTCTGGCCAGTTTATTATACCTAGAATGTCAAAATCAGCTGCAGGCGGTCGATCCTTTTCCTATTTAGCACCTAAACTTCCTAGCATTGTTCGGGAATCAGACACTTTCTGTCAGTTTAAATCTAGACTAAAAATGCATCTCTTTTCTATGACATACACATAAAACACTTTTTCAATTAAATGATTGTTAGGCTGCATAAACTAGATCAGCCGGAACCGGGAACACTTCCAATAACACCTGATGTACTCTTTACATCATCAGCAGAATGGCATCTATGCTAATGATAGTCTCTCTGTTTTATCCCGATGTCTACTAAAGTCAACCGGATCCAGGCTGTATCCAGATGTGTTGTCTTCAATCCTTCGAATATTCCGATCTATTATGACCTCTGACTTGTAAAGTTGCCAGAAAAAATAATCATATGCTGTTTGTTAACTGGCCAGAGGAGAACTCGTACCCCGACTGAGCCTAGTTTCTCCCAAAGTTTATTTTTCTCCATTAGGTCACCTGATGGGGTTTTGGTTTCCTTGCCACTGTCGCCTCTGGCTTGTCTTGCTCAGTTGGGGACACTAAATTTTTTAACTAAATATCCAAATAAATCAAGTTATTAAACTAAATTAACCATATAAACTAAATTACTGATCTAATTACTGATCTAAAGCCCACATTGTCAATATGTGAGAATTATTTTCCTGTTTAACACTGTGAAGCTGCTTTGAAACAATCTACATTGTTAAAAGTGCTATATAAATAAAGTTGACTTGACTTGACTCAAATAGTTCATATCAGTGTTTGACTATTTACACAATTATGTAATTTGACTGGCATCTCAAGTTAATTTATGTTTTCAGATTTGTTTTCTGATAAACTGATAAATAAAGCTGATAAAATCAGATCAACCCATCTCAAATGAGTGGTGTGTAATCTAAACTTCTGCAGTCAGTGTTATTATTAATGCATCCCATGGGTAAACTCCACCCTCCATTAATTAATCTGTCACCTAAAAGCAAAGTATTGATTTTTCTAATGGTTTTACAAATCTGTAAAACACTCCGTTTGGGTAATTAATAGAATGTGGAAGCTCTAATAAATTGTGCCAATGGACAAAAGTTTCCATCCTCTGTTCTGTACTGGAGCATTGGATTGATTCCTAATATGGATTTTCTCCAGTTTGTTAAGAAACAGTAATTACACTCATTTCTTATGTCATTACAGTAAAAATCACATTACAGTAAATATCACATACATATTGCCTTGATTTCGATTTCTGTGGTAGCTTCACCAAAAACTGTTGCTGTAATACCTCAGAAAATACTTTTTTACATGTACAATCACATGCAACCTGTTTCATAATTACTCTAGCAATCCTTGAAGTTATTACAGCAAAACTAAAGAAAAATAAATTGAGCACAAATAGAGGGAAAATAATGCATTTGACAGTCACATTTACTGAAACTTGAATAAAAGGAAGGGCTGTAATTATTGGGATATAGTGTGCTGCATACATTTGTGTCAGCTCAATGACAAATGCCCCTTTTAGTACATGTCATAGGATTCTTGTGTCAGGGCGTGCGGTGCGCATATAAATCTAACAGGTCCATCTTCTAGACTCCATAATTGCATCAAATGGAGGAATTAGTGCTTTCCTACACAGCAAAAGTCCCAGTGCCCCTCAATTTCTCAACCGCCGTGGCGTGGCAACAGACACCACACACCCTTTGTGCAGGAACACTGGAAATGATTGTGGATCTGCATGTGGTTCATAAATCTACTTGGTGGTGGTGTGTGGGATAATCTTTTAATTTCAAAGAGCCTCAGCACTTCTATGACAGATATATACATCAGTTGAACATTCATAAAGCAGTACAACTGCAATGCTCATATGATGTGACGTGCTGAGGTTAGTGTGTAGAGCCCAACATGGCTTTTCTGATGACACGACTTTTGAGGGGACTTCATTATTTCATCATTATTCATTTGACCTTTGAGTTAGACATACCTCTAATAATATACAGATCTGTCCTAAAGGTCCCTTATGTGATGATGATGATGACAATGACACAGATGGTGGTGATGACGATGCTGATAATAATGACGACAATGATTGAGATGACATAATGATGAAGCAGATGGCAGTGGTGAATGATGTTGTGAATGTTGCTGGATTTATGAGAAGAAACATACAGGTTCATACTTCAAACAGGTATAATAATTAGAAAAAACTGGCACAGCTGCATTATGCTCTGTATTGTACACAATGAAATACAATGGACTACATTCAACATGATGACTGCATACACATCACCATGAAGATAATAAACAATAAGTTATGTGTTATTAGGAGCAGTTTGTATCCCTGTCATATCCTGTCGGCTTCAGTATCTAGATGTGGAAGCTCTGAATCTGTGATGTATATGTTATGCATAACACTGCATTAAGGGTTTTTCTACTCACAAACTGTAGGTGATCATACTCAGAAATTGACTTCAGGGAAATTTAAATGTCCAGTGTGTAATATTTATGAGGATCTATTGACAGAAATGCAATATAATATACATAATTATGTTTTCAGTGGTGTATGAAGACCTTACACAATTTACTGTCATGTTTTTATTACCTTAGAATGAGCCATTTCTAACTACATACACCACAGGTAACCTTACAAAGAAGTACCATTTTGCAGCGCTATGTTTCTACAGTAGCCCTAAATGGACAAACTGCTCTACATAGCGCTAGCTACTCTCTGCTGTTTCAGATGACATATGTTCTGTGTCAGCCACTGTAGCTTCTCTATGTGTTTCAAAAGGAGGGGTGAGTGGTGGGTGGTTTCAATTCGCAACCTTACCACTAGATGCCGCTAAAATTTACACAATGTACCTTTAAGAAAATGAATTAAGGTATTTTATACAGGTCCTTCTCAAAAAATGTGCATATTGTGATAAAAGTTCATTATTTTCCATAATGTAATGATACAAATTAAACTTTCATATATTTCATAGATTCATTGCACAACAACTGAAATATTTCAGGTCTTTTATTGTTTAAATACTGATGATTTTGGCATACAGCTCATGAAAACCCAAAATTCCTATCTCAAATAATTTGCATATTAAATTCGACCAATAAAATAAAAGTGTTTTTAATACAAAAAAGTCAACCTTCAAATAATTATGTTCAGTTATGCACTCAATACTTGGTCGGGAATCCTTTTGCAGAAATGACTGCTTCAGTGCGGCGTGGCATGGAGGCAATCAGCCTGTGGCACTGCTGAGGTGTTATAGAGGCCCAGGATGCTTCGATAGCGGCCTTAAACTCATCCAGAGTGTTGGGTCTTGCGTCTCTCAACCTTCTCTTCACAATATCCCTCAGATTCTCTATGGGGTTCAGGTCAGGAGAGTTGGCAGGCCAATTGAGTACAGTAATACCATGGTCAGTAAACCATATACCAGTGGTTTTGGCACTGTGAGCAGGTGCCAGGTCGTGCTGAAAAACAAAATCTTCATCTCCATAAAGCTTTTCAGCAGATGGAAGCATGAAGTGCTCCAAAATCTCCTGATAGCAAGCTGCATTGACTCTGCCCTTGATAAAACACAGTGGACCAACACCAGCAGCTGACATGGCACCCCAGACCATCACTGACTGTGGGTACTTGACACTGGACTTCAGGCATTTTGGCATTTCCTTCTCCCCAGTCTTCCTCCAGACTCTGGCACCTTGATTTCTGAATGACATGCAAAATTTGAGCGACAGTCCAGTGCTGCTTCTCTGTAGCCCAGGTCAGGTGCTTCTGCCGCTGTTTCTGGTTCAAAAGTGGCTTGACCTGGGGAATGCGGCACCTGTAGCCCATTTCCTGCACACGCCTGTGCACGGTGGCTCTGGATGTTTCTACTCCAGACTCAGTCCACTGCTTCCGCAGGTCCCCCAAGGTCTGGAATCGGTCCTTCTCCACAATCTTCCTCAGGGTCCGGTCACCTCTTCTCGTTGTGCAGCGTTTTTTGCCACACTTTTTCCTTCCCACAGACTTCCCACTCAGGCTGGAAGTTTTTAAAAGCCTCAGGAATCTTTTGCAGGTGTTTAGAGTTAATTAGTTGATTCAGATGATTAGGTTAACAGCTCGTTTAGAACCTTTTCATTATATGCTCATTTTTTTAGATTTAATTTTGGGTTTTCATGAGCTGTAAGCCAAAATCATCAGTATCAACAATAAAAGAACTGAAATATTTCAGTTGGTGTGCAATGAATCTAAAATATATGAAAGTTAAATTTTTATCATTACATTATGGAAAATAATGAACTTGTATCACAATATGCTAATTTTTTGAGAAGGACCTGTATTAAAGTATGGTGAAATGCATCATTTCTGATGCATGAAGAGATTTTGGTGACAATTTGTATTAGGTGGCCTTAACTACTGTAATGGAAACACTTTACAATAAGGTTGTATTAGTTAACATTAGTTAATGCATTGGTTAACATGAACTAACCATGAACAACACCTCTGTTCAGCATTAGTTAATCTTTGTTAACGTTAGTTAATAAAAATACAGCTGTTCATGGTTTGTTCATGTTAGTTCACAGTGCATTAACTAATGTTAACAAGATTTTAATAATGCATTAGTAAATGTTGAAATTAACATTAACAAAGATAAATAAATGCTTTATAAGTGCAGTTCATTATTAGTTCATGTTACCTAATGTAGTTAACTATAATATTAACTAATGAAACCTTATTGTAAAGTGTTACCGATACAATATACTAATTAAACATGTATATGTCAGTGAATTTTAATCATATTTGTTGTTACACTGTTAACTTTACCCCTGTTACCCAAACTCTTACCCCAAAACTCTAAATTCAAATCTTGATCTTAATCCCAATCCCAATCCTAACCTATAAGTGAACATATTGCAAATTACATGTTTTGTCATTCTTATTTCCAGCCAAGGTGTTTTAAACAAAAATGTAAGTGTCTTGACCAACGCAACTGTGGACATTAGCAGTAAAGCTCTATTATAAATGTGGATCACACCACTGCAATGCTAATTCAGTTCTGATGGAACGCAGAGAAACCATTTCCAATGTGCAGAGGCAGTTTTTTCTTATGGGGTGCGTGAATGCAGGTTTCCTTAAACTGCACTTTGACAATATCTTATTTATTTGGGACACTTGTCTGCCAAACAAGCTGACATGCTTCAGTGAGGAAAAGCAGCTATTGATTTTCCATGTGATCGGAACAAAGAAAAAGCCACTTTCATACAGTCTCCTCCAGCGCTGTGAAATACCTTCATCAATGATCATTCATGGTGTGCAGGTGTGGGAAAACCGGTTCTCCCTTGCAATTTCTCCATCTATTCAAAGAGACAGTTTTTCTCCACCTTTTTCTTCTTTTCTTCCAACATAACACATAACAATTACCCATAATATTGGTGAGGTCTTGCGATGGCATGATTGCTGAAACAGTGTAGTAGTCACTCCAGCATGTGTGCCATCCATGGTCCATGAAGTCAAATGCTGCAACATGCCCTTTAGTTTTCCCTGCAACCTCAATGGTCACAGTTACATCAAAACAACTACAACAAAAAAATAAGATAAAAAGTGATTCCCTTGAATTCACAATCAGACCGTGCCTTATTCAATGTGGTTATGTAAATATGTCATGTGTCAGATAATATTGTTTTTGAATAAATCCCAATTCAGTCCCATTTTTATTATATTTCTTGCATAATTTCATATCCAGAAATATATTTTTGTGTGAAGTGTTCAGTGTAGTGTAGACACACCCATCTTAATGATTTATATTATTTATCACACACGCACTGACCATATACATTACATTCATAAACACTAAGCATTAATTTACAGATATATCGTAAAAAAACGAATGCTGTTTGACTTATATTATAACCAAACCACACTAAAGCCTCATGAACGGCTTTATAATTGTGCTTTTAAAATTTTTGATAAAAAGCCCATACGATTTCATCACTGTCCTATATTTATTAAACACACAATCTTTTGTAACTTTGTAACTTTAGCTATTGTAACTGGCCTAATTCTGACCACCACACGATCACGGCCCTCTGCGTTGTGTTATGTAGGCTAACTGAAGGAAGACACAGGACAACTGGATCTGCTGCTGATTTGGAGAGTTTATTTTCTGCTGGATGGAATAAAGAGATACAGCATGAAATGTTGGCTTCTGTGATTTTATCACCTCTCCTCAGCGCTCAAAGCAGACTCAGTACATACAATGACAGTAAATAATCAAATTAGCAATAAAATGGATGAAAACACATTACAAACAATATTTAAGGAAAATAAATCGTCACAACAATTAATAAATTGTCACAATGAACAAATGTAAACCATACCTGGATGGAATAAAGAGATACAGCATGAAATGTTGGCTTCTGTGATTTTATCACCTACACAGATCAAAGACCAATTAATTAATCGCCAAAATCACCGCATTCAATCGACACACACATACTCAAACCGCTGTACTCAGCTATAAAACTATTATATCCAATCCATCCATGCATAAAACACTTCGTAATACATTTCTAACACTCTTAACATGAATATAACTGAATATCGTGCACTCGATTCAACTTCTGTGAACTTTTACACTTTATATTGAAGGAGCACCGCTAGCAGCTTACCTCTCCTCAGCGCGCCAAAGCAGACTGGGGACGCAGCACGAGTTGAACGGTAATGACGCCATGACGCCTGTACAATTAAACATAAAACTCTTTTTTCCCCAAAATAATACTTATAAAATTCAAAACTAAATTATGCTTTCTTAGACAAAATAATATAGAGAAAACAAAATAAAAACTGACAGGAAGGATTATTAGTGAAACATTCATTTACATTGTGAACACACTGTGAATATAAACATCCGTCACATTCACCCCTCCTGAATTTCACTAATATCCTGACCAAATAACACATTTGATCCAACAGACCTAGATTTTTAACGAATCTCATTCGCAGTTCAACATAGTTAGTTACCCGCCTTAGCCTTACAGGTCAAGAAAAGTCCAAGGTTGATCAAGTCTTAGACATTCTCAGAACAGTATGCTGCCTTGTACAACATCCAATAATCTGGTCTATATTACACTTCGTGAAATTCACATCTTGCATACATTCTCACAGTATTTTCATAGAACCAAATACCTTTTAAAATAAAGAAAGAAATGATTCTGATCTCCTGGCTAAAGATGACCCCATTCTCTGAACATAAAATGGTCTCTGTGCCATTGACTCAATTAACCGGTTGACTTTTCTGACTACCCTTCCTGCACGGGTCCTAACACCCAATGTGTCAGTTGGAATTTGTGCTCGTGTGTCAATAATACTGTTATCATGCATGTCATTCGCCGTTTCTGTTAATGAGTCAGGACTGCTAGCAGAAGATTCAGTCTCTATGACAGGTACGTGATCAGAACCCCCAACGGCCTCATTTTCACTGGGATTTTGTTCGCAGACACTTCTTTGACTGTAGACTGAATGATCAGATTCCAGAACATGATCTCGGCCTTCAAGCACCCATGCCCTCGTTCTATCATCAGAACTCTCCTCTTCCAACGAGTCCGACAACTCAGACACACAAGACTCACTGCTCTCCATATTGTCAACATTAGACTGTATGTCCATGTCATCTTGAGGTGGTTCAACTGGTAGGAAGCTGATATCCAGAATCAGATTTCGATGCACTACTTTGGATTTGCCTTCCTTGTCAACCAGTTTGTATATGTTTGTCTGAAGGTTCCGATCCTTTACAGTATAGACAGTTGGGTCCCATTTATCGGCAAGCTTTCTCTTTCCTCTTTCACTCTTGTTTGCAAGGAGCACCCTGTCTCCGATGTTCAAACATGTGCCCTTAACCTTCCGATTGTAACCCTTGGCCTGCTTTTCCTGCTCTTTTTCAGTATGTTTCTGAGCAATGCGAGTTGCTTCATGCAGGTAAGACATGAGGGTTTTAGCATAGCTGCCATGGTCAACAATCACCGGGTCATGTAACACCTGCCCAAACATGACATCAACAGGTAGCTTTGGGATGCGACCAAACATCAACTGGAATGGGGCATAACCAGTGGTCTCATGTACTGTGGCATTATATGCGAATGTCAGAGTCTGTATCTGCTCGGGCCACTTGTGCTTCTCCTTGAGAGGCAGAGAACGAAGCATAGTGCCCAGAGTCCGATTAAACCGTTCTGTCCCACCATTTCCCATCGGGTGGTATGCTGTAGTGTGGGATTTTTCAATACCTGCCAGCTTGAGCAGTTCTGCTATGACGGTACTTTCAAAGTTGGTCCCTTGATCCGTATGAATGCGTGTTGGAAAACCATAAACGCAAAAGACGTGATCCCACAGCTTCTTTGCTATTTGTTTTGCCTTCTGGTTTACATGGAAAGGCATGGGCCAACTTTGTGAAGTGATCAGTCACAACTAATACGTCTACAGAACGCTGCTTGCTGTCCTCGGCACTCCAAAAATCCAAACATACTAGCTCCATAGGGGTAGAAGTTCTAATGCTCTCAAGTGGGGCTCGTGCAGATGGCTCTGGTGTTTTGGCCAATATACATCTCTGACAACACTTGACATAGTCCCTTATGTCACGCTCCATTCTAGGCCAGAAAAAGCGCTGTCGAGTTAGCTGGAGAGTTCTTGACTGTCCCTGATGTCCAGCAAGATCGTGTACACCAGTTAAGGCTTTAGTCTTAAGACTAGAAGGAAGAACAAGTTGAAACCTCTTGTGCTTGCTTAGAGGATCTTTAGAGACACGATAGACTACTCCATCTAGAATCTTCAGCCGATCCCATTGCTTAAGAAGAACTAGAGACCTGGCATCCATTCCAGCCCTCTCTCGCCTTGATGGACGCTTCTTCTGACTCAGGTAGGGCATAATTTTTGAGATGACTGGATCCGACTCCTGGGCATGTTGGATCTCCTCAAGGGGGATTGCTGAAATTGTGTCATACCCAAGCGGCACTGCATTCTGAATAGCCTGAATTGCCTGCATAGCCCTCAGCTCAGTTACAGTCTCCCATTGATTATGGAGGTTCAAATGAGTTCCGATTGCTGTGATCACAGGACACCGCAGAATTCGGCTGAAGCAACATGTGAAGACTGTTCATTTGTAAACGGAGAGTGTCTTGAATTCCGTCTTCAGTTACACCTGCAGCTTCAGTGAGTAAACCACCATATCGCTCTGTAAGGAGCCTGTGACTGACTGTTTTTGCAAAGGATCTCGGCTCAAAGCGTCAGCCACAATGTTCTTCTTTCCAGCAATATGTTTGAGGTCAAAGTGTAAGCCGAGCTTAGATACCCAGCGCATTTCACAAGCATCGAGTTTAGCCTTGGTTAGAATATAAGTGAGCGGGTTATTGTCCGTCCATACAGTGAATGCGTGGCCCTTTAACCAATGACTGAATTTCTCACATACGCTCCACTTTAAGGCTAAAAACTCGAGTTTGTGTGCCGGATACCTCTTCTGGGAGCTACTTAGGGACTTACTTGCGAATGCAATGGGACGAGCTTTCTCCTCGCTTGCTGGTATTTGCGATAACACAGCCCCAAGTCCATCCAGAGAAGCATCAATTGACAAGATTAATGGAAGAGAAAAGTCAGGATGTGCCAAGACCACACTATGCAGTAAGCTCTCTTTCAGCTTAGAAAGGGCATCATCCCACTCTAAAGTCCAGTCAGTTGGCTTGAGCTTCCTGTATGTGCCTGTCTTGGCCTCGGTTCTGACCTTTGCCTTCCTCTTTTGTCCGGCTGTTAGGAGAAGAGTGGTTTGCTACAGAAGAGCAATTTGGGATGAAGTGCTGGTAATAAAGGATCATTCCCAAAACAGCCTTAATCCTCCTCACAGATGGAGTACATCCATCTTCTTCCATGAGATCAGCTTTTGACAGCTTGACTATGGCCTCAACCTTTGAAGGATCAACAGAAACACCACTTCCATCAATGATGTGACCTAAAAATTTTACGGATGCCCGCATCAGATGGCACTTTTTTGGACTTAACTTGAGATTGTGGCTCCTCAATCGTTGGAATACTACCTCCAAGCGCCCCAGAGCTGCATTCTCGTCAGGCGCAAACACCAGTAGGTCGTCTAAGTAACACAGTAGACTACTAAAATTCAGGTCTCCAAAAATACTCAACATCATGCGCATGAACGATGCTGGGCTATTACACAACCCTTGAGGCATCCTGTTGTACTCATGAAGTCCCACTGGGGTAGTAAACGCGGTGTACTTTTTATCTTCTTCAGCCATGGGGATGTTATAAAAACCTGACGTTAAATCCATAGTACTGAAGAGAGTGTTTCCACCCAAGGCAACCAGACAGTCAGACTGGTGTGGGGAGTGTGCATCCTTAATGGTCCTGGCATTCAGCCATCTAAAGTCCGTACAAATCCTCAAGCCGCCGTCTTTCTTCCATACTAGAACTAAAGGCGAAGCATACTCGCTCACTGATTTTCGAATTATTCCTTGCTCTTCCATTTCCGAGAGAACTTGGCGTAATTTTTGATAGTGAGCGGGTGGTACTGACGGTATGGCAGTCGGAATGGACGCTCGTTTGTCAAGCAGATGCGATGGACAAAACCGCTGACCTCCCACAATCCAGAGCATGCTTAGAAAATACATCATGGTATTTCTCAAGCAGCTGAACAAGCTTTTCCTTGTTGCATCCTTAACAGAGCATGTGTCAATGTCGATGTCACTGAGCCCTATGTCCTTTAGTCTTTGTTTAAGATCAGCTGTGGAACCAAGTTGACAAGAATTCCCAGATGTGGACAACTGTACATGACTGAAACCTTGCAACAGTTCAAAATCTTCTACAGCCAGACATGGGAATACATCTGCAAGCTTACGATTCCTTTTAGGGTGACTGGTTTGTCTGAAAGGTTGGTAACTTTTAGAGGAACCCAACGATCTCCCCACAGTGTAACAACTCGCGATGATGTCCGTGGCATGGATCTGGAAGAAGTGGCCTCCACAATCACAGTACTCCCTGGTGACATGGCAGTATTACTCGGCAGCCTTCCCCAGACAAGGTGCTCTGTTTTGGCCATTAGGGTGACTGACTGCTGAAGCTTAACAGTTCCAACCTTGTCAGGTGGATCTCCACCTCTCCAGCGGCAAGTATTTGCCATGATATCCAAGAATTGTTCACACGATGAAGATGGCTCTGAGACACTGTTAGACACAATCCTCCAGTAATCATCACTGATCTTCATCCTGTGCATGAGGAACTTAATCACGTTGGTACCAATGATCAAGTCGTCCCTTTGTCCAGGCACAACTAGAACAGGTACCAAACATCTCTCGCCATACACTTTCAGCTCAACCTCATACATACATTTTGGCTTAGTTGCTTTACCTCCACACCCTATTAACATTACTTCCTGTGACATTGGAGTGGGCTTCAGCAACACATCCTCACTCAGCATTCTGCTCTCCACTGCTTCACTGAAAGTACATGCCATCGATCCGGAGTCCAACATTCCCATCATCTGGAATTTGTCGTTGACACAGACGGGAGCATAAAACAATTGATCAAACACTTCAAGGGTTTGCATATTCTGTGCAATCACTTTAACTTCAACAGGAGCTTGTGCAGGCACTTTCATAAACTTGCATAAGATCAGCATCTTCGAGGGTTTGCTCCACTCTACCCACACGTCCCCTCTCCAGGTGTGGGTTGACTATTTTAAAGTCGGTGAACCTTGGTGTGGCTGTGCAAACTGATTGCGATCACTGGGTTGGATATTTGCACAATCCCTCTTTATGTGACCAGGTTCGAAACAGGCAAGACAAAGTCGTTGCCTTCGACAATGTGCTAAAGTTGAATGCTCAGAGGAATGGCATACCTTACATGCTCTCACAGGAGGTTGGCTTGGCCGAGGACACCTCATTTCTGCTTGACTATTCTGGGAAAGAGCACGATCAAGTAAACCGATGAGGGTCTTCATGCAGTTATCATCATTCTGTGGATGAGATGGTGTGCTTGTAACATTATCAGATGGCACGACAGGGAAAACACTAGTGGCGAGCTCACACTCCATAGATGACTGGGTATGAGTTGTAACGTTTCTCACAGCAAAGTTACGCTTGGATTTGACCGCCAACTGTTCCTTTTGCTCAGTCTGATATCTGTCAAGATGCTCTTGTACCTCACTCGCTGTCCACTTATCTGGTGCTTTCAAGCGGAAAATGGCTGACAGAGTTGGGTCCGGGCAGTGTTTGACAAACATCATGGCTGCCTCCTGGCATGGATTATCCATCTGTCGCCCAAGTCTAGTTAGAGCCTCCTCAGCAACATCCACAGCCTTATTTAAACGGACCCAGTATTCGACTGGGTTCTCTCCGGCAACAGGCACTGTGCCATAGAAATCGGCTAAAGGCATGTAGGAATATCTGACCTCGCTGAAATGCTGTTTCAGTATATCAAATATCACTTTGGGGTTCTCAGAGGGTCTTAGGGAAGTGTTACTGCGAAGAGTAATTCTAACAATGTCTTTGGCTTTACCCATCAGCCTTGAAAGGATTTCATGATGGTGCTCCAACATTGGTATGCCTCTTTTCCGCAGGTAAGTGTCCATCAAATCCTCCCACTCATGCACACTGAACTTATCTGTTCCATCTCCTCGGAAAACAGGGGGCTCTTTTGCTTCAGACTGCATGACTAGTTTAACTCCTGTCAGATTAAGTGAGGGTGCCTCTGAGAATGACTGACCTGCACCTAAACTTCGAATGCAGTGCTGGTTTCTCTTTCCCCATACGCTACCCCACTTTGAGTAGAAATTATAGTCTGTCCTACTTCCTGAGCAATGTGTGTTATGAGATTATACCATGCTGGATCACTTAAGTCTGGGCAAACTGATGATGGATTACCCCGTAACTGACTAGGTGTTTGTTCATTAAGACGAGTGGAACAAAGTTCAGGTGACGTTCGTTCTACATTACCCCTCCCTGCAACAGGTGTGAATGTACGGTCACTGAAAAGTCTACCTCTCCCAAAACTTGAATCTGTCATGTTCCCATCAGCATTAAAATTGTCTGCATTGAAACCATGTGCCATCATTCCTCATTAACATACAGGTCACCAACCAATGAGTAATGTAAACACCAAATGGAAAAAACTCTTAAGCGCCAACACAACAAATGATTAAAGGATACTAAAGTAAAAAAAAAAGTAAGTATACTGGCGCTAATTATAGTGAAATGTCCCGTTCAGCAAAAATGAACCTATTTGTGTTACTGTTCATTAAAACCTTGAATAAAGTGCAGCATCCACCGGCGACCAAACGGCATTGATTCTTGGATGAAGATCCTGGAAGACGAGCTGATCTTCATCCGGGTCACGGCACCACTGTAACCGGCCTAATTCTGACCACCACACGATCACGGCCCTCTGCGTTGTGTTATGTAGGCTAACTGAAGGAAGACACAGGACAACTGGATCTGCTGCTGATTTGGAGAGTTTATTTTCTGCGGCTGGATGGAATAAAGAGATACAGCATGAAATGTTGGCTTCTGTGATTTTATCACCTCTCCTCAGCGCGCTCAAAGCAGACTCAGTACATACAATGACAGTAAATAATCAAATTAGCAATAAAATGGATGAAAACACATTACAAACAATATTTAAGGAAAATAAATCGTCACAACAATTAATAAATTGTCACAATGAACAAATGTAAACCATACCTGGATGGAATAAAGAGATACAGCATGAAATGTTGGCTTCTGTGATTTTATCACCTACACAGATCAAAGACCAATTAATTAATCGCCAAAATCACCGCATTCAATCGACGCACACATACTCAAACCGCTGTACTCAGCTATAAAACTATTATATCCAATCCATCCATGCATAAAACACTTCGTAATACATTTCTAACACTCTTAACATGAATATAACTGAATATCGTGCACTCGATTCAACTTCTGTGAACTTTTACACTTTATATTGAAGGAGCACCGCTAGCAGCTTACCTCTCCTCAGCGCTCAAAGCAGACTGGGGACGCAGCACGAGTTGAACGGTAATGACGTCATGACGCCTGTACAATTAAACATAAAACTCTTTTTCCCAAAATAATACTTATAAAATTCAAAACTAAATTATGCTTTCTTAGACAAAATAATATAGAAAACAAAATAAAACTGACAGGAAGGATTATTAGTGAAACATTCATTTACATTGTGAACACACTGTGAATATAAACATCCGTCACACTATATAAGGCTTGTGTTTAAATGTTTGAGTACTTGCCCCAGAGCCACTTAGTTTTTTTTTGTTTTGTTTTTTGTTTTTTTGTAAACAGACTGCAAAGTTTTAGATCAACAAGAGGAGCAACATGTAAAGACTGTAATGTTCCATTTTTTAGAACATCTTTTGCTCAGACCCAATTGAATTGAATTCTCTCCCTGCTGAGATAAAGACTCTTAATAAACTGTAAACGGATAAAATCCTGGCTCGTTCAGCAACAACAGTGTGTAATCACACATGTCAACATTTTTGTTGTTGTGTGTATTCGATTTATTGTTTTTCTCTTTTTTTTTCATTTACATCTAGTGTAATATCTTAATACAAAAAGCCCTTTTTGGGGACAGGTGTTGTGAATTAGCCTTTGGCTATAAACACTATGATAATGGCATGGGGTTGCTTAAAGAAGATAATCTATGTTTACTGTATCTCTCCCTATTAAATAAACTATACATAAATAAATATTGCTGCAGATTGTCAAGGTATCGGCTGTCAGTCATTGACGCTCTCTGGTGGTTAGGAAAGCTAACATGGCCACCGGAGCACTTTAGGTTGCTTTAATGCCTATACTGAAAGTTTAGTATTCAATGAGCAATCCATTCATAGATATAGGTCAGTTGTTCAGATCAGCCACTCAATCCAAATGAGAAAACAGCCTAAAACTAGAGCAAATGTATAAATCAAAAATTCAATTTGAGCAGCTGCTTTCGCCGGCTTTATTTTTGGTGCTCAACACACACCTGCCATAATACAGCAAGACGCATCCATTCTACTTTCAGTGTTGCCTGTCAAATACAGCTGTTGGGAGGATGGAAAAATCACAGGGCCTCAGCATTCCACACATTGAATGATTCCTTAAATCAGGCATTTCAGAGAGGAATATATGGAGCTCATATATTCCAGAAGGTCTAAGATGCTGTATTATTGTGCTCTGGGGAAATACAAACAGTCATTTTAGCCTTAAAGTTGCAAGAGGCTAGAGCTTAGAGATTCTCAGGAGACTCATATGGCTTATATTCAAATATGCAGAATTCCACATATCTGTATCTGTAAAAATCAAACCTCTTTTTCTACACTAATGAACAAATTGAATAATCACATCCACCAGGTGTGGAAGCTCCAACCCAGGCTCATTGGAAATGTGACTCTGCCTACATTTTTGCAAACCCTGAAATATGTACCTCCAGATACGTTTCCCTGCTCTTTTCGGGTGAAACGTCCACTAGAGGCGCTAAGTGGTATCAGTTTTTCTCAACCCCTTCCCTAAACCTAACCATTTGTGTATTATTAAAAAAACCAGGATATAACAGATACGACTGCAGGTACAATTTATTTAAAAAGTACAAATATTCCGAAGATCATATTTGAAAATTGCAGCCATCACATCACAGCTTTGACAGCATTGGCTGTCGTATGTCTCGTGGCCAATTGCGTCATTACGTCAGCTTTGATTGTAAAATGCCATTGGCTCGTGTGTTTTGTGACACTCAAGAGTTAAGAGTATTATTTGAATGAAATATGAACGAGTGGAGGGTGTTCACACGGAACGGTGGATTGGATCATCATTTCAGCGATTAAAACATTAAGATCAACTCATGAAGATATCGTATGACTTCAGAAGACTTGGAATGCAACATGAGTTAATACTTTTACACTGTTTGGTCAGTTTTTGCAATAAATACCTGTGACTGTACTTTTATTTGTCTGTTATGTGTTTTATTGTTGAGAAGTGGATAGGTTTAGGGTAGGAATGGGGTTAGTTGCTCCAAAATATAAAAGTAGCCTTTAAATATTCATAAAATCTTGTCTACTTTTACAAATGCAAAGAATTAAATGTATTTCAATAGGAATTAAAATTCGTGCTTATACCACGTTTTTCTTGAATTGTGCAGGGAAACGGATTGTCACAGCATTAAACCAAGTGGACCAGATGCAGTACATTGTCGTTTGGGACAATGTCTCATTCCATCGGGCTGCTCTGGTCCAGAATTAGTTCCATAAGCACACTGATTTTGAAGTATTATACCTTCCCCCATACTCCCCCTTCCTGAATCCAATAGAAGAGTTTTTTTTCAGCATGGGGGTGGAAGGTATACGACATGCGGCCCTATAACCGTTTGCCCCTCATTCAGGCCATGGAGCAGGCCTGTGATCATATCGAAGCAGCTTCTGTCCAGGGGTGGATTCGTCACACGAGGCGATTCTTCCAATGTTGCTTTGGCAATGAAGACATAGCCTGTGATGTGGATGAAATCTTATGGCCTGATCCAGAGAGATGATGAATAGTTACAGTATTCTTGTTGCTTTTATAGTAGTTTTTCTTCAGAGTCAAAGTGTATGTACTTCATGCAGTAATTTTTGTTTGTCTACAGATTTTATGTGTTTCATTGATTTCATTGTTGGTTGATTAGTGTAACTGATTATGGTAAGAAATACTGTAAGTATTGAAATAAATACAGCATCAGTGTTGTGCAGTGCTTAGTTTATAGTAGGCATAATTAAATTCAATTAAATTCACATTTATTTGTATAGTGCTTTTCACAATTCAAAAGCAGCTTCACAGAAAATGCATATGGCTACATTACAATTTAAAGTGATTTGTCCAAATTATACATTTCAGAAATGTACAAAGGACACAGATCAGCAATGTATTTATCAATATAATAATGAATTAAATTAGGGCAAAATTAAGTGAAATAGGAATACATGTACCAATGATTAGGTTTAAGCAAACTATTTGTGTACAAACTCCCTATATCTCAAACTAATCATGAAGAATGTTGTGGGTTTGTAACTATTTATTTATTTATTTATTTATTTATTTATTTATTTATTTATTTATTTATTTATTTATTTATTTATTTTCATCTGAATGATCCCTAACATAAATATGTGTCTATATGGCCAAAAATCTAGCACATGTTATTTCCTAAAATTAGTTTTTTTACAAAGATGTTTTTGATTTATCACAGCAGTGTGAAACTGGCTGCAATAGTATCTGATCATTGAGGACTGTGTTGGTTAAATTAAAACTAATAGCATTTTCACAAATATGTGTATATGTTTTGACTGAAGTGTGTTATTTTGCAAACAATCTAGGAATTATGCAAATTTAGTGTGGTGTTTGGATAAGTGATTATATTTTGAAAAAAAAAAAAGAACCCGGTTTTCAAATTTGTGTGCAAACAATTGAAAGAAACTGTACTGGGCTCCCATTAATAACATATCGACTTAAGATACTGGACAGAATTGTAATATTAGTGCATCTCCAATCTCTGAATATCATGAGAACAGCTGTTGCTCATAGTTATTACGACGCATTTTAGCTGAAAAAGGTTTGACTTTACAGTAACTCTGGCAAAACGTACAAAATGACAGCTTGGCCAACACATTTACCAGAGCAAACAGTGAGTTATTATCCCTGTAGTATCTGTGTGCAGCAGTGGTTGTCCTCAAATGTTTGAAAACCACAAAAACATCCCCAACATTTCCAAAATGTTGATATTGTACAAATCCAATAAGCAATTTGTGCAACATCTGACAGGGTGAATTAAGATAAGCAGTTTTCTGTGATGCATGAGCATCTTACAGTTCTAATTAACCTTCCTACTGCTCTAATTAATTAAATTCCAGCAAGGTCAAGCGCTATGAATTGAACAATTAAGCACTTACCCGGTACGAGACATTTGCAGTGTTAACTTAGTTAGGTTCTGCCTTGAGTGCTGCAGAAATGCTTGAATGCAGGGGGTTTCGGTGTCTTTCCAGCAACCTGCTTGGCACATCTGCTGATGGCGGCACGTGTATGTTTGGGGAGCACTCACATGTGTTATTCTCTATCCATCTGCCCACAAGTCATCATGTGAAAGTCGACAGAGGGCAAGAAACTGCGAAGAAACCTGGCACAAACACTTTCTAGTTTTATGGTCCTTTTTGCAACTTGAGCCTGAGATACCACCAGGGTAATGAGGCAGTTGGACACAACAGCTTGCTGATGTTCCAGAAAGACCCTAATAACTAGGTATCATTTAGAATGTGTGTCCCCCCAAGACCTAACCCATTCCTGTCTAGCAGTGTGTAACCTGCCAAATGTGACTGCCAACTGTTCCTGTCCTCAGGACATCCTTCGATTTGGCGCTTATACTGTGTTCAGATGTGACACTAGGCCTGACACTGTCCTTTGTGGAATTGTTAGCAATATTGTTGTGCATCCTCATCAACCTGAGAGAACTCAGAGAAAATAATATGCATCAATTTACCTAATTAAGCTTTGGTAAAGTATAAAGGTACAAAAAAAATTCTGTCACACTTGAGTTCAAAAAGATTAGAAAAAGTGAACACCACTTTGATTTAACTTAAATGTACAATTTTAGTGGGGTGAAATTTTGTTTTCTATATACCTTCAGAAGCTTTGGCTTCTACCTTTTTCAGTAATCCAGTGTTGCCAGATGTGCATCCAGTGTGTCCAAATGGCATTGACTGAATTGTGCTGAGAAAAATGTGTTTAGAGGGGTGAGAAAGTTAGTTTGCAATCATTTACATGGATTTTGTA
Source organism: Gobiocypris rarus (assembly GCA_023029165.1). Taxonomy (NCBI): domain Eukaryota; kingdom Metazoa; phylum Chordata; class Actinopteri; order Cypriniformes; family Gobionidae; genus Gobiocypris; species Gobiocypris rarus. The sequence continues at coordinate 9,464,347 of CM040926.1, forward strand.
GACATTTCTATTGGTGAAATTCTATTGCTTAATTGTGTAAAAAAAAATACTTTCAATCAACCAGTCAGAACAGGTTATATGTTCTACCTTTCTGGCATGGGGTGGCAACAGTGACTTACAAAATAATGTCTAGAAAGCATGCCTTTCCATAAGTTGTTCTCATGGGCTGCACTACTAGTTTAATTCACTTCAAGAGCCAATGACTCTTATGAATCGGTACTTCATAGTAGGGTTGGGCGATATCTAAAAAAATCTCGATATTGTAAACATTTTTACGATATTCGATATATATCTCGATATGTTTGCAATTGCTTAAAAAAAAGTATTTTGACCCCATTAAAAACAACAAAAACTATTTAGATAGACCTAAATTAAATACAAAATGTTTACTGAACGGGTTGGGATGACCAAAATCTTAAATCATGATACGAGTAATTTAATATTTTTTTTAATGTACTTTTATATTATTTTATCTTTTTTTTTTTTAAATCAAAACATGCAAATTACAAACAATATGACAAAAAGAGTGCTTTATTTTCAGCTTCAGTGGGTCTATTTAACAGTAGCAAGTCAAGAAATAAATAAAAAATCAAATATACATTAAAAAAACCTGCTCAGTCTTCACTATATAAGTTAACTATAGGCTACACTGATTCTTAATAAATATATTAAAGTTGTTTAGCCACACATGGGGTGGTTTTCTATTCTTCATTGTTGTTTTATTAACATTAAATCACAGAATATGAGGTCCGGCCCTTTAAGAGCTCCACGGACCAAATTCATTGTAACACGATTTCTCACTCAACTCTGTGTACGTTCACTAAAGACATACACTACTGTGTTTACCTGAATACTCGCCAGAACGTGCATTTTTACATTTCTTTGACCATTGAAACCCAATAATCCATGAAAGAACTGACTCCCGATCGTTTGTTGTCTGAAAGGTGTGTGCGCGCGCTTCAGATCAGAGTCCGGCGAGCATGTCCCGTGCCGCGCTATTACTTCTCTCATGCGCGCATGTTTCTGTTGCTTTCTTTGTCATTCGCTGCGCTTATATATTTTACTCTTCTGCTTCCAATGTTTAGTGAATGGTGGAAGCAGAGCTCTGCATTATCTGGTAACGTTTTTTGGGAAAGTATGCATGTTGAATATGAAATATTCAATATTCACGATATTTTCCAATTTTACATCGTTGTCAAAATTATTGCGATATCATCGCTAATATTCGATATATCGCCCAGCCCTACTTCATAGTGAGTCAAAAACATAGTGCAACCAGTGTAGCCAATTCACAATGAAATGGGCTGAATCAGTCTGTAGAATCCTTAACTGAACAAAATCGCTCAGAGCGGTTACTAAATCAACATCCGGCCAAGAAGTGAACCGCAAAATAACATGTTCAGGGAAAAATGACAAACCTGCTTCTGCATACCAAGGTAAGGCAATATGTATTATGTGTTATACATCCCTTATGTGTTATACATTTCTATATGGATAAAACTAGTTTTCCCTGAGGAGATTTGGGAAATTCATCTCAAATTTAATCCAATGCAAATAGAGCACAGTCTGTGTTTGTACCTGCATAACCTCAGAAAACTATGGGGGAAATTCCTTCTTTTCATCTAACTCAGTGGTCCTTTGAGAAATCTAATCCCGTGTGGGATAGGATAACTGTGATTGTGGTATATTATTATTTTTCACACTGCTACTGTAAGTAGCATTTTCTTGTGGCGTGCAGAATACCTGCTCCACGTGCGTTAAGAATATATAACTTTTCCGATGAAAACATCAATAAGAATAAGATGATCCTGATCATAGAAACAATAATAGCAATGTTCTAATGTCTAAAGGCAAGAATCTAATGTTTAGGCTACAATGAAGTTCTATATAGTTCTTGACTCAATTTTAAAGAAACCTTTACTCTTTACATTAATGACATTAATTAGGCGGCGTTTACAAGGCGGAGAACTAATACCATCCAGTTGCGTACAATTTCAAAGATAATTAGCAATTTATAAATTTCACATCTGGAAGGGAGGTGTGGCTCATTTTATTAATGAGGCCCCCTGTGTCAGCATGGTTTCCGCAGGGTACTCTGGTTTCCCCCACAGTTCAAAGATTTACAGGATAAGTGAATTGAATTGACAAAAATTGCCCGTAGGTATAAGTGAGAGTGCAAGAGAGATGTGTCTGGTGTTTCCCTGACCTGTGGGCTGAGATGCTGGGACAGGGTCCAGCCTTCTGCGACACTAGAAGAAGATACAGTGCATCCGGAAAGTATTCACAACGCTTCACTTTACCACATTTTGTTATGTTATAGCCTTTTTCCATAATTGATTAAATAAAAATAAAAAATTCCTCAATTCTACAAACAATACCCCATAATGACAACGTGAAAGAAGTTTGTTTAAAATATTTGCACATTTATATAAATAAATAAATAAATAAACGTAAACAAAAATCACATTTACATAAGTATTCACAGCCTTTGCCTCGACGTTCAAAATTGAGCTCAGGTGCATCCTGTTTCCACTGATCATTCTTGAGATGTTTCTACAATTTAATTGGAGTTCAATGGTAAATTCAGTTGATTGGACATGATTTGGAAAGGCACACACCTGTCTATATGAGGTCCCACAGTTAAGAGTGCATGTCAGAACACAAACCAAGCAAGAGTGGCAAAACCAGAGCCCAGACTTGAACACGATCTCTGGAGAGATCTGAAAATGGCTGTGCAGCGATGCTCCCCATCCAATCTGATGGGGCTTGAGAGGTCCTGCAAAGAAGAATGGGAGAAACGGCTCGGGTTATGTATATAACCCTTGTTCCCTGAGAAAGGGAGCGAGCACTGCGTCGGAACGACGAATTTGGGGACACTCCCTAAGCAACAGCGTGTCTGAAGTATGAATGAAACGATCCCAATCCTGATTGGTGTTGCGTCATGACGTAGCTGTGACGGCATACCCGGAAGATACATAAGGGGAGCCGGCGCATAGTAACAGCAATTATCGCGATGAAGCATGCGCTCCAGGCTTGCCGAGGTGTGGCGACGCGACGCAGTGCTCGTTCCCTTTCTCAGGGAACAAGGGTTATATACATAACCCGAGCCGCTTCCTTCGAGGAACTCACACTGCGCCGAACGATAATTTGGGGAACGAGTACCCACTAGGCCACACCAAGGGTAGCACCTGCCCTAGTGTGAAGCCGGAGACCGGGCACAACTAGGACTGGAGCACCCTAGCGCCAGGCGTCGCAGGGAGGTGCAAGCTATAGACAGCTGTACAGAACTCCTGTGCAGACTCCACTTCCCTTATTCCGCCGTCATGTGAGGCGAAGGATGAAATGCCTGAAGAACCAAAGACCTGACCACACTAGATGGTACCTTGGGCACGTAGCCCACCCTAGGATGTAAGATGGCCTTTACTCAGCCAGGGGCAAACTCCAGGCAAGTCGGCGTAAGCGCCAAGGCCTGAAGGTCCCCCACTCTCCTCAGAGAAGTGATAGCTAAGAGAAAGGCCAACTTAAGGGTCAGGTTCTCTGCCTCAGCTGACTCTAGTGGCTCGAAGGGGGCCTCAGCCAAGCCTTCAAGTACCACTGCCAGATCCCTAGGTTGGAACTCTGGACGAGCCGCAGGCCTCATCCTCCGAGCCCCACGGAGGAACCGTACAACCAGATGGTGCCTACCCAAAAAGGCCCACTCACTCACAGGAGCGTGGAAAGCCCAAAGGCAGCCACGTACACCCTGAGTGTGGACGGGGTAAGACCTGCAGAGAAGCGATTTTGGAGGAACTCCAGCACTGAAGCCACTGGACAGTTAACTGAGTCTACCTCACGCTCTCTACACTAAGTGGAAACACGTTCCACTTCGGGTTGTACACCCTCCTGGTGGAAGGAGCCCTGGAGCTGAGCAAGGTCTTGATAACATCTGCTGACCGTCCAGCCTCTAGGTACTGGGCCCCCTCAGGGGCCCGACCCAGAGATCCCAAAACTCTGGGCAGGGGTGACATATTGTGCCCGCTGCCTCAGACAGAGATCCCAAAACTCTGGGCAGGGGTGACATATTGTGCCCGGTGCCTCAGACAGCAGATCCCTCCTCGGCGGGACCTGCCGCGGGAGACCGTCTAGCAGTCCTATAATGTCAGAGAACCATACCCGGGTCGGCCTGCAGGGTGCTACTGAGAGTAGGCTGATGCCTTCTTGGCTGACCCGCTCCAAGACTCCCGGGAGCAGAGTGATCAGGGGATATGCATTACAGATGCAGCCTCGGCCGCGTCTGAACCATGGCATCCACCCCCAGCGGGGCTGGATGCGTGAGAGAAAACCCCTCGCACATGGCCTCCACCACCTCTGGGTGGAGCCGCCACTCCCCGGGCCTTAGCCCCTGCCTCAACAGGATGTCTGCTCCCTGATCTTGGACCCCCGGGACGTTGCCCTGAACTGTTGATGGACAACAGTTTCCCTTGGGACCGCAGGAGGATCTGATGCGCCAGTCTATACAGAGGGCGCGACCTCAGACCCCCCTGCCGATTGAGGTACGATACGACAGCTGTGTTGTCTCTTCGTACCAGGACATGGTGACCACGGAGGTCCGGGAAAAAGCTCCTGAGAGCTTTGTAGACTGCCATCATCTCCAGGCAATTTATGTGCCAGGAGGAATGACGGCCCTCCCATGGGCCCCTCGAAAAGCGTCCGTCCATGACTACACCCCAACCAGTGATGGAGGCGTCTGTTGAAGCGGATTTCCGGCAACAGGACGCTCCCAACACTGGCCCCTGGGACAGAAACCAAGGTTTCTTCCATATGACTAGGGAACGAAGGCCACTGCTCGTTACCCTGATCATACAGAATGGATTTCCCCTCAAGGAAAGTCACCTGGTTTACTTCCGTATCAGAACATGGTGGCCGCGGAGGTCCGGGAAAAAGCCCCTCAGAGCTTTGTAGACCGCCAGCATTTCCAGGCAGTAATGTGCCAGGAGAAATGCCGGGTCTCCCACAGACCTCTCGCAAAGCGGCCGTCCATGACTACGCCCCAACCACTGAGGGAGGCATCTGTTAAAGCGGATTTCCGGCAACAGGACACTCCCAACACTGGCCCCTGGGACAGAAACCAAGGTTTCTTCCATATGACTAGGGAACGAAGGCCACTGCGCGTTACCCTGATCATACAGAATGGATTTCCCCTCAAGGAAAGTCACCTGGTTTACTTCCGTATCAGGACATGGTGGCCGCGGAGGTCCGGGAAAAAGCCCCTCAGAGCTTTGTAGACCGCCAGTCCCAGCCAGTGAGGGAGGCATCCGTTGAAACGGTCTTCCGGCAACGTGATGCTCCCAACACTGGCCCCTGGGACAGAAACAAAGGTTTCTTCCATATGACTAGGGAATGAAGGCATCTGCGCGTTACCCTGATCATACAGAACGGTTTTCCTCTCGAGGAAAACCCCCTGATTCCCAACCACCACTGTAAGGGTCTCGTGCAGCAGGCCAAGAGATATTCTGTTGGACGCAGCCGCAATGAGCCCCAGCAGTCCTTAAAACTACTTCACAGTGATGCTGTGGCCTAGCTTCACTTTAGAGACCACCGCCCGTATGGACTCGATGCGTGCGGGAGACATTTGTGCCCACAACGTAGAGAATCCCATACGAGTCCCAGGAACACTGTTCTCTGAGAAGGCGTCAACACGCTACTGCATGTAGAGTCTCAAACCCAAGCACTGAGAGCAGCCAAGGACGACACCTCAATGCCGAACTGCTGCTACCACAGAGGGGAAGGGCTAGGCCGTATGGACGAACCCGATATTGGTACGCTTTGCCCCCAAAAGCGAACCTCAGGAACTTCCTGTGACACAGAAGGATGGATACAGGGAAGCATGCGTCCTCTTTAGACCCGTCGTGACAGACCAGTCCTCAGACTGGATCTGAATCACAACGGAGGAAATGTAAGCATCTTGAATCTGAATCTCCTCAGAGAACGATTCAAGTACCTCAGATCTAAAGTTGGACGCAACTCGCCATCCTTCTTAGGAACTATGAAGTACCGGCTGTAGAACCCGGACTCCCTGTCTGGCGAAGGAGCACCTTCTGTGGCCTCCTTACCAACGGGGAGTGGACTTAATGTTCCATTACCCGAACCTGCCCAGGGACCACTGCCGTCCAGACCACCCCACTGAATTTCGGGGGAAGGTAACTGAACTGCAGTCTGTATCCCCTTTCTACAGTACGCAGGGCCCATGCAGATATATTCGGAGGCATAACTGAGCCTCCTCCCCTGAAGCGACTAACCGGCAGGGTGAAATCGAGGAAGATTTTCGGTGTGCGTACGCGTTTTCTGGACTGCCGCAAGTCTTGCTAGAGGCGGCTGGTGCAGCACGCATGCGCGGGGAAACGATGTGGCCCGAAGCATACTTGATGGCGGGAGCACAGCATCGATTCCCGAAAACTCCACAGGGGAGGCGACCTCGATCGCTCCTACCCGGGAGAGGGGGCTGGCCAGCAAGGGCCTCATCTAAGGGAGCAGCTCTACAGGGCTGCAACACTAGGGCGGACACTGGGAATAGCAATTGCCTGAAACTGATGTGTCCCGCAGGCCACAAGGCGGCGAGAACGACATCAACTTCAGGAGGGCTCCACCTTAGATGAATATCCAGACAAGTCAAACACGCTTAGGTGACATGATTAAAGTATCCAACTTATTAAAGTCAGATAACATGACACTCAATTCCTCTGAATTAAATGCCATCATAATCAACCAACCCGTGCAACCTGGTCTGAATGATAGGCTGAATAAAAAATACATCTAACTCCTAAAAGTCAGATATTTTAATTTAATTAGTTGGAATTAAATACAGCCACAATAAGGTGAAACATGGTCTGAATGATAGGCTGAATATCTAACTCCTCAAAGTCAGATCATATTTTATTTAATTCCTCAGAATTAAATGTAGCCATAATCATCAGACGACACTGTTTTATTGTATTTATACGGACTCATAAACCACGCGCTGCCTCAGCAACGTGGTTCAAACCGTCATAATACAATTGTCTTTCATCGCTCGAGAAAAAAGCCAAACAGTATCACGGTGAAACATGGTCTGAATGACAGGCTGAATATCTAACTCCTTATAGTCAGATCATATTTCATTTAAATCCTCAGACTTAAATGCAGCCATAATCATCAGGCAATACTGTTTTATCGTAATATACGGACTTGTAAACCACACGTTGCCTCAGCAACGTAGCTCAAGCCGTTAAGCCAACCAGTATTCCATGCACACCGATCGCGTGTGTTCACCTTAATAGCAGACCCATAACCTGTGCGCTGCCTCTGCAATCGTGAGATTGAGTCTTGCATATAAGAAGTGGCGAGCTCGTTATAACCGACTGCCCGATGCTGAGCACGTCTAATTCCCCAGAATCAGACCGTTCAAGCATCGGGTCCTCCGCCCGGGGAAGAAGCGCAGCGTGACTTCTACGCGGGGAAGGAGAACATCTGAACTGACAGACAAAGACTGGGAAGGTGCCTCAGCAGTCCCAAGTCTCGCTGACATGTCCATCCGTGAGCCCCATGACCCGCCTCGGCGAATGCGGGACCGATCCACGGGGCTCACGAGGCTGGCCTGCCTCATTGAACACGGCCAGCCGCAAGCGAAGCACCCTGAGCGGCAGCTTATCACAATCGCCGCGGGCGGCTTCCTGGAAAGCCGCCCTAGCGAGCTGCACGCCCAGGCTCTGTACACCAAGCATATGTGTGTCCGTGCCCGCCTATAACTGGGACACTGGTGCACACAACGCTAGTATTGGAGTCGCCAACTTTATATATATATATTCTTTTTTGTGACAAACAACACCAAATAGACAGACCGTTTGAAACACAGAGCGCTATGCTGAAGAGCGATAACTGCCGTTACTATGCGCCGGCTCCCCTTATGTATCTTCCGTGTATGCCGTCACAGCTACGTCATGACGCAACACCAATTAGGATTGGGATAGTTACATTCATACTTCAGACACGCTGTTGCTTAGGGAGTGTCCCCAAATTCGTCGTTCCGACGCAGTATGAGTTCCCTCGAAAGGGAACTCCAAAAATAGGTGTGCCAAGCTTGTAGCACCATACTCAAAAAGACTTGAGGCTGTAATTGTGCCAAAGGTGCTTCAACAAAGTATTAAGCAAATGCTGTGATTACTTTGTACATGCAATTTTTTGTGTTTCTTATTTTTAATAAATTTTTAAAGATATTCAAACAAACTTCTTTTACATTGTAATTATGGAATATTGTTTGCAGAAAAATAATCCATTTTGGAATAAGGCTTATATAAGGCAATATATCAAAATGGGGAAAAAGTGAGCACTGTGAATACTTTCCAGATGCACTGTAAGCGGTGTGGAGAATGGATGGAAGATCATTATTTTTTCATCCCTGTTGGTGTTCTCACCCTTAGTCCACATGCCACCCTAGAAATAATTTTCTAGATCCGCTACTGCAGATCACCGAAATGGTTTATTGGTCAGGTGTTTAAAATTGTGATTATGGTTGTGATGGCTAACCTCTATTTTGAGAGGTTTTGTCATACATTTGGATGTGTTTTTAAAATCAAATCTGGGCTGGAAAAAGTGATCTGGCAACCCTACTTCAGTCTTGAATGTTCTAATAAAAAAAATAAAACAAGATGGCAGTTAAGGATTGATTTTGACATAAAACCAGAAAATGTTTGGTACTTTTTTACATTTTTTTCTTTGCCAAAGGTGACTTCTACATAACGATCACAGTCCAAATTAAAACCGAAAGGTTAACAGCCTTTGAAACTGTCGCCAATGGTTCCTGCACTATTTACCTCAGGGTTTAAATGTTGCCTCACTTAGTTTCACACTGAGATTTTTTGAAAGCAAGCCTGTCCCAGAACAAAACAGATCTTTAACGAGCCCTGCATAAATCCACTGGGGTGTAGCTCAGATCCAAAAGCAAGGCCCTGAACATGCATGATACACACATCGGGTCAAAGAGGTGTAATTTCAGTCACTTTAAGAAAGTGAATTTATAACAGATGGTTATTTATATATTTCTCAGAGTTGATGCAATTATGTAGGCGCTCTAAAACACATTTTATTATGGGGAGTTCATCGGGACAAATGAAACCCCTGCAGAGCATGGGTTAATTAGGCAATTACGTATTCATTTTATATCATCCTTGGCAGGGAGAGAGAGTGTTACCACCCCCACCTAAACTGCTTATTAAAGATGAGTTTAGGTGTATTGCGAAGATAGATGCACGGATCTGGCTCTGTGCATAAGAAAAAAAGACAAATCCTGCAAGAGTAATCTTGAGATAATAGATATTATGGATGTTCTGTTTTCACAAAAAACAATGAGTTATCCAATTACCACCCTGCTTAGGTAGCACTTGTTTAAAAAGATTAATGGTCTGCAGGTTTGTCTCACATGGAATGTCTCTTTAAAGCACATTCCAAGTAACTCACACGAGAACATAAGGAAAACTAGTCCAGGGTGTTGTATATTAATCAACGAGGGATAACAAATTACACATGGGGAAGAGTAACATTAAGTAGCTACATGCATGTGAAAGGGCACAGTGGTAAATAACAAGACAACTAGGGAACTCAAATGTTTTTATGGACAGGCCAATACACCCTATTAGAGATTCTTACTGAAATCATGAAATTTATACTGGTTAGTGTCTGAGAAGTACTGATTTAATGTGAGTATATAGACTTGGTCGGTGTGTCATAGCTGGGGGTTTGGCATGGAGGTGGAGTCGTCATGGGGGAAAACAATACTTTCCCCCTCACTGGAAATGCATGAAGTTAACCCAATAGTCTATACGTAGAATCACTTTTGGCATTCAACAGAGCAAGATACATAGAAAAACTCAGCCTTATTGGCTTGGATTGTCCGTACAGTATCTTTGACTGGACACACGATCCAACGGAATGGCAAAGGTTGTAATTTTATTGTCAAAATGTATGCTGCTCCCCCAAATAGACATGACATACTTCAACCAGTATTTCAATGTTTTTTGTATTACATTTAACATTTTAAAATTATTAAAAAATTGCCTTGTGCTATGGAATGTATATCTTTTTTTCTGAATATGCTGTGTGCAATGCAAAGGGCATTTATGTATAAGTTTGTTTGGGCTAGAATAGAAACATGAAATGCGTAGAGGCTAATGTCAAACGTTTACTTACTGCAGTACCACGTTTAACAAACATTTGCCAAAAGCCTAAAATCCAGTTATATGATGAGCTGTGCAATGACACGAGTTTAGATAATAAAGTTTAAACATCTGTCAGTTTTATGTTGTCTTGCATACATGAAGCTTTATCTGTATATTTATTCATGTTACTACAGCCATGCACCAATGAATTCTTAGTTCAGCATTCACATTTTATAAAGCTAATTTGGGGTTGATTCAGTGTCACAATATTATTGAAAATGACAATAGTAACAAACGTCTTCACCAAAAGACTTATGAAAGATTTATGAAGTAGGCTTTTATGTTGTGTAATATTTGGGGGAACAACATGCATTTTGATAAGAAAATGTGACTATATCAGCTTTTAAGCTTGAAGCACAAACATGAGTCCAGCCCTTCCAATAATGAAATAAAGAAGACTTTTGAATGATTTGTACATCAATAACCTCACGCATTTCTGTCACTATGTGATCACTCATTGTGGAAAAACTGCTTTAATGTTAAACTTATTAAAGGTGCGGAATGCCACACAGGTCTACAAGGTCTATGCACATTCATTCGATTAGCTTGTGTTCCCCCACGGCATAAATGGATATGAAGCTTTTTTGGGAGTTCCCAGTAATGCCCTAGTGGTGAAGAACTGACACCTATCTCCGAGCTGCCCATCTCAGGACTGCCATTTGCACCACCTTACTGCGACCTCCTCCCCGTTGCGGCCCTGGTGAAGGCTGCTGCTGTGACTGAACTGTCCATCGGGAGCTGCAGGGGGGCATCTTCGGCGGCGGGCAGGCTGAGGCTGCTAAACTGGCGGCGGTGTAGGTGCAGCAGTGGGCCGTCTGGTCAGCACATGTTTGAACACCTCAGACTGCTCCTGTGTGGCCGAGAACTGCTGGGAAAAGTCCTCGACCGCGCCGCCAAAGAGGCTGGCCTGGGAGATCGGGAAGTCGAGGAAACAGCTTCACTCAGACTTCCTCATATCTGACAGGTTCAGCCATAGGTGGTGCTCCTGTACCACCAAAGTGGACATGACCTGACCCAAGGACTGTGCAGTGACCTTTGTCGCCCAAAGCGAAGTAGGTGGCAGTGCGCACTTCCTGCATAAGCCCTAGGTCAGCACTGCTCTCGTGCATGGTTTTTAAAACCTTGGCCTGATATACTTAAAGAAAAGAAAAGTCTAAAGAAAATATTGTGACAAGTCTCCCGAGCACTCATCAGCGTCGCCCTGGCAACAAACTCAAAACACCTGCATGCAATCAGCACGTTTCGGACCGTCACAGCTGCAGGCCATCACCCCACCCCATAAGAGCCATCACACCGGAACGCCAGTTTGAGCACGATCTCCATGCAGCACTAGGGAACCCGGAGGAAGGACACACACAGCACCTGCACCACTATAGTTCAACGTTTGTTCTCTATCTTCACCAATAAATCCACCCTCTGGGGGTTTCGCACCAATTTCATTGTTGCGTGATCCTTCACCCTGCCACACTGGTGGAGAATGCGGGCAAGAGCGTGAAGGATCACCAACCACCCCCTGAACACTGACATTTTTTTTCTCTCACTCACGCACTCAATGAGGACCGAAAAAAAAGGTGGAGAATGCCAAATGCCTTACGGAAGTGAGTCTGCGACAGCAACAGATCACCGAACACCTGGCGGCCCGTCAGGAAAAGGTTGAAGAGGAAATCGCCGCTCTCCACCTCGGTCCCGCTCAGCGCGTTCCGCTGCCTGACCCGCACGTCCGTGCAACCCAGCTGCTGCCGAAGTTAACCAGCCATGATGACGTCGAACTGTTTCTTCAACTATTCGAAACCACGGCCGTTCGGGAGAACTGGGATCAAAGCGAATGGGTGCGGCTGTTGGGACCTCTGCTGACCGGTGAGGCACAACAAGCTTATTTTTCCCTTCCCACAGAAAGTGCAGAAAATTATGATGAGTTAGAAAGAGAAATACTCGGACGCCTCGGGCTGTCGACCATATCAGCAGCCCAATTGTTTCATGAATGGGAGTTCCAACCTGATCTCACAGAATTCCGTGAAATGAACACGGACCCTTAACTCAAAATCCGTGGTAGTTTCACGGAATCCCCGAAAAATCCGTGATGGGTCCACGGAAGTGATGCCTATGTAAGTCAATGACACGCAGCATCCGTGGTCCACACACGGATTCCCAATGCACATTTAATTCTTTGCATTTGTAAAAGGAGACATGATTTTATGAATATTTATAGCCTACGTTTATATTTTGGAGCAACTAACTCCACTCCTACCCTAAACCTACCCACTCCCAACAATATAAAACACGTAACAGGCAAATAAATGTACACTATTTATTGCAAAAACAGTATAAAAGTATTAACTCATATTGCATTCCAAGTCTTCTGAAGTCATACGATATCTTCAAGTGAAGAACAGAGTTGATCTTAATGTTTTAGTCATGGAAATGAAGATCGCGCCCCTTTGTGAACAGAACACACGCACTCATTCATATTTCTCATTCAAATGATACACAAGACTCTTTAGCATGACGCCATCGGTCACGAGACACACGAGAGCCAATGGCATTTTACAATCAAAGCTGACGTAATGACGCAATTGGTCACGAGACACACGACAGCCAATGCTGTCAAAGCTGACGGACGCTTTCTTCCGCGCAATATTTGAAATGTAATAATCTTCGTGGAACGACGCTGCTGATCGCTTTGGAGATTTTCTTCACACAAATCAATCGTTTGGCTCAGAATACTTGGAATATTTGTACTTTGAATAAATTGTGCCTTATGACATATCTTCTTATTATATCCTGTTTTTTATAGTACACAAATGGGTAGATTTAGAGAAGTGTTTGAGTTACGCGTTCAAAAAGTGTCTGAATACAAAGAAAATAAATGTAAATAAAATTATGCCGACTGAATCAAACTGACGAATAAGGTGTTGGAACAGGGAATCCGTGTGTGGACCACGGATGCTGCCTGTCATTGACATACATTGCCATCACTTCCGTGGACCCATCACGGATTTTTCGGCGATTCCGTGAAACTACCACGGATTTTGAGTTAAGGGTCCGTGTTCATTTCACGGAATTCTGTGAGACCAGGTTGGGAGTTCAAGCCTCGTCGCCCAGCCCGCGCCCAGGCCACTGAGCTTGCAAGACTGACGATCTCCGCTGGCCCAGGCACCTGGCCTGTTGAAGTGGGGATTATGAAGGACATCCCTGTGGCCGTACTCCTTGGACGAGACTGGCCGGATTTTGAAGAGCTGCTTCGCACCTCCACCCAGCCAGCCAGCCAGGCCGGGAGCCGCCGCTGAGAGCAGCACGGTCGGAGAAGGAGGACGACCCAGGCCACTCTATTGGCGTTTGACAGCGGGAGAGATGGTGAGTCCCCCTCCCAAACTCCTAACGTCTTCTTTGATGTCTTTCAACAGGTCCGGGGTGGGGGCTTATTCGCGAAGGCTCAGCTGGAAGATGACCGCCTGAAGAACTGTTGGGCTCAGGTCCGGACAGTCAACGGCCATGACCATCAGCCAGCACCCCATCCTCTCCCGCACTTCATTGTACGGAACGGCCTGTTGTACTGTGTCGCCCAGCGGAGGGGGGAGGTCAAAGAGCTTCTCGTGGTGCCAAAGCAGAAGACGAAATTATTATGGTGCTAGACAACGGCCATCCGATGGCCGGTCACCTGGGAGTCGCCAACACCATCCAGGGCATCCGGGACCGTTTCCACTGGCCAGGTTTGGATGGAGATGTGAAGCGCTTCTGTCAAGCCTGTCTGACCTGCCAACGAACCGCACCACGAGCACCTCCCCCCAGCCCACTCATTCCACTCCCCATCATCGGGGTACCTTTCGAGCGAATCGGAATGGACCTGGTGGGGCCGTTGCCTAAGTCTGCCCGAGGACATGAACACATCCTGGTGATCGTCGACTACGCCACCCGGTATCCCGAGGCAGTTCCCCTGAGGAAAGCAACGGCCAAAAACATAGTCCACAAGCTTTTCCTGCTCTGCACCCGAGTCGGCATCCCAGCGGAGATCACGGCACTCAACCTCACCAATGGATACTGGCAAGTCCCTCTCACAGACTCCGCTAAGGAGAAGACGGCGTTCTCCACTCCAAGTGGGCACTGGCAATACCGGACCCTCCCCTTTGGCCTCAACAGGGCACCGGCTACGTTCCAGAGGATGATGGACATCCTCCTACGTCCTCACCAAGCGTAGGCCGCAGCCTACCTCGACGACGTGGTCATCCACTCCGAGACATGGCAGGACCACCTGGAGCGGCTCCGGAGGGTGCTCCTGGAACTCCGGCGGGCTGGACTGACCGCCAACCCCCGGAAATGTCATCTGGCCCTCACCGAGGCTCAGTACCTGGGTTTCCGGGTGGGTAGAGGGCTGATCCATCCTCACAGCGCCCCGCCCGGAGACCAAGACTCAGGTACGAGCCTTTTTGGTGTTGGTGGACTACTATCGCTGTTTTATCCCTAACTTCTCCTCCTTAGCATCTCCCCTGACAGACCTGACCAGGAAGGGGCAGCCGGAGAAGATGAAGTGGGATGACGCGCTGGAGAAGACCTTCCGGGACATCAAGACCTCGCTGACCACAGAGCCGGTCTTCAGGGCGCCAGACTTCAACTGCCCCTTCCTGCTGCAGACGGAGGCCTCCGACACGGGCCTCGGAGCGGTCCTCTCCCAAGTCCAGGAGGGTGAGGAGCACCCCGTCACGTACATCAGCCGTAAGCTGACCCCAGCAGGAACCAGGTATGCGGCGGTGGAGAAGGAAGCCCTGGCCATTAAGTGGACAGTCCTGGAGCTTCGCTACTACCTGCTGGGACGCCGCTTCACTCTGATGACGGATCACGCCCCACTACAGTGGATGGCCCGCGCTAAGGACACCAACACCAGAGTGACGCGGTGGTACCTAGTGCTCCAGGACTTCTAATTTACGGTGGAACATCAGGCCGGGACGGCCAACTCCAATGCCGACGGACTCTCCAGGCTGTGGTAAGCTTACGCAGGTCTGTCAGGGCGCACTCCCCGCCCACCCCTTTGTTCCCCAATATCTACCACTAACTTTCGTTACAGGACCAGCACGACGCTTGGGGGGCGGAGTGTGACAAGTCTCCCGAGCACTCATCAGCGTCGCCCTGGCAACAAACTCAAAACACCTGCACGCAATCAGCACGGGTCGGACCGTCACAGCTGCAGGCCATCACCCCATCCCATAAGAGCCATCACACCGGAACGCCAGTCTGAGCACGATCTCCATGCAGCACTACGCTAACGCTTGTCTCTCTCTTTCACCCAGACAGCAGCCTGTGACGCTCCGGCCACACCGCCACACAGACGTCACCGCTAGCACCAGGGAACCCAGAAGAAGGACACACACAGCGTACCTGCACCATATAATTCAACGTTTGTTCACTATTTTCACCAATAAATCCACCCTCTGGGGGTTTCGCACCAATTTCATTGTTGCGTGATCCTTCAACCTGCCACAATATATATATATATATATATATATATATATATATATATATATATATATATATATATATATATATATATATATATATATATATAATTTTTTGCAGAATGCACATTTACAATTTATTACTAATTCAGTGAATATAGAGGTCTATATTTGGATGAATATCTTGTTGGGGCTTTGTCCCACCTGCCCATACAGACGAGTTCACTGTTGAGAATTCAGTTCGTGTTAGTTCTCAGTTATTTCTTTCTGATAAATTTACAGAGAATTAAATTAAAATATGACAAAGTCATACAGATGACGTTTATCCTTCTGGCTCTAACCTCTAGCACATACTACCTCCTGAGACACTGATCTCAGTTATGTGGTTAATTAAATTATGCTAGTCCATTTGGGAGGCTAATCTGTCTGACATGTGTTATTGGCATGTGTCAGATAAGAGCTGCAGAGTGAGTGAGAGACAGCTCAACTGTTGTACATCCACTGGGAACGTAAGGATGTTTACTTCTGTTCCAATGAAAGATCATTAAATTGTCATGGCAGACTTCAGCACTGGGGTTGTTGGCAATTGGTGATGACACGTAAAATCAAAAATGGCAAACTTACAGTAAAACGAATGGTAAACATGACAACATTTTAAAACATTGCAATTTTAACTGTAAAAGATTAAAATGTAAAAATGCCACAGTAAAAATGTTATTTTAACATTTTTAACATATTTTAACAGTAAGTTCCTTTTCTATTTAAGAAGAAATCTAAACTAACATTTAATCTAATTTACAGTAAAATACTGTTAAATGTATTGTTTTATATATATATGTTTCTTATGTTTTTTGTTTGTTTGTTTGTTTTTTTCTTATCACTTATGTACATTAGAGTTTTATGTTATATGTTTTATGATCTAAGTTATATGTTGCTAATTATTGCATTAATTTAGTATCATTTGTTACCGTGATGGAGTTTTGTATTTGTGAGCATGATATAGTTTTTTTTTTTTTTTTTGTAAATAATGCTTAGTGCAGTTTTAATGTATTTTTACAGAATAATTCCAGAAAAAAAATTCTACAACACACACACAAACGCGCACTTCTATACATTCCCATAAGTGCTTTCAAATCCATGTCTATTTCAGTTCAAATTCATGACGCACCATTTCTAGAATATAATCACATAATGTTTAAATCTTCAGATAAGATGTTATCTATGCATCATAATCTGCATTCTCAACTAAATTAAAATCATTATAATGTTCCAAAACTTCTCCATCAAGTATCATGGGTTGCAATTGTTCACATAATTCACATTTTTAAATAATATGTGTTTTGTGTGTAAAGTAGCCTGCACATATTTGGAAAGGAGTTGATGCAGATAGTAATTATCAGCTACAACCTGCAAAAAAATATTTCAGTGTTCTAAAAAAGACATTTTTTTAATTATTATTTGCAATGTAATGTTTAAGTAATTCCAGATACACTAAAGGCTATAGAACAAACAGCAGGAGGCAAAGAGTCTGATAATGCAAATCTTACTATTAAAAATCAATTAGCCTATAATCAAATGCTTTGTTTACAATGTAATTCAAACATAAATGCTTTTCCTCTGCAAAATCAAGACAACACATAAAACAAAGGTCAGGGCTGTGATGATGCTCTAGCTATTAACTATTAAGTGAGAGGCAGTTATCTGTGCTCGAATTACAGCAGCAATCTGACGTGCTCTCAGTGTGAAACCAAAAAGCACTTAAGGCCATTGCGATGCCTATTAGAAACAGGAATACTGTCTTAATTTTGTGTTTCAATAGTCAAAACAAGAAATGACAACTCTCATGCTTACATTTTTTACCCTTCGGTGGTTGCTTATGTCAGTTTTGATAGCTCACTACCACAAACTCTTCACTGGAGTAAAGTATACTGTTAAAAACACATCTTACAGTTCAGTGAATCTGTCTGCTGTGACACCCCCATCAAAGAATGAGTTCCTAGTTCTTATCTATTGTCCCTTTGGCCATATATATTGTTTTTAACTCTACACAAAGTAATTGTATGTCAAAGAATGATGAACTGAAGAGATACAACTGTTTCTAATGTATGATACACCTAATTACTATAGGTGGAGATTGTGGATAAACAGGGCAGTGGGTCTGTACTGTATTCAGGAGGTCAGATTGGTGACCTTTGGCAAAGACAGGATACTTTTATTTCAGCGATAATAATAATAATAATAATAATAATAATAATAATAATAATAATGTTAACACATTTACGCAAAGTTATATTGTGATGCAAATTTATTTTAATCTTATTTTTGGATTGTCTAAAAGTGAGGATTTTCTTAATGGAAATGAGTGCTGTTTTTTTAGAAACCCACTAAAAAGTGGTGTTTATCCGACCAGATTTGAAGAACTGATAATACTGATTGTAGCATGCATATCAGTAAAACAAATATTTATAATTAATATATATTATAATTATTAATTACTTATATTGGTATGGAATTCAGATGTCATCCTGCATCCAACCTTCAGATGGAAAGATAATTAATACTTTCATTAAGAAAAAGTATTTAATTTCAAGCAAGCGAAGTGACTGAGCATCAGATTAAGACACAGCAGCACTGAGGAGGGACCAATTCAACACTCCAGTTCCATCATCCCCCTCGATCCCAGAGATGTGTCATTATCTGGTCCAGGGAGCATCTCAGAGGAGTCCACATGTATGCGGTAGACCTGCTATGCAGCTCAGTCGATTAAGAGGCAACCTGACAAGAGGTGGATGGATGGACTTGTATCAACGACTTCACTCTATGTTTCCTCTGAGACCTTGGTAAAATATCTATTTTCCACTCTTTGTCAGAGGACCACGTTGCCTATTATGTACTGCCAACAAAGAACCAGGGACAAAAACAATGGCTAATTTGCTGAACACTGCATTTTTTCTTCCCCTATAAGAGGTCAGTCCATAGTAATAGTGTCTGCGTAAAATAAATAAATAAACAGTAATAACAACGCTCTTTCTTGTGGTGCCAGATATCTATTGATTTTCATGCATATTTTGTTGTGTTTGGCCTCTTAGCAGCTGTGTTTTACAGTTAGTGGAGGTTGAATGGTTTGGGGCAAAGCAGAGGATTAGTTGAACTTAACAAAATCTTAAATTTTTTTCAGTGATATAGCTACTTTGAATGTGTTTGCATGCATTTGCTTTAAAGTTGTAATCAAAATGAACAGAGTTATGACAGCTAAAGACAAACATCTGAATATGTCTAAAAAATGAAGGCTGCGCTAAATGAAAATGTATGATTATGGGTTAATGGGATGATTGTTGTAAATTGATTCAAATGAAATTGTTCATGTTCTTATTAATCATGTTCTTTAATTGTTATGTTTTCTTATTAAATTATAATACAATTATTCCAAAATATATTGTTTATTGGCTATAGTTTGACTGTTTATTCACAAAATATAAAACAACAAAAGTATTGGTATGGGCTATTTTAATCTTGGTAGTTTTTCAATAATGTGGAGATTAAATGTGTAAATTAATATATAGGTCTATGAAAATATATAACCTTTTCTACAGAAACCAGAGGGATTCAGTTCTAGAGGTCCAGTTTCTAAATTTCCTTTCCATCAAAGGATCACATTTCCAGCAGTCATTATGCTGTAGCTATTACATTTCAGGGTCATCATTGCAGATTTTCATCTTTGCATTTAAAAAACATAGGTCTAAACAAATCACTGGGATCTTGATTTAGTCTAGATCTGGAAATAAGACACTATAAAACTCTGATTATGTTATTTATCAAATGGCCTAAGTATTTCCAAATGCAATACAGATTCACTACTTCTCGCTGGTTCTTCTAGACCGTTCTACAGAATATAAGTAATCTAAAATGGTTTTCCATCTTGTCATAATGTCTGGATGACCTTGCTCATTCAACCTTGTGGTTCATGGGCAATAATCCCCAGAGGGTCCCATCTCAGATTGTTGATCATGGTGGAGGATCTCCAGGGTTGTGCTCTTACTCTGGCCTAATTATTTAATGGAGCACAAAGGTTGTTCAAATTACTCAGTTCCAGCTTGTCTCCAAGGAAAAGGCCTTAAGTGAGATCAATCCCAACACAAAGCTCTCACTTATATCCTCAGTTTACTTTTAAATGTTAAGTAATGTCTCCCATTGGTTCAAGAGTAGTTTCTAAACATACAGTAAGTGCCTCATGTGTGCAGTTGGATTCATCCCTGTAAGAATCCCTATCTAGACCTCAGCTTCCTCAAATTCATGCGTTAACCACTCGTATAGATTTAGTAGATTGTGTGTAATTTAGGGGCAAATATTCAATGAAAACAAAAGACATTGGGCCTTATTTATGAAAGTTGTGCAGAAACCATCCTACATTTGATCTTACGATCATTTCTCATGTGTGTGTGTGATTCAGTAACTACGCACAAGAAATGTGAGCATTCCTCTTTTCCAGAAATTAAATGTATAAATCGCAAATGATCGCAAAATTGTGCGCAGCTAAATGGTTTTAGATCTCCACCTTGCAAATGCTGCCTAATTAACATAAAAGAGCACCGATCAACATCTAAATCCGTTAATTGAGAATGGCGAGTGGCAAGAATTGCTCAGATTTCCAAATAGCTGCAGTTCTCCGACTCGCTGTCACAGAGAGTGCAAATTGCGAGTTTATATCCCAATTCTCAGAAAAGATGTCAGAATTGTGAGATATAATCTTGCAAATGCAAGAAAAAAGGTTTGAATTGTGAGATAATAAGTCACAATTACCTAAACTAAACTAAAACAAATGACTTAACATGAAACATGAAAACAATAGTGGATCATCCAGGTACCTACAGACAGTTAAAATTCAAGGGTATGTAACTTTTTGAATGTGGCAATTTGTTTAAAGTAAATTAGTTATTTTGTTTTGTGGAATATAAACATATATTATGTGAAATAGCTTATTCAGGACAGTACTAAATAAAACATGCAATTTTTATGATCCCAGATCCTTATTATTTTGTTAAATTATTAAAAGTTTGCATATTCTGCAAGGGGTATGAAATTTATGAGCAGAAATATAGCCTAGGATGCTTTTGCAGACTGTCAGAGTCTGACGTTCACCCATCAATGTTTACATGAATTGCCTGTTTACATTAATGTTTAAATTAAACAAATTACATTAAAATGCAAAGTAATCACTATGGTAATCAAAAATACTTTTCAGGTATAACTGTAATGAAATGCAGTTACTCAAATTTTGTATTTTAAATGCGTAATTTCGTTACTCCCCAACCCTGTGTGGCGCTAAGCACTTTTCCACATAAAAGATTGTTTTATAAATATGAACGCTGGCATGGATGTTAGCATATGCACACTCTAAATTCAAATCTGTGCGTATGCACGTTTTATAAATGAGAGCCCTTGTTCATACCTGCAAGATTTTTACATTCTTTCTAGGTAGAAAATGCACTAGCACTACTCTATTTTTGTAATCTATACACTCAACCATGGTCTGGTAGAAAGTATTGGCCAAGAAAATAAATGCAAATGTAACTGTATATTTCATTCCCTTTTTACCACCAATACGTTCATCATCAAAATAGAAAAATTGTCAAAGTTGCCATACCGCCTACTGACTGAATGATTTATTGAGCCCACAAATTCCTGTTTGATTCACTGTGAATAAAAGGTTTCCACAGCAAGTTGTTATCTGAGCGAGAAATCTCACTGGCCTGCTCGTACCGGGGGCTCGCTGCAAACTTGTCAGCCCACTGCTGCTGATTTATGGCATGTCATATCAGATGGTGGAAATGCCCAAGGAATGAGGCTGAAGTGGGAATGTCTTTCAGCGGGGGGTTTGAGGAGGATAAATTAACAAGTCTTTCTGAGTTATGAATGAGCGGTGGCCATCATTATGAAACAACGTACGTTCTTGCGCTGTGTACAGAATCCTGATGATTCTGTCAAAGGTGCACAAAGTTATGTTGCTAGCTAAGCATATCCGAGCACTGTTTATGATGGATACCAAGGCAAAGAAAGGAAAGACAAGAATTTAAGTTTGTAAGTTATTGCATTGGACTGAGTTAAAGTGTTACAAACCCTGAATGTGATTGACAAATAAAGGTGGTGTTTTATAGTGTGTTTTTGTCTATACCGAATGTGGTTTGTGAGAGAAACATTCAGAATTATCCGTAGACATTGAGGAATCAAAAACCTATTTAAGGTTATTCATCTGAGCCATAGGACATTGATAATCTCCAGAATTTACAGCAGTCATTGGCACTTTCCCCTATGACAGATATTTGAACCAGGACTTTTTTTGAAGTGTATTGGCTCATTGCAAAGTTGCATTTTGTTGTTTTGGGCTATATGGCATGCTAATAACAGAGTAAAAAAGAGATATAGCTATACTTCCAAAATGTAATACATTATTACTAGTTACTGTCATTTGAAAGTAATTAGTTGCATTACAATTTTACTGTCTCTGAATTGCAATGTGTTTTGCATTACTTTTGAGTTACTTTACTTCCACCAAAATAACCACGGAAGTATGACTAGGCATTCTAAAATGCTAAAATGTTGTTTGTTGCTGCTCATTATTCTCATTATTATATTACCAAAATTGCATTAGTAATGTGTTATATTACTGCATTACAGCAAAACGTAACATGCTTCTGTGTTACTTTTGTAATGCATTACTGCCAACAGTAGTAGTAGCAGCAATAGTAGCTAAATCACTGTGTAACCCTGTTAATTTTGCCCAATAAAGTCCTGAAATGACCTATAATACACTTCAAACTAGAGTAAAGTGCGATATCTAGTTCGCCACTAGGTGGCAGTGCACAATGAAACGTTCTTCTTCTACTGTTTCCGTGCATTCGCGTTGCAAAAAAGAGAAAGGCTGAAAAAAACGCGAGCCAGAGCAGTTGTATATATTAAGATTGAAATTGATTTGAAAAAGACATATATCCTCGAGTTTGAACAACATTGAAAGTTAGATGACACCTGTTGTAAAACAAAGTTATCTTGGTGAGTGAAAACTATCATTTTGTGTTGATTAGTTTGAAACTACAATTGTGAAATGACTAAAAGGGGTTACATTTCAATGTTACAGTGGATTACATTGGAAAAAATGTAAAAAAAACAGTCTGGCTATCTACAATTGCAGTGGATGTTGCCTAACAGGTACATTTTGTTGTATGTTCTAATCTTGGTATAATAAAAAAAATGCATTTTGAAAGGAAATAATTCAGTTTTGAGTTAAGTATGTCAGTTTAGTTACTATGCTATACTGTACTTTTGTTTGTCCAATTCCATTAAATTGATTTTAATTTAAAAGTTGTATAATTGAACATATGGACTTTTAAATGATTAAAAGATGAAAAAATACATTTTGAACGTTAGTTAATTTTCTGCACATTTTTGTGTAGACTGTTTTTTTTGAGGGTCCTTCTGGTCCCGGATCCTTCGTGTCATTTCCATTGAAGCTGGATTCCTCTCTGTTCGCCCTGGTGCCTTGTTCCCTGGTCTACTGCCTCAACTAACAGCGCTGCAACGATTCCATTGGGTGGTTTGATATGGACGCTAAGTATTGAAGGGGTGGTTCAACAGTTAAAGTATTTGAGTGCACTCAAGGGTAACTAATTTTCCTTTGAAGGATTTCCATTTTTTTTTGTCTTTTGTTTTATGAGATCTCAAAAGTGTGGTTGATTTGTTAACACCAATGGTACTTACTAATGCTGTGAGAACTGAACTAAATATTGAATTTTGAATAAGAACTCTAAACCTTTAATCTGTCGTCCTGTGCTTCCTTTGGAGTGGAATCTACGAGTCTTTTGACCATATGTTCAGTACATAACCAACCTCCTCATTGAATCTAGATTTAGATAACTCCTTCAATAGGTTCTCAGCCTGCCTATAAGCAGAACTACTATCGTAGCGTTACAACTGCATGGAATTTCCTCATGGATCAGTTTCACAGTGTTTAGGAAAGTGTTATGCTGGTATTTGTTGCTATTTAGTGTTTTGGGGAACACACCATGTATTTATTTGTCTATTTAATATGGACAATGTATGTTTATAAACGTCAGTTAAAATTTTCAAAAGGTAAACATACAAGATTATAAAAACATTGCTAATTTATATTCATTGTACCTACCATTTTCATCATTTGAAAATGTATTTTACCACAGGGGTGTCATACCCTATTTTCTTTTTTAGCCACAAGCTTTTGCACTTTTACAACACATTTGTGTATACTTCTCTACTACTGCACTGAAGGGTGCTTTCAGTTTGCATCCACTCATTAATCTCCCTTGACTTCAACGAAGCCCTTCACCAAAGCCATAATTACAGCACCTCATATTAGTCAAAGCACCTTCAACAAAGAGGCACTTGTGAACTTTTTAGCATGGCTGAATGTCGGTGGGGTGGTGAGACGGGTAATTTAATGGGATGTTAAGGTTCTCAACTAGCCACAGGCCTGCAGCTGCTGAACGCCTTAGATGTCAAAACTTTTAAAATGAGCTGTTAAACAAATGAGGATGAGAAGTTCCTCATCAGAGCAAAGGTTAACTCCAAGAGCCAAGAACTTTACCATATTCACAGATCTTGTTAATTTCAGAAGAGCTGAACAGTTTGAGCACATGATGCTGTCTCCAAAAGCAGGTCTTGTAATGTTTTAATGATCATTTGAAACACATGGGACCCCAGGCCACCGATAGTTAATAAAATCTGCTTTAGAGAAACCATGTGAATGAATGCATGCCTTAATCTCTCAGCGTGTGCTTGAGTTTATTATGTGACAGGGGTTGGCAAATGGTCAAAATTGTTAAAAGCTTCAGATAAATACCTAAGATACAGTACAACTGAACTGGTCTCCGGATAACACACTGTTAGTCACTGGTATAAATTGTGAGACTTTGAGATTTGTGAATTTTTAAAGCATTACAGGAGGAATCAAATTTTAATGAACAATAAAACGTGCTGCTGCTCTGAAGATCGGTCTGAAACCTTTTTTTTTTTTTGTATCATTTGGGTGTATGCACACTTGATATCAGCAATACAGACAATTACGGCTCATTTGAGATCATAAAGACTATTTTTGAAGTTTGAAATGATTTTAAACTTTACGAACAGTACTTTAAATGTTTTCAGATCTGGCAGGCAGGTAAGTCAAACTTGTTCCTGGCAATCCCTAACCGATCAAATCCCTCTATGCCCCAGGCCCAAATAAAACCATTTCATGTGTCTGTGTAGGGTTTTATATCTAGATGCTTTTGCAGAAGTTGACAGCTGAGATTGAGATTAGACCTCAGAGCTCACCTCAATCAAATTCTCTGGAGTTACACTCTCACATCCTGCTAAAGATTTCAAGGCAAGGTCACACAGTTGTGTAGCTCTCTTTCAGTTTCAGTCAAGGCTCAGAAACCTGTGGCTTTGGGAAAGCACAAGTTAAACATGAATTCTTCTTCTGCAGTGCCACCTGTCACCCGAATGCTGGCATTTCACCAAGAAGAAAATCTCCAGAGACAGCGTCCTTACAGGCCTGGAATACAGCAGGGTTCTGGTAGAACCCACAATATATATATATATATATATATATATATATATATATATATATATATATATATATATATATATATATATATATATATATATATATATATATATAATTAAAAAGAATTAAATTAAAATATTACATGTGATGCATACTGATATCAGAATATCTTGTTTCATTTAAATGCAGGCTCTCTTTTAAACAGAGACACGACAGTTTAAAGATGCACAAATGCTAGAGCTTTTCACATCTGAAAAAATTGTCTGCCTGAAAAATGAATAAAATTACAGCCATGACAGATAATGGGAATGTTCTAATCCTCTGGGAACAAACATTAACTGATCTCGTGTCTGACTCTCCGGCAGGACTTGAAAGTGAAGTGCGTTTGGAGGCTGACATTTTGGCTCAAAGCGACACCTGATTTGCAATTTGTATTAAACTCCAAAGTGACTCGGTGTCAAATGAGAATCTCTGTATGGTCATTAATCTATGCTTTCCCTGGCTTGTGTGGTGGAGAGAGGCCAAAACAAGAAGCTCCTGAAGTTTGGAAACAAATCTGAAATGCAAATATGCTTTTAATAAGCCAGCAGGGAATATGCAGCATGTTTTGCGAAGCACACCTGAAGCTCGCCTGTGAGCGGAAAACTGTTTTATCATGTGTGCTGAGAAGGCAGAGGTCACTAACAAATTGGACAAAGCTGCAATGAGGTGATGAATGGTAAACAAACCATCCCAGCCTCATTAGCAGTCAAGCAGTTTCAACATTCAGACATGAAATGGACAACATGTGTCTTGGTGTAACGTTAAATGGGAAGATCAGATCTCCTGTGTATGATTCTAATTATTTTTTGTCTATTTAGGCCCTTTTATTTCCAGTAGGTGTTAGTGATTGGAAAGGTAATTTTTCTATTTCTTTGCGCTGCTGTAGGACATTGTGTCAGGTTATATTTTATTTAGAAAAATAACAATAGTCAACATCACAACATATTTCAGCATATTCTCAGAATCATATATTTCATAATTTGTTATATTTCATTTCAGCATAACCTGCCATGTCTTGTTCAGTTAAAACTAGTGCCATCAGTTATGTACAACCTAAGACATCGCCACTGGCAATCTGTCCAGGATTTTTCCCTGCTTGTGGGCTGAGATGCTGGAATCGATTCAATTCAGAAAATGTCAGAGCTTTGGTGGAATAGCATCTTAAATTTTGGTCTTGCACTATATTGCCAAAAGTATTGAGACACCTCTCCAAATCATTGAATTCAGGTGTTTCAATCTCTTATAACTGCCAGAGGTGTATAAAATCAAACACCATGCAGACTGCTTCTACAAACATTTGTGAATGAATTGGCTGCTCTAAGGAGCTCAGTGAATTCAAATGTGGTATCGTGATAGGTTGCCACCTGTGCAATAACATGAATACTTGAATACTTAATTCGTGAAATTTCCACACTACTAAATATTCCTCAGTCAACTGTTTTTCAGCGGTTGGGCTTGGCCCCTTAGTTCCAGTGAAATGAACTCTTAATGCTTCAGCATACCAAGACATTTTCATATTCCCAATTTTGTGGGAACAGTTTGAGTTCCTCCGCTACTGTCAAATGATGACTTGATCGCAAGTCTCGCGAAACGTTGGAGAGGCTGCTTTGCGAGTCGTGGCTACGCATCACCCATTTATAATTAGCGCGTTTAGTCAGAAGATGATGCCTGAAGCAGAGGAAGATGTGTGTGAGCTACGGGAGGCAGATCACCCGTGACCTCAAGTTCAGTCTGTTTTCACTTCAAGATGTCTAAAAGAATAGTTTCATAATGCGATGCATGCTGTCTGCACCAAAATGAACTGACATCTCGGCATACAAGAATTCCAGCTCCAACCTGAAAAAAACATGTAGCGGTAAGTGTCACAATGATGCCTATATTTAAACACTATTAATGGTAATTTGTTAACTATGGGCACTTTTCCATTGTTGTAATACTACACAGTCTGAGTGTTTTCCTCATTTGCGCTCGACGTCCACGAACAAACGTTCACATCTGCACGTTTACATATCTTTTTTTTCACAAAACGAAACAAATTGAATAGCCTAATGTGACGTCTTGCATTTAAAAAACAAATCCGGACAGACACCTGTCTGAAGTGTAGAAAATACATGCAAATAAAAATGGGATTGTATTTTATTCCTACCTAAAGATTGCATATACTTATATAATATATATAATAAATAAGAACAAAGTATGTTTTAAAAAGCGCTCAGGTTAGCCCAGCACACCATTAATTTACACTGTTTAACCATTAATCACTCACACACACACACACACACACACACACACACACACACACACGTTTGTTTTGTGAAATGTGGGACATTCCATAGGCGTAATGCATTTTATACTGTATAAACTGTATTTTCTATCCCCCTACACTGCCCCTGGCCCTAAACCTACCCATCACAGGAGATTGCGCAGTTTACTTTCTGTGAAAAAAACCTCATCCTGTGTGATTTATAAGCATTTTGAAAAGTGAGGACATGGGGAACGTCCTCATATTTCACCCTCTTTTTGTAATACCTATGTCATACCCATGTCACTATACACATTTGTGTCCTGATATTTCACAAAAACATGCCCACACACACACACACACACACACACACACACACACACACACACACACACACACCTAAAGGATTATCAGGAACACCTGTTCAATTTCTCATTAATGCAATTATCTAATCAACCAATCACATGGCAGTTGGGGTGTGGTCCTGGTCAAGACAATCTCCTGAACTCCAAACTGAATGTCAGAATGGGAAAGAAAGGTGATTTAAGCAATTTTGAGCGTGGCATGGTTGTTGGTGCCAGACAGGCCGGTCTGAGTATTTCACAATATGCTCAGTTACTGGGATTTTCACGCACAACCATTTCTAGGGTATACAAAGAATGGTGTGAAAAGGGTAAAACATCCAGTTGATGCTGATGTTGATGCTAGAGGTCAGAGGAGAATGGGCCGACTGATTCTAGCTGATAGAAGAGCAACTTTGACTGAAATAACCACTCGTTACAACCAAGGTATGCAGCAAAGTATTTGTGAAGCCACAACACGCACAACCTTGAGGCGGATGGGCTACAACAGCAGAAGACCCCACCGGGTACCCCTCATCTCCACTACAAATAGGAACAGGAGGCTACAATTTGCACGAGCTCACCAAAATTGGACAGTTGAAGACTGGAAAAATGTTGCCTGGTCTGATGAGTCTCGATTACTGTTGAGACAATCAGATGGTAGAGTCAGAATTTGGCGTAAACAGAATGAGAACATGGATCCATCATGCCTTGTTACCACTGTGCAGGCTGGTGGTGGTGGTGGAATGTTGTGGGAGATGTCTTCTTGGCACACTTTAGGCCCCTTAGTGCCAATTGGGCATTGTTCAAATGCCACAGCCTACCTGAGCATTGTTTCTGACCATGTCCATCCCTTTATGACCACCATGTACCCATCCTAACTAGCTACTTTTTCATCAAATACTTTTTTTTACTCTTACTCAAGTAACTATTACAATTGTTACTTTTACTTGAGTAAATATTTCCGTAAGTACTTATACTTTTACTTGAGTACAGATGTTGGCTACTCTACCTACCTCTGCCTTCCTGTTTCAACATGACTGCGCACCAGTGCACAAAACAAGGTCCATAAAGACAAGGATGAGCGAGTTTGATGTGGAGGAACTTGACTGCCCTGCACAGGGTCCTGTCCTCAACCTGACAGAACACCTTTGGGGTGAATAAGAGTGAAGAATCGAGCCAGGCCTTCTCGTCCAACATCAGTGCCAGACCTCACAAATGTGCTTCTAGAAGAATAGTCAAATATTCCCATGAACACACTCCTAAACCTTGTGGAAAGCCTTGCCAGAAGAGTTGAAGCTGTTATAGCTGTAAAGGGTGGGTCAACTCCATATTAAACCCGACGGATTAAGAATGGGATGTCATTACTGTTGATGTGCATGTAAAGGCAGGCCTCCCAATACTTTTGGCAATATAGTATATGTGATATGACTTAAGAAGATGTAGAATGTGGTGCATGTGTCATATTTATTGGCTACTTTTATGATTCTTTTGTTAAGTTTTTAATATTTTGTCCTTTTTGGGGGTTCTCATGTGCACCCTTGTGTAAAAGAAGTACACTATAGCATACATCAAAAAAGTTGTTCTTATTATGAAAATTATATTTTAAAATAATATAATTAAGTGCAAAATTAATTAACATGTTTACAAACACTTACTTGCATGTTAATTGCAATTAAAAGAAAAGGTATTACATTTCAAATTAATATATACTGTAAACAATTAAATTAACTTAATACAATATCAAATAACACACTACATTTGAAATTATAATCAAGTACTGTACATATGCTTCAGCATGTTGGTCAACACAAAATAAGTTAAATTCTTAAACCATGGCAACAAATATCACAACAATGATTTTAAATGTAAAACTAAATGAACTTTAAAGTAATTTGACATTATTACAAAGTACACTTTTAGTGTGCTGAGAAATATAGTCATATCGAATAAAAGAATGTGCTCTATAACTTGTGACATTTCATTTTATTAATATTACAGTATTTGCAAGTACAGTTGTTAAAAAATATACATGTAAGATTTGAAGTTCACTACAAGTGCACAATCAATACAATTAAAGGGTTACTTCAGCGATTAGCATTAAGCTTTGTATCAATAGAAACCCAGGAGTATATTCAAATTATCGTACTTTCCCCCCTCATATGACCCTGAGACGAGAGAATTATGTATTTTATTTCTGGAAAAATTCCTCCGATGACGCAAATATCGTCATTTTGCATCATCGGAGGAGTTTTTGGCCAGAGGCTGAAGACTACAGCCAGCAGAGGGTGCTATTTCCACATGTTTTCAACATCATACTCACAGCACTCACAGCACTCGGCTCGCGGAGCTGCGGAGATTCATGTGAACGGAGCGGTGGAGAGCAAAGTGAGTGTTTTAACTTTTAAAATGAACTTCCTATGACAGTTAAGCTTCCAAAGACATGAACTGAACACGTGCCAGACTGATCACACGCTGTGAATGCAGCCGCGAATCCCGCGATTACCTCAGTTCATGTGAATGTAATCCGATCCTGTTGCGTTTGTGCCGTGACGCTCAATTGGTTCACTCGCATTATATCGAACAGACACGTTCAGTTTTTAACTGTAGTGTCTCTAACTGAACTGATTTTCTGAAAATGAACGCGGTGGGCAAGTGATCCAGTAATCCAGTAGCCGACTAGCCGTGCCTAGAGTATGGCAGTGAAGCAGTGCGTTCTGGGAATTGTCGTCTTTCATCCCCATGAGACAAAAATAAATTTTATGTGTTTTCTCAGTCTAGAAGGCACCAAATTCAAAAATAATTTCACATTTCTACTACATTAATGACCCAGTTTAAATACAGATTCATATTCCCAGCGCTGAAGTACCCCTTTAAGTTATTCACAAGGGTAACATATGTTCTCTTCTGTTTCACAGAAAAATAATCAGCATAAAGATGTGAAA
This sequence comes from Gobiocypris rarus, assembly GCA_023029165.1. Classification (NCBI taxonomy): domain Eukaryota; kingdom Metazoa; phylum Chordata; class Actinopteri; order Cypriniformes; family Gobionidae; genus Gobiocypris; species Gobiocypris rarus. Next base: position 9,495,170 of record CM040926.1, read on the forward strand.
CTGTCACATGTCTGACTGTTCTTTAGGTCTTTCAGTTGTGTTTTGATTCTGTCAAATGTTCCTTTGTCTTAGTTTCCTGCCACTTGTCTGTTTCCTAGGTTACCCTTGTTCTGTTTAGCCTTGTTTGGTTAATTATCTTGTTTCTGTCTCCTATTTAAGTTCATCTTGTTCACTCAGTCTTTGTCTAGTCACTGTTATGTTAAGTTGGATTCCTGTTACCTGTTTTGAGTTCTTTGAGATTTTATGATTACAGTTTATGTTTGATAATTTTCTCCTGAGTCTTCATCCTGTTCCTGGTACCTCCAACTGTTACAGAAACTGGGTGGACTATTATTTTAAATACAGAAAATATTGTGATGTCTGTCAAAGAGAAAATGACTGCAAACAGAGATGTGTGTTCAGTCAGATTGTTCTGTCACAGTGCAAGACGGTTCATTTTTTATAATGTCAACAAACCAATAACATTAAGAAAATTCCAGGAGCATCCGATTTAAAATAAGAACTCAATTGACCCTTCGCTAAGCCCCACCCTCCTTAGTTACTGTTGCAACGCCTGTCAAGCTTTCGCGTCTGGCCCATCTATTACAGTATGTATGCGCCGGTGTCAGACATTCCCAAGGAGATAATTTGTAATTTTTAGCAAACAGGTGAAATATCTGAGAGAGCAAGACAAAAGGGACTGCAGTATGCATTCGAGGGATATATCCATGGCATAATATGCAACCGATTAGATAATAATTTCATCAAAATTGAAGTTAAAGCCTATAGGTTCCAGTGCAAGCAGCAGCCGCCTCACCATTCAAATGGGAAACTCACAAATTGAGGATCAGCTGTTCATGCACAGCAGGGTAAGTGTAATTAGAAAACAATCTAATAATTATAAATCAAACAGCTTATCCATAAGACTTGTGGAATAAACACAATACATTAGCCTGACCACTATGCAATGATAAAATTCTCCAGCTTATATTTTATATATAGATTCTCCCACACTGCTTGATCCACAACAATCTGATGGGGTATTTTGCACTGTGAAATTGTTTTCCCCAATAAGAATCATCAGTAAAGTTACATTGAATTATTTCACGTAAGTTAGTCACAAATGCTAACATGCAGCAGCATGGATCGATATAATTTTGCGCTATGGTAGGACAATCTGAAAAGCTAGGACAAATCGACAGAACAGCGTCATTTCTCCCCTTGGGTTTTAGGTCTGGGGAAGGGAAAAAATTCCACCCCCTGTCCAAATTTATAGGATACCGGTTATCAGATTTGCACAATCCATAAGCGCAATGCTTCGGCATGTTCCCCTCGCTCGAAAGCTTGACAGACCTTGCGCGCCTAGTTATGGTTGCTAAGCCATGATTGGCTTGTGACGGTTTTAGGGCGTGGCTTAGCGAAGGGTCAATTCCCAGATTAAGTTCACACTCAAAAGACATTTTTATAGACATTTTGGAGAGTAAAACCTTGATTTTCTTGGATAATCACTGATCACTAGGATTATAACATTGGTAGGACCACTAGGGGACTTCTTAAACACAAGAAGTCATTTTAAACATTTTAAACACATTTTATTTTTTTTAATAAAATGCTGACAAGAACTATCAAAGATAATAAAATGTTGCGGCAACAGGTAGTTATTTGAACATGCTCCCATTGGTAAAAAAACAACAAAAACAACAACAACAACAAAAAAAAACACATTTTGAAAATGAAAGCTACAGCAGTCATCTATGAGGGGTGTATAAGATTAGTATTTGAAAGATGGTAGATGTAGAAAATCAGAGATGCTTCTAATCTCTTCATCCAGGTCAGAGAAGGAGAGTACATCACAAGTTTGTGTCCTGAATCACCAAGTTATTGAATCACCAAGTTATTATGCCACTAGATTCAATCTCCTCCAGATTCTACCACCCCAAGCACTCACAGTAATTACAAACACCAGGATGGATCACTCTGGTCAGAAAGATGTGTTTGTGTACCTCTGCACACATGGGACTTAAACTAAAAGAACTGTGTGGCTGATCTAAAAAAAAAAAAAGTAATATGATGAAGAACAAAAGTAACATTTTACAATATGGTCCCATTAAAGCAATGAGTAATAGATTTGTCACAGTATTTATTAAACTTAGTTAATGTAAATAAAAATACAAGATCAGATACAACTTTTGAATTTAATACTGTATAAGTGAATGCTGAAATTAACATTAACTAAGATTAATAAATGCTAACAATCAGTAATTAAGATCAGATGAAACTCATTGTTAAAATGTATTTATTAGGATGAACCCTTTGAGATGTACCATCTTATTTTCAAGGGGTTTCAACATACAACATAATACAGTCACTATATTACAAAAGCAAAACAAAATACAAATGAACAAACATCAACAAACAAACAAACTGGTAAATGGACTGCATTTATATAGCACTTTCAACAGTAAAGTTTACATACTGCCTCACATTCACCCATTCACTCATTTAATTCATTTATACACCGACGGCGGTGTCAGCCATGTGAGGTGCCATCCAACTCGTCGGGACAGCTGGGGTTAGGTGTCTGGCTCATGGATACTTCAACACTTGGTCAGGTGGAACCAGGGACAGAATCACCAACCTTCCAGTTTGTAGACAACTCACTGTGCCACTGCCGCCACAAAACACAAACATTAATTGAAAAATAACACCACAAAGTTGAAATGATAACAACTATACTACAAAGCATACTCATCAATTAATCTAATTGTAAGTAAACATAAAATATAAACCAAATATATATAAAGAAATTTAAAGAGTGACACCTTAAATGATAGCATGTACATTCCAATACAAAAATCGTCTCAGGTTATGTATGTAACCATTGTTCCCTGAGAACAGGGAACGAGACGCTGCGTCGGAAAAAAGCTACGGGGAACGCCTCCAGCGTGACAGGTGCCTGAAGCACTATCAAATCATGTCAATCCTATTGACCGGCGACAGCCAATGATGTCATCAAAGTGCGACCAGGAAGTATATAAGGGCGCCTTGCAAACATGACAATATCTTGTCGTCTGAAGGGACTGTTTGGCAGGCAGGCCCCGAGGCATGGCAATGAGACGCAGCGTCTCGTTTCCTGTTCTCAGGGAACAATGGTTACATACGTAACCTGAGACGTTCCCTTTCGAAAGGGAACTTGCGCTGCGTCGGAAAGACGCTACGGGGAACGATATACCGCCATGCCGAGGGGAGTGCATGCCCACTGGCAGTGACAACTGTCAGGACAAGAAAATTCAACTGAAAAGCCTGAACCACTCCCCCTCTGGTCACACCACGCTGTCAGTGACAGTGCTCCCTACGGTCAAAGCCCAAGCTAAAAGCCTCAGGAGGAACCTTCGTGTACCATATGAAGTCCTACCCTGGCCGCTCAAAGGCCTGGAACCAACCCATTCAACAGAAGAGGTTCCTTTAAGGGAGCGTGGCTAGGGAACCCGAGGGAGCCCCAGCCAATCACTATTCGGGAAAAACTTCACCGAATGCCCCCAGGGAAGCCTGACCTGGCGTCACTTATGTGGGACACCCCTGTTGGCCAACCCTGTCTGTTTAAAAACAGAGCCTCTGGAACTCGCCTCCGAAGAGGCATCCCACTGAGGGACTGCAAACTGGCAGTGTCCTCCTCAAGCTGGACCTCAGAGACGGGTCATCCTGGAGAACAGCGCTCAGCGAAGTGCTTGTAACCCTTGCTAGCGAGGGGAGCTTAGCCGCTCGGTTAGCTTAGCCCTAGGCTCTACCGAACACATATATTACAGGGGTGCTCAGGAGGCCATACTGGCCTACAGGCTGATGTAACTGGGAGGCCTCGCGAGGGGCCTACTACCTTCTGATCAGACCCAGGCGGCTTCCGGCTCATAGACGACCCTCAATGAGGGGAGCCACCAAAGCTGCCTGGTAGGTAACCATGCTATAGGCAACCTATGTAGATCCCTGGTCCTGTAGGGACCGCATAGCGGCAGCATCGTCTCGTCATGCTAGGGTATGAAACCCGCCTACAGGTGCTGCCGGCTAGAGCCGGAACCTGATAGCAGGTAACCGCTAGCTGTCAGCGTAAAGCCAGTTATGTGTTCCCACCTAGGGAACTCGTTCCCCAGGGAGGCCCGAAGGGACCTCCACCCGAAAATAGTTAAGGCTAGCTGGGGACCGGTTCTTATTAACCCGTCCCTTCAGGGAGGCCTAGTGAGGCCTGACCCTGCAAAGAAAACAATCTGTGCCGACTGCTCGAGCATCCAAAGAGCGGAGCTCGCCTTAGGGACGCCTAATGAGGCCCACTACCTGATAACAGTCAGGCTAGCCCTCGAGGTAGCTAGAAAATGGGACTCGCTCCTTCAGGGAGGCTTGGTGAAGCCTGCCACCTGACAGAAGACCATCCTAGCTTGTCACAATGACTGGAACCGGGAACTCTCCCTCAGGGAGGCCTAGTGGGGCCTACCACTTGATAGTACATTATGTCAGCTAGCCGAACGTACAAGTACGGGGGCTGACCCTCAGGGAGGCCTGGTGAGGCCTACCACCTGCCAGCCATTCGTGGAAACCGTCAGAGATGACTGAAGTCCCGGAGCTTGCCGCTAGGGAGGCCCCATGGGGTCTACCAGCCAGTAGTGAGTTTTCAGGGAGGCCTAACAAAGCCTACTCCCTGACAACAACCAACTGAGGGCCAGGAACATGTCCTTCAGGGAGGCCAGATGAAGCCTGCTACCCAAATAACGAATCCCACAGGGAAGCCCCGCGCGGCTTACTACCTGTTAGTAATCCATGCTACCAGTTACCAAGACTGGGGATCAGGGAACGATCTCATGGAGGCCCGGCGAGGCCTGCCACCTGATAGCAGAATGTGCCATGCTCACCGTCACAGAGACTGGGGACCGGGAACTCGCCCTCAGGGAGTCCTGGTGAGGCCTACTACCTACTAATAGCTCGTGCTAGCCATCCAGTGACTGAAGCCCAGGAAACGCTTCCTCAGCCCCGCAGCATGTCCTAAGGGAGGCCTAGTGAGGCCTACTACCTGAGCCAAGGTGACCCAAAAAACGGGAGCCTACCCCTCAGGGAGGCCTGGCAGGGCCTACCTCCTGATAGAAGGCCTGCAGATTCCCTGAACCCTGCCGGCAGGTTAGAGAAAGGCTGGCTGCTGCGACCCGAGCTGACGGTAACTGTCTGCTGCTGACGAAGAACTGGACATCCAGTTACCACCTGGGGACTCGTCCCCAAGGAGGCCATAAAGGTGCCTACTAGTTAACAAGGTTTCTGCTGAAGCCGACATCATTGGGGGAAACCTCCCAGGCACACACGGGCCGCGATGTCGAGACTCTCTTGCAAGGAGGCCTGCTGAGGCCTACTACCTAACCTGGTGTCTTCTGCCCAGACTACCCAAGCTGGCTACTCAGAGCCAGCTGGCCTTCCCAGAGGCTCCTTCCATGCAGTGTCATTGGCAGTCATATAGACATGGACCTAATCACATTGTCAATAGCAGTGCACTCAGCAAAACAAATGCTTTAAAACCCTCTAAAGCGAGGGGAGTACATCTTACGTCACCTGCTTCAGGGCGGCCGCCTTTCCATCTAGTGGCCTACCCTTCATGCGAGGGCGTCAGCCATTAGCAATGCGAGGGTCTCAGGGGAGCATCCGACCAAAACATCACGAAGCTAGAGGTTGCGAAGTACAGCTCAACCCGAGCCCTAAAAGGTGGAGCAGAAGACACAGAGCAAAGGGTAAAAAATATTCACAAATATGCCAGAAGGTGGCGGCCACAATAAGCTCTGGTTTTAGCAAAGCTGAAGTCTAATCGTGCACAAGCGAAAGTCGCCCAACCCCGGCCGACAACCACTGGCAAAGTCGATATCTCTGCTGCCACACCTAAACTGTATTACTAAATAACCCCAGACTACAGAAAGGGGGACGGGCCTTGGCCAGACGACTCTGTAAAAAAAAAGAGGAGGCCGAGCTAAGGATGAAAACACAGCCCCCCCTTTTTTTTCTTTTTTTAAAAAGGCAGGGCCGGGCCGATAATCCCTGCTTTAAAGGAAAACGCCCATCCTATAGCGAAGCCTAGGCCAAGTGGTGCAGCGTTGTGCCCGCACTAGATCTACGCAGGGCTTGGGGGAGAAATATTATCACTCTGACATCTTAAGTCTAGAGGCCCCAAAAGCCTAGTCCGCCCATTAGGGCTGGACGCAGTCTCACTACAGCTCATGCATTAGTCCCATTTAACAGAAGGGGCTCACCTGCTTACCAGGAGGTGGCTTGCACTTCCACCTTAAGCAAGGAGAATCCCAACTCGCGCAAGCACTCTACACACCCGCGAACATAGAGAGACTAACAAAGCTCGGCGACTAATCTCGCTAAATATAGCATATTTACACAAGCATAAGTTGTGAAAAAAGATCGTTCTTACTACTCACGGGGAGCTACAGGCCCTTCCAGTATCCCACGAAGACTCCATAGTCCCCCAAACCCTCTCAGGGAAACAAAAAAAAAAAAAACGGGTCCTGAAACACATAATAACTTAATGTTTCACCCTTCTCGAGGGGGAGTCACCCGCCCGCTGCTCAGCACTTCAGTCTTTGACAAAGCAGCGTCATAAATCGATCGCCATCCTGTGGGGGGCGCTCAAACGGATCAAGCCAGACGGGCCGTCAGAATCTCACATCCGCTCATCACGGGCCCACCTGGCCTGATGTAAAGCGCCCGGGGAGAAAAAACGTGAGGAAGGGACAGGCAGCGCGTATCTGCGCGCCCTAGGGGGCGGAGATCTGTTGCGCTCCTGATGCTGGTTCTGATTTCCTGCACCAGCTTCCTTCCTCTTCCTGTTGCGGGTGTCCCGCCTCCTCTGCGCAGCACTCCTCCACGGAGGGGGCGCTCGAGAGGCGACGCTGGCTCGCTGGTCCCGACGCCGGTCCTCAGACCGGGACGGACCAGGGACACCCGACTGCCTGGGCGCGGCCCCGGACCTCAGCGGGATGCATGATCTAAATGCCACCGAGCGTGCCTTCGCCTCTCTGAACCTTCCCACCACCGCCTCAACGGAGGTGCCGAAAACCTTAGAGAGCGAAACCGGGGCCTTTTCTTTCTCCCCAATGTCCGCCAGGTTTAACCACAGATGTCTCTCCGACCCATGGCAAACGCAGTCTGTTTGGTGGCCCGGAGAGTGAAATCCGTGGTCCGGCGCAGCTTGGCCATCGCATCAGGGGGCAGCCCCTCCCCCTGATTGAGGTCCCTCAGCAGGTCCTCCTGGTACGCCTGCAATACCGCCATGGTGTGCAGAGCCGCCGCAGCTTGACCAGCTGACATGTATGCCCTGCCGTTCAAACAAGATGTTGTTCTCAGAGGTTTGGACGGCAGGGTGGGAGCCCTCAGTGTCGACGGCCGCCCAGAGGCAAGATAGTTCGCAAACGTCTCGTCTACTGGCGGCAACGACACATACCCAGCCTCGGACAATCGCTCGACATCAGCGAAATTTCTTCAATGCCTCCGAGATCTGCTGGTGGAGATCCGGGAGAAATGGAAGGCTCCCCGGAGTTGGGAGATCACAGCCGGCAAGAAACCGATCGTCTAGGCGGTTTGGATGCACGGACTCTCTCCTTACGCGCTGCCACGGCAGCTGCAGTCTACCCGCAGCACGTTCCATGACCTCCAGCAACTCACCATACATGGGGCAAGATGGTTGGGAGGCTTCGGCCTCAGCCGACTCATCACCAGCCTCCTCCTCCATCCCTTGCTCGATTAGAAGAGCAGCGGACAAGGGGGAGGAACCTAAGTCCCGCTCCTCCTCCTCTGACCACCTCTCGCGATCTGACTGATCATCTGTGAGAACAACCCCTCTCTCCAGACGATGAGCCAGATCCATCTGGGAACCCCAAGTCTTAAGGCGCCGCTCAGCCTCGGCTTGAGCGGGACCGTCCCCCTTCCCTCGAGAAGAGGGCCAGGCGAGAGTAGAGCATTCTCAAAGGGAACCGCTCACAGTTTGCACAAGAGGCTCCCTCGAGCATGCTCTTCCCCCAGACAGTGTACGCAGATCTGGTGCACGGATCCACACACCTGCGGAAGTGGCGCTGTTTCTCTGCAGACTTCATTTTTTTTGGATTAGACGTTCTTGAAAACAGGCAAAACAGTCCCTGAAGATGAAAATATATTGTCATGTTTGCAAGGCGCCCATATATACTTCCTGGTCGCACTTTGATGACATCATGGGCTGTCACCTGTCAATAGGATTGACGTGATTTGATAGTGGTTCAGGCACCTGTCACGCTGGAGGCGTTCCCCGTAGCTTTTTTCCGACGCAGCGTCTCGTTCTCTGTTCTCAGGGAACAATGGTTACATACATAACCTTAGACAATCATACATAACCGAGGTCTTTTTTTTTACTCAAGGAACAATAAAAATAAGTCTGGACAGACTGCCTAACTTGAAAGTTTAAAGAGAAAGCTACAAAATATTGTTGTAAATAACAAGGATATTTAAAATAAAGAAATTCTCAATCAAATGTTCTAAATTTATTTTAATTGAAGCCAATGAATATGATGTCTTAAATGCAGAGATGGCCACTGAATCATATATTGTTTTACAGTGAAAAGTAAAAAAAGAACATCCCAAAACAAATCTGCAAAGTCTATTATATACTGTATTAAATGGAGCAAGATCTAATTTTGATGCAGTTTGATAAACAACATCTCAATAATCAATGATTGGACATATAAGCTGAGAAAAACAATTTCAAAATTGATGTAAAATACTAATTCGAAAATTGACTTTATGTAAAATATGTAAAATATGAGTAATATGATTTAAAGGAATGTTCAGAATCAAGCCACACACAAGGTATTTAACAGTATATCAACTTCATGCAAAGGAGTACCTTATTTCATTATACTACACTAGAACAATTTTTTAATTTAAAGTTGGATTTAAAAATTAGCCCATGCATTACTCACCCTTGAGTCATCCTAGGTGTATATGACATTCTTCTTTTAGACTAATAAAATCAGAGTTATATAAAAAAATTGCCCTGGCTAATGTAAGCATTATAATGGCAGTGAATGGCTATTTATTCCATAAGTCCATAAAAGTGCATCTATCCATCATAAAAGTGATCCACATGAATCCGCGGGGTTAATAAAGGCTTTCTGAAGTGATGTGTTTGTGTGAGAAAAATATCCATATTTAAAACTTTATAAACTAAACTATCTGGCTTCCAGCAGAAAGCAATACACATCTTTTTACAGTGAAAGAGTAACCCTTGACCTGATGCATGCGTATTTACGGCCGCGTAAGCGCAGAGGATAGAGCAAAACAAACGCCTTAGAAGTCTAAAATAAGTCTAAGTCTAAAGAGAAATACCGGAGGATCCAATATAAGAAAAGAGGGGCTTGAGTTTGTTGCCCAGCTCTATTTGTTTAACTGCGAGAGGCGTCAAAACTTGCGATACTCCTATACATTGCGTCAGGGGTTATTCTTTTGTAGTAGGAAGTTCGGATCATTTTATGGACTCGGATCTTTGAATCTCATTCAGCAAAAGGAACATCTCTTTTTTTCCTCAGTCAGAAAAAAAATTCACTACACCTCAGAATCCGAGTCGTTCTTTCTTTTGTCACTTCACATTTATCACGTCTGTTCCCTGGAAAGATTAGTTCACCTCTCGTGTCTTCAGTTTCGTTAGCTCCGTCATCACTGTCTGATCTGGGCCGTGACAGCCTCATATACAATCCATGCAGTCCTGGAAACAGAATTGATTAGTTCACCTCTCGAGTCTTTGTGTTCGAGTCATTCACTCACCAGCTCACAACACCATAGGCTGAATGCAGAAACAGAAAAGATTCTTTACAGAAACGATGGCATGTTGCGCATGCTCGCAACACAAAATGAACGAATCACTCTTTGAGGAATCTCGTTGTTCCCAAGTCATTTTAAGGATTCGTTTAAAATGAAGGACACATCACTATTCTTTTGCTGTAAGTCGACAGGCATAGGCCGTCTGACAGAAGTCAGATGTTTTCATTTAGTTTTATGTTTTAGTTTAGTGTATGGCTTCGCTTCAGAAGGCCTTTATCTTGTAAAATATTAAAATCATACTAAAGAGATAGTGGAATTTGTGAAATATCATAAATAGATACATATAAGACAGTGTCATCAGCATCAGAAAGTTCAAACATTACAGTTTTTGAAAATTAATGGTGAAATATTGGGGGGAGTGGTCCCGATATTGAGCCTTGGGGCACACCTCTTGATTGAACAAAAAAAATCAGATTTATTCTCATTTAATACTACATATTGTTGGTAACACTTTATAATAACTACACGCTAAGAAGCATTAGTTAAGCATTAGTAAATAGTCAATTCATCATTTATAAAGCATTAGTAGACATTAGTAAGCGGTTTATAACTACAGTTGTAAATGCTTTGTCCTTGATTTATAAGCATATCTATAATGCGTTTAATAATTGTATTCTCATACTTTATTAATGATCAATTTATCATTTCTAAATTAAGTATTTGATTATTTACAAACCAGTTATTTAGGAGTTGTCAGCGGTTCATAAGATCATTTAGAAAGTGTAAGTAAATGATTAATAAACTATCTAAATGTACATTTGTACATCTTATTATTTAGACATATAGTAATAGTTACTCAGTGTGTTAATAAATGCTTTATTAACATGTATTCCTATTGTAGTTTCTGATTAATTCAGGTAGTTATACAACATTTAGTAGTTGTCAGTTAACTATTTTTTTGAGCTCATCTAAAGTGAGGACTATGTATGCCTTGTAAAGCATTTAGAAAGGAGATTTAAAGGCTCAGTTCTCTTCTAAACAGAAAAAAGGAAATGAACAATGCAGAGGGTTAGAACATAGATATATGTATTTCAGGAGGTAAAAAAAACCTTTAAAAGCCTGGTAAGGCTTTCTGGTTTCTGTTAGTTTCGCAAAATCCATTTCAAACTAAAGACTTACAATTAGCTGAGATAGAAAAACAAAGAATATTACAGAGAAAAATCCGTGTATCATTCGTTCAATCCTTTTTTGATTTAATATTGAAACTAGAAAATTAGAAAACAGGTTGTTTTTCGTTTTTTCATTATTTTCAGAAAAACGAAAAACGAGTTTTCAGCGTTTTCGTTCACAAGTGGAAAAATGAATAAACAGTTTGGATATTCGATTTCTACACATGGGCGGGAATTATACGCCTCTTTCTGCTGATTGGCCAGCGAAGATCAAACTATTCCGTCATCAGTTCTTCCTCGGTTCAGCACAGCAGAATAAAAGTCCTGCGCCGCAACAGCGGTATGGATTCTTAACGCGTTTATTGCAACTCCATTTTATCTTTTCCTCATCAAACAACCAGACTGGTTGAATTAATCAAATTTGTGTGTTCAGGAAATACGCAGCAGTTATTACTTTGCGATTATTTCATATTGTGTAAATACATTTCCAATGACCCCCATATAATTAGGCTGTAACAGTGATGAAGCCCAAAGTTAATGTGGGTGGGGATAAGCACAATGTATAGCCTAATGCATCATATGCATTTTGTAATAATAGCTAGCATAATTAATAATTGACAGGCTATTTGCCAGAAAAGTCGCATCAAGTGTAATTCACATGACACTGTGTCATGTTGAGCAAGAAACAAGCGAACGTTGCATTGTAGTAAAATCTGTATTTTAAAATGGAGTTGTATATATTGTGCTATTTATTACCTACAAACAACATTTAGTTTAAACACCAAGCCTAAATTATTTATTTTAATTGAAATCGTTGGGCTCTTATGCGTGCATCTTTCATTCGGTCTAAAGTTTCCATATTTGCAATGTAAGATTTGGATGCTGGAGCTGCCTATTTATGTGAAGAAGGTTTCATCCAGTCGGCTATTGGCTAAATCGGCATCTTCACATGCAGATAAGAGTTTGTAATAACAGCAAGTACTGACTGGAGCAACAGACAAATTTGATTAATTCAACCAGTCTGGTTGTTTGATGAGAAAAAGATAAAATGGAGTTGCAATAAACGCGTTAAGAATCCGTACCGCTGTTGCGGCGCAGGACTTTTATTCTGCTGTGCTGAACTGAGGAAGGACTGATGACAGAATAGTTTGATCTTCGGCTGGCCAATCACCAGAAAGAGGCGTATAATTCCCGCCCACGTGTAGAAATCGAATATTCAAACTGTTTATTCATTTTTCCACTTGTGAACGAAAAACGAAAACTCACGCCGAATACTTGTTTTTCGTTTTTCTGAAAATAATGAAAAAACGAAAAACAAGCTGTTTTCTCATTTTTCTAGTTTCAATATTAAATCAAAAAAGGATTGAACGAGTGATACACGGATTGAGAAAAATTGTTGTATTTTATTTATTTGTTTTATCCTGTAATCAGCTATGTTTTTTTTATAGTCATATTGTAACCAATGTTGAGAGATGGCAAGAATTGATATAACGTACATTTCATAAATTGTTTGATTATCTGTTGAGTATATTTGTTTTTCTATCTCAGCTAATTGTAAGTCTTCAGTTTGAAATGGATTTCGCAACACTAACAGAAACCAAAAAGCCTTACCACACCAAAATATTGCTTATTTTATTCATTCTATTGCTTTTTTGTTTTGTTTTGTTTTGCTGCTTAATTTATACATTTACATTTACATTTAGTCATTTAGCAGGCGCTTTTATCCAAAGCGACTTACAAATGAGAGTAATAGAAGCAACCAACACTAGTCAAGGGCAACAATATGCAAGCGCTGTAACAAGTCTCACGAAACACAAAACACAGAACACAGTTTTTTTTTTTTTATAAATAACAAACAGTAACGAATAATTTATTTACGTATATTATTTTTGTTGCTTATTAAATATATTTACTTTATTGCTTATTTTGTTATTTTTTGTTAATCTTGTTGCTTATTTAGTTCCTTGTTATTTTATTTTTGATACTGCAGATGTTTTTTTTTTTTCATTTTATATCAAGTGTACAGTTTTTTACCTCCTGAAATAAATATATCTATGTTCTAACCCTCTGCATTGTTCTGTTCCTTTTTCTGTTTAGAAGAGAACTGAGCCTTTAAATCTCCTTTGTAAATGCTTTACAAGGCATACATAGACCTCACTTTAGATGAGCTCACACAAATAGTTAACTGACAACTACTAAATGTTTTATAACTACCTGAATTAGTCATAAACTACAATAGGAATATATGTTAATAAAGCATTTATTAACACACTGAGTAACTATTACTATATGTCTAAATAATAAGATGTACAAATGTACTTTTAGATAGTTTATTAATCATTTACTTACACTTTCTAAATGATCTTATGAACCGCTGACAACTCCTAAATAACTGGTTTGTAAATAATCAAATACTTAATTTAGAAATTATAAATTGATCATTAATAAAGTATGAAAATACAATTATTAAACGCATTATAGATATGCTTATAACTCAAGAACAAAGCATTTACAACTGTAGTTATAAACCGCTTACTAATGTCTTACTAATGCTTTATAAATGATGAATTGACTATTTACTAATGCTTAACTAATGCTTCTTAGCGTGTAGTTATTATAAAGTGTTACCATATTGTTTTCTATTATGCAGGTATGAATTAAAACACAAAACTGAATTTTCAGAAAAACCAATAGCATGGAGTTTGTCTAGAAGTGAATATCGCACTAGAGCACCAGGACTCCTGGATCAAGCTAATTTTATTTTAAATGTCCCGAGTCCAGAATGAGTCTTCCTAAAGTCAAGTGAAAAGTTGCGTTAAATGAAATGCTGTGGATGTGCTAATGAATGTTCGGAAACTCTCACTCCAATTATGAAACACACCCATGTTGTTTCACCTAAAGTTTGCAAGTCACAGATGGCAAGAAACAACATCAAGCAGTCAGCAATAATCCACAATATGCCTGCTCTCTAAGGATAGAAGCGATCTGCCTCTCATTTTAAAAGCGGAATGTACTCACAAGTGCAATCATGCATGGCTAATGGATGTCATGTCAGTGCTGGTTTGATGCAAAAAGGTAAGCACATGTATATTCAAGATGTTTGTGGATCACTAAAATCTGTTGACGCTAACATCATTTTCATGCCATGTTTGAATGCACAAACTCCTAAGTCAATAAGTCACCTGTCTTAGTAGGTCCACCAGGGACTGATTTGAATAAAGCATATCATTAAAAAGAAATCTAATTTAATTGCAGGGCTCTAGGATCAACAGAGCACATTCCCTGAAGTGCTCCATACAAAGCCTCAGATATGTTCTCAGCCAACCAAATGCATATATTAAACAGCATTTATTCAGGATGCGTCTCTTGATTTTAGTTGTTTTCCAGTGCATTCAGCTCACTTTAGAATATCATATTTTGATATGGAATATGATAGGAAATATGATAGGTCTTTATTATTTATTGACATAAATAATTGTGTTAAATTGACAACCCTATTAAAACATTATTTGGACAATTCTTAGATTACGAGCACTTTCATGTCCTTTTATCATATTTTATAAAAAAACATTTAATTTTGAAAAATTCACACTTTCATAGTTAAATTTACAACAAAAGTACTTTAGGAACTTTTTACCGGTAGTCTATAATGATTTTTTCACCTTTTTAAACATCATTATACATGCAAATATTGCCGTTTTGTGCTTGTCCCACACCCATACTTCTGATCTTCAACAATGAAAAAGAAGTGTAAAAAAATATTTATCTATTTTTTTTATTATGACTTAATAAAGTATCAGTAAAAGAATCAAAACATAATTGAGGTTTTTAATGTCCGTCAACTATTAATGTGATTTTATTTACAAAATGTAGTTGACCCACAGTATTGCCATCATTTCCACCACAACGCTGTGATGTCCCTTTAAAAAGTTTTTTTGAAAGATTGTTTGGGTATTTTTATGGAGATGAATAATGACATCACAGCACATGTCTGACATGGGGGAGATTTTAAATTTCTTCAGCAACTTGGAGAAGAGAACTCAAGGTAAATATAGCTTGAAATGAAAATATTTTTATTGTATGTCATTTCCAAACATGGCGTAACATCAAATGAGTTTGTAAATAATCAGATTTTTTTAACACAGATAGATGTATTTTGCATGCATGCAATGCTTGCTACCAATTCATAGCTAATCTGTAATACTAGCTTGGATTTTTTTTACAAAATACTCTAGGATTGCCATTTCCACCACCGTCATTTCCACCACATTACCTTCTCGGGTGGAAATGACATTTATGCTTACAAGGTTCAATTCATAGATTGAGTGGCTATATGAATATTTTATTTATTGAAATGTACAACGCTAATGTATTTATCCAAATATACAGAGGGTATGGGAAGTATTTTTCACTCTTTGTTATATTGCAGCCATTAGCTAAAATCAATTAAGTTCATTTTTGTCCTTATTAATGTACACACAGCACCCCGTAATGACAGAAAAACACAGAATTGTTGACATTTTTGCAGATTTATTAAAAAAGAAAAACTGATTTAATCACATGGTCCTAGTTATTCAGACCCTTTGCTCGGTATTTAGTTGAAGCACCTTTTGATATAAAACAGCCATGAGTCTTTTTGGGAAAGATGCAACTAGTTTTTCACACCTGGATTTGGGGATCCTCTGCCATTCCTCCTTGCAGATCCTCTCCAGTTCTGTCCGGTTGGATGGTAAACGTTGGTGGACAGCCATTTTCAGGTCTCTCCAGAGATGCGCAATTGGGTTTACGTCAGGGCTCTGGCTGGGCCATTCAAGAAAAGTCACAGAGTTGTTGTGAAGCCACTCCTTCATTATTTTAGCTGTGTGCTTAAGGTCATTGTCCTGCTGGAAGGTGAACCTTCGGCCCAGTCCGAGGTCTTGATCACTCTGGAGAAGGTTTTCGTCCAGGATATCCCTGTACTTGGCCACATTCATCTTTCCCTCGATTGCAATCAGTCGTCCTGTCCCTGCAGCTGGAAAACACCCCCACAGCATGATGCTGCCACCACCATGCTTCACTGTTGGGACTGTATTGGACAGGTGATGAGCAGTGCCTGGTTTTTTCCACACATACCGCTTAGAATTAAGGCCAAAGAGTTCTATCTTGGTCTCATCAGACCAGAGAATCTATTTCTCACCATATTGGAGTCCTTCAGGTGTTTTTTTTAGCAAACTCCATGCGGGCTTTCATGTGTCTTGCACTGAGGAGAGGCTTCCGTCTGTCATTCTGCCATAAAGCCCCGACTGGTGGAGGGCTGAAGTGATGGTTGACTTTCTACAACTTTCTCCCATCTCGTGACTGCTTCTCTGGAGCTCAGCCACAGTGATCTTTGGGTTCTTCTTTACCTCTCTCACCAAGGCTCTTCTCCCCCGATAGCTCAGTTTGGCCGGACGGCCAGCTCTAGGAAGGGTTCTGGTTGTCCCGAATGTCTTCCATTTAAGGATTATGGAGGCCACTGTGCTCTTAGGAACCTTAAGTGCAGCAGAAATTGTTTTTGTAACTTGGCCAGATCTGTGCCTTGCCACAATTCTGTCTCTGAGCTCTTCAGGCAGTTCCTTTGACCTCATGATTCTAGGGCTGAAACGATTCCTCGAGTAACTCGAGTTACTCGAATTGAAAAAATCCTTGAGGCAAAATCATCTGCCTCGATGCTTCGTTTAGTTCATTTAACTACACACGGATGTTGCAGAAATATTTTTTGTGTGTATAAGGACTCGGAGTATGCGCGGATTGCGGTTAAATCCGCGGTTCAGGTGGGTAAACATCCCAAAAATTGCGGGTGGATGAGAGAAATCATTGATGTGTTGATTTTAATTAAGACGCGGAACTCAATTCCCGTTAAAACGCAATGAATGTGTCGCTCTTTAACTTTCGTTTTTAGCTCATGTCGAGATCAAAGACCGCAGTGTGAGAGAGATTGGCATCAGCACTGCTAATATCATTTAGTCTCGGTATTGTTAAATGAACACAACCGTGTGTTGAGCTTCAGGATACGACACTGAACATTTAGGCTTCATTTGCGGCAGTTCGCGCGGCAGCTGAGGAGATACGAGCAATATTTATAGCTACTTACTTAATTAAACAAGCTGTGTTACAATGATGAATATGATTAGCTCAAAATGTAGATCTGTATGTGCGATGTAGGCTACTTTATCTGAATTAAACACAAACTCATCTCTGGCGTTTGCTCATGTTCCAGCATTTAGACCTACTCCTCCGTGTGATGTAGAGGTTGTCAACCCGTTTAGGTTATTTAAAACGTGTAATTTCGCCAAAGAAGATTTGTTTTAAAGCAACCTACTTCAGTGTAGCTAAAATGTGACGGTAGCATCGCGCTTACACTGAGGATTTGAGTTTATGACGATCGGGTGCGGATGGATGGTTTGTTTTAACAGCGAATTCGGTAAAGTTATCCGCGCATCTCTAGTATGACCATCTGTACTCTTGTTCTTATTTCATGTTGCCTTCCTGTCCAATATTTTTTGCTTCTTACAAAAGCCACACAGCCTTCAGAAGACAGTAAAGGCTTGTCATGCCTGAACTGAAGCTGAAACTTTAAAGTTAAGCTTTAAACATACATGCAATGTTTAGGCATTATTGCTATTTATATTAATATTATTTTGGTTTATTGGTTGTAGGTTTAGTTTAAGACTGAACTTTTTAAACTAATTTGAAATAGATTTTTATAATGTGGCAATTGAATGCATTAAAATGGGTTATTTTCACAGTTATTATGTATGCCATTTCAGCAATAAAACTTTATTTTTCTAAAAAGAAAAAAAATTAGATGTTAATTTTAAGATACCTGTCTTATTTTCTCTTATATATTTAGTATTGCTCTTTAATAAAGAAAAAAGTAATTATTATCCGATTACTCGATTAATCGATGGAATAAATGGTAGAATACTCGATTACTAAAAGAATCGATAGCTACAGCCCTACATGATTCTCATTTGCTCTGACATGCACTGTGAGCTGTAAGGTCTTATATAGACAGGTGTGTGGCTTTCCTAATCAAGTCCAATCAGTATAATCAAATACAGCCAGACTCAAATTAAGGTGTTGAACCATCTCAAGGGTGATCAGAAGAAATGGACAGCACCTGAATTAAATATATGAGTGTCACAGCAAAGGATCTGAATACTTAGGACCATGTGATATTTCAGTTTTTCTTTTTTAATAAATCTACAAAAATTTCAACAATTCTGTGTTTGTCTGTCAATATGGGGTGCTGTATGTACATTAATGAGGAAAAAATGAACTTAAATGAGTTTAGCAAATGGCTGCAATATAATAAAGAGTGAAAAATTTAAGGGGTCTGAATACTTTCCGTACCTACTTGTTTAAATGCTTTTTCATCTTTTTTTTTTAAATGCCACAGAAGTCAACTGGAGAAAGTTCTCAGTCCTATAGGGACAGACTAAAAGAGGACCCTGTCAAATATGAAGAGCGACTGAAGCGAGGCAGGGAGAAATAGGGTAAGGGTTAGGGTTAAGGTTAGGGTTAGTTTAAGTGTTTTTTTAAATGTTCTCTTCAAAACTGTGTTCATCTAAGAGACCGATTAGAATTTTACACTACCCACACGCTAACTCACATACAGCGTGTGCATGCTCAAGATGCTTTATAGTTCATGTTACAATGCATTGACATGACTTAAGTTTAGGTGTTTTTTAAGTATTCCAGAATTCAAAACAGTGTTCATCTAACCAATTACAATTTATGCGTAACTTATGCGAAACTTAGATTTTTCAATTGACTATTTGTGGTTAAAGTTGTTTACAGTAAGACTGCAACTGTTCATCTGGTTATGGAACCAAACAGACTAATGACTAATGATTTGTTAAATGGGTTTCAAATAAATTGTTTCTGTTTTTCTACATGGACATCCATTCATTGTCATTTCCACAACACCCAGTCATTTCCACCACCTCATAATTTTTTAAGAAATATGTACAAAATTCTAATAACTCATAAAAAATGTCTGCATATTTTATGGGATAATGTTCCACTTAATGTAATAACACAAGTAATTATTTTTCTGAAATGTATTTAACCAATGCAATATTATATTTCAAGTTGTGGTGGATGTAAGCTTTGTGTTTTGGCCTCATGACAAATTTACTTAATACACAAATCAATGGTAATTGCAATATAGGTATAAATTGGTAAAACTATGTGTGAAAGTGCTCTTACACTGTTAAAAAATTATGTATATCATAATAATTTTAAATAATAATTGAATATTTATATGTGATGGAAATGACATTTGTTTAGTGCGGATCGGAATATATGTCAAAAAACACCAATTTGTCTTATTATGTAAGTGCATTCTCTTATGGATCATTAAACTAGACTAGTTATATTTAACTGTAAGACTATTACAATTTTGATTTGAAAACTTTTTTTTCCCTCAAGTTCACAACCCCAAAAGTGCCCGTAGTTGAAGAATCACCCATTTATGTTATGATCATATTTGTCATGTATTAATAACAAACAAAAAAATTGTTCATGAGATTTTAAGAACATTAACACTCTTAACAAATAGTTTTATTATTAAGACTTTAACAGATGGAGCATGGAGAGTTTAAATTCAACTAATTTATTATTATTACTATTATTATTATTCTATAAGATTATTGTTAGATATAAGCTTTTCACTGGGATTACTGCTTATGATTATTTTATGCTTATTGCTTATTTTAACATCGTTGAGAGAGATACAGATACAGCTATAGCTTCAACTGGGTTGACCATTTTAATGCTGTTTCAATTGTCTAATTAACAGTGTGTGCATATACTAAGCTCGGATTGGCATCAGTATCAGATACTCGAGATTGCTGTATCATGAAAAAGTGGTATCAAACCATCCGTAGTAATAATTAGTTAATCCAGCAACTTCTAATAATTTAGACACTGAAAGTTTGCATATTATTTTAATGCAGGAAATCTCAAAGGCGTATCATTGAGTTTCTGGTTTGCTCTGCTTTGTCCAGTGCCCTGTACAGCATGAAGTAGTTCACATTTTAGGCTTCGATTCTCAGTCAGGCATCCTGTTTTGACATTTTAAAGCAGCATCTTAATAATCTGTTTTCCAGTGGACTTCTAGAGGAGTAGACAAGCACCTGCAGACACACAAACAGAATAAAAGCAGGTATGAAATACTGCAACCGTATTCATCACCGCTCGGCTGAGAGGTTGTCCATCAAACTGATTGCACATTGAATTAAAGGCCTGTTCTCACAGCGATGGTGTCGTCTGTCATCAGCAGGCCGTGGAAGATGAAGCTCTACCTGTTTGGGTGATGTATGACCAAAACAACACACTCACATTAATGCAGCCCAAACGAAACGAGTGAAAAAAGCAACAACAAAAAAATCCCTTTGATTATTTTATTTTATTTTTCTATTAATTTTATTTTTTTATGAGATGTTGGATTGATGCGGGTCTGATCAAAACCTCTAGTATTGCAATATGAAACCTGAATACTGTCTGAAGCTTATGAAGCTGAACAGCGTTTTCAGTTCCTGGTGGATTCAGATGTTGATGGGCTGATTTTGTTGAGTGTGTCGTTGGTGGCACCAGTAACAACAGAATGTTAAGTCAAGCTACCAGCTGAAAACTGTTGTATGGAAATTACTTCAGAGCAAAAGGTGCTGAGAGAAGTGCTTCATAGATGAGCATTGGCTTTTAAATGTCCTGTAGAAGACATTAGGGTAACGCTTTAGATTACGGCCTGGAAAGTACTGCACAAATTTACTGCATAACTTTCGGTAATTATAGTGTAACTATTAAGTAAGTACTTGTATGGGAACAATATGTAATATTTGGGAAATAAAGGGGTAACTATCAGGAAAATTAACAAATTGGGGTAATTATCTGTGTCGTTTCGTGTAGTTACAGGGTAAGTACAATAAAAACACAAATACAATCTGATATCACTAAGAAATATTTATTTGAAAAGCAACTTAATTCAAAACAGATTTATGACACTTCTTATTCATTTTTTTGTCCCTTTCTCTTTCTTTTCTTTTCTTGTCCTCTTCTTCTTTTTCGTTATTGATGGATCTTAAGAGGAATCTCATGTCTTTTGAAATTTTGTACTATTATTTATTAAAAGAAAAAGTAGTACACCAAGAAATGCTGTCATAATTCAGTAATCTTTTCATATCCGATCAGCTGTTACCAGCGCTTCAAGCTTTCATGGCGTTCTCACGCGAGTTTCATCTGAAACACAAGCGAGAACTGGCATCTCTCTCTTGTCTTATAGTCTTGTTTGTTTCTAATTGCTATTAGAAATAAAAACCGACTGTCACATGCCTGTCCTGTCTTGTGTGCACATGTGGGTTTTGTTTGTGTGGCCATGTGCTTCTGTCATTGTTAGATCCCACCCCCTTGTTATCTCGGTATTGGTTTCATTTGCCCCATTTGTGTTCCCTCATTCCTAGTTTGATTTCTCCCCTTTATAAACTCGGTGTGTTTTTCAGTCTTTTTTGGATAATTTTACCATCTACATCTCCTGTTCCCCTGTGACTTCTATTGGTATGTTTTGAGTTTTGGTTTATGTTTTATTATGTGTTTTGCCCCCTCATTGGTGTTTGTTTTGTATTTATGTTTATTTTTACTATTAAATCCTCATTCCCCTGCATCTTGAGTCCTCGCACTATTTTCCCGTATCTGTGATGTGACAGAACGATCCGACCATGTCTAGGACTCAGCAGAGGAAGGACTCTAATCGGGAACCTTTCAACACATGTCCTCAATTTGAGAGGATTTTACAGTTCTGAGTCCTGCAATTACTCCGCCAGGATGGGATTCTTAGTACTGCTAAGGATCTGAGACTCAATGACTCTGCTCTCAAGGACCTTTTTATTACGGTCTGGACAGACCGTTTGAGTTGGAAGTGATGAGAGCACTGGATTCAAGGTCTTTTAAAGAGGCAGTGGATTATTTCGCTCGCCGGGCGGCTGGAGAGACTGTAGTGGTCTCGAGTCCGGTGGTTCCCGCTCTAGTGGTCCCAGTTCCGGTGGACCCACTTTCAGTGGTCCGTGTTCCGGTGGTCCCTATTCCGGTGGATCCTGTTCCGGTAGACCCTGTTCTGGTGGTCTCTAAGCGGAGGAGGAGAAGGAAGGCGCCATAAGTGACTTCTCCGGTGGTTGCTGTTTTAGTGGATCATGTTCCGATGGACTCCGTTGACTCCACTCCGATGGACTCCGTTGACCCCGTTCCGGTGGACTCCATTATGTTGGACTCCGTTGATTCAGTTCCGGTGGACTCCGTTGACCCCGTTCCGGTGGACACCGTTGACTCTGTTCAGGTGGACTCCGTTGACCCCGTTCAGGTGGACTCCGTTCCGGTGGACTCTGACTCGGTTCCGGTGGACCATTTCCTGATGATTCCTTACAGAGAAAATTACAATTACAGGTTACAAGTCATCATTTCCAATATGACGTGAGGAAAAGTCTTAGTACTTAAGTATTTTACTTGTACTGAATGTAGGTAAGGCAAGGCAAGTTTATTTATTGGTAACACTTTATAATAACTACACGCTATGAAGCATTAGTAAATAGTCAATTCATCATTTATAAAGCATTAGTCGACATTAGTAAGCGGTTTATAACTGCAGTTGTAAATGCTTTGTTCTTGATTTATAAGCATATCTATAATGCATTTAATAATTGTATTTTCATACTTTATTAATGATCAATTTATAATTTCTAAATTAAGTATTTGATTATTTACAAACCAGTTATTTAGGAGTTGTCAGCGGTTCATAAGATCATTTAGAAAGTGTATTATTAAATATAAATAATTTAAAATATCGGAGTCCTTACGCCGAAGACAGGTTTTTATTGAGGATGCCGTATTGATTAAACAAGTACTAAAGTAAGTCATTACTAACAATTGGAAATACTCAACCCACACCTCTGTATGCTCATCCGAATACCATGCTATTACAGTCTCAACTCATTTACTGTCCCCCAGGTCAATTGGGCACCTTTGTTGAGGAACTAGATGTGCTGCTGTCCTCATTTCCTGAGGATGGTAGCCCACTTGTAATCCTTGGTGACTTCAACATTCAACTAGACAAACCATATGCTACAGACTTCCACTCCCTCCTAGCCTCATTCGATCTCAAACGCCATGTCACCTCACACACCCACAAATCTGGCAACCAACTTGACCTTATATACACACGCAACTGCACTACAGATAACATCCTGGTCAAACCCCTACACATCTCAGATCATTACTTCATCACATTTAATCTACAACTTACTGCTCCTGCTTTCCCAATCCCACTACCAGTTACTTTCAGACACAAATGCATCTTACAGATGATTCATTCAAACATGAGTCCACACAAAATTAACTCAACATTCCAGGGCCAGTTACGACCTGGATCCCCCTCTCTCCACAACAAGCGGACAAAGATTTACGACACCTGTGGTACCAAGCCAGGAAGTAAGGGACTTCTCATTGGTCCACAGGCAGTTTCTTCCCTTCCCCCATCGACAAAGTAACTTCTAAGTCCGGCTCTGTGACACCATAAATTCCTTAAGATCCCAGCACTCAGTAGAAAATCAAGGAAACCCACTGAAACCTTGATACGTATAAACTGCATCAAATCACTAAACCAGTGATTGTCGAACGGACGGTAACCCAGCCATCTGTCGAATGCCTAAAGACACTTTACACCCACACGACCCATGTGGTGACCTCTGAATCATCCCCACAGTCCCAAGACATGCGGACTGCCTTTTCAACGTATTAAAAATATATATTTTGTTGATTTAATGTCTTTATACGATGTATCATCAAATCAAAGTAAATCAAACTATGTATTCTAGTTACTGTGGAATTATTGTATCTCTGTACTCTCAACTCTTAATATTATAGTGTTTAGTACCGCCTCAACCAGAAAAACTCAATAGTACCGAATCTTGTAAAATAATTTACAGAAAAAGCATTATTCTTAGAATACCAGCTTTGTACGGATAAACTGCTCCATCGGTCCATCAGCCAGGAGGCATAACCGAACTGAACAAAGAACTTTTGCGTGCCAAAAAACTGACAGACACGATTGGGTCAACCCGAAAGTGGGCGGCGCTCGAATCGTATCTATAAGAGCAGAGACCCCCTTTCTGTGGAGCCTGCTGTTCGCCTGTTCGCCCTTCCTGCTGTTCTTGATTTTGTAGTCCACCTCGAAGAAGGAGTTGGAGAACTCCAAAGGTGGCATACCAGAATGGGTTGAATTTCATTCAAGCCATTTAGAAATCTCACTTTCCTTTCTTTTACTTAAGTTTAATTTCTTTCCGCGAGTCTCGTGTTCTAAGTTAAGTTTCGCCGCAAAGCTTCTCAACGAATCTCCAGCGAGCGCGCTTCAACTTCAAACAACCACGAGACCCCCTCATCCAGCAGCCAACACGCCACGTGGTTGGCTCCCCAAGATCCTCAGGCGCCCATCAAAGACACGACCAGACCTTCCGCGAATCACAAAGAACCGGGAAACCCCTTTCCAGCCAGGATCGAGAGGGAATCCCCGTTCAATGATGACACGCACGACAAACGCAAGTAACCTCCAGATTCTAAACTGAACTGGTGCATTGATATCAACTTGAATAACCCCGCCTAAGCAACGATAGGAGGGTTTAAGTCAAAACCGGTGGTTCATTCAGGTCATGTGTTATAAATGCAGATACTGCTAGAAACTTGGGACTTCATCTCTCTCTCTCTCTCTCTCTCTCTCTCTCTCTCTCTTAAAACTCATTCTTTCCTCACTTTCCTCCTCTCTGCAACGCGTGAATGTGTGTATGTTTGTTTTTGTTAGATTCTAGTTTTACGTGTTAGAGTAATCAATAAAGCTGTGTTTATAAATTAAAGATAAGTGTTCTTGTATTATGTGCTTACGAATTTTAATGTCTTGAACTGCCGATCTAAATTACCTGGCTATTAAATAGTGTTTCACTATTCTGTGGATATTAATATCCGCTGCAGAGTTGATAGTTACGGCCCGTTCAAATGAACGCTAGACGAGTCATTTCCTCGGTCGTAAAATAGACTCCTGCAAAATTCCCTATGAATTAATTAATTCATTACTTTGAGCTAAATAGACCTAATCCCTTATATAGAGTCCCCTTGTTACATATCATATATGTAATACATGTTACACATCTCTCCTCTGCTGTGTCATCCTCTCTTCCCTCACCCACACAGTTCTCATCCATGGATGTCAACTCTGCAACAGACACTCTATGTTCTACTTTAACTTCTTGTCAAGATAGTATCTGCCCTCTATATTCTAGGCCAGGACGCCCTACTCCCACTAACCCATGGTTATCTGATGTTCTTTGTGAACATCGGACCAAACTAAGGGCAGCAGAGAGAAAATGGCGAAAATCAAATGACCCGTCTGACCTGGGTAAATATCAATCTCTGCTCTCATCATTCTCAGATGATGTCTGTAACCAATGTCACACTAGTTCCACTTCCTAATATGAATACTTATAAAATGTCAGATTTAAGACAGTTTAAATTAATTTTGGACCAGTCACAGAAGACTAAATACGACTCTGGAGGAAAAAGAAGGGGAAAACCACTCAAAGGTAAGTATTAGATAAGATTTAGTTTTTTTTTCTTAACTCTTGAAATGGGAAAAAAATAACATATATACAACAGTATGTATTATTCAATTGAAATATCAAATGAAAATAAAATTAAACAAAGACAATGTCTCAGTTCAAAATCACTGTCTCAGCTCAAAATCACTGTCTCAGTTCAAAATCAAGAAGAAAAAATATATATATTTATAACAAAGAAGGATCACATGAGGAAAAAAAAATAGTGCCCTTAGTCCATGAAAAATCAGTCTCTCAATCCAGCGGGTCCAATAAGATGAAGAAGAAGAAAAAAATGATTAGGGAGAAAAAAATGGTTTGTCCTACCAATCGGTATTTCACACACTTGAAGCAATGTTACCAGGTACGAATCAGATGGGAAATGGCTCGCCAGTCCAAGCAACGTGCACACAGCAACAGGCAAGGACAATTCTTCGACGACAATCTCAACCACTGGAACTCGGGGTCAACAGCAGAAGAAACATTCACACGTACAGAAAGAAAAGAAGGGAAAAAAAAAAGAAAACCCGGCCAAGGAGAAAATAATCCATATAAAGAAATGGAGCTATTTCTATTAAACACGCTGATTCACGTCTCTAATTATGAGCTCTGTAAACGCACTCACTTGACTTCTCACGTCTCTCTAACGATCTCTAGGGGCGGGACTAACCTCTAACCTCACCCAATCAGCGATCTTGGATTACTCTGACTAGTAAACTTAAATTTACTATATGTTTTTTTCAATTTCTACTATTGTTATCACATTTTGGGTAAAGTTTATTATATTAATTTGCTACATATATTTAAAATAAAATAAAATCTTAAAGGGGGAGAAAAAAAGAATTTACTATTTAGTGACCTGGGTTACATGTCCATGTGGCTAAATCCTCATATTTCCACAACAAAATCAACAGCACCTCTAACACACGCATACTTTTCAGAATATTCAACTCTCTCCTCTGTCCACCTCCACCACCTCCCACCACCTCTTTATCTGCAGACGACTTTGCCCACTTCTTCACAAATAAAACTACAACCATCAGCAGTCAGTTCCCACCCCGCACACGCAGGACTTTAGATCCGCCACATCCACAGCCAAACATCTTCTCTCCTCCTTCTCTACACTCACTGAGGCAGAAGTATCTAAACTTCTCCTCTCCAGCCATCCCACCACCTGCCCTCTAGATCCTATCCCCTCACACCTTCTACAAGCCATCTCTCCCACACTCCTGCCAGCACTCACACACATCATCAACACATCTCTCAGCACTGGCTTTTCCCCTACCATATTCAAGCAGGCTCGGGACAGCCCGCTGCTTAAGAAACCCACTCTAGACACATCACTTGTAGAGAACTACAGACCTATTTCTCTCCTGCCATACATAGCGAAAACACTTGAACGAGTTGTTTTCAACCAGGTTTCATTTCCCTCTCACAGTCTAATCAGCTGGACGTAACCAGTCAGGTTTCAAAAAGGGCCACTCAACAGAGACTGCATTACTGTCGGTCACTGAAGCCCTGCGGATGGCAAAAGCTGCTTCCAGATCATCAGTCCTAATCCTCCTCGATCTATCTGCTGCATTTGAAACAATGAATCACCTGATTCTTCTGTCCACCCTCTCATCACTGGGCATCACAGGGACTCCACTCCTTTGAGTCTTACCTCACAGGTGGGTCGTTCAAGGTTGCCTGGAGAGGTGAGGTATCCAAAGCACATCAACTGACCACGGGGGTTTCTCAGGGCTCAGTGCTGGGACCTCTTCTCTTCTCCATTTACACTACATCACTGGGACCCATCATACAGGCACATGGCTTCTCATACCATTGCTATGCTGATGACACTCAACTCTATCTTTCATTTAAACCAAATTACCCCACAGTAGATGAACGGATCTCAAGCTGTCTGGAAGACATCTCGGCATGGATGAAAGAACACCACCTACAGCTCAACCTGGCAAAGACTGAGCTTCTCGTCTTCCCTGCCAATCCGACTCTACAACACAACTTCACCATCCAGCAAGGTTCATCTCTGATTACCCCTTCAGGGTCGGTCAGAAATCTTGAAGTAATCTTTGACGACCAGCTGTCCTTCAAAGACCACATTTCAAAGACAGCTCGATCATGCAGGTTTGCTCTGCACAACATCAGGATGATCAGACCGTTCCTTACAGAGCATGCAACACAACTTCTCGTCCAGGCCCTTGTCATTTCTAGGCTTGACTACTGCAATGCGCTTCTGGCTGGTCTTCCATCGTGTGCAATCAAAACTCTTCAAATGATTCAGAACGCTGCGCACATCTTGTATTCAATGAGCCCAAAAGGGTCCAAAAAAAACCTCTTCTCTTCCTCTATTTCTCTTTTATTCCCTCCCTATTCTAGCTTAAGGTTACTCTATGTAATGTCCAAAACTTGGTATTTAAGGCACTTTTTTGCGTTTCTTCGCCTATTCATGACCGATCGCTTCCTGTACTCCTTAGTTGTAAGTCGCTTTGGATAAAAGCGTCTGCTAAATGCATAAATGTAAATGTAAATATAAAGTGTAATATTCTAAAGATCGGCGTCAAAACGCTGGAGACGGGTTGTTTTGAGGATGACATCGATTTAAAGAATTGTTAACTAGGAATATTAAAACAATCGGAGTCATCACGCCAGAGACAGGTTTATTGAGGATACCGTGTCGAAGAGGAAGCATAAGGGGGAGTCTAATTGACATGGTCTCTGCAGACACTTCAAGGTTATGTGTTGGTCACATCTGGGTGCAGGTCCACCATCTGATCTAGATACAGCCTGGATCCGGTTGATTGCAGTAGACCTCGGGATAAAACAGAAAGACTAACATTAGCGTAGATGCCATTCTTCTGATGATGTAACGAGTACATCAGGTGTTATGAGAAGTGTTCCCGGTTCCGGCTGACCTAGTTAATGCAGCCTAATAATAATTTAATTGTAAAAGTCTCTGTTTTATGTGTATGCCATAGAAAAGAGATGGGTTTTAAGTCTAGATTTAAACTGACAGAGTGTGTCTGCTTCCCGAACAATGCTAGGAAGACTGTTCCAGAGTTTAGGTGCTAAATAGGAAAAGGATCGACCAGAGTCAGAGTTTAGAGACCGCAGTAGACGTGATGGAGTATAATGTGTTAAGAGCTCGCTCAAGTACTGGTGAGCTAAACCATTTAGTGCTTTGTAAGTAATAAGCAAGATTTTAAAATGTATGCGATGTTTAATAGGGAGCCAGTGCAGTGTTGACAGAACCGGGCTAACTAACTGCGCATGAACTAACTGTTCAGCATTTTGCATTGAGAGCATGTGCGTATATGTATATATATATATATATATATATATATATATATATATATATATATATATATATATATATATATATATATATATATATGTATATATATTTCTAAGATGGTAGAATCAGTTTTACAGATGCTAGAATCATGGCTTTCAAACGAAAGAATGGTATCAAAGAGCACATCCAGGTTCCTAACTGACGTCAAGGACTTGACAGATCAGCCATCAAGTGTTAGACAGTATTCTAGGTTACTACTTGTGGAGCTTTTTTGTCCAATGATTAAAAATGCATTTTTTTTTGTGAATTGGTAAGTTTCTTCAGGGGCGTGAAGAAATATAGAGCTCAGTATCATCAGCATAACAATGAAATCTAACGCCATGCTTCCTAATAATATCTCCCAGTGGTAGCATGTACAGGGTGAAGAGCAACGGTCCAAGCACTGAGCCCTGCGGTACTCCATACTGAACTTGTGATCAGTGTGATATCTATTCATTTACTACTACAAACTGATAACGGTCAGATAAGTGTGATTTAAACCATGCCAATGCAGGTCCACTAATGCCTACATCATTTTCGAGTCTATTCAAAAGAATGTTGTGGTCGATAGTGTCGAATGCAGAGCTAAGATCGAGTAACACTAACAAAGAGATACAACCATGATCAGATGATAAGACTAAATCATTTGTAACTCTGATGAGAGCAGTCTCAGTACTATGATACGGTCTAAATCCTGACTGGAAATCCTCACAGATGCCATACCTTTCTAAAAAGGAAAATAATTGTGAAGACACTGCCTTTTCAGGTATTTTTGACAGAAAGGGTAGGTTTGAGAATTGCCTATAATTGACTAATTCTGTAGGATCAAGTTTTTTAATAAGTGGTTTAATAATGGCCAACTTAAAGGTTTTCGGTACATATCCTAATGACAAAGATGAACTAAAGATATTAAGAAGAGGATCTATGACCTCTGGTAGCATCTCTTTTAATAGCCTAGTCGGTACAGGATCAAGCATACATGTTGTTGATTTAGATGATTTAACGAGTTTAGCCAATTCTTCCTCTTCTATAGCAGTGAATGAGTGTAATGTTTCCTCGGTGACACTACAATGCTCTGTCTGATGTGATACTGTAGTAGGCGGCTGCATGGTTATAATTTTCTTCCTAATATTGTCAATCTTACACGTAAAGAAGCTCATAAAGTTTACAACTTTATGAGCTTTATGCTGTGCTGTTTACAAACATCAGAAGTTGAAGCTTTATTCTTGGTTAATTTAGCCACTGTATCGAATAAATACCTAGGGTTGTGTTTGTTTTCTTCTAAGAAAGTCGAGAAATAAGCAGATCTAGCAGTTTTTACGGCCTTTCTGTATGTGATCATATGCTCTTTCCACGAATTATGAAAGACCTCTAGTTTTGTTTTCTTCCAGCTGCACTCCATTTTTCTGGCTGCTGTTTTAAGGGCACGGGTGTGCTTGTTGTACCACGGCGTTGGACTATTTTCTTTCATTTTATTTAAGCGCAGGGGAGCGACGGACGGCTTTGGAGCCTTAGCTAAATTAAGTATACATGATACTAGGTAATGATCTGAGATGTCGTCGCTCTGCTGCAGAATTTCAATGGTATCAACATTTATTCCATGTGACAATATTAGGTCTAAAGTATGATTATGGCGATGAGTAGGTCCGGACACGTGTTGCCTAACTCCAATAGAGTTTAGAATGTCTTTAAATGCAAATCCCAATGTGTCTTATATCATGATGAACTTTATATATATATATTTTTTTTATTTATTTTTTTTTATGGGTGTTTTGGTGTGCATGCATTTCTGAATTCTGGAATTCTTACAAAATTTGGTGTCCCTTTTAAATATACATACACTCTAAAAAATTCTGGGAAAAAAAAAACCAATGTTGGGTCAAATATGGACTAACCCAGCAATTGGGTTGTTTTAAGCAAAAAATTAACCCAACCGCAGGGTTAAAACAACTCAGCATTTTTGAGAGTTTATATTTCTGAGTTTATATGTTTTTTAAGGAACATAATCATTATGGCAGTGGGTCATATGAAGCTGTATTTCAGCATATTGCTCATGCAGCACCTGAAATAGCTTGTTATATATTGGAGCAATTGACTGTGCACTCTCCACAGCCCTGAATGGTCCCCATTACATCTACACTCACCAAAAGGATTATTAGGAACACCTGTTCAATTTCTCATTCATGCAATTATCTAATCAACCAATCACATGGCAGTTGCTTCAATGCATTTAGGGGTGTGGTCCTGGTCAAGACAACCTCCTGAACTCCAAACTGAATGTCAGAATGGGAAAGAAAGGTGGTTTAAGCAATTTTGAGCATGGCATGGTTGTTGGTGCCAGACGGGCCGGTCTGAGTATTTCACAATCTGCTCAGTTACTGGAATTTTCACGCACAACCATTTCTAGGGGGTTACAAAGAATGGTGTGAAAAGGGAAACACATCCAGTATGTAGAAGTCCTGTGGGCGAAAATGTCTTGTTGATGCAAGAAGTCAGAGGAGAATGGGCCGACTGATTCAAGCTGATAGAAGAGCAACTTTGACTGAAATAACCACTTGTTGCAACCGAGTTATGCAGCAAAGCATTTGTGAAGCCACAGCACGCACAACCTTGAGGCGGTTGGGCTACAACAGCAGAAGACCCCACCGGGTACCACTCATCTCCACTACAAATAGGATACATTTTGCACGAGCTCACCAAAATTGGACAGTTAGTGAATGGAAAAATGTTGCCTGGTCTGATGAGTCTCGATTTCTGTTGAGACATTCAGATGGTAGAGTCAGCATTTGGCGTAAACAGAATGAGAACATGGATCCATCATGACTTGTTACCACGGTACCACGGTGGTGGTGGTGGTGGTGTAATGGTGTGGGGGATGTTTTCTTGGCACACTTTAGGCCCCTTAGTGCAAATTGGGCATCGTTTAAATGCCATGGCCTACCTGAGCATTGCATCTGACGATGTCCATCCCTTTATAACTACCATGTACCCATCCTCCGATGGCTACTTCCAGCAGGATAATGCACCATGTCACAAAGCTCGAATCATTTCAAATTGGTTTCTTGAACATGACAATGAGTTCACTGTACTAAAATGACCCCCACAGTCACCAGCTCTCAACCCAATAGAGCATCTTTGGGATGTGGTGGAACGGGAGCTTCCCTGCCCTGGATGTGCATCCCACAAATCTCCATCTACTGCAAGATGCTATCCTATCAATATGGGCCAACATTTCTAAAGAATGCTTTCAGCACCTTGTTGAATCAATGCCACATAGAATTAAGGCAGTTCTGAAGGTGAAAGGGGGTCAAACACAGTATTAGTATGGTGTTCCTAATAATCCTTTAGGTGAGTGTATATCTAAGATGGAATCATGCAAATTAAATTATGGTGCCATTGATGGCTGTGATTTATCTGGGCTTTTAGTTTTTTGGAAAATGCCTGTCTTCATAATGTCAATGATATCACCAATTGCTGCATAAAATACTTCAAACAGTTATAGTCATTGTTATTAATTGTCCAATCTCTATTCCATCACATGTTCATTATAAGACAGACTATATATTCGGATTGGGTGAGTATCATTTGAAGCTGTTGTAAAAATCTAATCACAAGCTGCTTTTTCTCAGCAACCATAAACAGCTGCAGTTGATCTAATGAGCTATATTACCATTTAATTTCAGTTACCCTATTTATAGTAAGTAAATACATTTGACTATTTCTTGAATATTATCATCTTTATCATGTTGCTGTTGATTTTCTAGTAGTATAAGCCTCTCAAATCAGTTGTGTTACAGTATTTTTTTTTTTACACAGGTAAAGGGTGTTCTTGAGCCTAATGCCACAGTGTGTATAAACTCCTTGTGTGTATGTAGGCATGTAGACATGGTCAAGACGATCTGCTAAAGTTCAAACTGAGCATCAGAAAGGGAAAGAAAGTTGATTTAAGTGACTTTAAACATGACATGGTTGTTGGTGGCAGACAGGATGGTCTGAGAATTTAAGAAACTGCTGATCTAGATTGAAAGGCAACAGTAACTTAACCACTCATCACAACGAAAGCACGAAGAAGAGCATCTCTGAACGCACAACATGTTGATCCTTGAAGCAGGCTGTCAGCTGAGAATAGGGTGGTTCATGGTCTGCAACAATGCTTAGGTAGGTGGTGCATGTCAAAGTAACACGCACATGGATGGCAGGACCCATGGCTCCCACAGAATGGAGGCTCACATGTATTGCCATGCACCTAATAAGGATTTCGGCCCTACTTTATATTAGGTGGCCTTAACTACTATGTACTTACATAAAAAAATAAGAACAATGTACTTACTGTGTTCATATTGTGTTGCAAAACACCTTTGCTGATATTGAGGTGGAATACGGGTAGAGTTAGGGACAGGTGTGGTGGGATGGGTAAGTTTAAGGGTAGGGTTAGGTGTAAGGGAAGTGTCAACTGTGTAATTACAAATGTAATTAATTACAGATGTAATTACATACAGGTATTTTTTTAAATCTAAGTACGATGTAAAAAAAATATGTACACAATAAGTGCAATGTATCAAATTATTAATTAAAATGTTATTACATAGTAGTTAAGGACACCTAATATAAAGTGGGTCCAGGATTTCTAACAAAACAGACAAATAAATAAAATGCAAATAAAGGTTATTGCTTTTACTTCTTTTACATGCAAAGTTGTATATAAATATCAAAACAATGGCATTAGGCAATTAATAACATATTATTGTGCAAGAGAAACTAATAAAATAAAGACAAGTTGGTAAAATGATCAAATAGAATTAGGCCCACCAGCAATATAATAGGTGTCACGACAGACGAGAGCAGAGGACGAGTCTAACTCAAGTAGTAATTTATTAACAGAGATACGAACACAGGTAGTAGTGGATATTCAGGTGAGTATAGAAACAAGCACTTTTTGACCATCATTTAGCTGATGATTATGGTCGTTCTTGATTGCAGGATACAACGGAAACGAGGAACAGGAGACAAGAAAGACTTGAAGTAGACAAAGAATTCTCGGTTACAATAAGGGTGCACTAATATGCATTAATTCATGCTTAACTAATGCACATATAATAATGAGTTAATGTGTTACTAATGGTTAACTAACCCATTTATTAATGATTACTGCATCAGCAACTAATGAAGATTCTACATGATTAATGGATTAAGTAATAATTAAATTGTTATTAGTTAAATGTGTCATAATGTATTAATTCCTTAATAACATATTATATGAACTAATAATGTAAATCAATGTGTTAATTACCACAATTGGTCAAAGCCATGCATTTCAACTTCCAGTTGTCTGCTTTAATTAATCATTAGCTAATGATTTACAAATGTGTCATTATGTTATGACTTTACTTGTTGGGGCACATGACTATTAACTAATTCAAAATTAATTCAAAACCCATAACCACAATTACAAATTACTTAATCAATTAGTTAATAGTCATGTCCCTGCTGTGGCCTCTTTCAACAGGATAATGTGCCCTGCCACAAAGCATAAATGGTCCAGGAATGGTTAAAAGAGTACAACAATGAGTTTGAGGTATTGACTTGTCCTCCAAATTCCACAGATCTCAATGCAATCGAGCATCTGTAGGATATGCTGAACAAACAACAACCCTCCCTCCCCATGGATTACGATCCAATTTACTGGATTTAAAGGATATGCTGTTAACATCTTGGTGTCATAGACCACAGCATATCTTTAGGGGTCTAGTGGAGTCCATGCTTTGGGCTGTTTAGGCAGCAAAACTGGGACTAACACAATATTAGGAAGGTGGTCATAATGTTATGCCTGATATACTGTGTACAGGTGCTGGTCATATAATTAGAATGTCATCAAAATGTATTTCATTAATTCCATTCAAAAAGTGAAACTTGTATATTATATGCATTCCTTACACACAGACCGATATATTTCAAATGTTTGTTTCTTTTAATTTTTATGATTATAACTGACAACTAAGGAAAATCCCAAATTCAGTATCTCAGAAAATTAGAATATTGTGAAAAGGTTCAATATTGAAGACACCTGGTTCCACACTCTAATCAGCTAACTAACTCAAAACACCTGCAAAGGCCTTTAAATGGTCTCAGTCTAGTTCTGTATTCTACACAATCATGGGGAAGACTGCTGACTTGACAGTTGTCCAAAAGACGACCATTGACACCTTGCACAAGGAGGGCAAGACACAAAAGGTCATTGCAAAAGAGGCTGGCTGTTCACAGAGCTGTGTCCAAGCACATTAATAGAGAAGCGAAGGGAAGGAAAAGATGTGGTAGAAAAAAAGTGTACAAGCAATAGGGATAACCACACCCTGGAGAGGATTGTGAAACAAAACCCATTAAAAAATGTGGGGGAAATTCACAAAGAGTGGACTGCAGCTGGAGTGAAACTCTACGCACAAACATATGCAAGACTTGGGTTTCAGCTGTCGCATTCCTTGTGTCAAGCCACTCTTGAACAACAGAAAGCGTCAGAAGCGACTCGCCTGGGCATGCACTGCATCCTCATGTATACAATTGTGTCAATAAATACAAGCAGTCAGATATATGAACTGAACCTTTCATTTGACCTGCTCAAAGAAAACAAGCTTCTTAAATGTATCAAACATTGAACAAAACTCAAGTCTGGGAACAGAAGACAACAGGAGCATTTAGAATAAATACACAAAAGTAAACATTAAAAGCCACTTTAAGAGGTGGTTTGGGACGCCCTACAGTCAAAACTGAAGTCTAAATGCATTTGGTTGTTGAAACCACATATGTAAATTTTATTCCTCCCAACAATGCAAAACAAATAAACGTATAAGAGCGTGTTACAGGCTATATGACATGTTATAGGCAGAAATGACAGCGTGCATAGCTACAGACGATATCTCTTCATCAAGCCAACGCACAAACTACGCAAATTAAACTGAAAGTAAAGATGTAGGTGCTCAACACACAATCATCTTCATTAAAAAGTAAAGAAGCTGAATGATCTGAGCAGTACTGTTGCCGCGCTTTCTCCTATTGCAGTCTTTGATTTTGAAATTAGCTGATGATTAATAAAACACAGCTCATATCTGTTGTTTTTGGTGACGTGAACGCCATTAAATCTGCATATAGTGCGGGAATTAAAGATTTATATCTGTTTTATGGAGACACATGTATGTGCCCAAGTATAAATGAAATTGTTTTGATGAATCAGATAGCTTTGAATTACACACAGCATGTGTGTTCTCCAGGTCATGCTTCATACAAGCCGAAATGTGCCCAGATGTAGTTGGAGCATTTTAATTACTCTCACTTGTGTCTCGCCTCCCTCTGCCATTGTATGCTACCGAGACAATACACGTGCGTGACAAATTACGTCAAAAAATAATCAGCACATTATAATCTTTTATGGTCTATTACTGAACCGATACCGAATCGTCCTCGTCTGCATCGCGATGCATCAAAGAAACGATTAATTTCTTCACCCCTACTGCTGAGTGGTCCAAAGATATGTTCTCTGATGAAAGTAAATTTTGCATTTTCTTTGGAAATCAGGGTCCCAGAGTCTAGAGGAAGAGAGGAGAGGCACACAATCCATGTTGCTTGAGGTCCAGTGTAAAGTTTCCACAGTCAGTGATGGTTTGGGGTGCCATGTCATTTGCTGGTGTTGGTCCACTGTGTTTTCTGAGGTCCAAGGTCAACGCAGCCATGTAGGAAGTTTTAGAGCACTTCATGCTTCCTGCTGCTGACCAACTTTATGAAGATACAGATTTCATTTTCCAACAGGACTTGGCACCTGCACACAATGCCAAATCAACCAGTACCTGGTTTAAGGACCATGGTATCCATGTTCTTTAATTGGCCAGCAAACTTGCCTGATCTTTTTGTGAAGAGGAAGATGTGATATGCCAGACCCAACAATGCAGAAGAGCTGAAGGCCACTATCAGAGCAACCTGGGCTCTCATAACACCTGAGCAGTGCCATATACTGATCGACTCCATGCCACGCTGCATTGCTGCAGTAATTCAGGCAAAAGGAGCCCCAACTAAGTATTGAGTGCTGTACATGCTCATACTTTTCATGTTCATACTTTTCAGTTGGCCAAAATCTTTAAAAAACCTTTCTTTGTATTGGTCTTAAGTAATATTTTAATTTTCTGAGATACCGAATTTGGGATTTTCCTTAGTTGTCAGTTATAATCATCAAAATTAAAAGAAATAAAAATTTGAAATATATCAGAGTGTAATGAATGAATATAATATACAAGTTTCACTTTTTGAATGGAATTAGAGAAATAAATCAACTTTTTGATGATATATGACCAGCACCTGTATATATATATATATATATATATATATATATATATATATATATATATATATATATATATATATATATATATATATATATATATATATACATACATACATATATATATATATATATATATATATATATATATATATATATATATATATATATATATATATATATATATGTGTGTGTGTATATTCATATTTTTGCAGCAGCAGTGGCTTTATCTTCATAGCAACAAATTCATGGTACTTTTTCCAGCTTCAGCTTCCCTGCAGAACTGGTCGGTCTGAGAGCAGGCAAGTGCATTATGGTCTGTTTGAAGTAGGTCAGCCCTGCATTTCTAATGAGGGTACGGTCTGCTGACCTCATGGCCCGTCTGTCTGCCCCGCCCTATAATAACCTCAATTGCCTGGTGACACAATGACATACGACCCTGTTAGAGTTGCAGTCAAATCAGTCACCATTGCGTCGGCCTCTGGCTCTGACGGGCCTCCCGGGCTTGGGTGTGCTGGCAGAGGACCAGCATCCATCAAGGCCAGACGGGATCTTCTTCCAGCGCCTGCATTGCAAACATCAACAGCACAATTTCTGTGTGACTGTCTGAACTCCAGGAGCATCTTCATGCTCTTCAGGCTTTGGTTTTCCACAAAAAACAAAACAAAAAAAATTTGCAAAGTGAAAGTAAAAGTGTCACGTCATGCTGTGAGAAAAATTCAATAAGAACAAATATATACACTCACCTAAAGGATTATTAGGAACACCTGTTCAATTTCTCATTAATGCAATTATCCAATCAACCAATCACATGGCAGTTGCTTCAATGTATTAAGGGGTGTGGTCCTGGTCAAGACAATCTCCTGAACTCTAAACTGAATGTCAGAATTGGAAAGAAAGGTGCTTTAAGCAATTTTGAGCGTGGCATGGTTGTTGGTGCCAGACGGGCCGGTCTGAGTATTTCACAATCTGCTCAGTTACTGGGATTTTCACGCACAACGGCAGTGGCTCAGTGGTTCATGTGGATTGTCTGCAAAACGGAAGGTTGGTGGTTCGATCCCCGGTTCCACCTTCCAAGTGTCGAGGTGTCCATGAGCAAGACACCTAACCCCAGCAGCTCCAGACGAGCTGGATGGTGCCTTGCATGGCTGACACCCCGTCGGTGTATGAATGAGTGAGTGAATGGGTGAATGTGAGGCAATATGTAAAGCGCTTTGGATGGCCATTGGTCTGTCAAAAGCGCTATATAAATGCAGTCCATTTACCATTTACCATTTACAACCATTTCTAGGGTTTACAAAGAATGGTGTGAAAAGGGAAACACATCGAGTATGCGGCAGTCCTGTGAGCGAAAATGCCTTGATGATGCTAGAGGTCAGAGGAGAATGGGCCGACTGATTCAAGCTGACAGAAGAGCAACTTTGACTGAAATAACCACTCGTTGCAACCGAGATATTCAGAAAAGCATTTGTGCCTAGTGAGTCACTGTCTGATTGCTCCTGCCTGATCGATTGCTTCAGTCTCCTGTCTCCAGTCTCCTGTCTGCCTCCTGCTCAGCTAGTGTTTGTAGCTCTATTTGATATATTTTCTTTGTTCTACTGCTAAATATAACTTACTCATCACCATATATTGTTTAAATATTGCCAATCACATTAAATTTTACATCGCTAGCTTTTAATCTAAATCATCATCACACATTAGCATTTCGCTAGCCTGTTAGCTTGTCATCTCTGCACCCGGGTCTCCTGTTTTCTGAGTTCATTAAAAAACTGTGGTGAGTTGGAATAGTAAATAGTCTCCAACAAACCATTGTGGTTAGTTGGATTCATCAACAAACGCGGTAAGCTATGTCATCTTCTCCTGTCATTGTCACTTGCACTGCTTGCTGCATGTTTAGTATAGGCTTCTCCGTCGGCGAACAGGGCTTCACATGTGCTAAATGTAAAGAGATAATTAGGCTGATGGAGAAGATTTCAGAATTAGAGACACGCATCCAGACTTTATTTGAGAGTAGTGAGGATGTTACAGCTTTAGACACTGTAGCCACAATGACGTCTGTTTATCTGGCAAACGGCCAGATGTCTCGCACCTCTCGTGAAGCGCGTTATCAGATCACGATAAGGCGTTTGATGGTCTCAATGACGCCAAAATGTCTGGACAAGCATTTCTTTGATCTCTCTGGGGAGATAACCTCCAGGCTCGGAGTGTCTTTTATTGCTCCAAACGACCCTGCCGCATGAACTCTCACACCTCACACACACACATAGCAACACACAAATGGAATGTTCCCCAAGCTCCTGGATGATAGATGGTTAAAAGCCCCCTAAAAACGTACTAAATGTATACTTTTCTGTCTGAATGTTTGTATATATGTCTGTAATAATTAGGAGGGTTATATGAGTGTTAACTCAGCTGTTTAGGACAATAGACAGTGGAAAGCTTGTATTTGAATTCCCAAAGCTCAGACCTGTGGTTTTGGTATTTTTAGAAACATAAAAATGCAATCGTACCGAATCTTGTAAAAGAATTTAAAGGACAGGCATTATTACAAAGATGCCAGCTTTGTAAAGAAAAATGCATGAACCCGTCTGCCCCGGATGCCAGCCAGGAGGCGTAACCAAACCGAACAAAGAACCTTGTTTCGCGCCGAAAACGCTCAAATCGATTGGACCATCCAGGAAATGGGCGTCACCCGACCTGAACTACAAGTATCAATGTGACCCGCATTTTCATTGCCTTTTGCTCGTGCTGTGCATCACCAACGCCGCCGGCAATCCGCCACCCACGTCTTCAGAGAGAAGGAAACAGCAACTTCCAGGAACCTCCAACAAGAGCCGGCCGCCTCCAGCTAAACCTCTTCGCAAACCGAGAGCCAATACCAGCCGACTTTAAAGGAACCACGGAACGCGCGGGACATTTGAACTCAGAATACACGTACACGCGAGAAGCCAAGACCAAAGCAAGTATTCTTATTTCTACAATCCAAGCTGCTATTGAAAAGTCGTGCTACCTCCGTTTTGGAACGAGATTAACTCGTGGAGGGCTCTGTGGAACGAACTGAAGTGAACGCTGTTATCCTCTCTCTCTCTTTCTCTCTCTTTCTCTCTCTCTCTCTCTCTCTCTCTCTCTCTCTCTCTCTCTCTATTTTGCTTTCTTTTATTCTTTTCGTTTAGATACAATTTTAGTTTCATGTCCTATCTATATTCTACTCTCTTGATGCATACTTAGTATGTACTTTCTGTGTTTATTGTAGTGTTATCTTTAGTCTGTGTTATTAAACTTCCAAAAGATATTTCTGAGTTGAAGCTGTTATTGTTCCACATACATGAAGTCAATGAGGCTTACGAATCTTGAACGTTACCTAATGCTGCTTAGCGCTACGATTTTAGTAACATAACTGTACGAACATACGAAATATTAAT
The DNA here is from genome assembly GCA_023029165.1 of Gobiocypris rarus. Taxonomy (NCBI): domain Eukaryota; kingdom Metazoa; phylum Chordata; class Actinopteri; order Cypriniformes; family Gobionidae; genus Gobiocypris; species Gobiocypris rarus. Next base: position 9,535,867 of record CM040926.1, read on the forward strand.
TTGTCCTGATCAGTAAAGTTAATGCTTCTTATGCTCTCGTAAAGCAGTAATCCCTTACCAGAATTGATTTGAAAGTCTATAACTAGTTTGCAGGACAAACGTAGTAAGATAACTTCAAGCAATTCCTTAAAGGTTACTTGTATTTAATTAAACATTTTCCTTATCGGAAATTAATTTTTAAAACGTAATGAACGACTAGCAAATTATATTCATAAACTCATGAATATTAAATCCCTTTGAGTTAATTATTCCCGAGATATCAGACTCATAGTCGATATTGTTACAGTTTTATGGTGGAGAAATATAAGGCAAGTTTCAAACGCGTTTGTGTATGTGGACAATATTGCATATTCTGTTCATTGTGTATTTTGGGAGTATTAATAACACGCACGCGCGTTTTTGAATTGAGAAGGTACCGCTAAAAGCGACCTAAGCATAAACAGATACTGAACACATGATTGGAATAGTCGGATTGTATTAACGACAGTACGGACGACACGCAAATCCAATATTGAAACAGAAAACCACGAAATCTCTGCAGCCGTGGCGCAACATTTCGTCGCGTGATTTCAAACAAAGGTATTGTAGAATCAACGCGAGGTATTGACTTGAGCGAGACTCCTTGAGTCAATAATAGGCCTTAATAATATTATATCGTTAAGATAAACGACAACTCCTGGTTTAAGTTTGGTTTAGCTACCCAAAATCTTCAAACCTAAAACATTTAAATCAAAGACGCTGAAACCCGTCAGCCATAGTGATAAATGTCTATTGGAGTTCCCTTTTTAAATGTGTGATAGACAGACGGTAAATTCCTGTATCCGCCATTTTTGTTTCTCGTGCCCGTACAGCACCGAGAGAAACCTCCCCGTGTTTTGTTTTTAAGAAATAATTGTGAGTTTCGCAACGCCGCTTGTAACGCCAGAGGGCAACTCTAAAACAAACTGTTGTCTGTCCTGTTTGCAACGCCGCTTGCAGAACGCCAGAGGCGACTCTAAAACAAACTGTTTTCTGTCCTGTTTGCAACGCCGCTTGCAGAACGCCAGAGGCGACTCTAAAACAAACTGATTTCTGTCCTATTTGCAAAGCCGCATGTGAACGCCAGAGCGACTCTAAAAACAGATAGCGCCATCTGGTGGATAATTTCTGCCTAACTAACCCTAGTCTAGGGCAGGCGCAACAGCGCCATCGCGTGGATAAATTCGGATAGTGTCACTCTCCGCTATTTCATTCCGCCTTAAAGTAAGTTTGAGCCTATAAATTGTTTATTGATTACTGTTGTGCACAGTTTCATTTATACAATTTTTGTTGTTATTGTTGTTGTTTCTAGCAACAACCCAGTCTCCTTTCTCGCTGATTAAACACCCTTATTCGAATTTGAAGTTTAAAAGAAAAATACTTTTCTAACTCAAAGTGAAATTAGGTTTAAATCACAGACAGTCCACTTAGAAGGAAGGACGCCACCTTGTGGCTGTACCCTGCTAAGTCAGCGCACCACTAAACTCCTATTTCCTCTCTGATTAATTCTTTTATTTTGATACTCTCACTTAGCGAGTAATCGTTATAGGATAGTATTTTTATTGCTTTCTTTTATTCGATTTTTCCTTACAGGCTTATTTAAATTTCATTTAAATTGGCTTCGAAGGTAATAATTTTTTTAATTTTTTATTTTATTTTTATTTTTCCTGCAAAAGTTTTCTTTTCCTCCCATTGGGGTTAAGCTAATTCTGGTAATTACAAACAGTATCAAAAGTGCTTTTGTTTTATCATTATTTGACAGAAACCTTTGCCTTGTTCTAAATTGCTTCGATATTGTAATTTTCCACTTCCTTTTCGCCTACAATCATAAATCCTTTGATCCAGTGAACAGGAAAGGTTTTAATTCATTTTGATTCCCCTGTTTACCCTCTTTGTGTATTTAGTGTAGGGCTCACAAGCATCTATGGTGAGTTGAGAATCGTCTCAAACCGGTCTCCATCAGCGGGTTGCCCGACCAACGTGACCAACACCGGCTGTGTGTGAATCTCGGTTTCTTTTTATCTCTGTCCGCCGTTGCGTGCGCAGTGGCGACATCAGCAATTTGACACTCCAAAGAAGTCAACCAGTCCAGCTCACGACGCAAGGCAATTTCTGGGACCAGTACCTAAACCGGGGCCTAATAGGGGCCACTCTTGAAAGAGAGGTTCTAGGAAAGTACCAATTTTGCTGTGCGGACTGGCGGTTGATGGAATGGCGTTGTCAGGTTGTGTTTAAAGTCATAAACTGTTTGAGTGGGCGTAACGCGACAGAGTAACGAAGGACCGAGGACACGGCAGTTGGGTGTTTGGAAACGTCTGGAAGGCCGACCACACCGCTGGGTTTTCCACCTGAGCGACCTCAATTCACCCCGGATGAGCTAAATGGGATAAAACCCATAGTATAAGTAATTTTAATATATCCTTAGCATTTGGCCCATTAAATTTTTTTCTCTTGTTCTCTAAGCCGCACCTTTTTCCTAAGTCTCCTACCCTGGTATCCACCGTGCGTAGGCCCTATCAGAAACTCTTACGAAAAGTAACAGGCTTAGCCTTTAGTTTTCTCTAACACCTCTAGCGCTCACGCTTACTTTCCGTGCATCACAGACCAATTCATTTTGTGTTTGTCCCCACTGTGCTCTTTTCTATCCTCACTGTTGGACTGTCATAATTGTGTTCCTTTCAGTTCACCAAGAGACCCCAAGGAGAACTTAGTAATTAAGTGACGACCGAGCAGCGGGTCACCAAGTGACCCCCAGGGCTACCGCCCCCGTGATTGTCCAAATTATCTAATTGTTAAACTGCCTAACTGTCTACATCAGTTAGCCCAAAATTCCTATCTACGGCATAGCCCGTACGATAGATCATTAGCTTTAAAACAAGCTTGCATTGGCCTCTCTCTGTGTGTGTGTGTGCTGTGTTTCTCGTCCACAGTGAGCCAGCATGTCCCGTTCATCCAGTCCTGCCGTCCCGTGGGACCGCCTAGCGACATGGCTGGGAGCGCTAACGGCCACCAGTCAAGGAAATCTGGGGCAGCTGAGCCAGGAGCAACTGGACACCGAACTAGACCAGCTGATGACACACGACCCAACGCAGAGCTACTCCAACAAAGAGGTGGCCAAAATCCTCGGAAGCCTCGCCCACGTCCTCATCGCGCAGGCCCGTTTAAGCGAAGGGAGCTACGCCAATCTGGAACAGGATGCAGCAACGCTAAAGCTTCGAGGAGGCCGGAGAGACCGAGCCCTCACCCAACCCGTCTAGATCAGCTTCTACAAACAGAGAAAGCTGATGAAACGGACAAAGAACAGAGAAAGGAAGTAGAAAGACTTCGAAAGGCCCTGGAGGAGCTCCGTCTCGCGCGCCCGACCGGCGAGTACAGTCAGAGAAAGACGCCAGGAAAGAACTCGACGAACAGCCGGCGTGGCGAATCCCTCCTGGAGAGCCAATAATGAACTTAAAGACAGAGACGTTAGAGCCAAAGCCTATGCAAAACATTTGCAGTCTGCACAAGCCGAGATCGACGAGCTCATCCAGCAAAGACAAGAGCTCAAAGATGAACTCGACATGGTGCAAAGAGAACTAAGACAATCATACACAGTGCAACGTGACCGGAAGGGGGAAACACACAACACAGAGTTTCCCCTGACCAGTTACTCCGCACCTTTCTGCCAAGAAGCAAGAGCTACGAAGGGGGGTGACAGCCCCCCGTTCAAAATGTCACCCGCCAGTCTCCACGAATCCCCGTCTGCAGCAGAGGAAAGGAAGCCCTTCCAGGAAGTCAAGGTCAACAGCCACGGAGCTTCAAAGAACCTTGACAAGCTGGCCAGGAATATTCCTACCTTCAGCCCAGACCCTGCAGGAGGACACGACGTCCACGCATACTTAAAAGACATAGACTTTTATCTGCAAACTGTCGCTCACGCGAACAACTGGGACAGACTGTACCTACTCAGGGCCACGTCTAACCGTGACGTACGGAGCTTTCTGGATCGACAACCAGAGACCGTCAAAGCGGACTACTGGCATCTACGACAAGCTCTAATTCGTGAGTACTCTGACCCTGAGTCAGACCAGGGGCTCATCACTGCCATGGACCTCAAGCAAGTCCGACTTGAGACCCCACAGAACTATTATAACCGACTGCGACGTGCTTACTTTGGGGCACGTAACGACCCAGGCATGGAGGAAGACATCAACTTCAAAACTCTGTTCCTCCGAAACCTGCACCCAACCATCAGTCACCACCTGGGGGTGCTGGCGTGCCCGCGCAGTATGGATACGCAGCAGTTGAGAGACTTAGCTCACAAAGCTTACGTCAAACAGAAAACCATTTCTGAAAAGACTGTAAGACAGCCCACCATTTGCCCTGTCTCTGAGCACCACCCACAGCTAACCCTAGAGGGCGCCGAACAGAACTACACTTACAGACCCGTCAACAGAGAGTCTAAACCACTCCAGGCCAGCAGAGGGCAGCGTGGTCATGGTGGCGGCCGTCCACGGCACCAGAGCGATCGCTCTGAAGGATCCTGGGACCCGCCTCACCCTTCCACAACCAAAGGGGTGAGCACCTGGGAAGCCGGCCGGCAACCCAGACGGAGCCGAAACAAACCTCCGAGACCACCCAGCCCAGAAAGCCAGCAAAGGGGCCACTCTCGACGTGATAATGGTAAGCTCAGACCTGAGCCCACATCGAACAAAGAAAGTGCAGCCGCTTCTGAAGTTGCAGAGCTCTTAAAAACACTGAGAGAGTTTCTCCAAAAGAAACCTCACAAGGAAGACAAGAAGGATGGGCCAGATAAAGCATGACTAAATCTGAAACCTGAAATCAACCTTCCCGACCCTCCTGCAACTGCATTAAGCACCCTGAACATTGTTCCTCAACCACAGACTATTGAACTGACTGTTGCACCCCACACGTCAGCAGCACACACTCACTACAGCTGACAGCAACAGCCCTGACCAAAACAGCATCATGTGTCACCCCAAGATACCAGAAAGCGCTGTTTTGACTATTTGCACTCACAATGAGACACCAGAGACATATCCCGACGGCTTAACAAGCAACACACAGGTCCCCACACCAAGACTCCTGGGAAACCTGATCGAGAAGGGAATGGCTCAAAACTCTATCTAACCATCACCATGGAAAGGGAAGTTAAGCTCGAAGCCCTCGTTGACACTGGCTCCGATCTCACGCTGATTTCCTCCCAACTATTTGAAAAACTCAGATTTGAAGCACAGAGACAAAACCGCACTCTTAACCTTCAAACTTGCAAGCTAAATGTGCAGTCGTATAGCCAAAACGACATCCAGCTCAAGCACATAGCTCCCATTCACCTGACGATTGGACCTATGAGCCTTGTACACCCCGTCTATGTCTCCCCGATGAACACGTATCCGTTTCTCATCGGAAAAGACCTGCTGGACCGCCGAACCCTTACTGGACTTCAAACAGCTGAAATTCTGGGCTCAAGTCGCGACCCTCTGCCCCTTCAGACACACACATCGTCTGAGCAAGACTGTCAAGTCACCGAGGTCACGGAAACTCCCACAGAGCCAGACTGCCAGGTCACAAAGGTCACGGGACCTCCTGCAGCACACTGTGAGAACACAGCCTCAGCCACGAAGCCAAGTTCAAGTTCGCTACTCTGCACATTTCAGCTCACCAAAGACTCCGATACCTTCTGCCCCCAGGTCACGAATGACCTACAGCTGAATGATATCACCACAACGAACAGTGTTCTCGCACTATGGGCCGATAACTCAGCCATTAGTCTCTCACTGTTCAAGTCAATCAGTGAAAAGGCACCACACACGCCTTACGCCAGCAAGCGCACCCGTTTCCCTTTGAACTCACACCCTCCTCTATGGTGTCTGCCAGAGGAATCTGCGCGCTGCGCTTGACATGGAACCACGGTGCCTTACCCATTATTTCCTGGTCCTGCGGACCGCCACGATGTTTACATCGGAGCAGACATTCTGATTCGCCTCCGGGCTCATGTGGACGTGTGTAACGAAGTGGTATGGGCTCCATTAACTTCACAGCCACACGTTTCCATCAGTCATGACAATCTCATGTCAGGACAGACCATCCCAGAAGTCTGCACGCTTGTCAGTGAACAAGGAACTGTAATACCAGCATACACCAAAGGGGTCGCCGTGCGGCTCAACATGCGATGTGGTCAAACCTTAAACCACACGCTGGGTTTCCAACCCTCACCCGAAGGTGTGGAACTCGGACTCACATTTGAAGCCACACCCCTCACCGAAGTGTCATCTCGTATTGTTTACATCCTGTTCAACAACTGCACAGCAATTGACATCAACATTCCCAAAGCCTTTCGGCTGGGATGGCTAATCAGCAATGACTTTCATGACTTTGAACTTGTGTTACCCATCATGGGACCCATTCCACACGCACTAATACCGAAGGGAATACAGACAACACACTGTTCACTGTACCCTTCAAGGTCATCGCCATAACATCTGTCATGCCGGCAACCAAAGACCAGGTCTGCCGAACGGAGCTGACAGAAAACAGTCATCTTGTAGTATACACAGTCTCCCAACAGCCTGTCATGGAAACGGATGAACCAACTTCACCTCTCCATACCAACCTGACGGATGACACCCAGATGGAAGAACCGTACGCAGGTTTCGAGTCTCAAGGGCAACAAATGCTACAAGATGCCAAAGCACTACACGGCGACTTGTGGGTACCCCAAACCCCACATCCAGCCCCAGCGTTGTAGTGCTAACCCGCAGCAAGCGACCAGCACCGGCTACAATGCCTGCCTCACAGACGCTATCGCTAACACCGCAGATTTCCCACAACGACATCGCGGAAATGCAAGCTTCTGACACGGCAATAAAGACAATTTTCGACCACCTCTCTGACCCCTCCAACCACCCTATCACTAACTCTGAGCTCTCTGATGACTCAAGCCTCAAACATCTACATAACTCCAAAAACATGGTGCGTATACAGGACGACATTCTGTGGTTTGCACCCGATGACAGCACAACGCCACGGCTTGTGATGCCACGATCGCAAAGGGGGGTTATGCTAATGTACGCCCACGACACACCATGTGCGGGACACCACGGCACCAGAGCCACATATGACACACTGAAACAGGTGGCATATTGGCCCGGCATGCAACAAGATGTTGCGGAGTACGTCAGAGAATGTCTGGTTTGCTGTCAATTCCAGCCAGCAAACCCGAACCACAGAGCCCCACTGCAACGCAGAGGATCACATTCCCAGGGTCAGACCTACAAATAGACTGGGTAGGATCCCTGCCCAGATCAACAAGAGGCAACAGGTACTTTCTCACAGTGGTGTGCCAGTTTACCAAGTGGGTGGAGTGTCTACCAGCACCCAACGACACTGCCCAGACCACGGCATACCTACTGTTAAACCACATTTTCTCCCGGTTCGGATTGCCACTGAGAGTCAACTCAGACAGAGGCACCCATTTCACGGCCGAGATCATGCAACAGATCTGGAAATGCCTGGGGATACGGGCTAGACTGCACGTCAGCCACCACCCCATAGCATCAGGACAAGTTGAGAGATCAAACAGAACGGTGGTCGCCATGCTGAGAAAGTATGTGTCTGCTAACCAGAAAGACTGGGATATGAAACTCCCCTTGTTCTGATGGCCCTCAGAGCCACCCCACAGGAATCAACACGGGTATCCCCTTTGAACTCATGACTGGGCGGCAGATGACTCTGCCACTACACCTGCTGTACCAACCCGGCGACTCCAACCTTGTCACGCAGACACCACGTTCCAGTACCTCGATGAGCTCCATAGACATTTAAAAACAACTTTCGCCTTTGCCCAGCAACACTTGCAAAAGAGCGCTGAAGGTCAGAAAGCCTATTACGACCGCAAAGCCTCACACCAAGAACTGGAGGTGGGCGACAAGATCTGGTATTACAACTTCAACCCGCCACCTTTGACAGGCCCCCGACGGCTGTCAAAGAAATTTCTGCCCCACTGGACGGGACCTCATGAGATTACGAACAAACTCTCTCCCGTCGCGTACCAGATTCAACTAAACCGGGGACAGAGAGAACCGGTTCTCAAATGGGTCCACCGGAACCAGATCAAGAGACATGTGGCCACTAACAGAGAAAGACAGTTAGGGGCCAATGCAAGTTAAACTCAACCACCGTTTCTGAAACGAGAAGACTGTCCCATCCACCTGGGACAAACCTCGCCGACCGGTACCACCTCCCAAGCGAAGAGTACCAGTCAGAACGGGAAATCCCCGCCTTCTTCAAGGACCACAACTTCACCCTCGCCCCTGAGTTAGAATTGTGGATTGAGAAAAGGGGGGGGGCCCAGCAATTAACATCACTCCCCTTGATGCAACCCTTCAAGCATTGTCCCGAATGCCTATCCTGAATACCTCTCCTGTTGCCCAATCCTGGACCGCAGCTGACACTGCGCTATGTGTCTCTATGATTTTCATCAATACCCTAACCCTGGGCACGCCTTCTTCCTGTACAGAAAAGTCAATGAGATGAGAACCTCCACAGCCAAGCTCACGACAGCCGTGTCTGGAGGTCTCCGATGGAAACCACGGAGGGAGGTTACAACGCCCGAAGCAGAGACGGATCTCATCGAGCTGGCTCCCCAGCCGTAACAGACACCTGCTGCCCGACCGCCGATTCACCTACCATCCGTCCATTGTGATGAGGAGTTGTCCGATAATGACCACAGGACATCAGCCGAACAAAAAGGGGGACTGTAGCCACAATGACGTCTGTTTATCTGGCAAACGGCCAGATGTCTCGCACCTCTCGTGAAGCGCGTTATCAGATCACGATAAGGCGTTTGATGGTCTCAATGACGCCAAAATGTCTGGACAAGCATTTCTTTGATCTCTCTGGGGAGATAACCTCCAGGCTCGGAGTGTCTTTTATTGCTCCAAACGACCTGCCGCGAACTCTCACACCTCACACACACACATAGCAACACACAAATGGAATGTTCCCCAAGCTCCTGGATGATAGATGGTTAAAAGCCCCCTAAAAACGTACTAAATGTATACTTTTCTGTCTGAATGTTTGTATATATGTCTGTAATAATTAGGAGGGTTATATGAGTGTTAACTCAGCTGTTTAGGACAATAGACAGTGGAAAGCTTGTATTTGCGAATTCCCAAAGCTCAGACCTGTGGTTTTTGGTATTTTTAGAAACATAAAAATGCAATCGTACCGAATCTTGTAAAAGAATTTAAAGGACAGGCATTATTACAAAGATGCCAGCTTTGTAAAGAAAATGCATGAACCCGTCTGCCGGATGCCAGCCAGGAGGCGTAACCAAACCGAACAAAGAACCTTGTTTCGCGCCGAAAACGCTCAAATCGATTGGACCATCCAGGAAATGGGCGTCACCCGACCTGAACTACAAGTATCAATGTGACCCGCATTTTCATTGCCTTTTGCTCGTGCTGTGCATCACCAACGCCGCCGGCAATCCGCCACCCACGTCTTCAGAGAGAAGGAAACAGCAACTTCCAGGAACCTCCAACAAGAGCCGGCCGCCTCCAGCTAAACCTCTTCGCAAACCGAGAGCCAATACCAGCCGACTTTAAAGGAACCACGGAACACGTACACGCGAGAAGCCAAGACCAAAGCAAGTATTCTTATTTCTACAATCCAAGCTGCTATTGAAAAGTCGTATACCTCCGTTTGGAACGAGATTAACTCGTGGAGGGCTCTGTGGAACGAACTGAAGTGAACGCTGTTATCCTCTCTCTCTCTTTCTCTCTCTCTCTCTCTCTCTCTATTTTGCTTTCTTTTATTCTTTTCGTTTAGATACAATTTTAGTTTCATGTCCTATCTATATTCTACTCTCTTGATGCATACTTAGTATGTACTTTCTGTGTTTATTGTAGTGTTATCTTTAGTCTGTGTTATTAAACTTCCAAAAGATATTTCTGAGTTGAAGCTGTTATTGTTCCACATACATGAAGTCAATGAGGCTTACGAATCTTGAACGTTACCTAATGCTGCTTAGCGCTACGATTTTAGTAACATAACTGTACGAACATACGAAATATTAATTTGTCCTGATCAGTAAAGTTAATGCTTCTTATGCTCGTAAAGCAGTAATCCCTTACCAGAATTGATTTGAAAGTCTATAACTAGTTTGCAGGACAAACGTAGTAAGATAACTTCAAGCAATTCCTTAAAGGTTACTTGTATTTAATTAAACATTTTCCTTATCGGAAATTAATTTTTAAAACGTAATGAACGACTAGCAAATTATATTCATAAACTCATGAATATTAAATCCCTTTGAGTTAATTATTCCCGAGATATCAGACTCATAGTCGATATTGTTACAACACTGATCTGGATGCGAGTAGCTTAGTGAACTCTGTACATTCACCGGTTCCGGCTGCAGGGCCCCCGCAGCAGGGAAACTGGGTAACGGTGAGGCGGCATAGTCGCGGATCAAAAAACCACTCTTCCGTTCCGATTAGAATATCAAACAGGTTCTCCCCACTCAGTGACGCACCCACTGAGAATCCTGTTGAAAGTGCCTTAGTTATTGGTGATTCTATTACACGGAACGTGAAAATAAGAGACACCAGCCACCATAGTCACATGTTTACCGGGAGCCAGAGCACCTGACATCAAAGCAAATTTAAAAGTGTTTGCTAATGCTAATCGTAAATTCTCTAAGATTATTATTCACGTCGGCACTAATGATGTTCGACTTCGCCAGTCGGAGATCACCAAAATTAACATTAAAGAGGTGTGTGAACTCGCTAGTACGATGGCAGGTTCAGTTTTTTGTTCTGGTCCGCTCCCCGTTAAAAGGAGTGATGAGATAATTCGAAGATTATCATCACTCAATGGCTGGTTGTCTAAGTGGTGTCCGCAAAATAACATAGGGTTCATAGACAATTGGAAAAGCTTTTGGGGCAGACCTGGCCTGTTAAAACACGACGGCATCCATCCTTCTTGGAGTGGTGCCGCCCTTCTCTCTAGTAATTTGGCATATAGTCTTAGAGCTAAACCTTGACTCACTAGGGCCCAGGTCAGGAAGCAGACGGACTGGCTTACCCGACCGCCTGCTAGCTGCCTCCCGTTACAGAAGTCAGGTAAATCCCAACACATAGACACTCTTTTACCTAGATATTATCACATAGAGACTGTGTCTGTTCCACGAATTAGTAATTACAAAAAAACATCAAAACCATTCAACGGTAATAATTTAATTGATGTCCAACAAATAAACAATATATATAATACGAATAATCAAATGATAAAGCTTGGGTTGCTGAATATTCGATCCCTTTCCCCAAAAGCGCTCATTGTTAGTGATATTGTTACAGATAATAATCTAGATGTGCTGTGTTTGACAGAAACCTGGCTAAAACCTGACGACTACATTACTTTAAATGAGTCCACCCCACAAGATTATTTTTATAAACATGAGCCGCGTCTGAAAGGTAAAGGGGGAGAGGTTGCTGTAATTTATAATAATATCTTCAGTATTACTCAGAAGTCTAGTTTCAAATATAATTCCTTTGAAGTTTTGGTGCTTTATGTAACGTTATGTAGTGCAAATGATAAATCCCGTGTAACATTTGTGTTAGCTACGGTATATAGGCCACCAGGGCACAATACAGACTTTATCAAAGAATTGGCTGATTTTCTATCAGAGCTAATTCTGGCCGTAGATAAATTACTAATTGTTGGTGATTTTAATATCCATGTATACAATGAAAAAGACACATTGGGATTTGCATTTAAAGACATTCTAAACTCTATTGGAGTTAGGCAACACGTGTCAGGACCTACTCATCGCCATAATCATACTTTAGACCTAATATTGTCACATGGAATAAATGTTGATACCGTTGAAATTCTGCAGCAGAGCGACGACATCTCAGATCATTATCTAGTATCATGTATACTTAATTTAGCTAAAGCTACAAAGCCGTCCACCCGTTTAAAAAATGGCAGGACTATCACCGCTGCGACTAAAGATTGCTTTTTAAATAATCTTCCTAATCAATATCATCTCCTCAGCCTTCCAGATAGCCTAGAGGAACTCGATGTTGCAACAGAAACTATTGACTCTCTCTTTTCCAGTACTTTAGACACAGTCGCTCCCCTGCGCTTAAAGAAAATAGTCCAATGCCGTGGTACAACGAGCACACCCGGGCCCTTAAAACAGCAGCCAGAAAAATGGAGCGCAGCTGGAAGAAAACAAAACTAGAGGTCTTTCGTAATTCGTGGAAAGAACGTATGATCGCATACAGAAAGGCCGTAAAAACTTCTAGATCTGCTTATTTCTCGACTCTCTTAGAAGAAAACAAACACAAACCTAGGTATTTATTCAATACAGTGGCTAAATTAACCAAGAATAAAGCTTCAACTTCTGATGTTTGTAAACAGCACAGCAGTAATGACTTTATGAACTTCTTCACATGTAAGATTGACAATATTAGGAAGAAAATGATAACCATGCAGCTGTCTACTACAGTATCACATCAGACAGAGCATCGTAGTGTCACTGAGGAAAAATTACACTCATTCACTCCTATAGGAGAGGAAGAATTCGGCTAAACTCTTTAATTCATCTAAATCAACAACATGTATGCTTGACCCTATACCGACTAGGCTATTAAAAGAGATGCTACCAGAGGTCATGGATCCTCTTCTTAATATCATTAATTCATCTTTGTCATTAGGATATGTACCGAAAACTTTTAAGTTGGCTATTATTAAACCACTTATTAAAAAACCTCAACTTGATCCTACAGAATTAGTCAATTCTCAAATCGACCCTTTCTTTCAAAAATACGTGAAAAGGCCGTGTCTTTACAATTATGTTCCTTTTTAGAAAGAAATGGCATCTGTGAGGATTTTCAGTCAGGATTTAGACCGTATCATAGTACTGAGACTGCTCTCATCAGAGTTACAAATGATTTACTCTTATCATCCGATCGTGGTTCGTGTTACTCTCTTTGTCTCTTTGTTAGTGTTACTCGATCTTAGCGCTGCTTTCGACACTATCGACCACAACATTCTTTTGAATAGACTCAAAAATTATGTAGGTATTAGTGGACCTGCATTGGCATGGTTTAAATCATACCTATCTGACCGTTATCAATTTGTAGCAGTAAATGAAGAGACGTCACACCGATCACAAGTTCAGTATGGAGTACCGCAGGGCTCAGTGCTAGGGCCATTGCTCTTCACCCTGTACATGCTACCACTGGGAGATATTATTTTGAAGGATGGCGTTAGATTTCATTGTTATTCTGATGATACTCAGCTCTATATTTCTTCACACCCTGAAGAAACTAACCAATTCACAAGATTAACGGAATGTATAGATGATATAAAAAATTGGATGATCAGTAATTTCCTGCAACTTAATTCAGAAAAAAATGAATTTTTAATCATTGGACAAAAAAGCTCCACAAGTAGTAACCTAGAATACTGTCTAACCCTCGATGGCTGCTCTGTCAAGTTCTCGTCGTCAGTTAGGAACCTGGGTGTGCTCTTTGATACCAATCTTTCGTTTGAAAGCCATGTTTCTAGCATCTGTAAAACTGCATTCTACCATCTTAAAAATATATCTAAATTACGGCACATGCTCTCAATGCAAAATGCTGAACAGTTAATACATGCGTTCATGAGCTCAAGGCTAGATTATTGTAATGCTCTAATGAGTGGTTGCCCTGCTCGCTTAATAAACAAACTCCAGCTGGTCCAAAACGCAGCAGCTCGAGTTCTTACTAGAACCAGGAAGTATGAACACATTCGCCCGGTTCTGTCAACACTGCACTGGCTCCCTATTAAACATTGCATACATTTTAAAATCTTGCTTATTACTTACAAAGCACTAAATGGTTTAGCTCCCCAGTACTTGAGTGAGCTCTTAACACATTATACTCCATCACGTCTACTGCGGTCTCTAAACTCTGACCTGCTGATAATACCTAGAATATCAAAATCAACTGCAGGTGGTCGATCCTTTTCCTATTTAGCACCTAAACTCTGGAACAGTCTTCCTAGCATTGTTCGGGAAGCAGACACACTCTGTCAGTTTAAATCTAGACTTATAACACATCTCTTTTCTATGGCATACACATAAAACACTTTTTCAATTAAATGATTATTAGGCTGCATTATCAAGGTCAGCCGGAACCGGGAACACTTCCCATAACACCTGATGTACTCGTTACATCATCAGAAAAATGGCATCTACGCTAATGTTAGTGTCTCTGTTTTATCCCGAGGTCTACTGCAGTCAGCCGGATCCAGGCTGTATCCAGATCAGACGGTGGACCTGCACCCAGATGTGACCAACACATGATCCTGAAGTGTCTGCAGAGACCGTGTCATTTAGACTCCCCCTTAAGCTGCCTCATCGACACGGCATCCTCAATAAACCTGTCTCCGGCGTGATGACTCCGATTGTTTGAATAGTCCTAGTTAACAATTCTTTAAATCGATATGTCATCCTCAAAACAACCCGTCCCCAGCGTGTTGCCGCCGATCTTTCCAATATTACACTTTAGTAATTGTTTAATCAATACGGCATCCTCAATAAAAACCTGTCTCCGGCGAAATGACTCCGATATTAAATTTTTTTTTTTTTAATAATTATTTAATTGATACATCATCCTCAATAAACCCGTCTCCGGCGTGTTGCCTCAGATCTTTCGAATATTCAGATCGATTATGACCTCTGACCTTTAAAATAATAACTTTAATAATAATAAAAAGCTGTTTGTTAAATGGCCAGAGGAGAACTGGCACCCCGACTGAGCCTGGTTTCTCCCAAGGTTTATTTTTCTCCATTAGGTCTAATGATGGGGTTTTGGTTTCCTTGCCACTGTCGCCTCTGGCTTGGCTTGCTCATTTGGGGAAAAAACTATTTTTCAAATATATTTCAAATAAATCTAATTATTAAACTAAATTAACCATATAGACCAAATTACTTATCTAATTACTTATCTAAAGCCCACATTGTTACTGTATGATAATCGAAATATATTCTGTTGCATTATTTTTCTGTTTAACACTGTGAAGCTGCTTTGAAACAATCTGCATTGTTAAAAGCGCTATATAAATAAAGTTGACTTGACTTGACTTGAAGCCACAACACAAACAACCTTGAGGCGAATGGGCTACAACAGCAGAAGACCCCACCAGGTACCACTCATCTCCACTACAAATAGGCTACAAAATGCACAAACTCACCAAAATTGGACAATTGAAGACTGGAAAAATGTTGCCTGGTCTGATGAGTCTCGAATTCTGTTGAGACATTCAAATAGTAGAGTCAAAATTTGGCGTAAACAGAATTAGAACAAGGATCCATCATGCCTTGTTACCACTGTGCAGGCTGGTAGTGGTGGTGTAATGGTGTGGGGGATGTTTTCTTGGCACACTTTAGGCCCCTTAGTGCCAATTGGGCATCGTTGAAATGCCATGGCCTACCTGAGCATTGTTTATGACCACCATGTACCCATACTCTGATGGCTACTTCAGCAGGATAATGCACCATGTCACAAAGTTCGAATTATTTCAAATTGGTTTCTTGAACATTACAATGAGATCACTGTACTAAAATGGCCCCCACAGTCACCAGATCTCAACCCAATAGAGCATATTTTGGATGTGGTGGAACGGGATCTGGATGTGCATCCCACAAATCTCCATCAACTGCAAGATGCTATCCTATCAAAATGGGCCAACATTTCTAAAGAATGCTTTCAGCACCTTGTTGAATCAATGCCACGTAGACTTAAGGCAGTTCTGAAGGCGTATTAATACTAACACAGTATTAGTATGATGTTCCTAATAATCCTCAAGGTGAGTGTGTATATATATATATATTGCACAAAGATGTACAGTGGGCAGTCAAATTAATCAGAAAAAAAATTATTTGGCCATTTAATTATTTAAATACTGTGTACTGTGCAAACAAACCAATTCACTTACAAGCCAAGAATTACAATGAAGCAAATGAGAGCATGCAAACATTGATCATTTGAATATTTCTGTAGCTAGAAAAAAATACTGTAGCACTACTGTAATAGCAGTTATGTTATCAGCAACAGTATTGTTACCCCTTAACACTGTACAAAAATGCAAAAAAAATAAATAAATAAAAAGACAAAAGTCTTGACTACCATTTACAATCTCACATAGACAGCATTTGCCCTATAAAAATCTTGCATCATTTAAAATTATGCCAATTTAATGGTTTTAAGATTATTGTATTCCCTTTTTCATTTATTTTGATCATATACACTACTATTTCCCCTTCAGTCACAGACAAATAATTAGGTTAACGACCCTGTTTCACTGAGATGATGCAATTAGGTGAAAAACTCCAGAATGCAGCTGACCGCCAGCAATTGTCGGGCATAATTAACTTGGCACAGCCGCTGAAAATCATGTGCTGTGACAGAGAAAACACACGTATATACACACGAATACTCACATGCACATAACCACATATACAAAAGATGGACACTGTGTCATTTTGATGCCCTAGGCGAAATCCTTTTTAGCCCCAGTCAAATTTTAAAAAGCAACATTGATATTACTGGTATTAATTATTAAAAGCATACATTCCAAACTATATATATATATATATATATATATATATATATATATATATATATATATATATATATATATATATATATATATATATATATATATATATATATATATATATATATACACACAGAGGTGGGTAGTAACAAATTACATTTACTTCATTACATTTACTTGAGTAAATTTTTTGGGTAACTAGTACTTTTAGAGTATATTTAAAGATGGGTACTTCTACTCTTACTCGAGTATATTGTGTAAAAACTGTACTTTTACTTCGTTACATTCGGTGGCGTTCCTCCGCTACTGTCAAACAATGACTTTTTCGTAAGTCTCACGAAACGTTGGAGAGGCTGCTTCACAAGAGGTGGCTACGCATCATCCACTTATAATTAGCGCGCGTTTAGTCGGAAGTTGATGGCCAAAGCAGAGGAAGATGTGTGTGAGCTACGGGAGGCAGATCACCCGTGGCCTCGAGTTCAGTCTTCACAGAATAGTTCAAGAAGTCGTCGCTGCAGCCTGAAGCACGACGACGTACTGGATCAGATCCAACACGTACTGGACGTGCATGCACGGTGGTTTCGTTCACATTTTGATGACGTCACATGCGCACGCGGAGTTGAGAGATTTGTGAACCGGATAAATACTCAAACCGCTCGTGCAAAAACAATTATTAATAACATGCTCACGAAATCAGGACACAAGTTTTGCATTTTCCCTTGAATGTGTACCGGTTGTACCTAATTACTAATTAAAATTACTGACAATTTGGCTACTTGACAAATTTTTGCTTCCACTCAACAGCAAGTATGACCAGAATATGCTACAATTTTAACTGTTTTGCATGTATGTAGAGAGAAACTAGGATAACTTCAGCATCACGATGACTTATTCATCAATAATTACATATTATTTATCAGTACTACTACTACACAGGTTAGAACATCATCTATATACAATATTGACCAATATGGTCAATATTGAATATAGATGATGTTCTAACCTGTGTAGTTATAATAGACTCGCACTCGCATTATAACTATACGCACTAGCCATAACGAACCACCATCCAGTACGTATTGGATCTGATCCAGCTACGTCATCGTGCTACAGGCTACAGCGTGGAGTGTCTCGAATAGTTTCAAAATGCGATGCATGCTGTGTGCACCGAAACAAACTGACATCTCAGCAAGTCAGCATAAAAGAATTCCAGCTTTAACCTGAAAAAACATGTAGCGGTAAGTGTCACAATGATGCCTATATTTGAACACTATTAATGGTAATTTATGGGTGCTTTTCCCTTATTGTAATCAATCAATCAATCAATCAATCAATCAATCAACTTTATTTATATAGCGCTTTTACAATGACGATTGTAATACTTTTCACACACTGTCCGAGTGTTTTCTTCATATAGGCTCTTGTGCAAGCGATGACAGATCGTTTCCTCCAATCAACACACGTCCACAAACAAACGTTCTTATCTGCACATTTACATGTCCTTTTTTTCACAAAACTAAGCAAATTGAATAGCCTAATGTGACGTCTTGCATTTATACACAAAATCCGGACAGACACCTGTCTGAAGTGTAGAAAATGCATACAAATAATAAGGGGATTGTAATTTATTCCTACCTAAAGAATGCATATATACTTATAAAGTTATAAGAACAAAGTATTATTTAAAAAGAGCTCTGGTCTGCCCAGCACACCCTTAATTAACACTGTTTAACCATTAATCACACACACACACACACACACACACACACATATATGTGTGTGTGTGTGTGTGTGTGTGTGTGTGTGTGTGTGTGTGTGTGTGTGTGTGTGTGATTAATGGTTGAACAGTGTGTGTGTGTGTGTATATATGTATATGTATATACAGGTCCTTCTCAAAAAAATTAGCATATTGTGATAAAGGTTCATTATTTTCCATAATGTAATGATAAAAATTAAACTTTCATATATTTTAGATTCATTGCACACCAACTGAAATATTTCAGGTCTTTTATTTTTTTAATACTGATGATTTTGGCATACAGCTCATGAAAACCCAAAATTCCTATCTCAAAAAATTAACATATTTCATCCGACCAATACAAGAAAAGTGTTTTTAATACAAAAAAAGTCAACCTTCAAATAATTATGTTCAGTCATGCACTCAATACTTGGTCGGGAATCCTTTTGCAGAAATGACTGCTTCAATGCGGCGTGGCATGGAGGCAATCAGCCTGTGGCACTGCTGAGGTGTTATGGAGGCCCAGGATGCTTCGATAGCGGCCTTAAGCTCATCCAGAGTGTTGGGTCTTGCGTCTCTCAACTTTCTTTTCACAATATCCCACAGATTCTCTATGGGGTTCAGGTCAGGAGAATTGGCAGGCCAATTGAGCACAGTAATACCATGGTCAGTAAACCATTTACCAGTGGTTTTGGCACTGTGAGCAGTTGCCAGGTCGTGCTGAAAAACGAAATCTTCATCTCCATAAAGCTTTTCAGCAGATGGAAGCATGAAGTGCTCCAAAATCTCCTGATAGCTAGCTGCATTGACCCTGCCCTTGATAAAACACAGTGGACCAACACCAGCAGCTGACATGGCACCCCAGACCATCACTGACTGTGAGTACTTGACACTGGACTTCAGACATTTTGGCATTTCCTTCTCCCCAGTCTTCCTCCAGACTCTGGCACCTTGATTTCCGAATGACATGCAAAATTTGAGTGACAGTCCAGTGCTGCTTCTCTGTAGCCCAGGTCAGACGCTTCTGCCTCTGTTTCTGGTTCAAAAGTAAGACTCCACTGCTTCCGCAGGTCCCCCAAGGTCTGGAATCGGTCCTTCTTCACAATCTTCCTCAGGGTCCGGTCACGTCTTCTCGTTGTGCAGCGTTTTGTTGCCACACATTTTCCTTCCCACAGACTTCCCACTGAGGTGCCTTTATACAGCACTTTGAGAACAGCCTATTCGTTCAGAAATTTCTTTCTGTCTTACCCTCTCGCTTGAGGGTGTCAATGATGGCCTTCTGGACAGCAGTCAGGTCGGCAGTCTTACCCATGATTGCGGTTTTGAGTAATGAACCAGGCTGGGAGTTTTTAAAAGCCTCAGGAATCTTTTGCAGGTGTTTAGAGTTAATTAGTTGATTCAGATGATTAGGTTAATAGCTCGTTTAGAGAACCTTTTCATGATATGCTAATTTTTTGCAATTTTGGGTTTTCATGAGCTGTATGCCAAAATCATCA
Organism: Gobiocypris rarus; assembly: GCA_023029165.1. Taxonomy (NCBI): domain Eukaryota; kingdom Metazoa; phylum Chordata; class Actinopteri; order Cypriniformes; family Gobionidae; genus Gobiocypris; species Gobiocypris rarus. Next base: position 9,555,733 of record CM040926.1, read on the forward strand.
GTATTAAAACAATAAAAGACCTGAAATATTTCAGTTGGTGTGCAATGAATCTAAAATATAGGAAAGTTAAATTTTTATCATTACATTATGGAAAATAATGAACTTTTATCACAATATGCTAATTTTTTTAGAAGGACCTGTATATATATATATATATATATATATATTCAATTCACATTTCAATTCACATTCATTTGTATAGCGCTTTTCACAATACATATCGTTTCAAAGCAGCTTCACAGCAAAAGCATATGTCTACATTACAATTTAAAGTGATTTGTCCACATTATGCATTTCAGAAATGTTCAAAGGAAACAGATCAGCTGACAATGTATTTATCAGTATAATAATGAATTAAATTAGGGCACAATGAAGTGAAAATAGGAATACGTGTAGTAATGATTAGGTTTAAGGAAAAGCAAGGGCGCGTTGATGCAGCTGCATCATCTTAAGTCCTCGCAGGAGTTAGAGTCATCTCTTTAGGTGATGGTCATCAGTCTGTATGAGAGGCTGGAGCTGACGGACTCTATAGTTACCTCGGGACGGGCATCCCAAGATAAAACAGAACAGGAAAATAATTAGCGTAGCTGCTGTTCAAAGCATTAAGCAAAGACATTCATGTGCACTGATATAATTGTAGTACAAGATTATGAGAAGCATTATGGGAATGCTTGGCTAAAAAGATGCGTCTTTAATCTAGATTTAAACTGTGAGAGTGAGTCTGAGCCCCGAACATTATTAGGTAGGCTATTCCGTAGTTTAGGTGCCAAATGTGAGAACGTTCTTCCTCCTTTGGTGGACTTAGATATCCTAGGTTCTACCAGAAGCCCAGAATTTAGTGATCGTAAAGATTGTGATGGGTTATAAGGCGGGTTATAATATTACCAAGTGGCAGCATATATATTGAGAATAACAGAGGGCCTAACAGATCCTTGTGGCACTCCATAATTAACCAATGTTATCAAAGATTTTTCTCCATTTAAATAGACAAATTGGTAAATGTTAGATACGATCTAAACCACTTTAATGCCTGTCCCTGAATAGCAGTGTAATTTTGTAGACGATCTAAGAATATATTTTATGATCTATTTTATGATCTATTTATTATTTTAGACGAAAATGGAAGATTTGAAATGGGTCTGTAATTTGCTAATTCATTTGGATCTAGTTGTGGTTTCTTAATGAGAGGTTTAATAACGGCCATCTTGAATGGTCTTGGGACATGACCTAGCGTTAGAGACGAGTTGATAATATTGAGCAGAGGCTCTTCTGCTACAGGTAACAGCTCTTTTAGTGGTTTAGTTGGTACTGGATCTAATAAACATGTTGTTGGTTTAGAAGCAATGATAAGTTTATTTAGCTCTTCCTGTCCTATAGTTGTAAAGCACTGCAGTTGTTCTTCAGGGGTGATAACTGAGGCTGAATCGTTAGACGCTGTCAAAGGTTGAACATTTCTAATTGTATTTCTGATGCTTTCGATCTTTTTATTTTTTTGTAAAGAAATTCATAAAGTCATTACTATTAAACTGTACTGGAATATTTTGCTCAGGTGATGTCTTTTTATTTTTTAACCTGGCCACTGTACTAAATAAAAACATGGGGTTGTTTTGGTTATTTTCTATTAGTTTACGGATATGCTAGGCCATGATTGCTTTTAGAGTCCTTTTATAACAGGGAGTGCTGTCTTTCCACGCGATTCTAAAGACCTCTAAATTAGTTTGTTTCCATATACGCTCAAGATTACGAGTTTCTCTCTTTATAGCGTGAGTAATACTGTTGTACCACGGTGCGGGACTTTTCTCTCTTACCTTTTTTAATCTGATCGGTGCAACCGTTTCTAATGTGCTAGAGAAAATGGTGCTCATACTGCTAGTCATTTCCTCTAGTTCATTAGTGTGTTTGGGTACACTGAGCAGCAGAGATAAATCTGGTAGGTTATTTGTGAATTTATCTATAGTGTTTGGGAGAATCGATCTACCTGGTCTGTAACGGAGCAGTATGGCAAATATCAGCAGTATGCAGTGTGCACATTACAAGGTAGTGATCAGTGACATCATCATCACTTTGTGGAATGATGTCTACATCAGTAGGATTAGCTCCATGTGATATAATTAAATCTAGTGTATGATTAAAACAATGAGTGGGCCCTGTCACGTTTTGCTTGACCCCAAAGGAATTTAAGAAGTCTGTAAACACAACCCCTAGCGCATCGTTTGTATTATCTACGTGAATGTTAAAATCACAGACAATCAGTGCTTTATCGAGAGTGACCAATAGGTCTGAGAGAAAATCGGCAAATTCTTTTAAGAAATCAGCATAGGGCCCTGGCGGTCTATAAATGGTAACTAAAGCAAAAGATAATAGGGATTTTTTTATTATATCTGAAAGAGTAAAATTTAGCACAAGCACTTCAAACGAATTAAATGTGTCCTGTTTTCTGAGTAACAGTAATAATATCTCTATAGATAGTTGCAACACCGCCGCCACGACCAATCAGACGTATAACAGCAGCCTGGTGGAGTAGACTCATTAAGAACAAAATAATCATTAGGTTTAAGCCAGGTTTCAGTCAGACAGAGTATATCAAAGCCATTATCTGTGATTATTTAATTTACAATAACTGCTTTAGGTGTGAGCGATCTAATTTTAAGGAGACCTAATTTTAGAGAATGTTTTTGTTCATTTATTTTAAGATTATCTGGTTTAATAATGACTAAATTCTCTCTAGATCCTATAGAGGATTTTGACCTCAATATTTATGGAATAGACACAGTTTCTATACAATGCACTACAGAACAAGTACTGTCATGTGTAGTTAGACTAACTAGTCATATGGTGCGAAGCGTCTTGAAGATGTTGTCCGACAGAAGTTATGCTCCAGTTCTACTGGGGTGCAGGCCATCAGCACGGAAAAGCCTAGGCCGCGCCCAGAAAAGATTCCAATTATTTACAAAGAGCAGCTTCTGTTCATTACACCATGACATTAACCATTCATTAGGGGGAAATAGTCTACTGAACCTTTCATGTCCTCGTCTATACGTGGGAAGCGGCCCGGACACGATGATCCCAGTTGCGGGTGATGTTCTGCGTACAGTCTCAATCAGGCTCCTGAAGTCCGTCTTCAAAACCTCCGTCTGCCGCAGCCTGGTTTCGTTCACCCCAACGTGCAGTACAACAACTCCGATGCTCTTGTCACCGTTTAGAATCGCCGGTACCTGCGCAGCGACATCAAGAACACAAGCACCAGGAAAATAGTGACTGCACATCTTACCTTTAGCTGAGGTAGTGTGTACATGCCGGACAATGGAGTCGCCAATGATCACAGCGTCGCGTCCCGTCTCGAGAGGGGAGAAGCGATTGCGGGTGGACATCTCGAATAACGGGGCCGGCAGAGGAGGAGAGGTCCTCGACCGAGGCCTGGCTCGTGCTTTCTGCTGCTGAATCACCCAGGGCCGTGGTGTGTTGGCGCCGGAGTGAAGGAGGCCTGGGAGGTTCGCGTTCTGGGTGCTCGAGCCTTGAGCAGAGAACCACGCGGCGTAGAAGAGATCAGAGTGATAATATTACTTACTACTGACTTGTGAGCGTCAGCTTGCGAGATCTCTAGCGCCGATTGCCGGTTTCTGAGAATGGTCTGTCTCTCGAGGAGGTCTTGGATCTGTTTCTCCAGGATCTCCAGTTCCAACTGCACCGCATGCAGCTCAAACGTGTCCTCACCTGCACTCAAAGGTAGGCATATATCCGATGCATTCACCATTAGAACAGATATACAGTTAGTTCTTGAGTTTTACAAAGTGAGCGGTGCGCGAGACCACGCTGGTGATGCTATGGCTAGTAGCGGAAGTTCGGAAATGGTGATATAGATAACGATGTCAAAGCAATCGGATTGTTTCAGATATAGAAAACTGTTGAGGGTATATTCACTCGCTATAAAAGTTGAAAATAGTAGTTTATAGAGTTGATATAAGAAGGGTAAAACAAGGATTTAGAGTCAGCGATGCGGAGCTCCAAATTCAAACCGTGCGGCAGAAACAAACGAGCAAACAACCAGTCTGGCACAGACTACACAACATTGGGTTACACTGACCCAGTCGTAATATGCAATCCCTAGTTGCTAAGAAATTGTTCTGACTTAACTAAATATTTTAGTGTTCATGAAAGTAATAAGAATAAATACTGATTCAGTGCAGTTTTGGTTTTTATTGATGCTTGAACTTCCCCTTTAAATAACGCGACTTGAGACTTAAATGAATGGATTCAGCATTCAACACCATCCGTAAAGATGCTTTACTTAAATTTGACAAAGTGATTTAAAAAAAGATGTATTAATGTTATGAATTAGCACATTTTATTATACTATTTTTAAATGTGCCGTTAAAGTTTTAAATGGGATAATTGCAAAACACACTGATTCTTTAACAATGCATTGTCGCAAAAACCTTTGGAAGGTACAAGTAAGAGAATCAATCAATCAATCAACTTTATTTATATAGCGCTTTTACAATGACGATTGTTTCAAAGCAGCTTCACAGTGTTAAACAGGACAACATTGCAACAATATTTGATTTGGCTAGTTTAATTTGGATAGTTTATAGAATTATATATGACCAAATTAATAAATTCTATTTGTATATTTAGTTGAGTAACTTGGATCATAATTTGAGTGTCCCCAACTGAGCAAGCCAAGCCAAAGGCGACAGTGGCAAGGAACCAAAACTCCATCAGGGCATGATGGAGAAAAATAAACCTTGGGAGAAACCAGACTCAGTCGGGGTGCCAGTTCTCCTCTGGCCTATTATTAACAGTGTATAATTATTACTCTGGCAACCTTGCAGGTCATAAATCATATTAGATAGGAATATTCGAAATTTTGGGTATGACGCACGAGACGGGCTCATTTAGGATGGCGCGTCGATTACACAAGAATATGAATACTTGAAAGATCGGAGTTATTGCGCCGGAGACGGGTTAATTGAGGATGACGTTCCGGTGAGGCAAATTCAGAGGAGACACTAATGGACACGGTCTCAGCAGACACTCCAGGATGAGCTGGTCATGTCCAGATGCAGGTCCACCATCCGATCCGGACACGGCCTGGATCCGGCCGACTGCAGTAAACCTCGGGATAAACAGAGAGACTAACATTAGTGTGGATGCCAATCTTTTTATGATGTAACGAGTACATCAGGTGTTATGGGAAGTGTTCCCGGTTCCGGCTGACCTAGTTAATGCAGCCTAACAATCAGTCATTTGATTTGAATAAAGAAAGTTAAAAATGTTCTATGTGTATGCCATAGTAAAGAGATGTGTTTTTAGTCTAGATTTAAACTGACAGTGTGTCTGCTTCCCGAACAATGCTAGGAAGACTGTTCCAGAGTTTAGGTGCTAAATAGGAAAAGGATCGACCGCCTGCAGTTGATTTAGATATTCTAGGTATTTTCAACTGGCCAGAGTTTAGAGACCGCAATTGACGTGATGGAGTATAATGCGTTAAGAGCTAAGTACTGGGAGCTAAACCATTTATTGCTTTATAAGTAATAAGCAAGATTTTAAAATTTATGCGATGTTTAATAGGAGCCAGTGCAGTGTTGACAGAACTGGACTAATATGATCGTACTTCCTGGTTCTAGTAAGAACTCGAGCTGCTGCTTTTGGACCAGCTGGAGTTTATTTATTAGGCGAGCAGGGCAACCACCCAGTAGAGCATTACAATAATCTAGCCTTGAGCTCATGAACGCATGTACTAATTGTTCAGCATTTTGCATTGAAAGCATGTGACGTAATTTAGATATATTTTTAAGATGGTAGAATGCAGTTTTACAGATGCTAGAAACGTGGCTTTCAAACGAAAGATTGGTATCAAAGAGCACACCCAGGTTCCTCACTGACGACGAGGACTTGACAGAGCAGCCATCGAGGGTTAGACAGTATTCTAGGGCACTACTTGTGGAGCTTTTCTGTCCAATAATTAAAAATTCAGTTTTATCTGAATTAAGTTGCAGGAAATTACTATTCATCCAATTTTTAATATCGGCTATTCATTCCGTTAATCTTGTGAATTGGTAAGTTTCGTCAGGGTGTGAAGAAATATAGAGCTGAGTATCATCAGCATAACAATGAAAACTAACGCCATGCTTCCTAATGATATCTCCCAGTGGTAGCATATACAGGGTGAAGAGCAACGGTCCTAACACTGAGCCTTGCGGTACTCCATACTGAACTTGTGATCGGTGTGACATCTCTTCATTTACTGCTAAAAACTGATAACGGTCAGATAAGTAAGATTTAAACCATGCCAATGCAGTTCCACTAATGCCAACATAATTTTCGAGTCTATTCAAAAGAATATTGTGATCGATAGTATCGAATGCAGCGCTAAGATCGAGTAACACTAATAGAGAGATACAACCACGATCAGATGATAATAGTAAATCATTTGTAACTCTAATTAGAGCAGTCTCAGTACTATGATACGGTCTAAATCCTGACTGGAAATCCTCACATATACAATTTCTTTCTAAAAAGGAACATAATTGTGAAGACACTGCCTTTTCTAATATTTTTGATAGAAACGGTAGATTCGAAATTGGTCTGTAATTGACTAATTCTTTAGGATCAAGTTGCGGTTTTTTAATAAGTGGTTTAATTACAGCCAACTGAAAAGTTTTTGGTACATATCCTAATGTCAAGGATGAATTAATAATATTAAGCAGAGGATCTATGACCTCTGGAAGCATCTCTTTTAATAGCCTAGTCGGTATAGGGTCAAGCATACATGTTGTTGATTTTGATGATTTGACAAGTTTAGCCAATTCTTCTCCTCCTATAGCAGTGAATGAGTGTAATTTTTCCTCAGTGAGACTACAATGTTCTGTCTGAAGTGATACTGTAGTAGGCGGCTGCATGGTTATAATTTTATTCCTAATGTTATCAATCTTACTAGTAAAGAAGTTCATAAAGTCATTACTGCTGTGTTGTTTACAAATGTCACTTAAGAAGAAAGTTTTATAGAGTTAAAATATCATGAAATACTCAAGTGAGTGTGATTATATTTTGCCTCTAATCAATCAATCAACTTTATTTATATAGCGCTTTTACAATGACGATTGTTTCAAAGCAGCTTCACAGTGTTAAACAGGACAACATTGCAACAAAATTTGATTTGGCTAGTTTAATTTGGATAGTTTATAGAATTATATATGACCAAATTAATAAATTCTATTTGTATATTTAGTTGAGTAACTTGGATCATAATTTGAGTGTCCCCAACTGAGCAAGCCAAGCCAAAGGCGACAGTGGCAAGGAACCAAAACTCCATCAGGGCATGATGGAGAAAAATAAACCTTGGGAGAAACCAGACTCAGTCGGGTGCCAGTTCTCCTCTGGCCTATTATTAACAGTGTATAATTATTACTCTGGCAACCTTGCAGGTCTTAAATCATATTAGATAGGAATATTCGAAATTTTGGGTATGACGCGAGACGGGCTCATTTAGGATGGCGCGTCGATTACACAAGAATATGAATACTTGAAAGATCGGAGTTATTGCGGAGACGGGTTAATTGAGGATCACGCCCGGTGAGGCGAATTCAGAGGAGACACTAATGGACACGGTCTCAGCAGACACTCCAGGATGAGCTGGTCATGTCCAGATGCAGGTCCACCATCCGATCCGGACACGGCCTGGATCCGGCCGACTGCAGTAAACCTCGGGATAAACAGAGAGACTAACATTAGTGTGGATGCCACTCTTTTTATGATGTAACGAGTACATCAGGTGTTATGGGAAGTGTTCCCGGTTCCGGCTGACCTAGTTAATGCAGCCTAATAATCAGTCATTTGATTTGAATAAAGAAAGTTAAAAATGTTCTATGTGTATGCCATAGTAAAGAGATGTGTTTTTAGTCTAGATTTAAACTGACAGAGTGTGTCTGCTTCCCGAACAATGCTAGGAAGACTGTTCCAGAGTTTAGGTGCTAAATAGGAAAAGGATCGACCGCCTGCAGTTGATTTAGATATTCTAGGTATTTTCAACTGGCCAGAGTTTAGAGACCGCAATTGACGTGATGGAGTATAATGCGTTAAGAGCTCGCTTAAGTACTGGGAGCTAAACCATTTATTGCTTTATAAGTAATAAGCAAGATTTTAAAATGTATGCGATGTTTAATAGGAGCCAGTGCAGTGTTGACAGAACTGGACTAATATGATCATACTTCCTGGTTCTAGTAAGAACTCGAGCTGCTGCGTTTTGGACCAGCTGGAGTTTATTTATTAGGCGAGCAGGGCAACCACCCAGTAGAGCATTACAATAATCTAGCCTTGAGCTCATGAACGCATGTACTAGTTGTTCAGCATTTTGCATTGAAAGCATGTGACGTAATTTAGATATATTTTTAAGATGGTAGAATGCAGTTTTACAGATGCTAGAAACGTGGCTTTCAAATGAAAGATTGGTATCAAAGAGCACACCCAGGTTCCTCACTGACGACGAGGACTTGACAGAGCAGCCATCGAGGGTTAGACAGTATTCTAGGGCACTCTTTGTGGAGCTTTTCTGTCCAATAATTAAAAATTCAGTTTTATCTGAATTAAGTTGCAGGAAATTACTATTCATCCAATTTTTAATATCAGCTATGCATGCCGTTAATCTTGTGAATTGGTAAGTTTCGTCAGGGTGTGAAGAAATATAGAGCTGAGTATCATCAGCATAACAATGAAAACTAACGCCATGCTTCCTAATGATATCTCCCAGTGGTAGCATATACAGGGTGAAAAGCAACGGTCCTAACACTGAGCCTTGCGGTACTCCATACTGAACTTGTGATCGGTGTGACATCTCTTCATTTACTGCTACAAACTGATAACGGTCAGATAAGTAAGATTTAAACCATGCCAATGCAGTTCCACTAATGCCAACATAATTTTCGAGTCTATTCAAAAGAATATTGTGATCGATAGTATCGAATGCAGCGCTAAGATCGAGTAACACTAATAGAGAGATACAACCACGATCAGATGATAAGAGTAAATCATTTGTAACTCTAATTAGAGCAGTCTCAGTACTATGATACGGTCTAAATCCTGACTGGAAATCCTCACATATACAATTTCTTTCTAAAAAGGAACATAATTGTGAAGACACTGCCTTTTCTAATATTTTTGATAGAAACGGTAGATTCGAGATTGGTCTGTAATTGACTAATTCTTTAGGATCAAGTTGCTTTTTTAATAAGTGGTTTAATTACAGCCAACTTAAAAGTTTTTGGTACATATCCTAATGTCAAGGATGAATTAATAATATTAAGCAGAGGATCTATGACCTCTGGAAGCATCTCTTTTAATAGCCTAGTCGGTATAGGGTCAAGCATACATGTTGTTGATTTTGATGATTTGACAAGTTTAGCCAATTCTTCTCCTCCTATAGCAGTGAATGAGTGTAATTTTTCCTCAGTGAGACTACAATGTTCTGTCTGAAGTGATACTGTAGTAGGCGGCTGCATGGTTATAATTTTATTCCTAATGTTATCAATCTTACTAGTAAAGAAGTTCATAAAGTCATTACTGCTGTGTTGTTTACAAACGTCAGAAGTTGAAGCTTTATCCTTTGTTAATTTAGCCACTGTATCGAATAAATACCTAGGGTTGTGTTTGTTTTCTTCTAAAAGAGTTGAGAAATAAGCAGATCTAGCAGTTTTATGGCCTTTCTGTATGCAATCATGCTCTCTTTCCACAAATTGCGAAAAACCTCCAGTTTTGTTTTCTTCCAGCTGCGCTCCATTTTTCTGGCTGCTGTTTTAAGGGCCCGAGTGTGCTCGTTGTACCACGGCGTTGGATTATTTGCTTTAATCTTCTTTAAGCGCCGAGGAGCAACTATGTCTAAAGTGCTAGTAAAGAGAGAGTCAGTAGTTTCTGTTGCAACATCAAGTTCCTCTTGGCTATCTGTAATTCTGAGGAGATGGAACTGATGAGGAAGATTATGTATAAAGCAATCTTTAGTCGCAGCGGTTATAGTCCTGCCATATTTGAAGCGAGGGGATGGCTTTGCAGCCTTAGCTATATTAAGTATACATGATATTAGGTAATGATCTGAGATGTCATCGCTCTGCTGCAGGATTTTAATGGTATCAACATTTAGTCCATGTGACAGTATTAGATCTAAAGTATGATTAAGGCGATGAGTGGGTCCAGATACGTGTTGTCTAACTCCAATAGAGTTTATAATGTCTTTAAATGCCAATCCCAATGCGTCTTTTTCATTGTCAACATGGATATTAAAATCACCAACAATTAGTACTTTATCTGCAGCCAGTACTAACTCTGATAGAAAACCAGCAAATTCTTTGATAAAGTCTGTATTGTGCCCTGGTGGCCTGTATACAGTAGCCAACACAAATGTCAAACGGGATTTATCATTTACACTACACAATGTTACATAAAGCACCAAAACTTCAAAGGAATTATATTTGAAACTAGACTTCTGAGTAATACTGAAGTTATCATTATAAATTACAGCAACACCTCCCCTTTTCCTTTCAGACGGCTCGTGTTTATAACAATAATCTTGGGGAGTGGACTCATTTAAAGTAATGTAGTCGTCAGGTTTTAGCCAGGTTTCTGTCAAACACAGCACATCTAGGTTATGATCTATAATCATATCATTAACAATAAGCGTGAAAGGGATCGAATATTCAGCAACCCGAGATTTATCAATTGTTCATCCGTATTATATCTGTTGTTTATTTGTTGGACATCAATTAAATTTTTACTGTTGAATGGTTTTGATGGTTTTGTATTTACTGATTCGGGAACAGACACAGTCTCTATGTGATAATATCTAGGTGAAAGCGTCTTTATGTGCTGGGATTTAGCTGACTCTGGTGACGTGAGACAGCTAGCAGACGGTTGGTTTAGCCAGTTTGTCTGCTTCCTGACCTGGGCCCCAGTGAGTCAAGGTTTAGCTCTAAGACTATGTGCCAAATTACTAGAGAGAAGAGCAGCACCAGCCCGGGTAGGATGAATGCCGTCTATCTTCAACAGGTCGGGTCTGCCCCAAAAACTTTTCCAATTGTCTATGAACCCTATGTTATTTTATGGACACCACTTAGACAACCAGCCATTGAGTGATGATAATCTGCTAACTATTTCATCACTCCTTTTAACAGGAGGGGGCCAGATAAACAGACTGCCGGTGACATCGTACTTGCGAGTTTACACACCTCTTTAATGTTAATTTTGGTGATCTCCGACTGACGGTCGAACATCATTAGTGCCGACGTGAATAATAATCTTAGAGAATTTACGATTAGCTTTAGCCAGCACTTTTAAATTTGCTTTGATGTCAGGCGCTCTGGCTCCCGGTAAACATGTGACTATGGTGGCTGGTGTCTCTATTTTCACGTTCGTGTAATAGAATCGCCAATAACTAGGGCACTTTCAACAGGATCCTCAGTGGGTGCATCACTGAGTGGGGAGAACCTGTTTGATGTTCTAATCGAACGGAAGAGTGGTTTTTAGATCCGCGACTATGCTGTCTCACAGTCACCCAATTGCCCTGCTGCGGGGGCTCAGCCGAACCAAACAATGAGTGTTCACTAAGCTAGTCGCATCCAAAAGAGTATCTAAAGCTGTACCATTCTCACTACTCTCACATAAAGTCTGGATGCGTGTCTCTAAATCTGAAATCTTCTCCGTCAGCCTGATTAATTCCTTACATTTAACACATGTGAAGCCCTGTTCGCCAACGGAGATAGATATGCTAAACATGTAGCATGCAGTGCAAGTGACAATGACAGGAGAAGAAGACATGGCTTACCGTATTTGTTGATGAATCCAAAACTTACCACACAACTTACTCCACTTACTTTGTTTGATGGAGTCTATTTAATAATCCAACTCACCACAGTTGTCTAATGAACTCAGAAAACAGGAGACCGGGTGCCGGGATGGAAAGCTACCAGGCTAGCGAAAAGCTAACACGTGGTAGTGATTTAGATTAAAAGCTAGTGATGTCAAATTTAACTTGATAGGCTATATTAAACAATATATGGTGATGAGTAAGTTATTTTTAGCAGTATAGATAACAAAGAAAATATATCAAATAGAGATTCAAACGCAGCTATACAGAGCTACAAACACTGACGCATGCAGTAGCAGCAGTAGGTAGACTGGAGCAATCGATCAGCTACACACATAACATACACACAGAGCAATGCTCTCTGCCCAGCGTGATTTCTCGACTGCCACAATTACTGCCCTAACAAAACACAGACATGTGCACTTTTTACTGTACCTGTTTTTTTAATTGGCCTTTAGTTTGAATTTACCTTTATTGTATGGTTTAAAAAGTCTTACCTTGCCAAAGCATTGACCGAGCTCTTTAAACTAATGGTATTGTTGAACAATCCCTCAAAAGGCAAATGGTATATGCAAAATTTTTGGGCAGTAATAGAACAGTACTCTGATCCAATGGCATATAGGAATCATCAGATTGACAGTTCTCTGATCCAATAGTGTGGGGGCGGCAATAACACTCTTCACACACAAAAATCTAGTGCCAGATATTGAAAATGGGCAAATCAGCAAGCAGAATTAAATGAAAAATTCCCATCAACTGTTGTGTAACTTTTTTCTAGCGCAAACATTCTTTATTTTCAGAGCAAACATGCTCTCCTGAGCAAATTAGGCTCACTAAGCATAGACTATGCCTTTAACACAAACCTGTTTTACAACAATCTGCTGTAAGCAAGCACTAATTAAATTTCATTTAAAAACAACGTTTTGTATACATTTTCTATTGACCACAGCAGAGGTTATTCATCAAGTCATATAGAAGAATGTTCTAATAAGTTACATATCCAGACTCAATGTTGACAAAGTCAATTTCAGCATTGTCAGGAGCCGATTCATTTGGCTGGATCACAGTGTTAGAGTGACAACGTGCCAATAAAGTATGCCAGATCACCAGAGTATAGGGGTGTAACGATTCACTCGTTTTCCCGATGCATCAATCACAAATCCTAACGATATGCATTGATCTTGAAACATGTTTGAATCATGAATCGTTAACTTCGCCTGATTCTTGATTTAAAATGCTACAAATCGATTGAATCGTGATTCAATAATGATTCAGTGTTTTAAAATAAACATTTGATTATATCTACTACATGCGTGAATTAATAGAGACGTTGTGTTGTGTCGTCCGTGCCTTCACAGCTCTCCTTCATAGACATGCACTGAGCTCTTTACCGCCTTCTCTGGATTGCGCTTGCGCTCCGTCCAAAGCTCAAAATAAATATTGAAGTTTTGCGGAAATTGGCATGCCTGAGTAAAACCCTGCTTATTCAAGGATGCACATTTATTGCATGGACGGAGCAAACACATTTGTAAGTGTCTGAAATGCATACGCACAGTTCTGATTAATGATACATGAAATTTAACTTAATGTCATTTAACTGAATATAGCTATTAAAGGAATCTGCTAAAGTAACTACAACATTATCAACACTGAAATAAGATTGTGTGGTTAATATATCAAATATATACACTTTAAAGTTGTGTCCGATAAGGAAAATGTTCCATATAAAGAGAACAAAGAAGGGTTTTCGTGAAGAAAAGTTAGTTTAGGATTATCTGGAAAAGTGCATGGTATTCTCTCCATGGAAGCACTGCATGTTTAATGCCTGTAACACTTTAATAAGGTTGTGTAGCCATTAACACTATCACAATAGTTAGCATGAACTATCTATACTTTTAAAGCCTTTTTAAAATTTGGCTTATGTCAATTTCTACAAATGCCATCTTATATAAGCTATATAAGTTAAGTGTGTAATAATGATAAAACAATAAAGTAATGATATGAACTAACATTAACAATGCAGGACAAAAGTTTTTTGTGGTTTTTGGTAACACTTTAAGATGTATTAGTTAACATTAGTTAATGCATTAGATAACATGAACTAACCATGAACAGCACTATAATACACATAGTACAACATTAGTTAATCTTTGTTAATATTAGTTCATAAAAATCCAGCTGTTCATGGTTTGTTCATGTTAGTTCAGAGTGCATTAACTAATGTCACCAAGATTTTAATAATGCATTAATAAATGGTAGAATTAACATTAAAAAAGATAAATAAATGCTTTTTAAGTGCAGTTCATTATTAGTTTATGTTAACTAATGTTAACTAATAAACCTTATTGCAGAGTGTTACAATAAACCCGTGTTATGGGTTTTTTGCCCACTCTCTGACCTGGGCCGCTGGGTAATTCACACCCTGACTAAAACACATTAGCGGAAGCATTTTAATAATCCTTTGAATGCATATTAAAAAAATGCATAATCGAATCAAATTAATCAAATCGTATCGAATTGTAATGTGAATTTTCTCGAATCGTTCTGAATTGGTAAAAATCATTCTTGAATCGAATCGAAAACCTATGAATCCTGAATCAAATCGATTTGCTGTCTACCCAAAGATTCACAGCCCTACCGGAGTTATGCTGTACTTAACAGAACCAACCTGCCAGCCAGCCAGTTTTATTCTGATTTTCTGGGCACATTTACACAGCAAGCTGATTTAAATAATTCCTTTAGTGAATTGAGCACTAAAAAACGGAAGACAGTGCATGCAAATAAACAACCAATAATTTTGCTATCAGCAGGAAATTGTAATGCTCCACTGAGAAATCCAGAGACAACAATGAACTGTACATGAACATCACTTCTGTCCAGAACTTCTGTCAAACGCACATGAACACACCATAATTCTCTGTGTTGTTAAAATCCTCCTGGGATGAGCAGTTTCTTTTCCACTAATGTCTTTTTCACATCCTCTAATGGCTGGTCCAAATATAAGACCTCCGGTAATGGATCTGAGCATCCACGGCTGCTGAGAAGTTGGAGGAAAGCCGGTGAAGCGATCGATGCATTTACATGCCCTTTCTCCCTTGACAGAGAGAATACAATAGAATGGTTGAATGTTTATCCTTTGCAAACTTTACTGTGCCAGCTCAAACAATGTATTTCACACTAATTTGAATCCCATCTATATGAACGAGTGAGTAGTCCAAATTTGTATCTTTCTTTTAACAGTCTCTCACCCAGCCCATAAAGACAACTTCCCAGAGCAACTGAAATTGCTAACATCACAGTTTAATTCCTTCCAAAAAGATTCCCCATCACAAAAGACAAATAAGCATGAGAGGTGGCTAGCGTAGCGCTCCAGACGATCCCTTATAAAATGTGCTTGAAGGAGGAGCAGATAGCCGGTGCAGACAGTGGCTAGATAGGATTGACACGTACAGTCTCAAAAAGTCCCAGACTGCAGCCAGAGAATCATGGAGCAGTGTGTGTCTATTGTGTCACTCCCACAGACAGACAGACACTCAGCCTACAGCCAAACAGTAAAACACACGCAGCACACTGCTGCTATGGTTAAATATTCTACAACGCTGCTTCAGTGGTTGGGGTGCTCTATTCTTTCTTTCTGTCTTTCTTTCTTTCTTTATTTATTTATTTATTTTATTTTGAGACTGTCCCATGTCCGTCTTGCACTGATCGCTGGAGAGCCACAGATGGGATGCGATTCCACAGATTCAAGCTTGATGGCAGCAGTATCCGCATGTAGGAGATGACAGGAGTCCCATCTGAAAGCTTTGCCTGAGATGATGAGAGACAAAAATATCACAGCATGCAAAAAAATTTATGATAACTGAATAAACTTGAATTCAACCCCCCTCTTTTCACATTTGATGTGTGTCTTATGAACTTGAAAACACGCTTGTATATTAGTTCCATTTTTAAACACGTCAATTTGGGTTGATTCAGGATTATTGCTTTTTCAGTTGGGTTTACGCATAACTTTTGCCTAATGGTTCTTCTGTGTGACTAAAACAAAATGGATTTGTTTGCAGTAATTCCTGCTGCAGGACAGGGACGAGATGTTTATACGTTCTAAATCGCTCTTGCATCGGATTGAGCAAATCCTCCCCCTCGATTAGCCGCCAGCGAGACTCCCGCAGTTTGTTGTGTCTGACTAGAGTGTGATGATGTAAGCATGTGTCATTTAAGGCCGTGGCAGAAAATCAGCCATATTCTACTGGCACAACACTCAGAAACGCAAGCATAATCAGAAACTCACCTCAGAAGTTTCATATTTATAAGTAACAAATTCAATTCAGGTTCTGTAATTATTTACTCACGCTTGTGATTTCCCAAAGCTGCATGCTGTTATGGAACACACTGTAGAAAAGAAGTATAAATCGTAGAAGAGTCATCATTCAGCTCTTGGAATAAAACGACAATTCATGAGCTGTCAAGCTCCAAAGAAGTCTTCCATTGTGAAAAAAGTACTCTTATATACATACATTTAAAAATAATATTTAGAATATGAAAATAAAAACATATTTAAGTGTAAACTAAATGTAACACATAATTGTACACAAAATTGTAACATGAAATGTGTGTTCGACCGGGCAGGAAGGGAAAGGAAGCAGCTCGCCAACTTGCCGAACTTTACCAAGGTAACCGATCTCTGTTTATTCCATCAAGTTTTGCACTCTGGCTGCCGAGTGCAAATGGAACGAGAAAGCACAGTGGGACATGTTCCTGCATGGGCTAGCTGACCGCATTCAGAAGGAGATTTTCACCCTGGACTTACCTGAGAAGATTGAGGGCCTCATTGAGCTGGCTTTGAGGGTGGACACCCATCTCAGCCATCTGGAACAACGATCCAGGATGGTTTTTCAGTCCGGGAATGTGGAATGCCCTCAGGCCAGTGGTTGGGATGCGGTCAGCCCTGTCTTGGATCCTGAGCTCATGCAGGTGGGTCGTGCTCGGCTTTCCCAGGAGGAGAGAGAGAGAGAGACAGAGATCCTGTGGTCTTTGCATGTACTGTGGCGGAGCTGGTCATTTCCTTAATAAATGTCCTTTAAAAGACCACGCCCGGCGTAAGAAGAGGGCTACTGTCGGGCGGGATCTCCGTGGATAAGACCTCATCCTTTACTCTCCTTCCGGTTAGACTGCTTTGGGTGGCCCGGACTCACACCTGTCAAGCCCTCCTGGATTCCAGCGCAGAAGATAACTTTGTGGATTTATGTCTGGCACGAACTCTGGGTTCCATATCTGTCAGTGCACTCAATGGTCAAGAACTCCCACCCATCATGCTCACCACTAGACCCCTGGCACTAATCACATCTGGCAATCACACAGGACAGATCTCCTTTCTACTACTGGACTCACCCCTGGCTCCCGTGGTCCTTGGTCATCCCTGGCTGATCCAGCACTGCCCCAGGGTTGACTGGGGACACAATTCTGTGTCATCCTGGAGTACCAAATGTTATGAGTCTTGTCTTGTATCTGCTTGTTCGTCTGTGTCCCGTTCTGTTTTTCAGAGTGAGGCAGTGAATTTGTCTAACGTGCCCTCAGAGTATCTCGACCTAAAGGAAGTGGTGGACATGGTTGATCAGTTCATATATGCTTACCTGGATGATAGGGGTTGCTCCGACTAGTCAACTAATTGACAAGTCAACTTTAATGCTCTGCCATGACGCTTTAAGCTTGACGTCGTCTATTCACTGGCCTATAGAGGGCGCAACAGGATAAGCAATTTCCTGACACGCAGGCTGTTTCCAACAGCTAAAAATTACAAATAAATGCATACTCAGAGAGCCCTCCACAAGACATGTTTGATTATACCATCTGGATGCTCAAAATTGATCGGGAGAATACATGCTTATTGTACAAGTAAGTTAATCACCATTCTAACCTAATGCGTGCCGCAATGTAACGCACACACACACACAGCTCACACATCACGCGGAGATAGCGCGCACCTCACACAAAATCAGTAGCGCTGAAATGTATTGTCAACACTGTTCTGTGATTTATCAAATAAATAGCTAATAAACTGAAAAGTTATAGCATATATTTCTTAGTAACTAAAACTAAAACTAGTAACAGCTTCACTATCACTAGAAAGATGCTGGCAGGTAGATTTAATTCACACGCAATAGTTCTCACTAATGCATTTATACATGTAATCTTTATTGTGCTACTTTATCTATTTCTGATTCAGAACTAGCAGAAATCTGTATGAAATATAACAACCCAAAGACAAAAGAACTGATACAAAAGCTGTTATGTAGGAGCAATATGGGCAGCACTGTGTCATATGCCATAGCTGTCCTGTGCACAAGAAAACCCGTGTTCGTTTCTCAGCTCAAATTTCAGGGTTATTTGTTCGTTAATGACGTCATCAGCGACTAGTCGACGTTGACTCGACTTTCATCACATAAATGTCGACTTTAAAAAATAGGAAGTCATTCAACCCCTACAGGATGACATATTGATTTTTTCTTCATCTCTCCAGGAAAACATTCATCACGTCAGACGAGTGCTTCAGAGGTTTCTAGAGAATGGGCTTTTTGTCAAGGCAGAGAAATGCGCTTTCATGCACAGTCTGGTCCTTTCCTAGGGTACATCGTTTCGTCTGAGGGAGTGCGTATGGAGGTTAAGGCTGTGGTAGATTGGCCAAGTCCAGATTTCCGTAAGGCCCTACAGAGGTTTCTGGGGTTTGCCAACTTCTATCTGCGTTTCATTCGCAACTTCAGCCAACTAGCCACGCCTCTGACCGCCTTGACCTCTCCCAGAACGACGTTCAGGTGGTCTAATACAGCGAAGGCTGTATTTTCTAACCTAAAGAGGCTCCCATTCTCTTTGCAACAGATTCCTCACATCAGTTCATGGTAGAGGTCGATGCGTCAGAGGTGGGGGTAGGTGCAGTTCTGTCCAAACGTTCTGCTTCAGATGCGCGTTTTTGTCCCACCATCTGACATCTGCCGAATGCAAGTATGAGATTGCTAACAGAGAATTGTTGGCAGTAAAGTTGGCGCTGGAAAAGTGGCGTCATTGGCTAGAAGGCAAGGCAAGTTTATTTATGTAGCACATTTCATCCACAATGGCAATTCAAAGTGCTTTACATAGAAAATGAAATTGAAATAGTGATAACATATGCATAAGAAATAAGAATACCATGTGTAAGAATTAAAAATAAAAACAGGACAATTAAAACAGTTGTAAAGAGAACTGTCGGGGGTACCTTTAATAGTATGGACAGACCATAAGAACCTCAAATATATTAGATCTGCTAAAAGACTTAACTCCAGGCAGGCTCGGTGGGCACTTTTTTTCGGACGTTTTGACTTTTCTCTCTCGTATCACCCCGTTCCAAAAACATCAAACCCGATTCTTTATCTCGCATTTTTGATCCTTCTGAATGCCCGGTTACTCCTGAGTGTATTTTGCCAAACCCGATTCTTTATCTCGCATTTTTGATCCTTCCGATTGCCCAGTTACTCCCGAGTGTATTTTGCCAGAGAAGATAGTTATCTCTACACTCACATGGGAGGTCGAGTCAAAGGTCAAGTTGGCCTTAGAAGAGGTAACGCCTCCACCCGGCCGAGTCGATTATTTGTACCGGAGAAGTTAAGGTCCGAAGTCATTCAGTTGGGTCACTGTTCCAACATCGCTTGCCATCCGGGAGTAAACCGCACTTGCAGTACTTGCAACAACTCTCTATGGTGGAGTGTGCTCACAACGCGTTACCAATGCCATCCACGGGCCTTTCTCCTTTTGAGTGTAGTCTAGGTTACCAGCCACCTATTTTACCAAGTCTGGATTTACGCCTTCGTCCAGAGGTGTCACCGCACAAGGACCAGAGCCTGGAAGACTCTGCTCCAGGTGGTGGTGCGCACTACGGCTATAGCCAATCGCCACCGGTCTAAGCCTCCTGTATACGTCGTGGATCAAAAGATGTGGCTTTCTACTAAGAATATTCCGCTCCCCTCTGTGTCTAATAAACTTACTCACAAATGTATCGGCCCGTTCACTGTCACCAAGATTATTAGTCAGGTGACAGTCCACCTCAAACTGCCTCCAGCATACAGGAGAATTCACCCCCCTTCCATGTGTCCAAATTAAAGCCTGTTTTTCATTATAACCTTAATCCGCCTGTCCCGGTTCCCCCACCTCCACGACTCGTAGATGGGGAACCAACATATTCGGTCAATTGTATTCTGGACTCGATTCGGAGGGGATGCGGATGCGGATTCCAGAATCTGGTGGACTGGGAAGGTTACGGTCCGGAGGAGAGAAGTTGGGTACCTGCTAGGGACATTCTGGACCACTCCCTTATTGATGATGAAAATCAACAGGTAGGTTCTCCTGACAGCATCAGGAAGCGGTCCTAGGGGGAGGGGTACTGTCACGGTTCATGAATTCACTGTCTCATATCTTGTGTGTGTGTGTTGTGTGTCTGTGGATGGGGCAGAGCCACTGCTTTGCTGTTGATCGATACACCTGTCACAGCTGATCAGCGCACCCTATTTAGTCTCCCTGTATTCTCCTTGTCTTTGTCAGAGCGTTGTTGCATGTTCCCAGAGTCACCCGCCTGTTCCTGTGTGTCTCCTGCCATTGCCTGTGTCCTGCTTTTTCTTCGTCATCCTCCACCGTCTGCCTTCTCTCGCCGGAGGTCTGGGCTGCATTGTCCCTGTGCTACCAATAGTTTGTTCTCTGGACTTACATCTTGCTTTTCGTCATCGTCTATGCTGCTGTCTGATTAAAGACATTTTACTTGCAATTAAATCCTGCCTTCATCGTATCATTACACTTTCACAGGTTATTAATGTTTGTAACTCATTAATAAATGGTTCACAGGTGATCACTTTACATTGAGGTTCACTTTCACAGGTTATTAATGTTTGTAACTCATTAATAAATGGTTCACATGTGATCACTAGATTAAGGTTCACTTTCACAGGTTATTATTAATGTTTTTAACTTATTAATAAATGGTTCACACAGGTGTCCACCCTACATTAAGGTTCTTACTAAATAACTAATATTGGAATTACAAAATTCGTTATTAATTTCTCATCAGATTATGATTGTGCTCTTGTTTTTATTTTTATTTTTTCACCCAAAATAAAGTTACTCTTTATCTTCATAAACAAGAAATCATGTTTTATACACTGCTGTTGATAAGCATCATGGACCTTTTGTGGAATATCATGGTAAGTCTGTAACTTCTGGTGAGGAACATTTATAAAAAATTTAATTTTTTAGGCCAGGCATGAGATATTAATTCTGTAACATCAGATAATATTGAAAAGTGGCAGTCATGAGATATTGAGAAAACCACATACAACACCCTTCAGTTCTTTGCTGCATCATTAAATAAATCAGTAATCTGGTTTTGATTTAAATAAGTGTTAATAAATACATTTATTAAGCATTTATCCCCGCCTGTATACACATTTGAGTTAAAAAGGGCATTGCGTTAAAGTCCCCCTTTTTATTCATGCAGTTATAACTGCTTATCAATTATTTATAATGCATTTGTAAATGAGTTATTAGTCATTAACAAGCACCTTTATAAACCCTATTATAAAGGGACCCTTAATTTAAAGTGTTACCAAAATGAGTTATTACAAATTGTACTTAAG
This sequence comes from Gobiocypris rarus, assembly GCA_023029165.1. Classification (NCBI taxonomy): domain Eukaryota; kingdom Metazoa; phylum Chordata; class Actinopteri; order Cypriniformes; family Gobionidae; genus Gobiocypris; species Gobiocypris rarus. The sequence continues at coordinate 9,577,234 of CM040926.1, forward strand.
TTTTATAGAAACGGTAAATGTGATTAAAATAAGCACATCTTTTTTTGATCCTGGAACAACATTCCAATCAACCAATCAGATTTGAAGGACAAGTTTACAGTGTATGTCAAGTGTATGCTTACAAACAGGGTTAAGTGATTCTACATCAGTGTTATTCAGGGATAAGTTATGGGTAGGGGTAAAGATAAGCTTAGGACTACATTTTCGGACTGGAATGTTTTTCCGGGATCATCAAAATATTTTAGGATCCAGGAACATCCTATTTGGCAAATTTAAGGCGACCAATAAGAACATAGTTGTGTGTAAGTGTACTATCTTTACACATTTAAGTGCACTTTATTTAATTAATATTACATTATTTGCAAGTGCAAAGTTTTTTTAATGTGCTTTTACGATTGAAAGTACACTACAATATATGATTTAAGTACACTACGTATATTCATTCATACAATTAAGCTCAAATCTTTTTCACAAGTGTTTTTAAACTATACAGCAGCTTTGTGTGAAGAAAGGACTTAAATTTAATTGAGTAATAATCTCAATAACCCTCCTCCGAGGCTTGCATAGCCTGCATTCACTTCCAGAATTCAGAAAGTGGTATGTCACGCTAAAGAACCAGTGCTATTTTCTATTAGTGAATAAATAGTAAATTTAGCTCTGCTTCTCACAATTTTTTTTTATATAACTTCAGAAAAGTTGGAATGTAATGTCATAATACTGTTATGATACTTTTATTGGTGCTGTTTTGGAGCTTGACAGCCACTGGTCTCTATAAAATGGTCACTCATTTTATGGCAAGAACCTTGAAATAACATGAACAACTAATGGCAGTGCCTTTTTTTTAGGCAAACTGCTTCTGTAAGAGTAATGACTCCTGATCTCTAACAGCTAAAAAGAGCTGTTCCCAGGTCAGTTTTCATGAAGTGGTGTAAACGTGCCACAGTTTCAGATTAATGCTTTGCTTCTGACAAGGTAGCAGTGTTTTGGAGGTGGATTCATAGCATGACAGCGTGTGTTTGAACACCTGCAGGAAGTCTCATACTGGCAGCAAAGGCTGAGGAAGTCAGCTTTTCCATGGCTGACTTGGTCAACAAACACAGCCTCACCCAGAACACCCAGTTGAGCGCGTCACTCACAGAGCTGTTAGTGTGCTTATTTCCCTGGGTGGGACTGGACTGGATTGGACTGGACCAGAGCGTTATCTCCAAATATCTCCTAAAAAAGTTTTTGACTGTGATTTGTGGGAGAGACCAAGAGTGCTGGATATGCTGTTGATGAGTAAAAGTGGATTAACATTAGAAAACATCAACAGCTCAGTCAATCAGTGACACATATTTCACCTGCAATTTCATCTGGCTTTATTTTACAGGTTTTAAATTAATTTCGCCAATTTCGAGAAATTTTGGGTTTTTTGAAAAACCTACTTTTGCAAACTACTCCCACATTTTTTCCCTGATCGGAACCAAACCACTGCAGAAATGTTCTTTGGAGAGAGACTATTTTCTTTCTTTTTTTTGATTCATGGTCCTAAGGGGAACCAAAATATTCAACGCGTCAGGGGCCACTAATATGACTATAACTAATGAACGGAATAATATATTTATGTAAAACTTGGGTGACATGTCTATGAGCCCTAAACCCTAATCCAACCTAGGCTCATTGGAAATACTTGACTCTGCCTACATTTTAGCAAACCCTGAAATATGAACAATAAAACACATAACAGACAAATAAAAGTACAGTCACAGGTATTTATTGCAAACACTGACCAAAACAGTGTAAAAGTATTAACTCATGTTGCATTCCAAGTCTTCTGAAGTCATACAATATCTTCATGAGGAGAACAGAGTTGATCTTAATGTTTTAATCGCTGAAATGACGATCCAATCCGCCGCTCCGTGTGAACACCCTCCACTCGTTAATATTTCATTCAAATAATATGCTTAACTCTTGAGCCTGATGCGGTCGGTCACGAGACACACAAGAGCCAATGGCATTTTACAACCAAAGCTGACGTAATGACGCAATTGGTCACGAGACATACGACAGCCAATGCTGTCAAAGCTGATGTAACGGTTGCAATTTTTAAATATGATCTTCGGCGGGTGGACTCAACACTGATCGCTTTTAAGGATTTTCTTCACAAAAATCAATCGTTTGGCCTCGAAACACTTGGAATATTTGTACTTTTTAAATAAATTGTGCCTGTAGTCGTATCTGCCTGTAATATCCTGTTTTTTTATAATACACAAATGGTTAGGTTTAGGGAAGGGCTTGAGAAAAACTGATACCACTTGCGCCTCTAGTGGACGTTTCACCCGAAAAGTGCAGGGAAAATTACCTGGAGGTACGTATTTCAGGGTTTGCAAAAATGTAGGTAGAGTCACGTATTTCCAATGAGCCTGGGTTGGACGCATCACTGTGATTTGTACACACGTGTGCAATGGCCTTCTCTGGCCATTAGGAGGCAGGGACATTGGTACACTTTTATTTACAAGGGTCTGGTAGGATTATTTCCTGTGAACATCTGTGCTTTGCTCAGACAGAGAAGTGACGACTCTTACTCCTTGCGATCAAACGAACAGTTGTTTCTCTATGTTCCTTTCGCTTGCATGGAGTTGGGAAAGAAAGCCTTTGTACACTCGGCTCCTTATGCTTGGAATATGATGCAGAAAGACTGGAAGCTGTCTTTTAATGCTTTTAAAACCAAGCTTAAAATAGTAGAGACTGCCTCAATTGTTTGTAATTATTTTTAATGTTTTGTGTACGTTGAAACTGTTGTGACTGTTTTTAATTGTGTAACTTTGCTGCCTCTTGGCCAGGACTCCCTTGAAAAAGAGGTTCTTAATCTCAATGGGACTCTCCTGGTTAAATAAAGGTAAAAAAAAAAAAAAAAAAAATTGGTCATTTGAAAAAAAAAAATTATGATTGGCCACTTGGTGACGCTGTAAGAGGAAAAAAATCATGAAAATGTCTATAACCACACCCAACCATTAATCTGATAATAAGTGGCATGTAGTCCCTTTGTCCAGGGTGCCATGATAGTCTATGAGAACATTGACGTATCTCAAAAAACACAGTTTGCATCATCAGCAAAATACCTTGAAGGAGCCTAAGAAGTTTCAAGCCAATTTTTTTCACGGGAGTCACCTCCTTATACTCCTGAATCCTTGCCAAGTCCAACGATACCAAACATGGCAGGTATTGCATTATGGTTTGTGTAACACTGTAATTTTTGCGAAAAAAGTTTCAAAACTTTTGCGTTTATCTTCGAAACTGCTAGTCCGATCGAGACAAAACCAACACAGGAATTTTTAAAACATAGGTCAATAGCTAAACAATAATGTCCAAATGTCAAACCTATGATAGGAAGTGAAATCCAATCAATGTTGCCCATTAAACTTGCCATTTTTATACTCATAAATATACTGTATAAGTGTATATAACGGGGTGTCCAATCCTGCTCCACTGTCCTGCAGACTTAAGCTCCAACCCCAATTCAACATACCTCACTGTAAAATCTAATAGCTTTCCTGACTCACATTTACTTAGTTATCTTTACTAAGTAATATAGAATACATACTTCTTACTTGGTTTTGTTGAGTTACAGTCAATTGCAGGGTGAAAATAACAGTTTACTCAATTGTTTGAGTGCCGCTTACTTGAAACCAAAGGATGCAATTACGTTACTACACCAGTCAGAGGCAGCAGTGCATTAAAGTCTCCCACCAAGCAAAGTTATGTCCAAAAGACGTATTTTCAACGTCTTTGTCCCTAGAGGCGAACGTTGAAAAGACGTCCACTGGGGAGCCAGAATGAAAGTTTTTATGACGTCTGTTTTGGACGTCCCATATAGACGTTCATGAAACCTCAAGGTTAAACAGTTCAAATGTACTCATTGTGGACAAATTTTCCTTTTGTAATTGCAAATCAACTCACAGACAGTGTGTTTTTGTCAAAAATCTTGAAAATAAAAGAAACTTAGCTCACAACTTTAGACACTTTATGCAACTTAGCATCTGTCATTCACACATCATTGGATCATGAGAGAAACCAGACCTGAAGGAAAGACTCTCTGGCTCAGGACTCAATCCAGGATCTTCTTGCTCTGAGGAGCCAGTGTTTCCCACTCATACACTGGTGCTGCCTCACAGATATAAGAGACACTTTGACTATTTCTTTCAGACATCTACAGAAGCACTTACTGAGAATTAACAGAGGTTTAGATGTTGATGATTTGTGGTTCATTTGAAGTCACCATTGTGGTGGGAAGCGTTTGCTTTAGTTGGGCTCTTGGTATCTGTTGTTGTGTTAGCTTTTCTTTGGCTGCTGTAACTGTGTCTGTGAAACACAATAGTTGTGGCTGAACAAGCAAAGCTAAAGTGACATCAGGTGTTGTCAGCTCCTCATTGATGATTACTAAATCATCAGAAAGAGAGCGTCTGATTTTGTGTTATTTGGTACAATAGTACTTTGTTTATAGCCACAATAACCTTGTGATACTATGGTATTGGCACCACTAGTATTAAAAGGATCAATTATCTTGAAAGATGATGAAAAAAAAGTATGTGCACCCAACATTTTGAGCAAATATATTACAAAGTCACACATCGACATCAAGATTTGGCCTATGATTCACAACAACGGTGAAAATCAAATCATAAAGCTTGGGAATCAAGCATGAGTTTTGTACTACGAAGCCACCCATCATGCATTGCAGCATGAAACTTGTCACCATTGTTGTGAATCATAGGCCAAATGTTGAAGTTTGTGTGTGACTTTCTGAAATATTTGTTCAAAACGTTTGGTGCACCTTCTATCTTTTGGTTAATCTTCAGGATAAATTGATCAATGAAATGCTATAACAAGTGTAAGTGGATGTCTTTTCAATGTTTGCCTCTAGGGACAAAGATGTTGAAAAGATGTCTTTAAGACATAACGTTGCTTGTTGGGAAAGTAAACTCGGTAATTCCAAGTATGCAAAAATCATCACCTTAGCACAACTTGCATTAATTGGGGCGGCAGTGGCTCAGTGGTTCATGTGGATTGTCTACAAACCGGAAGGTTGGTGGTTCGATCCCCGGTTCCACCTGACCAAGTGTCGAGGTGTCCATGAGCAAGACACCTAACCCCAGCTGCTCCCGACGAGCTGGATGGCGCCTTGCATGGCTGACACCGCCGTCGGTGTGTGAATGAGAGAGTGTATGGGTGAGTGTGAGGCAAGATGTAAAGCGCTTTGGATGGCCATTGGTCTGTTAAAAGCGCTATATAAATGCAGTCCATTTACCATTAATGAGTTAGGGATACTCACAAAGTGTATTTTACTTTAAATGATTTAGTTGTTAAAAATAGTAATTCTGAGTAGACTATACTAAGACAAGTACATCTAAAGTAAATTATTAAGTTACTGGAACTGTCTTGTGAGTGTATAAAACTTGACAGTCACTTGTTAGTTCTACATACCATTCCTATTTCACTTTACTTGCTTTTTTCAAGGCAATCGGTTTGCATGCTTTTTTTAAGTAAGGTTTACCTTTCAGAGAGGGGTGTTAAGGCAACTTGGAGCTAGGCTCTGCAGGACAGTGGCCCTCCATGACCGACTTTGGACACCCCTGGTCTATAACCTCAAAATTAAGTGAGCTATTTATAACCAATTTGACACACATATGTATGGACACACTCTGAGGACACCTAAAAAAGTGGTGGAGATTGGGCAAGACGTGGTGCTATAACTGCCAAAAAGCTTTTTTTTATTTATATATATATATATATATATATATATATATATATATATATATATATATATATATATATATATATATATATATATATATAATAAATAAAAAAAAGATTCCTTAGTAAATTGGCTGTAAATGGTCTTTTTTCATCTATGATCTAAGTTTATTTATTTCTTTTGATCCATTAGCCAATAACCAGTGGCTACTCTTCCTGAGGTCCCAACAAGTAAAAAACACATTAATCCACAACAATAAAAATGTAATGAAACATACAAATCCAAAATTAATTCCAAATATCAAAATCAACAATTTACTATTGTGCCATTAAATGTTCCTTTAAAGATTTTTTTCAACTTATTGACATTTTTTTTTTTATTTACTTATTTTACTTAAAATACGGGTGCTGGTCATATAATTATAATATCATCAAAACGTTGATTTATTTCACTAATTCCATTCAAAAAGTGAAACTTGTATATTCATTCATCACACAGACTGATATATTTCAAATGTTTATTTCTTTTAATTTTGATGATTATGAATCCCAAAATGTTTTGTAGCCAATTTTTGTTTTTTATTATCATTTGGTTGTTGGTGGAATTGAATAATTTTTGTGTACAGTATATGCATAATACAAATGGCTTTTGGTGTAGTTGTAGGATGGACCATCTTGTGTTTTGGTTTGGTTTAATATATAACTTGGTCTATTTTAGTAATAATAAATATGGGTTGTTGTCGTTTTGGTAAATGTCTGTGAACGTTCTGGTGATGGCCCTGGCTGGTCTTGAGATGCAAGCATTTTAATGCCTCTAGTATTCATTCAGATGGATTGTGCAGTAATTTGATTGTATCAGTATAGGTTTTTTTTTTGCATAATATTTCCAGTGACCTGCTTTGTGCAGTCCAATCTGGAACAGATGTTCTCTCTGAATATTACACCAACTAAACTTAGGATGGACATGTTAATAGTCTTAGAAACCACCAATCACATCCTCATGTTAAACCTAGCATCTCTTGGGAAGACTTTTGGGAAGACCTTTCATGTTAGTCATGCAACTGTAGTCTTCAACAGACTGGACATCTCAGGCACCATTTAGGAGAAGGGTCATGTGACTTAACAGAGATGTATCAATTGTGTTTTTGAGACCCATCAGAAATGTCCATGTGGTTGGTGAATCTTTGAATGTATTGCAACAGTTTACATATTTTAACAATTTATATAAATTAAAGGTGATAAAAGAAAGAAAAATAAAGAACAAATCTCTTCTCTCTCCACCTTTTGCAATATTAGCAGTGATTGTATTTGATAAAAAATAAAAATAAATTAAAAATGCTATTTTGCAAGCTCTCTTCTCATTCTTATTTGTTTGCATATGCAATTGAAGAGTTATTTTTTTCAGGTTTCCCAGCATTAGCATTTATTTGTGTTTTTGGTCATTACTAAAATCAGCAACTATTGTTTGTTGGAGTTCAACACTGCCTTATAGGTATTATAACAACATCAAAACAAAAACATTTCTATGAAATACAAATTAAGAATTTGACTTAAATTATACGCTGGCCAACATTCACGAGATCTGCTATTATCTCATGTAAGTTTTAATAAAGGTGTTTATTTTTGTGGGTCACTGCTCAGGCCAGCCAAAAATAACAGATCTTTAAACGTCTGATGTTTATAGAACCTCTGAAAATGATATTTGACCAAAGGAGGGAAAGGGCCAACACAGCCACGGTTAAATTGGTTTTGATGTACTAATGCACGTTCCATTAGACACATTTTAAGCCAGGTTTGCTGGTGAGGGTATTGACTGACAAACCTCTCTGGTCTCTTACAAGCTTTTTAATGATACGTTGTGTGGTTTTGTCCGGTCAAAGGAAAGTAGAAGGTGTTAGACCAAATCCACAGGGAAGAAAAGCAAAGCATCTTGGTGCAGGGTTTGCAGCTGCAGTGCTGGGGCATTTACTTCAGTTACACTGAGCTTTCAGAAGAAACAAATAAAAAAAACCTACAGCGGCCGTGACCTTTCCCAGAGTCCATCCACGGTCCACTGCCCACGGCTCCTGAACCCTTCAGAAATGTAGAAGGTCTGGGTTCTGGGGCGCGTGTATCAGGGAACATGTTCACTGAAATAATTGGGCCAGCTCCGTCTTTCTCCACCTGATTGCACAGGTCACCCAGCGTCCTCTCCTAACCTCTGCTCCTGAGATCAGGTCCTGCTGTACAGCTGGAGTCTCGAGATCTCAGTTTAATAAGCGTGGATGATCTACCGTTTGTTTCTGGTTCAGTATGTTACTGCTGGGTCTCTAAAACAGCTGAGGTTCATTGGCAGATGTTACAGATGTCACATGGATGGTGGTGATTCTATAAGATTAATGGCTAAGCTTTTTCTTTGGCCACTGTTGTCCCTTAATCCTGACAATGACTACGTTTACATGGACAGCAGTAATCTAATTATTGACCTTATTCTGAATAAGACAATAATCTGATTAAGGTGTTTACATGAGTTGCTTTTAGAGTAATCCGTTCATGTTCCCATTTTACATGTTATAGAACATAAATAGATTAAGAGCACACGTCATTACGTCTCCATGCCACGCCGTCCGACGTTCCCTCAAGAATTTCACGCAGTTCGTCTTTGTTATGGTACCACATACAGTTTTGGGTGTTTCATTTTTAATTTTACGAGGGTTTCAAAGGCAGTAAATTGGCCATGCTATACGTGCAAATAGACGACGGCGGATACAAATTCTCCAGCAACAGGCTGTGCAGCTGTGCTTTCAGTCGGCAGCATGTCATTCTTGCCACCACGACAAACTCGGAGGTACTGGATGAGAGTACGAAGTAAGGACTGGTGGGAGAGAGTTGTTTTAATGGAATTTGATGACGCTGAATGGAAAGAGAATTTTCGCATGTCCCGGAGAACATTTGTAAAAATATGTTCCGTGATGGAGATTGTCATGAGTCCACAGGCGGTCACTGTGCGTGCGCCTGTTCCCTTGGAGATGCGGGTCCAAAAATCCAAACGCAGCGTTAATAGTTAGATTAAGGTGTGTACATGTCTACAATGCACTTCGATAATGCGACTAAAATAGGCATACTCCACATGTCTTAATTCGATTTTTGTTTAATTCGAGTATGGCTTTAATCGGATTAAGGTAATTAGAAATCGCTGTTTACATGGTAGTTTCTTAATCAGAGTATGGTCTTAATCAGATTAATATCGGAGTATTGTTGTCCATGTAAACGTACTGAATGATACACATCACCTAATAGTGATTAGGTTTCTCACAGCACCAATTTGTTAGAATTTCAATAAAAACCATACAGATTTCATAATCCTCCATATCACTGCAAAGCAAATTAACTCCAGTTTTAAATCCAATTGTATTATATCCAACTTTATATGCATTCCGTACATTCACATTCATACAACATGGCAAATCTGGATTGATTGTTTATATTATTGACAAATGTAAACAATCCCATTGCCCAGGTAAACTGCTAAGGGATAGTTCACCCTGAAATTAAAGCCATCTTTTACTCACCCTGCTGTTGATTCAATGCCCTATGTTTTTTCTATCCCTTTCAGACCTCAAAAGCAGAAATGTTAAAAATAGTCCAGCACGTGCTCCTTCCTCTAATGGCAGTGGAGAGCGACCAGGTTAAAACATTACAAAAATTATACAAAAGTATCATGCAATGATACAGAGAGGCGTGCACCATAGATGGAAAGTGTTCAGGAGGAATACTATAAGGTTTTGCGAGAAATAAACTATTATTTATTAAGTCAAAACACTGAGCTCAGACATTACTCTGTGCACGGCATTCCTGTAATGACTAGTACAAACTGACTATTTTAAAAATTCTGCTTTTGAGATCTGAAAGGGATAGAAGCACATTGAATAAACAGCAGGGTGAGTAAAATGCTTTAATTTAATTTCAGGGTGAACTATCCCTTTAAGGTATTAAAAACATTGACATTATGATTGTATGAAAAACTGCTTTGAACAAATGTGTATTGAAGATAGCGCTGTACAAAAAAAAAAAGACTATTATTTGTCACACTATGGGACACTTCAGAACTTTGTCAGAGGTAAAAATGTATTGCAAATGCAATTAATGGGCTGTCACATTAAGCCATTATAATTCCCCTATGGTGAAATCTTTTATGAATCCCAAAATTTAGATGGCTAGAGAGCTCTGTTATTTACTAACTGGATGCAAATGTTGAAACGTATGTTAAAAGATACAGCAGAACAAAATATATATATATATTAGGCAAAAAATGGTAATGGCATACTAAAAAAAAACATGGTGTTGGAGGTTTGTCAGGTTTCCATGACAACCACTGCAGACTCAACAAAGGCTAGGCTGATATGTAAAGTGTATGGCACAACATGAAACATTTACCGAAAACAGGGAACCCATCAAAATGACCATACTTATACATATCATTGATGATGATAACCTAATAAGTACATTTTCATGTCCAGTGATATCCTAAAATCGTGCACTGTATAATGTTTATTCATAAATGATTTACATAATTAATTACATAAATGACCTATAGCGTGAGGGTCAAAAGTGCAAAATCCTGCCATGAATCTTTGCTTCTTCTCTAACCAAACATTCTGATGTGGAGCCCTAGATTGACCTCGACTATGGATGGTTGACACAGACACTTCATGCTCCTGTTACTGGAGGGCTACTTCATCTAAATATGCTATCACTTGTCTTAAATTATGTAGTGTTCTTCTCTTTTTGCAAAGTTACATGCTGAAGCACATGCAAAAGCAGCTCTATACCTGCACCTACATGCCCTCCAATGCATCTGTAGCGCTGACGGTCTGAATGTAATTACAAGTTATGACAGCAGAGTCTCCTAGCAGGGGGTTTCCCAGCACAACCCAGCTTGCCCTAATGCATCCTGACATCCGCTCAGCACAATGAGGATGGGCCTCACCCTGGGAAACATATGCCAACACGACCACAGTCCAGCCATTTGTGGACCGCATGAGAAAAAGGCCCAACTTTAATGCAAACAGACTCATGTAGTGCAAAATCAGCTAATGCCCTTTCACCAGACATAATGCCATGTGAGTAGACGGCTTCCTTGGGCTATCTATATAGGTCAGTGCCGAGCGTCCTGTAATCTTGCTTTGGATGCGCTTCCATATTATTGGCTTGGGAGGGTTCCTTAATCAGAAGTGCTGAGATTGCAGCAGTTATATTTCTGGGAGGCAATCTTTTAGAGCAGGCACAAAGTCTAATATTTTTAGATGTGCTTTCATTAGCGATGAGATTTGTGGCAAAATTTACATTACAAATCAGCAGAGTATTTTTAACCATCAAAGTGTTAATTTTTTAAAGAATTTATTTTAAACTTTAAGCATTGATTTTAAAAGTCTTAGAATTTGCTCTGGGGAGCACAGTTGAATCACTCATGGACCAACAAGAAAACTGACATAAAAAAGGTCAAATGTGGACTGATCGAGACTTTTGATTTGTTTGATTGCAGTCTGACTCAAATTGTACCAGTGTGGTTTTGACAAGTCAGACTAAAACATCTCAATAGTAGCTCAGCTTCATCCTGTATATTTTTTATTAATTGGTATACAATAGGACTCAGCACTGTGCACTTAAATGGTTACTTCAGCAATTTAGCATATGGGTTTGTATCAGTAATAACCCGGGAGTATACTTGAATATATATATTCGTGCCAGTTGAAGGAGCTATTTCCGCATGTTTTCAACCCGCCCATGGGGGCTGGGATCGCACTGACAGCACTCGGCTCGGCCAGCTGCGGGGATTCATGTAAACGGAGTGGTGCGGAGCAAAGTGAGTGTTTCAACTTTTCAAATGAATGCCTATGAAAGTTAAGCTAAACGCACCAGACTGAACACACGCTGTGAATGCCCTTACCTCAGCTCTAGTGATGAATGCAATCTGACTCCTGCTGCGTTTGTGCTGTGACTCTCGTTCGGCTCACTCACACTTTGTTGAACAGATATGTTCAGTTTTTATAGTGTCTGTTCTCTTACTGAACTGATTTTATGAAAATGCAGGTGGTGGGCAAATGATCCAGTAATCCAGTATCATATTGGTGGCTTTGGGAGTGGCCTCATAGAGCAGCGAAGCAAGTGCATTCTGGGAGTTGTTGTCTTTCATCCCCATGAGACAAAAATAAATGTTCTGTCTTTTCTCAGTCTAGAAGGCCAGTTTCTACTACATTAATGATCCAGTTTAAATACAAAGCTTAATGCTAAATCACTGAAGTAACCCTTTAAAGACAGTGGTGACCTTCAGTCATGAGTATTTTCACAATCTAGCACAACTCTTGTATATTATTGCTTCATTATTAAACTCTTGAACATTTATCAACTGTGGTATTTACATTTTAGTACACTAAACACTGATTACTCATGTTTTACCATTTAGCACCATATTATGGTATGGTTAATGACAGTAAAAATGGCCTATATAGCATATCTAGGCAGGTGGAGCTGGGGGAGGTGGAGGATTTCAGAGAGAACACTGAACCAGACAGGTGGACAGTGAAAGACTTGGACGAGAGAGGCACCCCTGACACTAACCTCTGCTCTCAGTGTTCATGTGGCCCTGTTGTTCATTGTAAAAAAAAAAAAAAAAAAAAAAAGTTAGAAGAAGATACATTTCCTCTAGTGCCAGATTCTTTAACTGGAATCATTATTCATATCTATCAGCTTTGAAGTCAGTAAATGCAGAGAGGTTCTTCCCCAAATTTGTTTATTGCGACCTCCTAAAAAGTTCTAGGGGGACATGAGTGTAGGTAAACACAGACAGGTCAGCCAGGTTTAATGGGGTGGCAGAGGATGTCTGACTGTCATCCACTGTAAAGACTGTCTGATTTTATTATGTGCTAAATTAAGTCACCAGCTAATTAATATATCCATAGGCAGAGGGTGAACTAACTCCAGGATAAGACTGAGATATATGCTTCCCCTTGATGCATTTAAATATTTCCTATTACCTAGTTTCAACCAAAGTGTCACCTAGCAACTACCTATACTATACTATCCTAGTATAAACTCTCCAGTTAACTTTACACTGTTCACAAACCACTGTTAATTTTAGCAACAAAAAATATATATAATCAAGCTGTATGTGTAATTTGGAGTGGCAGCCAATATAAATGATAATTAAACACTGCCTTACCTAATGCAGCAAAATCCATGATGTCCTCGTTTTTTTTTAGTTTTGTGGTTATGTCACTCTTCAATATGCAGCAGACTCAAAGATGAAAGTCTCTCCTGGACGATTATTGAACGCAACCAGTTCCTTACGTGACGCATAGCTGAAAACGATCTCTCGCATGTTGCGGTAATGTCAGTGCCCCCAACGGTAATGTCAGTGCCAACATGAAAATTTTGGATAAAATCCAGTCGAGAGTGCCTCCTTAACAAAGTGAGAAGAGGTGTGATGTGAGTTCAGGTTCATAAAAGGTTCATGATCTTGTTACATGCCCATTTTGGGTTGATAGAGAGACACTGTTTCATTTTTTACCACTGTATCCACACTCTTTGCTATTTCTGGGTGGAAAACCGGCCCTGACACTCACCCAACAGGGTATCCAAAACAGGAAAGTAGAGCTGTTGGGCCCACTTCTCTTCCATGCTTTGTGTGATGTTTGTTTGGTATTCTCTTTGTCCAAGGGAACTTGTGACAACGAGAGGAAATCCAATGTAGCAGTTATTTTCACAGTTCGCTTATGTGTGCGATTGTGTTCATCTTCACTGACTGTCAAGTGAATACAGAATGCTTCAACATTGATCAACAATTCTTCACCACAAGACCACCATAAAACACCACAAGACATACACAGAATGTGGCCTTCTTGAGATGGCTTATGTTGAGAATAAATATTTGTTCGTGCACTATTGCTAACAACGCTTGTAGAAATTAATCATTAACAATAGTAAATTAAAGATAATGTTAGCTTATGAAATGATTTTGCATTAAGACTATATGTACTTTCTGTTAGGCATAAGAGTCACCAGTGCAACAGCCAGAGGGTGTTGGTATTTATAACAGATCCATATGAGAAGTTGTTTTGCTATGCATTTTGCTGTGCTCTTAGAGTACTTTTGTATGTGTTAACAAAGAAGCAGTCTTTTGTCCAGGAAATTGGAGGGGTGATGTTGCGAACGAAGCACAGCTGACCAGAAAATCATCTGACTCCCAAAGAAAGACAACTTATGTATTTTTTGTGTATAAATATTGGGTCAGGGAAAGGCAAGTTTGTCACAGACTGCCTGGACAAGCCTTGCATAGGATTGTGTAAATCAGGGACAGTTGAGACCCAGAGCTCTGTATGCTTCTTCATCTGACTTACTTATTCATTAAAAGAGTTAAACTATATTTTGTTCCTGCTCTCCTCATTCAACGAACACGCGGACTCAAGAAATTGATGCCGAGTCCAACACTTAAGAGATCGGATGCCTCAACAAACCTGTGATAAGGCAGAACAGAGCTCAGAAAGAGTGGAGAGCAGAGCTCTTATTGAAGTCTTTGCAGCTGCTATTTTTTTCCATCGACACACCCATCTCATGTTGCTGAGTGCTTTCATTTAAACTTTAACTCCAAGCTCCTTTTGGTGCTGCTGGTGTGCATTGTTTGAGAAAAACGCATACAGACTCTCAAGGATGTGAAAAAAAAACATAGTTGCTGTACAATTTACCTTGCAGGCATCGACCAAAACCAATTTCAACTATGGTCTTGACAGAGTTTCTGGACACAACAGTCACTCCGTCATGACTTTGTTCAACAATGGGTAAAGTGTATATACCACACGCATCCAGAAAGTGCTTTATGTGTCTATAAATTCCAGTAGCATCAACTCTTTAAGAAAAGTCAACAAACCATTCCCTTCAATGCCGTGGATTATTTTGTCTGACAAAATATGCAGCTATTGTTAAAATTTTATTTTGTGTGTCAGGGCTCGTTAGATTGAATGGAGCTTTTAATTGAGCACAGAAAGTCTCATCATGCCTGGCATACAAGTCACAAAGCGGCAAAAAGTTTCCATGATTTGCAGAGCTTTCTCTCTCATCATGCCCTCTCAGTGCAAGTCCTTGTTTTCCTATATAGAGCAATGGATGCTGCATATTCTCTCTTGTTCTGTGCTGTGGTCCTGTGAGAGTCAGTGAACTGTGCAGCAATGGAACCAGTAGCTTTGGTTTGCTCAAAGCAGTGCTACTGCTCAGTACACTAACGATGTGGTGCTCAGTCTGCATGTTTCTGTAACTTTGCATATGTAGGGGGACAAAAAGTACTTTGAATGTACATAATTCACATGCTCCATTTGCAATGAAAGTAGGATCTATGCACCACTAGAACTGAACTGAAATAATCTACATGGGACGCAGAATATCACCACTGCATTTTTATTCTGCATACAATTTGCTGCATACAATTATGAAAAATATATAAATATGCCGTGTAGT
This sequence comes from Gobiocypris rarus, assembly GCA_023029165.1. Lineage (NCBI taxonomy): Eukaryota > Metazoa > Chordata > Actinopteri > Cypriniformes > Gobionidae > Gobiocypris > Gobiocypris rarus. The sequence goes on from CM040926.1 coordinate 9,592,456, forward strand.
AATCTGACGAATATGACCGGTTCTGCTTACAAAACATTTGGGCAAGTATGGTTGTGATGGTCCAGTTCCCTTTCATTCAGTCACTCGAGTAACGTCAGTGACTGACGAATGGGGGTTTCGCTTAGAAGCCTATCACTTCTAGATCTAGAAAGCGCCCAATGGCAGTGCCAATGCCATGGGCATGCGGATTTTGCATAGCTGACTCCGCCCCACTGCGTGGGTATATCAGGAAGAACGCTGGCATGATTGCATTATGTTTCTGCTTCGGAGCCAAGAGCACATACACTCTTCACTCCTCAAGCCTTCTGAGATTATCGTCAGCTTCTTCGAGACGAGCAGCCTTCCAGTCGGTGTTGGTGTTACGGCGCATTCCAGCGATCGCATTCTTCCTGCCTGCTGATCTGTGCAGTGGTCTACATCCAGCTGGTGTGTGTTTCCCTGGGCGCTTCGGCATCGACTGCGAGGTTTTCCTCTCACTAAAAGAGCTCACACGCGGCGCATCCTTGTCAGGATGTCTCGCCCGTGTGCTTCTGGGTGCGGTCGGTCTCTGCCACCTTCTGATGGGCACGAGCGCTGTCTGACGTGCTTGGGCTTACAGCACGCGCAGGCAGCGCTCGTGGATGAGTCATGTTTCCATTCCGGGAACATGCCCATCTCGGTGTTACGGTCGAGACTCAGTGATCTCCGTGCAGCCGCCAGGGTGAGAGTCCCCTCTGCCACACCCCAATCTGTGGTCTCCGCGAGAGGCGGCACTTTGGCTGGTGGCCAGGGTGATCTGAGGGTGATGGTGTGGAATAAAGCTCCGACGCTCATGCCTCGGCCCATACCCCCCTCTCATGCACCGGACCCGCCGTCCTTTCAAGCGGGTCCCGTGACCGTTTCGCGATCTCCTCCGCCTTCACTACCCTCGATGGGGCCGTGGCCAAAGGGTACACTGGGGTTCCCCCAGTCGAGCGCTCTGTTGCGATGCATCTGTGCCCGCAGAGTGCTTCGACTTGGTGTGGTGACCCTAAGCACCCCTCCAAAGCCTGTAGATTCACATCAACCTTGGTGGCGAAATCAGGCAGGCCGCCGCCTCTTTGCATGCAATGGCGGCTCTTCAGGCCTACAAGGCCAGGTTGCTGTGCGACATGCACGAGAGTGGGGCTGACCCAGGACTCGCGTGCCGCCGCCGACCTCGCTCTCCAGGCGACAAAGGTGACCGCACGCTTCCTGGGTCAGGTGATGTCCACAGCTGTGGTCCAGGAGAGACACCTGTGGCTCAGCCTGGCCGATATGCGTGATGACGAGCGGACCCAGTTCCTCGACGCTCCCATATCCCAAACTGGGCTATTCGGCGGGGTTGAGAGCTTCGCCCAACAGTTCTCAGCCGGCCAATAGCAGACTGAGGCTATCAAGCACATACTGCCCCGACGGCCAGCTGCTGCCTCCACCCAGCCGCCCGCGCAGTGTCAGTCTGCTTGACGCCGAGGGCGCCCTCCAGCGGCTCCCACCCCTCGTGCGCCACCCCAGCAGCAGCCTTCTCTGGGGCCACGCAGAGGAAGCCACAGGACGGCACCCCTGTCCGTTCCAGCCCAGCAGCTCGCGAACAAACGCCAGGCAAAGCGGCGCTCCTGACACGGACAGCTCAGGGATGGGCTGTTTTCTCCAGGAGATGGCGGAAGGGTCACTCCTTCCCCGGTGGAGGGCCAGGGAAGAATCTTTTGTTAAGCTGCTGGCCCCCGGGTCAGCAGCACCCAGAGAGAACTGACGAACCCATCCCTGAGCAGCCAGAGACCGGCAATGACAGTGTGCGCCACCCCCGGGTCCCGCCACTCGCATCCCTCTCTGTCGCCAGACCCCCTGGCAGAGCAGACACCCTTGGAACGCGAGTCCTTCCCTGGTCCCCTCTGCCAGGGCGCAGCTGTTAACCGTGCCCCCACACCGGGACGCTACGCCTCCCACGTCCGGGCCGGTAACGCTGCCCCGCTGCCCCACCCGGGGTACGCCTGTCATCCGAGTGACCAGCTGGTGCAGTACCTAGCTTCAGTTCTGGGTCTGTCCCGCTGGGTCGCGAGGACCTTCAGGTTCGGCTACGCGATTCAGTTCGCGCAGGCTCCTCCCCGCTTTTGGGGAGTCCGCTTTAGCATGGTGGGCTCTCATGCCCCAGTCATGCGTGCAGAGGTTGTCACCCTGCTGGAGAAGGGTGCAATCGAGCCTGTCCCTCCAGCCGAGATGGAGTCCGGCTTTACAGCCCTTACTTCATTGTACCCAAGTAACGGGCGGGTTACGGCCAATTCTGGACCTGCGCATCCTGAACCCATCCCTCCACAGGCTTCCGTTCGGGATGTTGACAGCGAAACGCCTTTTCGAATGCGTTCGTCCAGTCGATCGGTCTGCAGTGTTCGACCTGAAGGAAGCCTACTTCCTTATGTGCTTCCCACCTGGACTCAGGCTGTTCCTACGGGTTGCCTAGAGGGGCGGGCATATCAGTATGCGCTCCCCCAGGCGGGCTATCTCTGTCCCCTCGCATCTTCACGAAGGTCGTCGAGGCAGCCGGTGCGCCACTTAGGCAGCACGGGGTTCGCATCTCAAACTATCTCGTCGACTGGCTCATAGTAGACCACTCTCGGGACCGGGTGTGTGAACACAGGGATCTTGTTCTCCAGCATCTAGCCCGTCTGGGCCTTCGGGTCAACTGAGAAAAGAGCAAACTCTGCCCCGCGCAGAGGATCTCTTTTCTCGGTATGGAGATCGACTCGGTCGCCATGTGCACGCAGCTTACCAACGAGCGCGCGCAGTCTCTGCTGACTTGCCTCCGTCAATTCGGGAGCAAGAACGCGGTTCCACTAAACTATTCAGAGGCTCCTGGGGCATATGGCATCTGTGGCCGCGGTGACGCCACTCGGATTGCTTCATATGAGACCGCTTTAGCATTGGCTTCGCGATCGAGTCCCGAGATGGGCATGGCAGACAGGCACACTCTGGGTCCCAGTGACTTGAGCCTGCCTTCAACCTTCACCCCGTGGTCAAACCTTTATGGACCAGAGTGCCTTAGAACGCCACGGGCTGGGGGGGCCATGTGCAATGGACATACGGCTGCGGGCCCCTTGACAGGTACTAGCGCACCTGCATGTCAATTGCCTCGAGTTACTGGCAGTACAGTTCGCCCTGCACCGCTTCCGAGCGTTGCTCAGGGGTCAACATGTACCAGTCAGGACGGACAACACGGCCACAGTAGTGTACACCAACCACCAGGCGGGTCTACGCTCCACCGGATGTCTCAACTCGCCCGCCATCTCACCCTATGGAGTCAGAAGCATCTGAGGTCCCTTCATGCTGTCCATATCCCGGGAAAGTCGAGCCGTGCAGCCGACGAGCTCTTACGGTGTCAGCTACTCCCGGGGGAATGGCGACTCCGTCCCCAGTCGGGCAGCTGATTTAGGAACAGTTCGGCGACGCGCAGGTAGATCTGTTGCCTCCCACGACTCTTCCTACTGCCGCCTGTTTATTTCCTGTCCGAGGGCACGCTCGGCAGGGATGCTCTGGCGCACAGCTGGCCACGTGGCCTACGCAGATATGCGTCCCCCAGTGAGCCTTCTCGCACAGCTACTGTGCTGGATCAGGGAGGACAAGGAGCAGGTCCTTCTGGTCGCCCCGTTTGGCACGGCCGGACCTGGTTCCTGAAACTCTTACTCCTTGTGACAGCCCTCCCTGGCGATTCCTCTGAGTTCTCAGAGACGGGGCACCCTTGGCACCCACGTCCTGATCTTGGAGCCGCCACGTGTGGCTCCTGGTTGGAGCGGCAGGTGAGTTGCGGCCACTGCTGTGGTGGCTACCATAACTTCCGCTAGGGCAGAAGAAGCATGCCTATGCGTTGAAGTGGAACCTCTTCATCACCTGGTGCTCTTCTCGCTAAGAAGACCCCTGGAATGCCCCGATTGGGTCAGTGCTCTCATCTCTCGAGTGGGGTGGATCGAAGGCTGTCTCCTTCCCCTTAAGTTATACGTGGCGCCATATCTGCCCACCACGACCTCCTGGGAAAAGGTAGGTCAGCATGACCTGGTCATCAGATTCCTGAGGGGAGCAGGGAGACTAAAATCCTTCTCGCACTCGCGCTCCCCCTCCCTGCCAATCCTTCAGCCTGTGGTTGGACCCTTCGTTTCTACGGGCGGAAGTGCCCTTAGAACAAGTGTCCAGGCATGCTGTGGTCTTCATGGATGCCTCGTTCACCGGCCTGGAGTTGCTAGCAGTTCGTCTCGCCTTGGTGCTCAAAGCACTCCAGGGTCCTCCTTTTGAGCCACTGCAGCCGGCAAAGTTGAAAATTCTGTCTGTGAAGACAACACTCCAGACTGCATTAGCATCCGTCAAGAGGGTAGGGGCACTGCACTTTCGGTCAACGAATCGTGCTTAGAATTCGGTCCAGGTGACTCTCACGTCATCCTGAGACCCCGGCCCGGATACGTGCCCAAGGTTCCCACCACTCCCTTTCGGGACCAGGTGGTGAACCTGCAAGAGCTGCCTTCGGAGGAGGTAGACCCAGCCCTAGCTTAGTTATATCCCATTCGCGCTCTTCGCACCTATGTCGACCACACTCAAAGCTTTAGGACCTCAGATCAGCTCTTCATCTGTTATGGAGGCCAGCAGAAGGGAAAGGCTGTCTCCAAGCAGAGGTTAGCCACTGGATAATGGATGCTATCGTCTTGGCTTACCAGTCCCAAGACGTGCCTTGTCAGTTCGGGGTGTGCGAGCACACTCAACTAGGAGTGTGGCGTCATCCTGGGCGTTGGCTCAAGGCGCCTCACTAACAGATATATGTAGAGCTGTGGGCTGGCCAACACCTAACACGTTCGCTAGATTTTATAACCTTTGTGTAGAGCCGGTCTCTTCCCGCATACTCGCCCCTAACGGCCGGTTAGCGCGAAGTACCCGTTCTAGTGTCGGCTTGCAACGCCACTCCCGCCCTCTGGGCCGGATACGTGTGTCCATTACTGTCCATTACGTGTGTGTAGGCTGGGTATCCATATGTAGTGGTCCCCTAACGGCAACCCCATATGTGTATTCCTCCACGGTACCAGCAACCCTATCCAGCTAACCCTGTGTCTTTCCCTGGGCAGAGCTCCGCTCTGTCGTCTCTAGAGGTGTTCTTTCCCCCCTGGATCAGGTTGGATCCACCACAGAGACTGCCATATGTTGCACTACCCTAAGAAGTTAGTCCTTATTAGTAATCTGGCTCTGCAGCATCCCATCTCTTAAGGCGGGCACGCTTTCCCAGCGTTATTCAATAGTCACGCTGAGTGGGTCTTGCAGAAAAATAACGGTGACGGACCATCCCGGCTCAGAGCCCTGGCTTCGCCCCAACATAGGGGCTCCTCAGCGAGCTCTAACCGGGAGCTGGAAGGGCCAGCATCCCGGTGTGTTGGTAGGATACCCAATTCGTTGGTCAGTTTCGACGCAACCTCTCCTCCTCCGCCGGCCCGGTCTTCGAGACCTCCACCCGCAATCGCTTCTCCCCTCTTCTCAAGACGGAAAGTGACACTGTTATCATCGGCGACTCCATTGTCCGGCATGTACAAGCTACCTCAGCTAAAGGTAAGATGTGCAGTCACTGTTTTCCTGGTGCTTGTGTTCTCGATGTCGCTGCACAGGTACCGGCGATTCTAAACATTGACAAGAGCATCGGAGCTGTTGTACTGCACATCGGGGTGAACGAAACCAGGCTGCGGTAGATCGTGGTTCTAAAGATGGACTTCAGGAGCCTGATCGAGACTGAGATGCAGACCGCAGACTGTGACCGAGACACAGAACATCACCTGCAACTGGGATCATCGTGGATCTAAATGGATCTAAATTATCCAAGCTGTCAGAGTGTGTTAAAGATATAAAATATTGGATGAGCTGTAATTTTTCTCCTATTAAATTCAGATAAGACAGAGGTATTACTTGTTGGACCAAAAACCTGTACACAGAATCTCTTAGAATTTAATTTACACTTAGAAGGCTGTTACATTTCTTCATCCTCTACAGTTAAAGACCTGGGTGTTATATTAGACAACTTATCTTTTGCAAATCATATTTCAAATGTTACAAAACCAGCCTTCTTCCACCTCAGAAACATCGCTAAGCTACGTAAATTGCTATCTGTTTCTGATGCAGAAAAGTTAGTTCATGCGTTCATGACATCTAGACTAGATTACTGTAATGCATTACTAGCAGGATGTTCTGCATCCTCAATAAACAAGCTACAATTAGTCCAAAATGCAGCTGCTAGAGTTCTTACTAGGTCACGAAAATATCATCATAACACCAATTTGATCATCTCTACACTGGTTACCTATTAAGTTCCGTATCAATTATAAAGTATTTCGGTAACACTGTATAATAACTACACGCTATGAAGCATTAGTTAAGCATTAGTAAATAGTCAATTCATCATTTATAAAGCATTAGTAGACATTAGTAAGCGGTTTATAACTACAGTTGTAAATGCTTTGTTCTTGATTTATAAGCATATCTATAATGCGTTTAATAATTGTATTTTCATACTTTTATTAATGATCAATTTATCATTTCTAAATTATTTGATTATTTACAAACCTGTTATTTAGGAGTTGTCAGCGGTTCATAAGATCATTTAGAAAGTGTAAGTAAATGGTTAATAAATATTATTATATTATTAATATATTATTAATATATTATTATTTAGACATAGAGAAATGAACAATGCAGAGGATTAGACCATAGATATATTTATTTCAGGAGGTAAAAAAACTGCAACTGTACACTTGATATAAAATGAAAAATATAATAACAAGGAACTAAATAAGCAACAATATTAACAAAAAATAACAAAATAAGCAATAAAGTAAATATAATTAATAAAATAAGCAACAACAATAATATACGAAAATAAATTAAGCAGCAAAACTAAAAAAAAAGCAATAGAATGAAGAAAATAAACAATATTTTGGTGTGGTAAGGCTTTCTTGTTTCTTTTAGTGTAGCAAAATCCATTTCAAGACTTACAATAAGCTGAGATAGAAAAACAAATACTCAACAGATTATCAAACAATTTATGAAATAACAATTCTCTCCATCTCTCAACACTCAAAAACTGTGCAACTGTACACTTGATATAAAATGAAAAAAAAAAAAAAAACATCTGCAGTGACAGAAAATGAATATGTCTTTATTTTGTCAAACGTAAACATAGCTGATTACAGGATAAAACAAATAAATAAAATACAACAATTGTTCTCTGTAAAATTCTTTGTTTTTCTATCTCAGCTAATTGTAAGTCTTGAAATGGATTTTGCGACACTAAAAGAAACAAGAAAGCCTTACCACACCAAAATATTATTTTCTTCATTCTATTGCTTTTTTTTTAGTTTTGCTGCTTAATTTATTTTCGTATATTTGTGTTGCTGCGTATTTTATTAATTTTATTTACTTTATTGGTTATTTTATTTTTTGTTAATCTTGTTGCTTATTTAGTTCCTTGTTATTTTAAGTGTACAGTTGCACAGTTTTTTTACCTCCTGAAATAAATATATCTATGTTCTAACCCTCTGCATTGTTAATTTCCTTCTTCTGTTTAGAGAACTGAGCCTTTAAATCTCCTTTGTAAATGCTTTACAAGGCGTACATAGTCCTCACTTTAGATGAGCTCACAATAATAGTTAACTGACAACTACTAAATGTTTTATAACTACCTGAATTAATCATAAATTACAATAGGAATACATTTTAATAAAGCATTTATTAACACACTGAGTAACTATTACTATATGTCTAAATAATAAGATGTACAAATGTACATTTAGATAATAGATATGCTTATAAATAAAGAACAAAGCATTTACAACTGTAGTTATAAACCGCTTACTAATGTCTACTAATGCTTTATAAATGATGAATTGACTATTTACTAATGCTTAACTAATGCTTCATAGCGTGTAGTTATTATAAAGTGTTACCAGTATTTCTTACTGACCTATAAGGCCCTAAACGGTTTAGCTCCTGTGTATTTAACTGATCTTCTATCGCCTTATAACCCATCACGATCTTTATGATCACTAAACTCTGGGCTTCTGGTAGAACCTAGGATATCTAAGTCCACTAAAGGAGGAAGTTTTCCCATTTGGCACCTAAACTATGGAATAGCCTACTTAATAATGTTCGAGGCTCAGACAATAATATCAGTGCTCATGACTGTCTTTGCTTAATGCTTTGAACAGCAGCTACGCTAATTATTTTCCTGTTCTGTTTTATCTTGGGACGCCCGTCCCGAAGTAACTATAGAGTCCGTCAGCTCCAGCCTCTCATACAGACTGATGACCATCACCTAAAGAGATGACTCTAACTCCTGCGAGGACTTCAGATGACGCAGCTGCATCAACGCGCCCTTGCTTTTCCTTAAACCTAATCATTAAGCTACCGAGGTGGATGAAAGAAAAAAAATTAACAATTAAAATGTTTCTGTGAGACATAAATGAGGTTACATTAACATCAAATGGATACTTTTTCTTGAGTCTCCAGTTACTCACACTTGTCTCCTGAGACAAAAACTCTAACATTCTCACATTTGTCTCCTTTAAAGTTTTAAAAGATATCTCAATAACATCATATGTGAAACACACACTGTGCTTTTTCCTAAACTAAAGACTCTGAAACTCTCACATTTATTTAATCTAAAGTTTTAGAAGAGACCTCCGTAAATAAGGTTACTTTTAATTGTTGATACAATAAGAAAGATGTACTGTTTATGTGAAAAAGGGCACATAATTTGTTTGACAAATGTGAGAGCGCCAGAGTCTTTAACTAAGAGCACAATGTGTGAAGTCATTGAGATCTTTTGTGAATACAAATGTGAGAGATCCAGAGTCTCTAGGTAAGGAGAAAAGTTTGAGCACAGTGTGTGATAATGTCGAGATCTCTTCTGAATCTTTAGAGGAGACAAATATGAGCTCTCCAGTCTCTCTAGCTAAGGAGACAAATCTGAGCACAATGTGTGATGTTGTTGAGATATATTCTAAAACTTAAAAGGAGACCATTTTGAGAGTGTTAGAGTTTTTGTAACAACCGTGAGAACCAGGAGACTTAAGCAAAAGTCTCCATTTGATCTTAAACTAACCTCATTTTTGTCTAGGAGAAACATTTGAGATCTCACTTTGGATTTTTCTTTCCTATTGGAATGGTCTAATCAGATCCAATGATGTATGCTAAGCTATGCTAAAAGTCCTTCCTCTAGATATACAGATCAGCTGAATGGATTCAAAAACGGTAAAACTCAACTTTTTAACTCTAAGGGACTTGGAAAATGAGCCTATTTTCAAAAAAAAAGAAAAAAAGAAAAATGGAGATTTCCTTTAATAACTCAAGCAAATACCACTTTCATAATGTGTGGAATTCCCACTCCCATTAATCTACTTGAATAGAGACGCACAATCTGCATTGCTGCGTATTTCCACTGGTCGGCAGCTCGGTGACTCTTGATGAGTTTAGTAATAGCTGTGAAAAAGTACACTGTATCAAATGAATCCATAAAATTACTGACTATAAGAAGCTGTAATCTGTCAGTGAGTAATTATGCACACACACACACACACACACACACACACACACACACACACACACACACACACACACACACACACACACACACACACACACACACACACACACACACACACACACACGTCTGGTTTAATATCTTTGTGGGGACTCTCCATAAACGTGATGCAATTTATTTATACTGTACAAACCGTATTTTCTTTCCCACTACACTGTCCCTGCCCCTAAACCTACCCATCACAGGAGACATGCTGCATTTTTACATTTTCAGAAAAAATCATTTTGTATGATTTATAAGCTTGTTTCCTCATGGGGACCTCAATTTAGGTCCCCACGGTGACACGAGTCCCCATAAGTCTGTGTGCAGTCAGGTTTAAGTTCCCACCAGGATAGAAAAACATGAACACATATACACACACACACACACACACACACACACACACACACACACACGTGTACAAGAATTTGAAAGCTGGTGCTTTCAGAGCTGCACTTTCATTGACTTGTTTTCATTGATTTGCTTTCATTGTATATCACACAATCATATTTATAGCTCCTAATTTAATAAAAACAAGATGTGTTGCTATGATAAATAATTAGGCCTACCACAAAATGTAGATCTGTATGTGCAGATATCTGAATTAAATACAAACACATCTCTCGCTTTTGCTCACGTCCCAGCAATTAGCCTACTCCTCTGTGGGCCATATAGTTTGCAGACACCTGGTTTAAATTAATATTTGCCAAAGAAGAATTTTATTTAAAGCAGCCTATTTTGTGTGACAATATTGTCGTGCTTTTCAGAATTTGAATAATTGTAATGTGATGATTGGGTGCGGATATGTAAATCAGAGAAAATTATAGATGCTGGTGGCGGGTGGACATTATCGAGTAATTGTACAGACATTTATATTAACTCTAACATAGAACACAATGAAGTGCAACATTCAAATACAGGTTAAACCCCTGCAAAAAAATTAATATGGAAAATTCATTAAATTATTACAGCACTATTTTTACGTATATTTTTAGAGTGTATTTTGGGGACATTCTAGAATGCTTATGTGGAAAAACAGCTTACCATATGCTTACTATAGCTTACTATATAAGTTTATGGTCACAAACAATATACTATTACTTTGTACATGGTTAATAAAAGCATTAAAGGTTTGTTATTGTTCGCGGGCCTTTGTGATCATTGTGTCATTTTGTAGGAATCCATGATATAACCCCTCCTGGAGTCTGTACTGTAGTCCCTCACCAAGATTGTGAGGTAGGCATTTATTATCTAGAAAATATCAACAAATGAAGTGTCACAGATTTATAAACATAGACCACGTGTCAATTTGTAAACAATACTCAGTAACATACCTCACTTACCTCTAATTATGCTATTATTTGGTGACCACAACACAAAGAGCAGGGCTCAGAGAAACAGCCTTAGATGTTGCAGGGCCTTCAGAAAAGTGGAGGATAGAAGGGGTCAGGATAAATCCTGCAGATGTTGCAGGGGGGAAGATATGGATACCTTGGGTTTCCTTTCGTTCAGTCACTCCGAGTAACATCAGTGACTGACGAATGGGGGTTTCACTTAAAAGCCTATCAACTTCGAGATCTAGAAAGAGGCCAATGGCAGTGCCAATGCCATGGGCATGCGGAATTTGCATAGCGGACTCCGCCCCACCACGTGGGTATATCAGGAAGAACGCTGGCAATATCGCATTATGTTTCTGCTTCAGAGCCAAGAGCACATACACTCTTCACTCCTAAAGCCTTCTGAGAGTAATGTCATCTTCTTCGAGACGAGCAGCCTTCCAGTCGGTGTTGGTGTTACGGCGCGTTCCAGCGATTGCATACTTCCTGCCTGCTGATCTGTGCAGTGGTCTGCATCCAGCTGGTGTGTGTTTCCCTGGGCGCTTCGGCATCGACTGCGAGGTTTTCCTCTCATTAAAAGAGCTCACATGTGGCACATCCTTTTCAGGATGTCTCGCCCTTGTGCTTCTGGGTGCGGTCGGTCTCTGCAGCCTTCTGATGGGCACGAGTACTGTCTGACGTGCTTGGGCTTACGGCACACTCAGGCAGCGCTCATGGATGAGTCATGTTCCCACTGCGGGAACATACCCATCTCGGTGCTACGATCAAGACTCCCCTCTGTCACACCCCAATCTGCCGTCTCCATGAGAGGTGGCACTTTGGCTTGTGGCCAGGGTGATCTGAGGGTGACGGTGTGGAATAAAGCTCCGACGCTCGCGCCTCGGCCCACACCCCCTTCTATTACAACGAACCCGCCGTCTGCTCAACCAAGTACATCAGGGCCGGCTCCTGCTGTCCCGACTGTCTCGGTTGGCGACGGGGAAGACAAGGAGATGTCTATCGCCGCATCACAAGGCGGGCTAGAGTCATCTGAGGATGATGATTCAGCTGTGCGACCGCCTCCGGGCGGTGCAGCATTGCCCGAGTCGGACCCAGAACTGACGGCCATGCTCTCCCAGGCAGCCGCGAGTCTTGGGTTGGAGTGGAACCCTCCGCCCCGATCTGAGCGCTCAAGGCTGGATGATTGGTTTTTGGGGGCGCCGTGTCTGGACACCCGTCCGGCCTTCCCCCCAATTCCTTTCTTCCCGGAGGAGCTCGCACGGTTCTGGAAGTCCCCGTTGTCTTCCTGTGGCCATTTTGCGACCTCCGCCGCCTTCACTACCTTCGATGGGGCCGCGGCCAAAAGCTCTGTTGCAATGCAACTGTGTCCGCAGAGCGCTTTGACTTGCCGTGATGATCCCAGGCACCCCTCCAAAGCCTGTAGGTCAACATCAACCTTGGTGGCGAAATCCTATAGAGCTGCGGGGCAGGCTGCCGCCTCTTTGCATGCCATGGCAACTCTCCAGGCCTACCAGGCCAAGTTGCTGTGTGACATGCACTAGGGTGGGGCTGACCCAGGGCTCAGAGATGAGCTACGTGCCGCAACCGACCTCGTCCTCTGGGCGACGAAGGTGACCGCGTGCTCCCTGGGTCAGGTTATGTCCACAGCTGTGGTCCAGGAGAGTCATCTATGGCTCAACCTGGCCGATATGCGTGACGGCGAGCGGACCTGGTTCCTTGACGCTCCCATATCCCAAGCAGGACTATTCGGCGGCATGGTTGAGAACTTCGCCCAACAGTTCTCAGCCGCCCAAAAGCAGACTGAGGCCATCAAGCATATACTGCCCCGGCAGCCAGCTGCTGCCTCCACCCAGCCGCCCACGCAGTCTCAGTCTGCTCGCCGCTGAGGGCGCCCTCCAGCGGCTCCCACCCCTCGTGCGTCACCCCAAGAGCAGCCTCCTCATGGGCCGCGCCGAGGAAGCCGCAGGAAGGTGCCTCAGTCCGGTCAGCCCCGCAGCACGCGAAGAAACGCCAGGCTAAGCGGTGCTCCTGACACGGACAGCTCAGGGATGGGCAGTTCTTTCGAGGAGATGGCAGCAGGGCCACTCCTTCCCCCGGTGAAGGGCCAGGGGAGAATCTTTTGTTCAGTTGCTGGCCCCTGGGTCAGCAGCACCCCAATGTGGTTAAAGAAAGAACTGACAATACCATCCCTGAGCAGCCAGAAACCGGCGATGACAGTGTGCGCCACCCCCGGGTCCTGCCACTCGCATCCCTCTCTGTCTCCAGCCCCCTGGCAGAGCAGACCCCCGTGGAACGCGTGTCCTTCCCTGGTCTCCTCTGTCAGGGCGCAGCTGTTAACCGTGCCCCCACACCGGGGGCGCTCGCCTCCCACGTCCGGGCGATGCGCTGCCTCGCTGCCCCATCCGGGGTACGCCTGTCGTCCAAATGACCAGCTTCGCTTCAGGGTTGGTAAGACCAGGTTCGGCTACGCGATTCAGTTCGCACAGGCTCCTCCCCGCTTTCGGGGAGTCCGCTATACCGTGGTGGGGTCCAATGCCCCAGTCATGCGTGCGGAGGTTGCCAACCTGCTGGCGAAGGGTGCAATCGAGCTTGTCCCTCCAGCCGAGATGGAGTCCGGCTTCTACAGCCCCGACTTCATTGTACCCAAAACAATGAAACTAAAACCGGTGGGTTACGGCCAATCCTGGACCTGCGCGTCCTGAACCGATCCCTTCACAGGCTTCCGTTAAGGATGTTGACAGCGAAACGTCTTTTCGAATGCGTTCGTCCAGCCGTTTGGTTTGCAGCTATTGACCTTAAGGACGCCTACTTCCATGTCTCCATCCTTCCTCGACACAGACCGTTCCTACGAGGGGCGGGCATATCAGTACGTGGTTCTCCCATTCGGGCTATCTCTGTCCCCTCGCGTCTTTGCGAAGGTCGTCGAGGCAGCCCTTGCGCCACTCAAGTAGCACGGGGTTCGCATCCTGAACTACCTCGATGATTGACTCATACTGAGCCACTCTCGAGATCAGGTGTTTGAACACAGAGATCTTGTTCTCCAGCATCTAGCCCGTCTGGGCCTTCGGATCGACTCAGTCGCCATGTACGCGCAACTTACGAGTGAGCGCGCGCAGTCACTGCTGACTTACCTCCATCAAATCGAGAGCAAGAGCGCGGTTCCACTGAAACTATTTTAGAGGCTCCTGGGGCATATGGCATCTGCAGCCGCGGTAACGCCGCTCGGACTGCTTCATATGAGACCGCTTTAGCATTGGCTTCCCGATCGAGTCCCGACATAGGCATGGCAGACAGGCACGCTCCGGGTCCAAGTGACTTGGGCCTGCCTTCAAACCTTCACCCCATGGTCAAACCTCAGTTTTCTACGGGCTGGTGTGTCCTTAGAACAAGTTTCCAGACATGTGGTTGTGTCAACAGACGCATCCGCCACGGGCTGGGGGGCCATGTGCAATGGACATGCTCCAGCGGGCTCCTGGACAGGACCCAGCACCGCCTGCATGTCAATTGCCTCGAGTTGCTGGCAGTACTTGCCCTGCACCACTTCCGTGCTTTGTTTAAGGGTCAAAATGTGCTAGTCAGGATGGACAACACGGCCACAGTAGCGTACATCAACACCCAGGGGGGTCTACGCTCCCGTCGCATGTCTCAACTCGCCCGCCATCTCGTTCTATGGAATCAGAAGCATCTGAGGTCCCTTCGTGCTGTCCATATCCTGGGAGAACTGAACCGTGCAGCCGACGAGCTCTCACTGTGTCAGCCACTTCCGGGGGAATGGTGACTCCATCCCCTGACGGTCCAGATGATTTGGGAACAGTTTGGCGATGCGCAGGTAGATCTGTTTGCCTCCCACGACTCTTCCCACTGCCGCCTGTTTTACTCCCTGACCGAGGGCACACTCGACACGGACGCACTGGCGCACAGCTGGCCGCGGGGTGAAGTGGAACCTCTTTGTCACCTGGTGCTCTTCTCGCCAAGAAGACCCCTGATCGGGTCTGTGTTCTCATTTCTTCAAGAGGGGTTGGAACGAAGGCTGTCTCCTTCCACCCTTAAAGTATATGTGGCTGCTATATCTGCCCACCACGACCTCCTGGACAACAAGAAGGTAGGTCAGCACGACCTGGTCATCAGGTTTCTGAGGGGAGCGAGGAGACTAAATCCTCCTCCCGTTCCCCTCGTGCCCTCTTGGGACCTCGCAGTTGTGTTAGATGCTCTGCAGAGGGCTCCCTTCGATCCATTGCGGTCAGTGGACCTTAAGTTCCTGTCAATGAAGACGGTGCTCCTGATCGCTTTGGCCTCCGTCAAGAGGGTAGGGCCTCCTGCAGGCATTTTCGGTTGACGAAGCGTGCCTGGAATTTTGGCCGGCTAACTCTCACGTGATCCTGAGACCCGGCCTGGATATATGCCTAAGGTTCCCACCACTCCGTTTGGAGACCAGGTGGTGAACCTGCAAGCGCTGCCCTTGGAGAAGGCAGACCCAGCATTGGCACTGCTCTGTCCAGTAAGCGCCCTCTGTTTCAGGACCTCAGACCAGCTCTTTGTCTGTTATGGTGGGAAACTGAAGGGAAAGGTTCTCATAAAACAAAGGCTGTCTCACTGGATAGTGGATAGTATTTACCCTGACCTGTTCAACATTTTTCAGGACTGTTTAGTTTTGGCAGTTTTTGGAGGCCAGGACAACATTTTCTTAACCTGTTCACCTAAGACAAAACATATCCCAAATAATTTACATTAGTGAATAAATATGAATTATTACACCTTTAAACCAGAAAAAAAATATATATAATAATATGTTGCCTTCAGATGAGTGTCCCAGGTGTTGCCAGGGGCGTCGGACTGGGGGTAAAACCAGTACTGATTACCAGGGCCCCAAGGGGAGATAGGGCCCTTGAAAAGAGTGTCTGTTCACACCAAGTGCAAATAGCGTTCCTTGTTGGTAATTGCTATTCGCAGTAGCTCCGTAGTAATAATAAAAAATGCACATATCAGCATCTTCAGTGGTGCAATCAGTAGAGCGTAAAGGGGGTCGCACACTGGACGTGAAGCTCAGCGCCACGTCTTTAAAATTAGAACACATTGTTTTCAATGAGGGTACGCACACCGGCAACGGCATTCGGCGCCTGTCTGCGGCGACTCAAGAAGTTGTTCAAAATCCTACAGCCAACCAGAGAAACCGTCGCTGTATCCGCAGTATCCGGTCGGCAAAACTCCGAACACATCTTGAAACTAACACTGAGTCGAACACTTCTTAACCCGCACCGGTGCACCGGTGAGGGGGGGTTGACGCAAGTGACCTTGTCTCTACTTTTATTTACTACTGTTTTATACAAACTATTCAATCAACTATGCAACATTTGAAAGCTAAAACACTAAAGATTCATGTCCCTTATGTTTGCAATAAAGACAACAGAGAAGAAAGGGTTAAATGAAACGCTGAAGCTCTAGCTATTTAAACATTAGCATAATAAATGCGGTACTCATCTTTCATCTCATATTGTGCAGATCAGATCGGACGAATCAAAAAACATCAGTGTACATGTCCGGATAACAGTCCACTCTTCAAAATGCATCCCACTTTTTAATCCAAAAATGAGGAAAAAAACAAAAAATACTCCTTTGTTTGCATGAACGTTTTGAGTTAGAGTAATCAATCATTTCCATTTTCCATGAAATAGTCATTCTTATCAGTTTCTGACTGATCTCCCCTCTACTGTAGACTGTTCCTCTTATATTAAACCCTCCCAGGTCTCTCTGCTTCAATCACAGGCTTTCTAATGACTCATCATAAAGGAACTGCGTTACTGGCTCCGCAAGCTGTTTTTCGTTGGATAAAGGCAATCAATGCCTAGCCTTGCCAGCAAAGGTTTGATTGATGGACGTAGTAACCAATCAAAAGGCGTTATCTTGCTCAGTGTTTGTAAGCATGGAACGAATGTCCCTCATGCTTACCATCTCCATGGCACCAGCACATGCCTACCAGTCTTTGCGCACACACACACAATGGAGCGCACAGACTCTATGACAGATGATTTTTATCAACTAAATTAGTTTTTTACACTTTGTAAATTCTGTAAATAGTTTATTTAGTTTTTCAGTTACTGTAAATCCGCTATAATTAGCAGTTTATTGCAGATTTATTTGAATGAAAAACTACTCAATTACATGTTTTGAAATAAAAGGCCTTTTTGAAAGGACGCCTAGACTTTTTTTGACATAAAAGCTCACAGAAGCTACATTTCTGAGAGAATCATCCTCAGATTTGAATCAAAACATGTTCAGACATTCAGTTTTATATTTAGGTTATTTACAGGCGCTTAACATTAAAGTCTCATATTTTCCATAAGTGAATAATAAATAAGTGGATAATAAATATATATATATATATATCACTCTGTTCCTGTACTACTTTGAGCAATTATGACTCTTGGGTAATGAGATTTGAAGTGTCTAGTTTAAAATAAGACCAGATTTATGAATATAGACCACAGGGTTTAAGAGTTGCAGACATTTTCATTTGGGTATGTGGCTTCAGAAAATTCTCAAAATAGGGGTGCTGGTTAAGATGACGTCAGTGCCGTTATTTGTTCTTTTCTCAAAGAAAAGCTTACCTCCAAGTCTTCCAGAGTCGTGGCCAAAGCTGATTTGAAAGACAGCCGTTCGCAAGCTTCTTTGTTTACAAGTAGCACGTAGAACCTCCGCAACTCTGCCGTCATTATTTTAAGCCCGCCCACCAACTCTATACACGATGTGATTGGCCTGACCAGAGTTTGGTTTTTCCAGCTCGCAGGTCTACCAAGAGTTGCTAGACTACACTCGCAGCAAATTTAATTTTCTGCCGCTAGGATGCGCCTAGATTTCTAAGCTACTCCAGAGCGGCTGTACTTTATATATTAATTTTATATTTGTAATTATTAAAAATGACATTGTTTTATTTGAAAAAAATAAATGTTAATTGTTATAATTGATAATGACAAAGATGAACAGAGTGTGAGGTCTTCCATATGGAAGATTCCAAAGGTGAAGCATATTCTCCAGTGAATGCAGTGAATATGTCAAACTAACCTCTGCCCTGCTCAGCTCTGCTGGGGCATTACTGAAGGTAGGCTGGCCACCAATTACAATTTCTGTGTGGCAGCTGGAGGCAAGAGAGGGACATCCCACTGCCCCGAGGGTCACGCTCTTCATCCTCTCTCAGCCCACCTCTGACGCTCTGCTCCACTTACAGTCCGACAGGAGCATCTCTGAGGTATATGGCCATCACTCAGCTGTTACCACTCAGTCCCCACAGATGGGTGGAAGCGTCAGCAGTGTCGCAAGAGAGTTTGGTTATGACTGTCTGTCCACATTGATCTGGGCAGGACAAAACCCCAGGGCTCATCTCCACCTGTATGTTTATGAGATAAGCTGCCCACTAGAGAACAACTGTCTAAACATATGAAAAATACATATCTGTCACCAATCTGAAATGCGTCAATCTCACTCACTTTTTTTATCATAAAATATTACTAACATATTTTCTCCTGAGGATGTGTGATGCATGAACAACAGCTGCCTTTGTGCATTAAATCTAATGATGGATGGACTCTTACGTATGGGCCTCAGTGCATCTCTCATCTTGTGTTGTCCTGCTTGATCCACATGAAAACCTTTGAGTATAATGTCACTGATTTTTGAAGTTGCTAGGTGGCAGAAAAGAAAATAGTAGTGAAAATAGTAAACAAAACAAAAAAAAAAAAAAGATTTATTAATACACAAGACCAGTTCAAATCTTATTCTGCTGCACAATATTCAGGTTTTCACAAAGCAGCAATGAATAATTATTCCCTTTTACGAAGTCTTGATTTTGTTTTTGGGGTGTACTAAATCGTGCTTGATTTGATTGAAAAACATAATTTTTCATATATTTTACATCATTGCAGCACCTCTCTTCCCAGTCTGTCTCAAACGCATGTTTAGGTCCTGTTTCGATGAAGCTCCTCTTTCCGAAATACTAAATGTGCTCTGATTGGTTAGTTAGCCCAAATGTCACAGACCTTACCATAACCCTAAGATTCATCTGCTCAGGGGTAAATATTAACAATGGCATTTTGCCACACCGATTTAAATAAGTTTTCTAAGTTCATCCACCTTAATAAGGCCAAACAAAGGGGTTTTGAATCTAGTGGGGAAAAAACAGCAAAAAGTCTAATTTCACTGACTTATGACCTACCATTTTTCAGTATAAATAGTGTAAAGTTGGCAATCATTTCGCTTACTGTGATTATTGCATCGGAGAACATTGATATAAGCGACGTAAAATGGCCTTTAGATGTAGCTTTAAGCTTCTGTCTCACTGGACCCTGAAACCATGTTGTGGCTCTGGTGGGCAATTCTCAAAGCAACAACCTTCAAGATACTCAAAGTGGCAGACAAAGAGATGATCTGAAAACTGAATACATCTCACTCCATCCTTTGCCATCTTTCTTAAATCCTTTCTTTCTTATTCTCTTTTTGCCGTCGGTCTACTTTTTAGTCCCTTAAGCCTCAGGGAGATCAAATCCAGTCCAGCAGTGTGTGACTAACGTCACAGCAGACAATACGTTGGTACGACGCTTTGATCATAAATCCATTTAACAGCAAGAAATTTAAAATAAGAGAAAGTGGGGGAGAGAAAGGAGCACGTCAGGCTCGTTACAGATCCTTCACGGCCCATCAGACTGGTGTCGCTGATGTAACGGCATGAGTATGCCAAGCACGTACACAATTAAGGATTAGTTTCTTTGACTGAGCCTGAAGCTAGAATATAAGAATCACCTTATTTCAGGAGTCGCATGCATATGCTAATCGTGCGTGATAATGGCAATTTTTAACAATGTAACCTATATCAAATGCAAATGTGAAATGTGTATTGAAGGTTCCTTGCTTAAAGCTTTTACTTTATTTTTAAGCATATTGTGGATCTTTGCACACTTAAAGACATTGTTTAGCAATAAGCCTTGTTCACACAGAGTCTGGTTTTCCCTCAGGAGGTTTCACTGATGTAATTTGTGATTTCAACCACATCCCGATCGAACACATCTATGGTTTTACAGTGCAAATTACCTACTGTTTTTTGGCAGTATTGTCAGGTGTCCTCTGAGAAATCTAATCCCGTCCATATTGGAATATTTGTGATTATGGATATTTTATTTCTTACCAACAATGCTTCTCATTTATGGAGACTTATCTAAAGCCACAATTCTCATTGCACAGGCACCGCTTCGTTAGATTTAGACCTTATAACCAACTTTCTGGGTAAAATAACAGCAGGAGGTTAATTTCATCCTTTATTCTGATAAAAACTGTGTATATCACAGTAGCCTATGGAGAATACATGAAAACATTCTGACACTATACAACAAATTGTTGATTACTCTTCAAACCATCTCAGATGAGCTTAAATTAGATGGCTTAATTTATTATAATGGGAAAATTTAGTTAACTTTAGGTGGTAACCCTATAGTAATGATTTGTGTTACCAAATCTTTCAGAAGCCATTAGGCTACTATCCAAAATCTTACAAAAACCTCAAAAGCTTACAATGACTTTAGTCATTGCCAGAAGGTTATGATGTTTTTCACTTTATAACTCTGATTCAAATAATTAGTAATTCCTTATGAAGGATTTGGTAACTTTTTAGTCATGGGTTACTATGACCTTCACTTGATCCAACACACCTCTCTCTGTAACTTTCAAGTGCTCCTGAGGATCATAGTTGCTGGTTCAGTTGTGTTTGATCAGGGTTGGAGCTGAACTTTGCAGGAAAGTAGAAGAAACAAGATTGGGTACTCTTGCTCTAGATCAGGGGTGTGCAACCCTGCTTCTGGACGGCTACAGTCCTGCAGATGTCAGTTCTAACCCTGCTCCAACACACCTGTCTGTAATTGTCAAGCAGCTCTGAACACAATCATTAGCTGGTTCAGGGGAGTTTGATTCAGACTGGAGCTAAAATCTGCAGGGTGGTAGCCCTCCAGGACTAAGGTTGGACACCCCTGCTCTAGATCTTTAGAAATTGACAGACTATGTTTACCAGACCACATCACTAGCATCATCCCAGCTAGAATTTTTTGTTATAAGAATGTTCTGAGAACATTACCTACATTGTTCTATAAATGTTTTCAGTGGGTAGTTTTATTTTTGTTCCCAGAATGTTCTTTTAAAAGTTAGGATAACATTCTTTAAAACATTCTAAAAATGTTTAGTGGTAACATTCTAATAACATACCCACTAAGCAAAGTTTCAACGTCTTTGACCCTAGAGGCGACGTTGAAAAAGGCGTCCACTGAGAGCCAGAATAAAGCGTTTTTATGGCGTCTGTTTTGGGCGTGATCTGCACGTCTGATATGACGTTCATGGAACCTCAAGGTTAAACAGTTCAAATGTACTCATTGTGGACATATATTCCTTTTGTAATTGCAAGTCAACTCACAGACAGTGTGTGTTTGTCCAAAATCTTGAAAATAAAAGAAACTTAGCTCACACCTTTAGACACTTGAGGCAACTTAGCATCTAATTCACACATCTTTGGATCATGAGAGAAACCAGACCTGAAGGAAAGACTCTCTGGCACAGGACTCAATCCAGGATCTTCTTGCTGTGAGGAGCCAGTGTTTCCCACTCATACACTGGTGCTGCCCTTAATCACAGATATAAGAGACACTTTGACTATTTCTTTCAGACGTCTACAGAAAATTAACAGAGGTTTAGATGTTGATGATTTATGGTTCATTTGAAGTCACCATTGTGGCGGGAAGCGTTTGCTTTAGTTGGGCTCTTGGTCCCTGTAGTTGTGGTAGCTTTTCTTTGGTTGTTGTAACTGTGTCTGTGAAACACAATAGTTGTGGCTGAGCAAGCAAAGCAAAGTGACATCAGGTGTTGTCAGCTCCTTGTTGATGATCACTAAGTCATCAAAGCGAGCATTTGATGTTGTGTTTTAAGTTTTGTGTTCTTGTTTGGTACAAACGTAATTTGTATATATCCACAATAATCTTGTGATACTGTGGTATTTGCGCCAATAAATTTAAAAGGATCAATTATCTGGAAGGATGACCAAAAAAAATATATGCACCCAACATTTTGAGCAAATATTACAAAGACACACACCAACATCAAGATTTGGCCTATGATTCACAACAACGGTGACAATCAAATCAAAAAAGCTTGGGAATCAAGCATGAGTTTTGCACTATGAAGCTACCCATCATGCATTGCCGCATGAAACTTGTCACCGTTGTTGTGAATCATTGGCCAAATGTTGATGTGTGTGTGTGACTTTGTGAAACATTTGCTCAAAATGTTGGGTGTGCATACTTTTTTTTCTTCAGGATAATTGATCAGTTAAATGCTATTGGTGCCAATTCTGCAGTTTCACAAAGGTGTAGTAGCTATAAGCAAATTACAATTGAAAACAACTTGCCATAAAATAAAATTTAATGCTCACTTTGTGATGATTTAGTGATCATCAACGAGGAGCTGACAACACCTGATGTCACTTTATCTTTACTTGCTCAGCCACAACTATTGTGTTTCACAGACACAGTTATAACATCCAAAGAAAAGCTAACACAACTACAGGGACCAAGAGTCCAACTAAAGCAAACGCTTCCCACCACAATGGTGACTTCAAATGAACCATAAATCATCAACATCTAAACCTCTGTTAATTTTCTGTAGACGTCTGACAGAAATAGTCAAAGTGTCTCTTATATCTGTGATTAAGGGCAGCACCAGTGTATGAGTGGGAAACACTGGCTCCTCACAGCAAGAAGATCCTGGATTGAGTCCTGAGCCAGAGTCTTTCCTTCAGGTCTGGTTTCTCTCATGATCCAAAGATGTGTGAATTACAGATGCTAAGTTGCCTAAAGTGTCTAAAGTGTGAGCTAAATTTCTTTTATTTTCAAGATTTTGGACAAACACACACTGTCTGTGAGTTGATTTGCATTTACAAAGGAATATATGTCCACAATGAGCACATTTGAACTGTTTAACCTTGAGGTTCCATGAACGTCTATATCAGGCGTGCAGATCACGTCCAAAACAGAGGCGTCATAAAAGCGTTTATTCTGGCTCCTCAGTGGACGTCTTTTCAACGTTAGCCTCTAGGGTCAAAGGCGTTGAAACTTTGCTTAGTGGGTATGTTATTAGAATGTTACCACTAAACATTTTTAGAATGTTTTAAAGAATGTTATCCTAACTTTTAAAAGAACATTCTGGGAACAAAAATAAAACTACCGCTGAAAACATTTATAGAACAATGTAGGTAATGTTCTAAAATTCTAGCTGGGATGTGTTAATTAATAAAATACCTGGCTCAACTCCAATTTTCTCAGTCTGAATCTGACTAAAACAGAAATATTAATTGCTGGTCCTCCATCTCTAACAAAGAATGTAAGTAATATTCCCAGACTTGACCTTGAAGCTACATCAATAATTCCATTTGCCACTGTCAAAAATTTGGGTATCATTCTTGATCCCTCACTGACGTTCGACGCTTACATTAGTCAACTTTGTATAGTGTCCTTTTTTCATCTGCGCCGTATTGCCAAACTCCGTCCCTACACTCTCAGAAAAAAAGGTACAGTGGAGGTACAATGTTGTTCCTTGGGGAACAAAATGTATAACTGTACCAATTGGTCCTTAGGGTACAATTTTCCTCTACTTAGAGCAGGGGTAGGCAAGTTCAGTCCTAGAGAGTCGCTGTCCTGCAGAGTTTGGCTCCAACCCTGAAAGACATCTATAGAAGCTCTTATTGAGAATGTTTTATTGAAAATGTTTTGTCACCATTATGGAGATCAGTGTTTCCTTCAGTTGGGCAGTTTGACGCTTGGCTTTTTATGTGAGTTTGTGGTTTATGTTACATTGTTCACATAGAGACTGTGTCTGTTCCCCGAATCAGTAAATACAAAAAACCATCAAAACCATTCAACAGTAAAAATTTAATTGATGTCCAACAAATAAACAACAGATATAATACGGATGAACAATTGATAAATCTCGGGTTGCTGAATATTCGATCCCTTTCGCCAAAAACGCTTATTGTTAATGATATGATTATAGATCATAACCTAGATGTGCTGTGTTTGACAGAAACCTGGCTAAAACCTGACGACTACATTACTTTAAATGAGTCCACTCCCCAAGATTATTGTTATAAACACGAGCCGCGTCTGAAAGGAAAAGGGGGAGGTGTTGCTGTAATTTATAATGATAACTTCAGTATTACTCAGAAGTCTAGTTTCAAATATAATTCCTTTGAAGTTTTGGTGCTTTATGTAACATTGTGTAGTGTAAATGATAAATCCCGTTTGACATTTGTGTTGGCTACTGTATACAGGCCACCAGGGCACAATACAGACTTTATCAAAGAATTTGCTGGTTTTCTATCAGAGTTAGTACTGGCTGCAGATAAAGTACTAATTGTTGGTGATTTTAATATCCATGTTGACAATGAAAAAGACGCATTGGGATTGGCATTTAAAGACATTATAAACTCTATTGGAGTTAGACAACACGTATCTGGACCCACCAGATCTGGCCTTAATCATACTTTAGATCTAATACTGTCACATGGACTAAATGTTGATACCATTAAAATTCTGCAGCAGAGCGATGACATCTCAGATCATTACCTAATATCATGTATACTTAATATAGCTAAGGCTGCAAAGCCATCCTCGCTTCAAATATGGCAGGACTATAACCGCTGCGACTAAAGATTGCTTTATACATAATCTTCCTCATCAGTTCCATCTCCTCAGAATTACAGATAGCCAAGAGGAACTTGATGTTGCAACAGAAACTACTGACTCTCTCTTTACTAGCACTTTAGACATAGTTGCTCCTCGGCGCTTAAAGAAGATTAAAGCAAATAATCCAACGCCGTGGTACAACGAGCACACTCGGGCCCTTAAAACAGCAGCCAGAAAAATGGAGCGCAGCTGGAAGAAAACAAAACTGGAGGTTTTTCGCAATTTGTGGAAAGAGAGCATGATTGCATACAGAAAGGCCATAAAAACTGCTAGATCGGCTTATTTCTCAACTCTTTTAGAAGAAAACAAACACAACCCTAGGTATTTATTCGATACAGTGGCTAAATTAACAAAGGATAAAGCTTCAACTTCTGACATTTGTAAACAACACAGCAGTAATGACTTTATGAACTTCTTTACTAGTAAGATTGATAACATTAGGAATAAAATTATAACCATGCAGCCGTCTACTACAGTATCACTTCAGACAGAACATTGTAGTCTCACTGAGGAAAAATTACACTCATTCACTGCTATAGGAGGAGAAGAATTGGCTAAACTTGTTAAATCATCAAAATCAACAACATGTATGCTTGACCCTATACCAACTAGGCTATTAAAGAGATGCTTCCAGAGGTCATAGATCCTCTGCTTAATATTATTAATTCATCCTTGACATTAGGATATGTACCAAAAACTTTTAAGTTGGCTGTAATTAAACCACTTATTAAAAACCGCAACTTGATCCTAAAGAATTAGTCAATTACAGACCAATCTCGAATCTACCGTTTCTATCAAAAATATTAGAAAAGGCAGTGTCTTCACAATTATGTTCCTTTTTAGAAAGAAATTGTATATGTGAGGATTTCCAGTCAGGATTTAGACCGTATCATAGTACTGAGACTGCTCTAATTAGAGTTACAAATGATTTACTCTTATCATCTGATCGTGGTTGTATCTCTCTATTAGTGTTACTCGATCTTAGCGCTGCATTCGATACTATCGATCACAATATTCTTTTGAATAGACTCAAAATTATGTTGGCATTAGTGGAACTGCATTGGCATGGTTTAAATCTTACTTATCTGACCGTTATCAGTTTGTAGCAGTAAATGAAGAGATGTCACACCGATCACAAGTTCAGTATGGAGTACCGCAAGGCTCAGTGTTAGGACCGTTGCTTTTCACCCTGTATATGCTACCACTGGGAGATATCATTAGGAAGCATGCCGTTAGTTTTCATTGTTATGCTGATGATACTCAGCTCTATATTTCTTCACACCCTGGAAACTTACCAATTCACAAGATTAACGGAATGCATAGCTGATATTAAAAATTGGATGAATAGTAATTTAATTCAGATAAAACTGAATTTTTAATTATTGGACAGAAAAGCTCCACAAGTAGTGCCCTAGAATACTGTCTAACCCTCGATGGCTGCTCTGTCAAGTCCTCGTCGTCAGTGAGGAACCTGGGTGTGCTCTTTGATACCAATCTTTCGTTTGAAAGCCACGTTTCTAGCATCTGTAAAACTGCATTCTACCATCTTAAAAATATATCTAAATTACGTCACATGCTTTCAATGCAAAATGCTGAACAATTAGTACATGCGTTCATGAGCTCAAGGCTAGATTATTGTAATGCTCTACTGGGTGGTTGCCCTGCTCGCCTAATAAATAAACTCCAGCTGGTCCAAAAGCGCAGCTCGAGTTCTTATACTAGAACCAGGAAGTACGATCATATTAGTCCAGTTCTGTCAACACTGCACTGGCTCCTATTAAACATCGCATACATTTTAAAATCTTGCTTATTACTTATAAATCAATAAATGGTTTAGCTCCCAGTACTTAGCGAGCTCTTAACGCATTATACTCCATCACGTCAATTGCGGTCTCTAAACTCTGGCCAGTTGAAAATACCTAGAATATCTAAATCAACTGCAGGCGGTCGATCCTTTTCCTATTTAGCACCTAAACTCTGGAACAGTCTTCCTAGCATTGTTCGGGAAGCAGACACACTCTGTCAGTTTAAATCTAGACTAAAAACACATCTCTTTACTATGGCATACACATAGAACATTTTTAACTTTCTTTATTCAAATCAAATGACTGATTGTTAGGCTGCATTAACTAGGTCAGTTGGAACCGGGAACACTTCCCATAACACCTGATGTACTCGTTACATCATTAAAAGAGTGGCATCCACACTAATGTTAGTCTCTCTGTTTATCCCGAGGTTTACTGCAGTCGGCCGGATCCAGGCCGTGTCCGGATCGGATGGTGGACCTGCATCTGGACATGACCAGCTCATCCTGGAGTGTCTGCTGAGACCGTGTCCATTAGTGTCTCCTCTGAATTCGCCTCACCGGAACGTCATCCTCAATTAACCCGTCTCCAGCGCAATAACTCCGATCTTTCAAGTATTCATATTCTTGTGTAATCGACGTGCCATCCTAAATTAACCCGTCTCGTGCGTCATACCCAAAATTTCGAATATTCCTATCTAATATGATTTATGACCTGCAAGGTTGCCAGAGTAATAATTATACACTGTTAATAATAGGCCAGAGGAGAACTGGCACCCCGACTGAGTCTGGTTTCTCCCAAGGTTTATTTTTCTCCATCATGCCCTGATGGAGTTTTGGTTCCTTGCCACTGTCGCCTTTGGCTTGGCTTGCTCAGTTGGGGACACTCAAATTATGATCCAAGTTACTCAACTAAATATACAAATAGAATTTATTAATTTGGTCATATATAATTCTATAAACTATCCAAATTAAACTAGCCAAATCAAATTTTGTTGCAATGTTGTCCTGTTTAACACTGTGAAGCTGCTTTGAAACAATCGTCATTGTAAAAGCGCTATATAAATAAATTTGATTGATTGATTGATTGACATTGTTAACAAAACACATATTTTGTTAATTCAAAAGATGCTGTAAAAAAAACATATCATAAAGAAAAATGTTTGATCCCCTGACTAAATATATTTATTAAATAATATTCACCAACAATGCAGAACAGACATTCTGAAATTTGATTTTTAAAACATTCCACAACAGTTAAAATTTAGACGCACACAGATATCAAGAATCAGCATATGAATCTCAACAATGGTGACATATTTAATGCTGCAATGCATGCTGGGAGCCACGGGTTTTGTACTGTGGTGGCTTTGTAGGGTTGGAGCTAAACTCTGCAGGACATCAGCTCTCTAGGACCGAACTTGCCTGCCCTTGACTTAGAGGTACAAAAATGTACCCTTAAGGGTACCAGTGATGGATACTTGTACTTTAAAAGGTACGATTTTGTACTCGTGTTATCCCGTATCACTTACAAAATTATTCTGCTTACTTTCAAGTCACTCAATGGTCTTGCTCCCACCTATCTCTCTAACTTACTTTCTCCTTATACTCTCCCTCGAACTCTCCGATCCTCTGGCTGTGACCTCCTCTGTGAGCGGAGATTTCGTTTATCTTCTATGGTTGGCAGGTCTTTCTTTGTTTCAGCCCCTAAGCTATGGAACTCTCTCCCCCTGGCTCTCAGGACAACAACCACGTTACATGAATTTAAATGTAAACTAAAAACACATTTGTTTAAACAGTATTATCAGTCATGACAATGTTGACATAACACAGTCAAAATGTTAACTCACTACCAATAATCTGTTCCATCGCTACTATAACTGCCCACCATTCTGTCTGTAATGAATATATGTTGCCTTTGTTCTTCATGTTGTATTGCAAATGAATGAATGGATTTCTGCCATTTCTGCGTTCTGTGTGAAATGCCCATAAAAAAAAAAGGTAATCGAAAAGAGGAAATCAAAATGTTTATTTTATAACAAGTATCCGATTCTTTACCTTAAGTATCAGATTCTAGAATCAGAATTTATTTTTCGATTCCCAACCCTAGTAAACTAGCACTAGTCTGACATGCTAAACCGTCCCGCTTGCTACTGCTAATGTTAAGTCAAATACAATAGTCCATAAATCAAATCACGTCCTCATAAACTATGAGTAAACACACACAAATTTTGAAAACGCACGCATGACAAGCCGCTAAGCAAATGTATACAGTTACAGTACAGACCACATACAGATGTTGCTGCTGCTTCGCTTCAATTTCAGCCTCTGGATCTGATTCTGGATCATATGTATGGCTGAATCTGATTAATACACTCTCAGAAAAAAAGGTACATTGGAGGTACAATTTTGTTCCTTGGGGAACAAAACATATAACTGTACCTTTAAAGGTACACAAACGGTCCTTAGGGTACAATTTTCCTCTACTTAGAGCAGGGGTAGGCAAGTTCAGTCCTAGAGAGTCGGTGTCCTGCAGAGTTTGGCTCCAACCCTGAAAGACATCTATAAAAGCTCTTATTGAGAATTAACAGGTTTAGATTTTGATGATTTATGGAAAAAGTTTGGTCACCATTATGGAGATCAGTGTTTCCTTTAGTTAGTCAGTTTGACTTGAATTTTTAAGTTTGTGGTTTTTGTTACAGTGTAAACAAAACACATAATTGTTCAAAACAAAAGAAGCCATGAACAAACTGTATCATGAAGAATAATGTTTGACTAAACTCATCAGTGAATAAAAATAATAATAAAGAATGTACACCAACGATACTTTCTTGCCACAGATCAGATGTTCTTAATTCTGATTTTTAAACATTCTAAGGGGGCAAAGTTTGGACGCACACAGATATCAAGAATCAGCATATGAATCTCAATAATGGTGACATACTTAATGCAGCAATGCATGCTTGCAGCCACACGTTTAATTCTATGGTGGCTTAGATGGGTTGGAGCTAAACTCTGGAGGATATCAAATCTCAAGGACTGAACTTGCCCACCCCTGACTTAGAGGTACAAAAATGTACCCTTAAGGGTACCACCCCAGTGACGGCCACTTGTACCTTAAAAGGTACAATTTGGTACTCTTTTTTTTGACAGTGTAGCCATGGTTTATTTAGGATAACTTTTTAGGATGTTCTCAACGCTATAGCACGTGCTCGTGATTCTTTAGCTCTGACCACATGATACGCCTCCAGCTGCTCGGTTTTATTCGGATAGACTCTGTGGAGTATATCTTTCTTTTATAAATATAATAAAACTAAACATTTTCAGAGATATGAAGGATGCAATACTACTCTAGGTACTCAATATTGACATGAGATTGACCGATTGTTACACACCCCTTTAATAATTGTTTTTCTTATGGTCATTATAAATTTTTGTAAAATGCAAAAAAAAAAAAGAGAAAAAAAGCATAATCTTATAAGTAAATCTTAATATTTTGATCTTGTGTAAAATCAATGTTGCATCATCTCTTGAAGGGGGATTTGTTGGATGCACTGTGTAATTCTTCATCTTGAAAACTTGCATATTCATTAGTATTATTTGAATGTTAGTTGAATATATTTTAAGTAGTCAAGCAAATCTTCAAATTACAGCAGTTGGCAGAGGTTTTAGCGCTTCTAGGAGCTGTCAGACAAGGAGTGTCTCTCACTACAGGTGGTCCGCCACACATCTGACATGCCGCTTTGTCGCTACAAAACTGGCAAGGTGAGAACTTCCCTGGTGAACGTATGATAGTTTGCACATGTTGAAGAGAGAGGGAGTGTTAGACAGAGATCCAGATGTCTGGAATAAAGATGAAGAAACAACAAACCATACAAATAAAACCCTCTCTACATCTTTTTTGTTTCATCAGCTGTCAGGTACCTTCGGCCCAGACGTCTCTTTGGTTGAATCCTCTGTCTGCCTTAAATATAAAAACAAAGCAAGCACATTGAGATGATTGAAAATGCTTTAAAGTGCTGAGCTCAATCAGTTATCTGGCTTTGTTCGCTGGTCACTCTGCGGGGCTGTGCGATGCTCATCAAATAAAAGCATATCAGATGAAAGAGAACTTCGCAGGATACTGAACTGTTTGACAATCAACTATGTATTAGAAGAGTAAAATAGAAGAGTAAATAGTGTACAGCTTTTCAAATGCTAATGCTCTCAAAATCTAAAATCAACACAATAGACATCACACTCCTAATGACTCTATTTTAGACTTAAAACACTTTTACTGTAGTGACTGGATGTCATATTGAGGTTAGTAAACACGTATCCAGGGGCGTCAGGCACTTAGCATTTTTGGGGGCCTTGGAGAGAGGGGGGCTTGGTTGTGGTTGACAACAAACTTGTTTGTTTCATGTAGAAAAATACTAAAATAAAAATATCTATTACAATAAAACCTTATTCTAGGTTTCACTTTAATAATATCAATATGTCATCATATCTAATTATTTTTGAATTATGTAAGCAAGAACATACAATATTATATCATGCATTTACTGTTGCTATTCCAGAATATTAAGAATTAGGACTATAAATCCTGTCTTCTTGTATTTTGTAGTTTATAGAAACAAACTAATTTAAAGCATAAGCACTGACACTGCAAGGCAAACTGCACCTTAATTATCTAGGCTGTTCTATAAAGTTCTGCAAAACTGCCTTCATTACCTAGTGTAGACTGTGTTTGGTTGATCAGTAAAAGTTATTTTTACAGTAATTATTTTTATTTATTTTTTAATGTTGGACGTGAAAACTCAATAGAATCTCCAAGTGCCAGGCTGTGTGACATAAAGCTTCAAAACTAAGAAATTCGACAACTTGGGGTAATATTCATTTTTGTACACACAATATTCTAAAATTAAAGTAAACTTTATAGTTACCTATACGCAATGTGTGCAATTTGATATAAATAAAACACGTTGTCAAATTCTAGGCTATTTGAAAGGAATACTACAAACTACTAATGTTTTTTTGCTAGTACTTATCTGTATTCAGACAGAACATAAAATATACATTTTATGGTTTAAAACACTGAACAGTTGTGATATATCACGAGTGCTGAGTGCGTCAGTCTCTGTGAATGCAGATTTTAATTCAGCAGTTGATACATGACACACTGAACGTTTGGTCCCACTATTAGGTGGCTGTGAGTTAGACTAAAATGGACTGGACTGCATTTATATAGCGCTTTCAACAGACCCATGGCCATCCAAAGCATTTTACATCTTGCCTCACCTTCACCCATCCATTCACTCACACATTCATACACTGACGGCGGTGTCAGCCATGCAAGGTGATATCCAGCTTGTCGGGAGCAGCTGGGGTTTGGTGTCTTGCTCATGGATACTTCAACACTTGGTCAGGTGGAACCGGGGATCGAACCACTGAGCCACTACGTACTTACATAAAAATACAAATAAATACAATGTACTTATTGTGTTCATATGGCATTGCAAAACACTTTTGCTGATATTGAGATGGGATACGTGTAAAATTAGGGACATGTGTGGTGGTATGGGTAAGTTTAAGCATAGGGTTAGGTGTAAGGGAAGTGTCAAGTCAAGTCACCTTTATTTATATAATGCTTTTTACAATGCTGATTGTTTCAAATCAGATTCACAGTGTTAAAAGGAACATAATGCAACAGAATTTTATTTGACTGCATAGCCGCGCTAGCAAAAATGATGATGTTATCCAGCTAATTTCAATTATCATATAGTGTCAATGTGCTACATGAACTACATTTGTGTGGTTATTATATATGTTTAAGATTTAAAAAAAAATGAAAACTAAAAGAGGCAGAGTGGTGTTTTATAACATATTTAATTGTATTGTAGTCTCAAATATACATACAGAGATAATCGGAGTAGCCAGAGTGAGCGAGTAACACTATCAAGAGCACTGCTGTTCTGTTTGCAGAATGAATTCTCCTAAGACAAACTTGTCTGCATGTCTGAACTAACAAAGACGCAAGTCTGAAGTTTGTGTACCTGATTTTAAGAAACGGCCATAGAGTTCACATAAAAAAAAAAACATTTTTAAAACATTTTAAACATTCAGAGTACATTAGATTTTCATCATTTAATGGAGAGCTGTGTTATCAGTTTGGTGTAAATGTCATCTCTTATTTTAGTGAGTAGGACGGCGAGTCATCATCTTA
Organism: Gobiocypris rarus; assembly: GCA_023029165.1. NCBI lineage: Eukaryota > Metazoa > Chordata > Actinopteri > Cypriniformes > Gobionidae > Gobiocypris > Gobiocypris rarus. Next base: position 9,625,154 of record CM040926.1, read on the forward strand.
AACACAATTTTGCTAATATTTCTGACAAGGTAAGAGCCTTAATTACTGTAATTATAATTTCCGACTCCATTATGATGATCATTATGCAGTTAATGATCTAAACGCACTATCAGTTTAGCTGACAGGTGAGGATTAATTAGTGTTAGGGCCAGTCATTTCATGGGCCTCTGGACCACTGGACCAGATTTGCACTGACAGCTCCTGGTAAAAACCTGCGGTGACGGCAGATGCTCTACAGAGAGGAGGTGTGATCAAATTCAGCCATGCTAAATATGGTTGCGTGATGTTGAGGAACTTTTTATGTACACTAAAAATCTATTTGCTCAGTTTATTGAAATACAATAAGCTTAAACAACACAAATATTTCGTTTATTTGTACTTAATTGCCCTTTAAGAAAAAGTTATGGAATTTACTGTAAATTAAAAATACTATATATATATATATATATATATATATATATATATATATATATATATATATATATATATATATATATATATATGTTTTGCTATAAAATCAAAGCCATATGTCTAACTAAGATTTGTTCTGAATTTGAAGTTGATATCACAAAAATTTAAGTTCCCTTTCAGTCAGTACACTCCGAGTTACGTCAGTAGTGACGAAATGAGGGTTTCGCTAGAAGCCAGCTGCCTTCGATCTCAACCAAAACGATCCAATGGCTTGAAAATGCCATGGGTCTGCGGAATTTGCATAATGCAACTCCGCCCCACCGCGTGGGTATAAACGCCGTTGCATTGCAGTCACGCATTGCGTTTCTGCTTCGGAGCCGAGTGTTACTTGCCTTCCTGAGCGATTTTCTTTTCAAGACGAGTGTCTCCCCAGAGTGTTGGTGTACGGCGCGTTCCAGCACGTTCCGCATTCCTGTCGATCTTCTCATTGCGGGAACATGACCGTCGCGGTGTTGCGATCGAGACTCCGTGATCTCCGTGCTGGAGGGAGAGTCCCCTCTACCACACCCCAATCTACTGTCTCCACGAGAGGTAGTACTTTGGCTGGTGGTCAGGGTGATCTGAGGGTGACGCAGTGGAACAACCCAACGAACATTCCTCGGGCCACGCCCCCCTCTTGCACTCCGCAACCCGTGGTGTTACCAGATGAGGGCGCTGGTGTTTCCCGTCCTGGGCCCAGCGTCACATTTGGTGCGCCGGCGGATCACAAGGCGGGCTGGATTCCTCTGGAGATGAGGATTCGGCTGGCACCATCGGGAGCGCCAGCTCTGCCCGAGTCTGATCCAGAGCTGACGGGCATGCTTTCCCGGGCAGCCGAGAGCATCGGGCTTGAGTGGAACCCTCCACCATGTCCCAAGCCCTCAAGGCTCGATGATTGGTTTCTGGGGGCGGCCCGCGCCGCGCGCGCCTGCCAGCCTCCAGTTCCTTTCTTCCCGGACGTGCATGAAGAGGTGTCGCGGTCATGGAGGTCCCCGTTGACTTCACGGCGCTTGATAGCGGTGCAGCCAAAGGGTACACCGGGGTCCCATCTGTCGAGCGCTCTGTAGCAATGCAGCTGTGTCCGCAGAGCGCCGCGGTGTCACGTGGCGACTCCAGGCATCCGTCCAAGGCCTGTAGGTTCTCGTCCACTCTCGTGGGCAAGACATATAGAGCTGCAGGCCAGGCCCCAGCAGCAGCCTCCACCCGGGCAGCAGCGTGGAGGTGGCCGCAGGAAGGCTGCCAGCCTGTCTCAGCCCCGAAGCCTGCTAAGCGGCAGGCTAAGCGGCGGTCCTGAGACAGGCAGCTCGGAGGTGAACTCGGGTCTCTCCCAGGAGATGGTGACAGGACCACTCATTCCCCCGGATGAGAATTTTCGCATTTTCGAATGTGTTCGTCCACGAGATTGGTTTGCAGCGATTGACCTGAAGGACGCGTACTTTCATGTCTCCATTCTTCCTCGACACAGACCGGTTCTACGGTTTGCCTTCGAGGGACAGGCATATCAGTACGCCGTTCTACCATTCGGGCTAGCTCTGTCCCCTCGCGTCTTTACGAAGATCGTCGAGGCAGCCCTTGTGCCACTCAGGGACACGGGGTTCGCAGCCTGAATTATCTCGACAAAATGGCTCATTTTGGGCCACTCGCGAGAGCAGGTGTGCGAACACAGAGATCTGGTTCTCCGCCACTTAGCCCGACTGGGCCTTCGGGTCAACTGGGAAAAGAGCAAACTCTCCCCAGTGCAGAGGATCTCTTTTCTCGGTATGGAGATCGACTCGGTCGCCATGTGTACGCAGCTTAGGAGCGAGCGTGCGCAATCTCTGCTGGCTTGTCTTCTCCACGTCGAGGGCAAGAGCGTGGTCCCACTGAAGTTATTTAAGAGGCTCCTGGGGCATATGGCAGCCGCAGTAACGCTGCTCGGTTTGCTCCATATGAGACCACTCCAGCATTGGCTCCGCGGTCGTGTCCCGAGGTGGGCATGGCAACGAGGCACGCTCAGGGTACAAGTTACCCAGGCCTGCCGCCAGACCCTCACCCCGTGGAGGAACCTCCGCTTTCTACGGGCAGGTGTTCCCTTAGAACGAGTTTCCAGGCACGTTGTTGTTATGACGGATGCCTCTGCCACGGGCTGGGGTGCCATGTGCAATGGTCATGCTGCCGCGGGCTCCTGGAAACGACCCCAGCGCATTTGGCTGAAGGACGCAACTCTACCAACTACCGCTGGTACTACTCCCTGACCGAGGGGACCCTCGGCACGAGCGCACTAGCGCACAGCTGGCCGCAGGGCCCACGCAAGTATGCGTTTCCCCCAGTGAGCCTTTTCGCACAGCTACTGTGCCAGATCAGGGAGGACATGGAGCAGGTCCTTTTGGTCGCCCCGTATTGACCCGGCCGGACCTGGTTCTTCGAACTCACCTCCCTGGCTTATTCCCCTGAAGAAGGACCTCCTTTCTCAGGGTGGGGGCACCATATGGCACCCACGTCCCGATCTGTGGAACCTCCACGTGTGGCTCCTGGACGGGACGCGGCAGGTCTGAGTTCCCTACCACCTCCAGTGGTGGCTACCATCACTTCTGCTAGGGCCTCGTTCACGAGGCGGGCCTACGCACTGAAGTGGGACCTCTTCATCACCTGGTGCTCTTCTCGCAGAGAAGACCCCACGAAATGCTCGATCGGGTCCATGCTGTCCTTCCTCTGTCAATGAATACAGCACTCCTGGTTGCTCTGGCCTCTATCAAGAGGGTGGGCGACCTGCAGGCATTTTTGGTTGACGAAGCGTGCCTGGAATTTGGGCCGGCTAACTCTCACTTGATCCTGAGACCCCGGCCTGGATATGTGCCCAAGGTTCCCACCATTCCTTTCAGGGATCAGGTGGTGAATCTGCAAGCGCTGCCCTTGGAGGAGGCAGACCCAGCCTTGGCACTGCTCTGTCCAGTACGCGCCCTTTGCGCCTACGTGAATAGGACGCGGTGCTTTAGGACCTCAGACCAGCTCTTTGTCTGTTACGTAGGGAAGCAGAAAGGGAAGGCTCTCTCCAAGCAGAGGCTGTCCCATTGGATAGTGGACACCATTGTCCTGGCTTACCAGGTGTAGCTTCCTCTTGGGCTTTAGCGCATGGCGCCTCGCTAACAGACATCTGCTGAGATGCAGGCTGGGTGACACCAAATACATTCGCAAGGTTTTATAACCTGCGTGTGGAGCCGCTGTCCTCCCATGTACTCGCCCCAGATGGCCAGTAACTGGACGGGCTCAGGTGTCTTCGCTTGCTGCGCCATTCCACTCCACGGACTGGATATATGCGCTTTCACTCGGGTAGCTTCTCAGGAGGCCCTGAGCTCCTCCAGCACTGATGAGGCCGTCACCAGAGTGCAGGCCCGTACGGTCCAGCCCTCGTGGCAGGCTAGGTGCCCCATGTGCATGGTTCCCCCTCTGGGCAACCCCCACATGTGTATTCTCCGTGGTAAGTCTCTTGGAGCATGTGTCTTCCCTTGGCAAGACCCTTGCCACCCTGGAGTGTAATCTTTTCCACCTGCGGCTGGTTTCTCCAGGTTTTTCCATATGTTACCCTGGTCAAGCCATACGTGTATGCTAAGTCCTCCCTTCGGGCAGGCATCAAATTGCATGTTCCAGGTGGGATATGCTTCCCAGAGTACCTTAGTAGTTGAACCGGCTTCCGTCGGATTATCTGGCCCAGGGAGCTTTGGTCCCTCCAGGACGCTGGAAGACAGCCGATGTGAAGTGATTAGATTGGGACCCCCATTTCGTTTGAAAGGGAACGTCTCAGTTACGTATGTAACCCTCGTCCCCTGAAGGAAGGGAACGGAGATATTACGTCCCCATGCCACATCCACTGTGTCTGCTGGAACGGCCGGTCCCTCAGCCTCGGCTCCTCAGCAGATAAACGTAATGTGTGACTGCAATGCAACGCCATTTATACCCACGCAGTGGGGCGGAGTTGCATTATGCAAATTCTGCAGACCCATGGTATTTTCATGCCATTGGATCGTTTTGATTGAGATCGAAGGCAGCTGGCTTCTAGCGAAACCCCCATTTCGTCAGTACTGGCGTAACGTCTCCGTTCCCTTCCTTCAGGGAACGAGGGTTACTTACGTAACCGAGACATTCCCATGAGATTTTGTTTAGGCGCTGTACCAAAAATGGCCACAGGGTGTCATCCATGTTCCATTGATTTTTCTGTTTTTTATGCATTTCTCTGTAACAAATTTCAAAATTGCTGTCCAAATATCTCTCCCATCACAAAATAGTCACCGAATATGGAACCTTGAGACCTTTGGAGACCTCGGAACCATGAGAACCTTTCTGACAATATGTGTTTTGTCAAGATTAGAAAATATTTTGATTATAAAGTAGTTAAAATAAATTTTGTAAAATGAAACATCACACCGCCGACTAGGGAAGGAGCCGTAGAAGAATCCATGTTTCTATGGTAAAGCAACGGCCGATTTCAATTGATGAATGGATAAATTTCGAGTTTGTAAGCTTTTAAATGATACCTTATTTATGATAATTACTAAAATATATGATACGATAAAAAGGCAATCAAAAAAAGAGCGCCATGCTTCCCGCCAGCGGGACGGTGACAGTTAAGGGGTTTTAATGTGTTCTTTAGTAAAGGGAAAGACCTCTTAAAGTTGTGTTAAATTTAACAGTTATATTTAACATTTAAAAGTTGTGTAATTTTGAGTCGATTTTTGAGTTTATCATTATGCTGAATTGTAGACCTTGTGATGAAAAAACTGTGATTTTACTTGATCACTTACATGCTACAAATATATTTGATTAAGTGTTGCATTGACTATTAGTTTTTATAAAAAAATAAATAAAATAAACTAGTTTGACAGTTCCCATAGTCTACATATGCTCATCAGTTCAACTCCTCTTTATCATATTTTATCAGGTAGGAATGACACTTTTTTATGACATTTTTTTTTTCTTAGTAGTCTTGACTAAATTAATTTAGATTCATTCAACAAGATTAAAACAAATTATTCCAAACCAATTAGATTTTGTTGGAGAAATTTAATTTGTCCTTAATTTAATTAAGTTTGTTCAACCATTTTTTTTTTCAGGTTTTTTTCTGATTTTTGAGTGTACAATCAGTGTGCAATTGAGTATATTGCAGGATGATTTTAAACATTGATAAAAAAGTAAATAAAAAAAAGATCATCCTGATCTCAGACTGTGTCGACTTTGTTTCTCTTCATAAACAGAGATCGTCTGATTGTTACATTTTTTTATCCCCTGTTACATTGAACACTGTAAACCCGGATAAGTTAAAATAACTCAAAAAAATTGAGGAAACTTATTACCTCAAAACTTTTAAGTTGATCAAATTAATTGTTTTAAGCCGTTTAAGTTTTGTCAACTTAATTCTATCTGTGGTCTGAGGAAGTGTACTCCCAGAGTGCATTGCGGCATGAATTAATTAATTGCTGCATTTTCACTAGTTTTGGCTTTATTTTACCATTTGTCTTTTGTCAGTATAACCCCAATAATGACAGCAAATAAATGTGTAAAGGTCTTATTAATAATAAATACATAGATAAATTCAAATTAAGAAATCCATGTTACCATTGTTGTGTTTTGCATGCTGAATGTTGAAGTTTGTGTGTGACTCACACATGTTCAATTGCTGATGTCACAAATATTGAGGGATTATATCAACCAAATTAAAAGATTATTACATAAATATTAGCAAGAAATTTTAAAAATATCATTATCTGACATTAAATATAATTGTATTATATATAATATATAACATTTATTTATGTATTACTTCCCTTCCTTTTATGGTTCACAATTAAAAAGTCTATTAAAAATTGCCATGCCTCAAAAACACTTTGCCCGCCCACTTATTTTTGGGGGTTTGGCAAAATGGTACTCAAACCAGTCAAGTAGTGTTAACTTGGGTTTTTTAAGTAACAAAGGCTATAGCACGCAGATAGTTCAGATTACTATTTTTTTTTAAGGAAGTTCAACAAATTATTGGACATTAAGTAAAGTTTACTAAAAAAGTCTTAGTAAGAACAACTGTTGGTGTTACAGTGAATGCAATCACAAATAGCCATTGATAAATTTAGCCTTGTTGCTATAGAGATTGAAGAATTAGTCAAGTTTAGATCAAAGCATTAGTATCTCAAAAGAAGAAAAAGGAAACAAGTTAATTAAGTTTCATTTCAAAATGTAATACATCAACTTTATTACACTAAAGGATAAGCAGCGAAATACAATTTGATAGTCATTCCATCCAGAGAGCTTGCAAGTTTAACTTATCCTGGAGATGAGCGTAAATAAGCAGCTCTGGGATGCTGATGGAGATGAAAAGCAAGTGAAGGGTGAACTGGTTGTTCTGCAAAGCCATGGCATTTGACTTCATTGCACAATGACAGATTAACTGGTCTCCCCAGAACCAGCAGCATTTGAATCCTTCCAATATCAACTTAGATTTACTTTTAATTATGATACATAAACCTTTCGGTAACGCTTTAGATTACGGCCCAGAACGTACTGCATAATTAAAGCAAATTTACAGCATAACTTTTGGTAATTATAGTGTAACTATAAAGTATGTGTAGATATAAGGAAACAATATGTAATATTGGGGAAATAAAGGGGCGGGTAACTATCAGGAAAATGTACAAATTATTTATACTGTAAGTACTTTTTTTAATTAAGGGGTAATTATCGGTGTAGTTATGAATCTGCGGGCTGTAAATTAAGGTGGTTCTTGTCCCCCTCTTGTTTCATGTAGTTACAGGGTAAGTACAAATCTGCAGGCTGTAAATTAAAGTAGTTCTTGTTCCCCTTTTGTTTCATGTAGTTACAGGGTAAGTACATACACAAAATAAAATAAAATAAAAACACATGCACAATCTGATATCACTTGGAAACCTTTATTTAAAAAATGAAAAATAAAACACATTCATTTATCTTGCTTGGCTTCATCCTCCTCTTGTTCCTCTTCTTTTTCATCCTTGCCACAGATGAATCCTAAGGAGGAGTCCCATGTTTCTAGTATTCTGTAGTATGCAACTGTTACACTGAAAATACAGTGCACACAGAAATGTCATCACCGTTTACTCGGCTGTTACCCTCATGCCATCCAAGGTGTATACAACTTTATTTCTTCATATGAACACAGAAAAATAAATAATCTATGCTAATGAAAACTCATTTGGGTTTCGAAGAGTTGAAGCATGAGCTGAACAGGACATACAGCAATAAAAGTAATCCATACGATCCCAAAGGATGAATCAATGTATTTTGAAGTTAAGCGATACGTTTTTGTAAGAAAAATATTTTTTTAAACTGTAGACTATCGCTTCCGACCAGCAGTCAGATGAGGGTTCAACCCTCGCGTGTGCATGCGAGGGTTGAGTTCACGCTTGACGTAACTTGAAGCGTGACGTGCGCGCGCCTAAAAGCTCTGGTCATGCGGATGTCATGAAGTTTTTATTTTTTTAATGCTCACAACAGTATATAAATAATAACATAATATATGATAATAGCAATGAGAAACAAACAAGACTGGAAGACAGAGATGCCAGTTCTCACGTGTGTTTCAGATGAAACACGCAATAGAATGTAATGAAAGCTTGAAGCGTCTTTACTGATTGGATAAATAAAGATTAGTAGATTATGAGAGTATTTCTTGGTGTACTAGTTTTTCTTTTTATAAATAATAATACAATTTTTCAAAATACATAGGATTCCTCTTAAGATCCAGTGGAAATAACGAAAAAGAAGAAGAGGAACAAGAAGAGGAAGACAAGCAAGAGAAACAAAAAAAAGGGACAAATTGTCTCTTTCTGTCAGGACGTTATTATTTGAAATGAAAAGTTTGTTTTTTAAAAATGAATAAGGAATTGCATTAAATGTTTTGAATTAAGTTTTTTTTTTCAAATAAATGTTTCCAAGTGATATCAGATTTTGAATGTTTTTATTGTACTTACCCTGTAACTACATCAGTGTTAATTTTGACAGCCATTTCTGATTTAGTCTTAGTCTTCGTCTTCCGACAAAAATGCTTATTAGTCTTAGTCACATTTAAGTCATTTTGTCTTTCATAGTTTTAGTCTAGTTTTAGTCGATGAAAAGTAACTGCATTTTTTGTCAAGTTTTAGTCATTATTTTTAGTCAAACTGCCGTTACCAACATTATTTTTGGTAGCTATATTTATATCTATATATCTTAAAAAAAAATGGTCATTATAAATTTTCTCTATTTTAGACCAATTCAATTAAGCTTATGTGAAATTTAAATCAGGTTGTATTGACATTGCACTCTTAGTTAGTAGCACTTATGCAATGCTACATATCCCTTTACCACTTAAGGGTGAGTAAATGATAATAGATTTTTCATTTTGGGGTGAACTATACCTTTAAGACCTCATGAATAGTCTACCAGGATCCCACTACTACTACTACACATGTTTTATTGTAAACTGTTAACGTTTATTTAAAGACACAAATGACTAAGTGTACGACTCGCAAAGACAGAGATGTTGACACTAAGCGTATTTGAACGTTCAAGCACAAGGCACGAAATGAACTCATGCGCTGTATGAGGTGCGCCGCGCGTATCAGGCTTAATTTAACACGCGCATTTACCTAAATTAATTCTCCCTCGCTGCTTAATGTGTGTGAATGTTTTAAAAACAATGATTAAAAAGCATTTAAATGATAAGTTTGCATGATGATGGCGCAACACGATTTAAATATTTCAACCGGCGCCTTAAGCTTTATATAGGCTAGAGTTTGTTCAAACATAAAAAGCAATATACATCCATCAAGTTTATAATCAAACTAACCTAAAATCGGTGGGGACGATGGCGCTGTGTTTTTACCTGCTTCATGTGCCCATCAACTTGCTGTTCCACAACTTCCACTCCACCAACAGCTTTAGTAAGATGACCTGTTGGCTTGGGATTTTACTGACTAACTCGATCTCTGCTCTATCTTTTAAGTTTTTCCTTTTTTGACATTTATTCCTATCGAAGATCGTTCTTTGATGACTTCAAATTAGTCTACACGAGAACGCTGCGTTGCATCGAGCTCGCTAGTTCGAGTTTTGGTAGCCTAGACTACCCGTACTTGTGACGTCAACTGCGGCTGTCAGATTCAGAGAGATCAGATTATGCAGACACCTTCCTTGACGGACGCACATTTTTGAAAGACAGCATATGAAGAGATCATGTGTTTTTAATGTCCGACATTCCTCAAAAAACATTAAAGTCCCGTCTCGTCTTGTTAACAAAGAAACGGCATACGTTTCGTCATAGTTTTTATCATCAGATATTAGTTTAGCTTGTCAACGTCTCGTTTTAGTCACAGAAAAAGTGGGCGTTGTGAATATTTTAAATCATCGTCTTCAAGTAACTAAATTAACACTGAACTACATGAAACAAGAGGGGAACAAGAGCCACTTTAATTTACATCCCGCAGATTCATCCCTGTAACTACATGAAACAAGATGGGAACAAGAACCACTTTAATTTATAGCCTGCAGATTTGTACTTACCCAGTAAATACACAAATAATTACCCCTTAATGAAAAAATACTTACAGTATAAATAGTTTGTTAATTTTCCTGATAGTTACCCCTTTATTGCCCCAGCATTACATATTGTTCCCTTATACCTACACGTACTTACTTTATAGTTACACTATAATTACAGAAGTTAAGCTGTAAATTTGGTTTAATTATGCAGTGCTTTCCGGGCCATAATCTAAAGCGTTACCAAACTTTTTTATGACTGCTATAATTTGGTACTTAGTTTTGAGTTGAAGGCACTCTCAAGTAATAAATAAATAATATTCAATTAAAATGAAATAAATAACATTATTTTTAAATAGCTTTTCACAGTATTTCAAAGCAGCTATGCAGAAATTCATGAAGTTAATGTTTAACGCTTAATAGTCGAATCAGATTATAGTTCGGTGATGTACAAGCAATTATATGTTGCCCAACGTAAGTATACTGTAAGTGTGCTGATAAAGTTGGATGTGATATAAACTGATCAGGCATAACATTATGATCATCTTCCTAATATTGTGTTGGTCCCCCTTTTGCTGCCCAAACAGCTCTGGCCCATCAAGGCATGGACTCCACTAGATCCTGGATCAGACTGGTTTGTTCAGCATCCACAGCTGGATTAAGATCTGGGGACTTTGGAGGCCAAGTCAACACCTCAAACTTGTTGTTATGCTCCTCAAACCATTCCTGAACTATTTTTGATTTGTGGCAGGGCACATTATCCTCCGTATAGAGGTCACAGTCACCAGGGAATATTGTTTCCATGAAAGGGTGTACATGGTGTGCAAGAATGTTTAGATAGGTGGTACGTGTCAAAGTAACATCATGGATGGCAAGACCCAAGGTTTCCCAGCAGAACATTGCCCAAAGCATCACACTGCCTCAGCAACACAGTCTCACTCCCAACTCGTCACATATTGCCGCTTGGTCAGGACCCTCGGCGTCACTTTTTAACGCACAGGGTACCCTTGCCGCCATTTTTCGACGCTTCAGGGCACTCCACTGATTCTAATGAGAAGCCTAGGGCGTCATATACAGACGTGTTGGGCACGTGAATGTTATCATAGTGATGAAATTATTTATTGGGTTATAATTTTTCCATTATGACATGTTGGAGTGTGATTCTCAATGTAATAAGCCAGCACACTTTTATTTAAATTTATTTATTTTTATTTACGCTATTCAGACACGTTTTAAACAGCCCAACCCAACCCCACCCGCACTAAACCTGCCCATTTGCGTATTATATGATATAAAACACAGAATATAACAGACAACAGACACACTTTATTGAAAAGTCCTGCTATTGCAACTGTTCCGAGGCCAAACGATTGATTTGTGTGAAGAACAGACCCAAAAGCAATCACCGCCTCCACGGTACCCCTCGCCACGATATGGACGAAATGGGAACTCCATTGCTTTCAATGGAAACCTTTGGCGTCAACAGAAGACGCAAATTATATCGGTATGAAATCGCGCTGAAGAAGTGAAGTCTCATTCAGAACACATCGCGATGTTTAGCATCAGTTCACGGTACGCCACATGCTGGTGAGTAGTCAAATATTATGTCCTAAAGTATTCGCTATCGATCAGATTATTTTCAGTCACTGCATTATATCTGTCATCTCCACTGAGGATTTGAATTGCTTTGCTTTCTAAATCAACACATCTTGCTAATAGGTTAATTGCACACTGTCACGTGACATACTATAGACCTTTAAACAGTTGTTCATATTTAATAATAACTACCAGTGTAGTTTCAACGTGGAATTTGTAGTAGAAGCACAATAAAAACAACACTTGCCACACTTTTACCACAGTAACCTTAGTTTTAATGTGATAGGTGCAGTAAAAGGACAGCAACCTCGAATCTTACCATGCTTTTACCACAGTAACCTTAGTTTTAATGTGATAGGTGCAGTAAAAGGACAGCAACCTCGAATCTTACCATGCTTTTACCACAGTAACCTTAGTTTTAATGTGATAGGTGCATTAAAAGGACAGCAACCTCAAATCTTACCATGCTTTTACCACAGTAACCTTAGTTTTAATGTGATGTTTGTTGTAAATAGACAGTAACCACAACAATTACCATGCTTTAAATGCATTTTATGTAAATCCAAATATTTTAATGTAAATAGAACTTTTCCTGTATATAATGCAATATATTATATATTATGACTTTTTCTCTCTTTCTTTTTACCTGAAAAGACCAAAAGGGCCTTCCGGACTCAGTCAGCCCATTCTTGTTTGTGAAGAAGTAACGGAAAAGACCAAAAGCTGCAACAGCAAATATTTGCAAGGGTATGGATGTATGTGTTGGTTTGAACCCTTTATCAAACATTTTATTCAGCATTTGTTGTTACTTAAACTTATTCTTACAAATCCCATGGCTCAATCAGTAAGAACATATTCTCAAAGTCTCAATAATTCACAAGATTTAACAAGTAGTCAAATTCATATGATACTCGTCCATATTTGTATATACTCGTACATAATCCTGCAGCTTTTACTATGACTCCTGCCATTGGCTACTGCCTCAATTCCTGTACATATGTATTGTTGTGCCTTTTCTTGGAAAGTAGTCAGATGTCCCACACACTGTCAGAAAGTTTATATTAAGTACATTGTATTCTTTAAAATGATTTCAAATTGGGCTCTGTCTGTTCATGTAATGTTACATGTCTCTTCACACCTCATAACCTACCGCTGTTTGCAAGAGTGAAAATTCTCACATGACATCAGATATTCGATTATTTTGTCATACTCAGATCAGTTGCACTGTTGATAACGCCAACAAAAATGTAATGAATTATCAACATTTTTAAACACATTCATATGATCTAGCTTGCTATTAAAGATATACTTTTAATAATGGGAATGCACACATATCAGTGAACTTATTACATAAATGTATTTAACATTTAATTATGCAATGCTTTTACAGAAAGAAATCCTGCAGTTATGTATAAACTGACAACTTGCATGCAATGTAATTAAATGTCTTTTCTTTCTGTCTTGCAGGAATACTTGCAGATTACTTTTACTTTTATATTTGTATTTTTTTAGATCTCTATAATATCAAATTCATCAGCACTTTTAAGAGTCAACCCTCACAAGAGCTACTAGTGAGTCGCAGCGATCTTGCCGTAATCAGCCCTTCACAGGTAAAGTTTCTAAAATATTTTTAGTATATCAGTATTTAATCAAATGCTCTCCTGAATCATATGGTAAATTAACTTTATTGTAACTGTCTTAATTTTTATGTTTCAAAAACAAAAGTACGGTATTTGCACATAGAGTAAGTGAGACTTTCTTGTTTTACAGCAGAGAAGAAAGACCAGACCTTATATCGAAGCAAGCTAATCGAATAAGTCCTTTGTTTTGGCTGAGGAAGGAACATGGCCATCTTGTGCTTGAAGAAGACAGAAAAGTGTGCAAGTCCACTGGTATGTCTTGTATTGAAGCAATGCTGTAATATGTAGTTAAGAATTTGATGTTGATCTCTAAAAAGAACTATTCATTTCAGCAGCGATCATTCTTTCTATTCTGATAAAATACACACCATTATTCATGTCTAAATCTTTTATAACTCCTAAAATGAGCAAATGAGGTTCTGTTTCTTGGATTTATCTAACATTAGAAAAAAAAATCTTCCCTTTTGATACAATTATTATTACAATTACTGCCTTTTAGCATAAAGGCTGAAACACTTTGGCCTTCAGTTCTTATCACCATTTGTTTGTCTTAGATAAAAGCAGACATGCAGTTGTTATAAACTCCAGCTATTTCTCTATTGTTTTGTAGACCATGGCTGGTTCTGGGTAGCTTTGGAAGATAATGAGTTGTGGCATATATTAGGAATCAAATAGTAAATGTTCTTTGAATTATGTGAAATATCTGGTTAGTTCTTTGGCTTGAAACAAGACTTTATACTCCACTGAATAAAACACATTTTATTTGTGTTTTAAGATGGATAGCAAGAGAAGGCACAAACTTCAGAAGATTCTACAGGAAAAAGACTAATGTGCTGCCAAGGAGGAATACAAGAGGCAAAAACTCCACTCTCTGAGAACTATGCATGGCCATGGGTGCTTCATAAGCATGGTAAGTCTGGTGCCTCGGTACATATTTCTTAATTTTTACCATGACATTTGTATTGCAGTATTTTAACAATTGTTACATTGTTAAGGCTATCACAAGTGATGCTCTTGAAAGTGACTAAAGAAATCTAGCATCAATTATAAAAGCTCAGAAGAGAAGAGACCATGCCTTTCTAAAAGATATGCTGTTTAAAATGTTTCTGTCGATAAGGGTAAAATAGTTTTTGTCCAGTACTTGGCTAATATTATGTGCTGCAATATTATATATATAATGCTTCAATGTGTATATTATATAATGTACTGACTGCTGCTTGGTAAATTTAAATCAGAATGAGCAGGTGGAGAGTTTACCTCCAAGCCTAATCGAGCACACCTGAAATTTTTAACCAAAGTCTTCAGGTTTACTTATAGACAGTTATAGACAGGTGGGTTTGAGGTTGGAGTTAAATATGCAGGACAGTGGATGCTGAGGGCCAGAGTCGCCCACCACTGCTTAAATCATGCAGAACATAGGCTAACCTGACTGTACATTAAACTTAATTTGAATTGTGTTTTTGTTTTACTTTTAGACCAGGACTGGAGAATGCCTGACACTGGAATGTTCTTCTTCCTCTGGTTGAGAAAAAGCTACACAACATCAGTGACCACATCATCTGTTCATCAGTTATACTGTAGGGTACAAATGGGCAAAGTGTTTAGAAGAAGAAGAACATGATGGACCATGAACCGGAAAGAGCCAGAAACCAGTCTAGCTGTGATAATGAATCATTATTTTCCAACACAATATCAAATCTGTTTTCTGTATCACTGGATGGGATTGTGTGGCACTCGTTTGTGTGGCTTCAGCAGCTGTGAATGGATTAATATGATGTTAATGTATTTTTGAAGACGCATTTTTATTTATCTTGAATCTCATTTGACTTTATGCTACTGTATCAACTGTATACTGTATCCTCCAATAAAGTGTTGAGTGATAAAGTATGGTGAATATTGTGTATGATGTTTGGTACAGTAAATACACATTTTACAAGTTTATTTAGGTGATCTGATTATTTTACTTGAGACGTAAACATTTTTTGTCTGGTTATATTATATTTAGTACAATAATGCACCAAAAAGTTTGATGTACTTTTAGTTTTCAGTGAAATAAAGGGAAGGATTACAAACACTTCAAGCTTAACTGAAAATGATCCATATTGATAATTCTGGTACATCTACTACTGCAATAAAAATTAAAGAAAGCACATTACCGATTTCAGGAACGTGGAGACAGGGTGAAGATGAAATGTCTCTTGTTATTTTACTTAACGGTGCATTGACCTATATTTAATAGTAATAGTGAAGTGTAAATACATAAATAGTTTTTGTTTACACTGGAAACTGGATAATGGCAAGTTATTGCAGGTTCATCCATTATATTTATTGGTGTCTATCCATAAAACGAAATAAGTATTAATAATTTTTATTTGACAACATCTCTTTCAAATATTTCTGTATTTCATCAGACGGTCTCACAATACCCATCAAGAACTAATGCAAGCATGATGTTAGAATAGAAAAGACAAAATACTCTGATATTTAAATGTGACTCAAAGTTTGTTGTCCATGATGAGGAGAATAGATCTGTGTAAGTTGTTCTGCCCTTCCACCTCCAGGGACCCAGTAGTGGCCCCTGGAAGAGCAAAACAAAACTTATTTCAAATGGCTGTAACTCAAAGTCTGGTTAGCGTATCACAGAGGAAATAGGCAGGACAACTGCTTATGCTATGTTTACTAAATAATGTTTGGCACAGTTTTCAGACATATATGGAAAGCTGGCATAAAGGTTTTCTCAAAATGCTCACAGTAAAATATTAAATTTTTCGGCTGCCCCTCATAATGTCATAAAGGTTTGCACAATGCACATATTTAGATATCCAGTTGTCCATTAAAGATGTAATTTACTTAACATTTATTGTTTCATTATTAAACGTTTTAAACTACATTACCCATATATCTTTGTCATTGTATCAATGCAATGGTAAATATGGCGCTGTAGTTCATTGAAGTGTGCAGCAATGCTTAGGGTTAGGGTTGTGTTCTCGGTAAAGGAGTAATTTCTCACAACATACCGACACTTTATAGCTTAGTTAACGTATATCTAACGTAATATTAACACCAATACATACTTTATAACATGAAACGCCGTTTTATATGGGTTAAAAGATAGTCCAATCTCACCGAGTCCTACGATAAAGTCACAGCCAATGACAATCCAGCTGAACAGAGGCGTCACACTTACCTGTCCATTTATGGTAAATGACGACAGATCTCATCTGGTTCCAACTGAAGGATTCCTTAAATATTTAATATTTAGGCAGCTAAATATTTATTTATTCTAATTAAATAATAAAACTAACATTTTAAAACGAAAGACTCATGTGTGTGGTTAAACTGATGCATAAATATATTTGAAAGAGAAACCTCTTTTTCTATGCAATGGCCTACAAGCTACAACAGCACTGGTAGTTTTGCAGCTTTTGTAACATTTATAGTGTGTGTTTATGTTGTATATATATTTAGGTATGTATATAAATATAGGTATACATTTTAAACTTCTTTATGCCACCCTTGACCATCTGAACTATTGTAATTAAAATAAATGTAACAAAAGCATTAAGAATGCACACAATTTTGTAAGCATATTCCAATATTTAATGTCAAAGACATGCACACCAGTATAAAGATCAATCCCCTCTCTCTCTCTCTCTCTCTCTCTCTCTCTCTCTCTCTCTCTCTCTCTCTCTCTCACACACACACACACACACACACACACACACACACACACACACACACACACACACACACACACACACACACACACGTGAAACATAACTTTTAAAAATATTACCATGATGAAGTACAAACCAAGAGATGAGGTGCAATTTTGTTATCTGAAAATATATTTCTTCCCATTAAAAAATAAATAGGCAAAAACTGAAGAACATTTTACATTCTCAACTTTAATACTATATATTTGTGATTATTGTAACTAAATGAAAGTCCAATTAAATTATTATAAATGTCAACCATTTTTAGTAAGAAAATGCTTCAATATAATACATTCATGTAACAGTTACATTAAAAAGGTAGTGATAATAATACCATAGATGTAGTTATTAATGATACCATGGAGGTAGATATGGTTGACATGTATTATAGTGAGCACTGTATTGAAAGGTTTAATGAATAAATATTGATTTCAAAAGGTATTCACTCTCACTTCATTTGTTCGAACAAACAACAAATGCAGCAATATACATTGGACTATAGCATCATGAAGTCGCTGCATGACTAGAACTAGTGGATGGCAATAGATATGTCCTTCACTAAAACTCCTGATGAGAACTAATGCTTTTTTTGATAAAGGCATAGGCAGACATCAAGTACAGTTTATGAATATTGGTTCTGCATAAATTGAAGAGATCATAAGACTCCACATGAAGACATTGAGAAACTGTGTCAGAACAAAGGGTGCACTTCACTGGACATATCCTATGCATACCCGAACAACAACACCCAAAAACACTTGTGAAGTGGACACCACCAGGAGGACGCAGGAGACAGGGAAGACCAAGGAAGACATGAGACAGATGTTTCACGAAGACCTGAATGCCGGTGTTCAATGAGAAGATGTGAAGAACGTGGCCACAGATCAAATATGTTGGAGGACACATGTTGCCCAATGTGCCCAGGGCAGGACATGATGATGATGTTGTCAGTTTATACATAACTGCAGGATTTCTTTCTGTAAAAGCATTGCATAATTAAATGTTAAATACATTTATGTAATAAGTTCACTGATATGTGTGCATTCCCATCATTAAAAGTATATCTTTAATAGCAAGCTAGATCATATGAATGTGTTTATAAATGTTGATAATTCATTTGATTTTTGTTGACGTTATCAACAGTGCAACTGATCTGAGTATGACAAAATAATTGAATATCTGATGTCATGTGAGAATTTTCACTCTTGCAAACAGCGGTAGGTTATGAGGTGTGAAGAGACATGTAACATTACATGAACAGACAGAGCCCAATTTGAAATCATTTTAAAGAATACAATGTACTTAATATAAACTTTCTGACAGTGTGTGGACATCTGACTACTTTCCAAGAAAAGGCACAACAATACATATGTACAGGAATTGAGGCAGTAGCCAATGGCAGGAGTCATAGTAAAAGCTGCAGGATTATGTACGAGTATATACAAATATGGACGAGTATCATATGAGTTTGACTACTTGTTAAATCTTGTGAATTATTGAGACTTTGAGAATATGTTCTTACTGATTGAGCCATGGGATTTGTAAGAATAAGTTTAAGTAACAACAAATGCTGAATAAAATGTTTGATAAAGGGTTCAAACCAACACATACATCCATACCCTTGCAAATATTTGCTGTTGCAGCTTTTGGTCTTTTCCGTTACATTCTCCACAAACAAGAATGGGCTGACTGAGTCCGGAAGGCCCTTTTGGTCTTTTCAGGTGAAAAAGAAAGAGAAAAAGTCATAATATATAATATATTGCATTATATACAGGAAAAGTACTATTTACATTAAAATATTTGGATTTACATAAAATGCATTTAAAGCATGGTAATTGTTGTGGTTACTGTCTATTTACAACAAACATCACATTAAAACTAAGGTTACTGTGGTAAAAGCATGGTAAGATTTGAGGTTGCTGTCCTTTACTGCACCTATCACATTAAAACTAAGGTTACTGTGGTAAAAACATGGTAAGATTTGAGGTTGCTGTCCTTTTACTGCACCTATCACATTAAAACTAAGGTTACTGTGGTAAAAGCATGGTAAGATTCGAGGTTGCTGTCCTTTTACTGCACCTATCACATTAAAACTAAGGTTACTGTGGTAAAAGTGTGGCAAGTGTTGTTTTTATTGTGCTTCTACTACAAATTCCACGTTGAAACTACACTGGTAGTTATTATTAAATATGAACAACTGTTTAAAGGTCTATAGTATGTCACGTGACAGTGTGCAATTACCCTATTAGCAAGATGTGTTGATTTAGAAAGCAAAGCAATTCAAATCCTCAGTGGAGATGACAGATATAATGCAGTGACTGAACATAATCTGATCGATAGCGAATACTTTAGGACATAATATTTGACTACTCACCCACATGTGGCACGTACACGTGAACTGATGCCAAACATCGCGATGCGTTCTGAATGAGACTTTACTTCTTCAGCGATTTCATACCGATATAATTTGCGTCTTCTGTTGACGCCAAAGGTTTCCCATTGAAAGCAATGGAGTTCCCATTTCGCCATATCGTGACGCCGAGGGTTACCATGGAGACGGTGATTGCTTTTGGGTCTGTTCTTCCACAAATCAATCGTTTGGCCTCGGAACAGTTGCAATAGCAGGACTTTTTCAATAAAGTGTGTCTGTTGTCTGTTATATTCTGTGTTTTATATCATATAATACGCAAATGGGCAGGTTTAGTGCGGGTGGGGTTGGGTTGGGCTGTTTAAAACGTGTCTGAATAGCGTAAATAAAAATAAATAAATTTAAATAAAAGTGTGCTGGCTTATTACATTGAGAATCACACTCCAACATGTCATAATGGAAAAATTATAACCCAATAAATAATTTCATCACGATGATAACATTCACGTGCCCAACACGTCTGTATATGACGCCCTAGGCTTCTCATTAGAATCAGTGGAGTGCCCTGAACGTCGAAAAATGACGCTTAAGGGGTACCCTGTGCGTTAAAAAGTGACGCCGAGGGGTCCTGACCAAGCGGCAATATGTGACGAGTTGGGAGTGAGACTGTGTTGGCCTCAGCCGGCTTGCCTTCTTCCCATAGTTCATCCTGGTGCCATGTGTTCCCAGGTAAGCGATGCTTACTCACCCGGCCATCCAAGTGATGTAAAAAAAATGTCATACATCAGACCAGGCCACCTTCTTCCACTGCTCCATGGTCCAGTTCTGATGCTCTACACTCCCCCATTTTTCCTGCTTCTAACACATAAACTTTGAGGACAAAATGTTTACTTGCTGCCTAATATATCCCACCCACTAACAGGTGCCATGAGGAAGAGATAATGAGTTTTATTCACTTAACCTGCAGGTCATAATGTTGTCTGCTCTGTGTATATCCAGCTTCATACAGAGCTGGGTGATATTATATTTCACAAATTTCAACAAAATAAACAATGATACAGTCAATATTTTCTATTTTATATATATATATATATATATATATATATATATATATATATATATATATATATATATATTGCTTGACATCAGTTAGATGTTCTTGGACCCACTTTAACCCCTTGCCTGTTTTATGAAGCAAAATGTAAGACTGTGTCATATGAGTTTTTAGCGGATGCTAAGATAAGATGCTATCATTATGTTATTGGCCTGTAAAACACATACTTGCAGTCTACTAACTAGTCTTTCAACTGCTCAATTCACAGTCTATTGTTTTCGCTCAATGAACTTTTCACACGTCTGTCATGAATGACTTAATCTTCATTAATCTTTATATATATATATATATATATATATATATATATATATATATATATATATATATATATATATATATATATATATATATATATATATAATATAACCTATTCAGGCATTCTGGATTGGCCATCAATCCCACATTCATTCAAATTTACATTAAGACCTACTATCTGAAGTCTTATTAGCAAACGGAAAAACAAAAACATCATGCTTTCGTACCTTATGTGAAATAAAATAAAGCTCCAGGTATGACATGTGCATTACAGCTACTGTTAGCATCAAGCTACATAACACAATATAAAATATTAATAGGCCTATTACACTTTTATTAACTCCGAACTCCCTTTAAACTGTCAGCGAGTGTTTGTATTTACTTCAGATCGCGATATATTGTGGATTTCAGTGATGTTCAATGATGCTAAAATGTTATATTTAGCATTTTATTTGGAGCTAAACGCTACACCTGCTCAGAATATTAGGCTGGACACATTCTTTATTCATATAAAAATACACCAAATCACATGCAAAACACACACAAACCATGTGCCATTGTAATCGTGTGTTTATTATCTTCATTTTCAGGTGTTGTAAATATATTTACAGATGAGATTGGGGAAGTGCACTGAACAGCGTGACCAGATGGGGCAGGATTGTTGAGTCACAAGATGATTGACAGCTGTACAGTGAATGAGAGAGCTCTGAGATCATAAGTGATGTGCAGCAGGAAGTAAACAGACACATAGATCGCTCTGAATGTCATTCAGCTCTTCAGATCAACATAATTCAGTGAGAAATGAATAGAAACGTTATTCTGTATGACAAAATATTTTGCAAACATGTGATAATACATCTATATTTGTACAAATATGCGCACGTTTGGACTAAGAGCCCAAATGGATGCGTTTTAGTGCATGTGACTGGCTTTTGATTCTTGTTGATATTCCATTTAAAATATTGTTCATTTCAGATCGATTATTTTGCACTCCTGCCATAAATTAAGATATTAATGTCACTGCAACCTCATTTTATCATGAACAGTGGTCAAATAACAAAGCTGGAGGCTTTAATCTTTATACTAAATTTTTCCAGATGAAGTTAGAGTGTGATGTTTTAACGAGAAGATAATGTTGACAACAGTAATCTGGGGCCGTCGGCGATCCTTGACTGCAAAAACTTTCATTTAAATTAATAATTTGATACAATGCACATACATGTACTTACATTGTACTTATGTTTTAAAAATTACCTCCATGTTACATCTGTAATTAATTAAATTACATGTATAATTACACTGTTGACACTTCCCTTACACCTAATCCTGTCCTTAAATTTACCCATACCACCACTACCCATCCCTAACCATATCCCACTTCAATATCAGCTAAAGTTTTCAATACAATATGATTTTTCTTTATTTTTTTAATTTTTCTTATGTACATATAGTTCTTCATTATAGTTCTTCATTAGTTCTTCACGTAAAAAATGCAAACCCTGGAGGTTAAGACCCTCGTAATCATACTAATCACAGGCTTTTTCTGTCTAATTAATATTAAAATGCATCAGGCCTGATAAAACCCAGGGGTGAAGTAAACGTAAACACGCAGACCTGCCTCTGGAAAAAGAAAATCAACAGAGGTCAAGGAACGAGTCTGAGCCTAAGAGAGGCAATGCTAATGAGAGGAAGTCCTCTGTGGAGATCTTCCTGTGAGCAACACAATGGCGAGGGCTTGACCTCGTGCCTCCCTCATGAAAGATTCATGACACTGACTGGGAACTCAACCACAGAATGAAAGTTTCTGTTGTGATGCTAAAGCATCTTTAAAGCGCATTAAACAATGAAATAGCCATAATTACTCTGCAAACACTGACTGGTCAATTCTGAGAAATAGCTTTCAGTCAGCGTAGGACAGGGGTATTCAATTAGCATCATCTAAGAGCCAGATTATCAAATTTAAATTCTGAGGTGGCCCAAGAGGGTGGGGGGTTGTCCCGATCTCTTTCTGGAGTCTTATAAAATAAGAAATAATCTCAAATGCCTATTCATATTGCAATAAAATGTACTGGTATTATCAACTATTAATTTTTTCAACTAAAATAAATCAAATTATAAAACTAAATTAACCATATAAACTAAATTACTGATCTAATTACCGATCTAAAACCCACATTGTCACTATATGATAATTGAATATATTATGTTGCATTATTTTCCTGTTTAACACTGTGAAGCTGCATTGAAACAATCTGCATTGTTAAAAGCACTATATATATATATATATATATATATATATATATATATATATATATATATATATATATATATATATATATATATATATATATAAAGTTGAAGAAGAAGAAGAAGAAGAAAGTAAACAACAATTTTTGGGGGGGGGTTAAATTGAAATATTCTGACAGTGCGAGAAGGTAACCACTATACACACACTCAAAGAAACTGCTATAGTTTAAATAAAATTAATGTTATATCCTTACTCCTCTAATAAATGAAATCAATATACATGACTTTATATTTATAACATAGTATTCAATATGAATATACCATGCCTGACATGTTAGATAACATAGGCCTACATGGAGCTAAACCGGAACGAACTTCCAAGCAAGAAAGCTCATGGCATGTTTCAAACATGCCATAAATTCCCTTCGGATTCCAAATTGTATGGTTGAACTTTATTTTTAATGAAGATCCAGCTCACGTGGGGAAGACATTGCATTTGGATTAATTGGATGAGAGATAATTCATTGTGTTTGTTTGATAAAGACATTTTGCAAGCCCTGTGGGCGAATCATTCCGCCGAATCATTGCTGTTTTTTCACATAGGAAGTTTTCAGAACAATTTCTCACGTTTAATGACTGGAGAGCCGAATCTCATTATAAAATGCAAAACTGTTTTGCAATCATAGCGGTGGGTGTTTACATCCATGACTTTAATTCGGCATGTCCATAAAAACCGAGCATTTCAAGAGCTAGGCTCAAAACCAGGGTGGAAAATAGCCTATTACTTATTCATTATGTTTTTGAATGTAAAAAACATGTCAACAGTATTAAAAAAAATAAATTAAAAGCCAGCTCATAACCCCCTAAAATTATTTGGGTAGTCCTGATGATTTGATTTGAAAGCCTTCTAACTTATCCGTTCAAGACATGATTTTTAAGGATGTTTTCTTATGTTTTAGATAATTTAATCATCAAGTTATCTGTGGTTTGACACATGTGGGTCAAATTTAAACACTTCTCACTGGATGTCACTGCGTTGTTTATTACGCACCTACTCTGAACTTGCATTAAAGGAACACTTCACCGTTTTTAGAAATAGGGCTTATTCAACATCTTTCCTACATTTAGATATGTGGGCAAATGCATTTTTGTTCAGTGCATGCATTTTTTGTTTGGCAGGGTCGCCACTACCTTAGTTTAGCATAATGAATGGAATCCTATGTTGCCAGCTAGCATGTCCCGAGTAAAAGTGATAAAAAATTACTTCTTGTGGCCTGTGTATTCACAACAAATACAAATAGTGATGCAGATTAAAACTAGATTAAGATTAAGATTTCCTAGGCAGATATTAATTTGGGATTATATTATGGGTAAGCACAGGCGAAGCAATGCTACTTGGGCGCAGAGATATCACGCAACACATGAAATCCCCAACATCTGTCAACATACCAGCGTATGTTGTGCATGTGTTGTGTGATATCTCTGCATGGTGGAGTGTTCTTTTGAACCCAAAGTATATTGCCTTTCAAAGTATAATCCATTTGATAACAGGTGCTATCACAACGGGTGTGAAAACGTCTTTGATTCCTCCTGTCTACCTGTTGCTGCTGTGCTCGCGTGTGCTCTGCTCGTTTTGAATTTTTGTTTGACATAATTCTCTGTTGTTTGAATGAATTAACCTTTATTGCCCCGAGGGGAATTTGTCTTGCACACAGTGGAGCCACATTGAACATTTAAGCACAAACAACAATAAATAACAATAAATAAATATAACTGCTAAATATAACTTACTCATCTTCATATGTGACCCGATCTGTGACCCGATCTTGAACTGCTAAATATAACATACTCATCTTCATATGTTCATATCTGGCGAAATGAGTCGGAAGTTGCAACGTTCTATTTTAAGATAATGTGGGGACATTTTTTTAACCTAATTTCAAAGAACAGACATTCAAAAATAATCTCCCAAAGTTTCGTAGTCCATATAATTGAGTAAAGGTATTTAAATGACTATTAAAGTTGACAAAATGTACCAAACTCACTGGAAATGAACATTCTCAACTCCTCTCGTCAATTCTGAGCATTTCCCTATATTCCAGGTATCCTCTTAAATGTCAATATCTCTGCTCTCCAAATATGCTGTTAAAAGTTATATAAAACCAACCAAAAAGCTTAGAAATGTACAGAAACAGTGACATAAATGCTGACTGATTTTGTCAATGGAAAGCCCTGTTTCGACTGACCGCATTTTTTTCCTGCCATCCTCCTGTCAGACTAGCAATGCTCTGTGAAAACAAGTTAGATCTCCTCAGAAAGATAGTTCAATACTGTGTAGTATACTGTGTGTAGATATTTTTATTAATTTGAAAAATGTTGCTGTCAAAAGAAGGCAAAGTGAATGCGTGTGCATGTGTACACCGACAAGGCACTTGAGTATAGCTTTCCTTTACTTTAAACCTTTGGTATTGCTTGGTATAGCTTGTTTCATTTGTTTATTCTCTGACCTCTATTCACTATGTGCTTTCAAATCTCTACTATTACTATTACCACCCGTAAATCACGCTCTGTCTATTCAAGACGTTGTAATCCTAATAATCTGCTTATGGTACCAATTTCCTCTACCACATTACTGTCCATTCCAATTGGTCTCTGGAATTGCCAGTCTGCTGTAAACAAAGCAAACTTTATTTCAGCTATCTCCACTCATTCAAATCTCAGTTTCATGGCCCTAACTGAGACCTTGATCAAACCAGAGGACACAGCCACTCCTGCAGCCCTCTCAACTAATTTCTCTTTTTCGTACTCACCTCGTCCAATTGGGAGGGGTGGAGGTACTGGTTTGCTCATCTCAAAGGGTACTGGGTAACATCTTAGAGGACCTGGATATTACTCTCCAAATTTCCTGAAGATGGCACTCCTCTGGTGTGAAGGGGGAGTCTGAAATCCCCTGCCGCTTCAAGATACCTGTAAATATCTTAATCAGATTCATAATCAAAGCCTTAATTAATATTTATCCTCTTATTTCTAATGATTAATTCCAGTTGATTTTACTCAATAGAACTACTGATTGTTTGTTCTGCTTTTATGTTTTCTAAAGTTTGTATTTAGTCTTTGAGTGGCGTCTGGCCTATGTGTTACACATCCCCTAACATGCTGGGAGTGCAGTAACAGTGTTTGCTCACTTTGCCCGGCTTCCATAGATTAAATATGGATTTGTCTTTCATTTTTATTTTATTTTATTTTATTCATTTTATATTTCCTTTTACTGAAATACTAAAGAATGAATATGAAAATTGCCTGTACTATTGTCTGTACCTCTCACTGAGAGAAAGCACATGCTATCAGCATGTTTTGGCGAAGTGCTGATATGTAGTTAAGACTCCAACCTTGGGAGAGCTGTGATGCTGGGGAGCTCTTGTGTGTGTGCGTTGCATGATCTGTGCAGGCCCAATATTGAAGATGGACATTTTCTGCACACAACACCAGACGTGAAGACGCCTTTCTGCAACCTCCGAGGTCAACAATGATCTAAATCTAGTCATGGGGCGACAACTAGTCTACCTAGTTTAGTGATATGCTCTGCTATCTATCCTTGTGTGGAAATTTACCATGAATGTGCATTTTCTCTGAGCCAATCAGAATCATACCTTGCAATAATGACGTGGCTAGACTTTGAAAACAGTATAACTGTTGGGACTATTGTATGTACGGTACGACGAGACCGGTAGAGAGGAAGCACTGCCTACGAACTCCTTGTGAGACTGGAAGCTGGCTTCTGCTGATGAAACTGCAAAATATTCTTCAGTAAAAATGTTCTTTAATTAATTGCACTCCTGACTCTTTGTCTTCATTCTTCACTACTGGTCTCTGGGTCTAAGCTGTTATACCCCTAACAGGTGCTGCTCAGTGACTTCACCATCCACCTTGATAAACCCCAGGCTGCAGGCTTCACCTCTCTACTGACCTCCTTTAACGTTAAGCGAGTATCTACGACGGCTACTCAGAAATCCAGGTAATCATTTGGACCTTATCTACACACGCTACTGCTCCACAGACAACAACACTTTAGTTACTCCATTGCACACCTCCGACCACTTCCTCATCACTCTTAACCTCATTCTGACTCCTGATACAACACACACTAATCCACAGATCACCTTTCGGCGTAATCTACACTTGCTCTCACAACCTCGTCTATCCACTATGGTTTCATCCTCACTTCCTCCACCTGCTCAGTTCTCAGCTCTGGACACTAACAGTGCTACAGAAACTCTTTGCTCCACTCTAACATCTTTTTAGACAGCTTTTGCCCCCTTTCATCTAGACCAGCCCGCACCACACCCTCCGCCCCCTGGCTGTCGGATGTTCTACGCAAAAATCGCTCTGGCGGCAGAGAGGATGTGGCACAAATCTAAGAACTCCACTGACCTAACCTTGTATCAGTCTCTTCTTGTTTCTTTCTCTGCAAATGTCTCCACTGCAAAAACTACATACTATCACAACAAAATCAACAACTGCTCTGACTCTCACACACTTTTCAGAACATTCTCCTGCTCCCCCCACTCCGTCATCAACTCTTACAGCTGACAACTTTGCATCATTCTTCACAAACAAAACCTCCTCCATTAGCAGCCAATTATCCACACCACAAACTGACACGCACATCTCAACAACCAACACACACACTACCCTCTTTCTCTCTGCTCTCTGAAGCAGAAGTCTCCAAACTCATCCTTTCCAACCACCCCACTACTTGTCCGCTCAATCCTATCCCCACTCACCTGCTTCAGGCCATTTCTTCTTCAATTAATCCTGCACTCACTCACATCGTCAACACCTCTCTTCACACCGGGTGCTTTCCCACAGCATTTAAGCAGGCTCAGGTAACACCACTGCTTAAGAAACCCTCTCTGAATCCAGCACTTTTAGAAAACTACAGATCGGTATCCCTTCTGCCTTTTATTGCTAAGACACTTGAGAGAGTAGTGTTCAACGAACTCTCTATGTTTCTTGCACAGAACAACCTCCTGGATAACAACCAATCAGGATTCAAAAGTGGCCACTCGACTGTGACTGCCCTGCTCTCGGTTACTGAAGCACTGAGACAAGCAAAAGCAGCTTCCAAATCCTCAGTACTCATCCTGCTGGATCTGTCTGCTGCTTTTGACACAGTTAACCACCAGATCCTCCTATCAACTGTCATGAAGATGGGCATCTCAGGAACTGTTCTCCAGTGGTTCAAGTCTTACCTCTCAGGTAGGTCCTTCAGGGTGTCATGGATAGGTGAAGTGTCTATGTCACATCATATAGCTACTGCAGTTCCTCAGGGCTCAGTGCTTGGACCACTTCTCCATCTACATGTCATCACTAGGATCTGTCATCCAGAAACATGGCTTTTCCTATCTCTGCTATGCTGATGACACTCAAATCTACTTCTCATTTCAACCAGATGATCCCACAGTTGGTGTTCGTATCGCTGCCTGCCTGACAGACATTTCTGCCTGGATGAAGGAACAACACCTTCAACTCAACCTGGCAAAGACAGAACTGCTTGTGGTCTCAGCCAACCCAGCATTTCACCATACTCTCCATTCAGCTCGGTTCATGAACCATAACTCCGTCCAGGACAGCCAGGAAGTTGTGATTGATGATCAGCTAAAATTCACTGACCACATTACTGCAGGATTTTGACACCATAAACTGTTAACAAATAGTTGCAATTTGACGATATTTAACCGGCTACAGATTTAAATGTTTATGATCCTGTCTTCCATCGTTGCAGGCTTTGAAGCATGTCAAAATCCAATTAAAAGCTCTAAAAATCTGCTCCATTTCTCTTTTTAAAATCTTTTCACGAATGTCCGCTGTCAGTTGTCACAAACCTACTAGGCCTATAACCCATTAACGACGCTTGGTTCATTGTTGCCAATAGGGCTGCATTTAGGCTACTGTTGCTTTGGGGTGTTTGTATCCTATGGACCACAGGTTAAGTTGCCTTTACTTAAGCTTTATTTCTACTGCCCGCTCCCCGCGTTTTGGGATATTTTGGCCCATTATTGGCCGTGATTCCGCTACTTTTGATTAGCAAATGGAGGGGTTTTGTTGTTCAGACCTGGCAACCCTGTCCCTCGGTTCGCCCTTCGTGCCGCTTCATCCACTTTGAAGGCATGGCCTGCCCTGGCCTTTCGAAGTGCATGGCCTTTGAAGTGCGTACCCTTCACTTTGGGACACAGCTAGTTACCCGCACATTCTCTGATCAGCACCTTGTCTCCCCCTACTGTCCACATGAGAGTATTATGCATCACAAATACAGAATAATTAATAGAAACAATATTATGAACACGATAAAACAATCAAATGCATAGAAAAAGGAAAAATAAGTAATTATTCCTGTGACTTTACCTACAGGGTGTCACATCAGTTTAAATCTAAAACGCAGACTAAAAACGCATTTCTTTACTTTGGCATACACATAGAACATTATAATTTTATATTATTCAAATCAGTAAATGATTGTTAGGCTGCATTATCTAGGTCAGCTGGAACCGGGAATACTTCCCATAACACCTGATGTACTTGTTACATCATAAGAAGAATGGCATCTACCCTAATGTTAGTCTTTCTGTTCATCCTGAGGTTTACTGCGGTCAGCCGGATACGGGCTGTATCCAGATCAGATGGTGGATCTGCGCCTGGATATGACCAATACATTCTTGAAATGTCTGTAGAGAGTGTGTCAATTAAACTCTGCACTGCAAATGCTGCATTGACACGACATCCTTAATAAACCCATCTCCGGCACGACGACTCTTTCAAATTATCTTACGAATATCTATTTATCTAATATGACTTCTGAACTGTAATGTTGCCAGAATTATAATCAAACACTGTTTGTTCATCGGCCAGTGGAGAACTGGCACCCCGATTGAGCCTGGTTTCTCCCAAGGTTTTTTTCTCCATTCTGGCCCTGAAGGAGTTTTGGTTCCTTGCCACCGTTGCCTTTGGATTTTGGCTTGCTCAGTTGGGGACACCTAAATTTGAACTATATTATCAATCTTCCCGCATTGATACTAAATGATAATTGAAATTATAACATCACTGTTTTCACCAGAGCGGCTGTACAAATTCTGTTGCATTATTTTGTTAACACTGTGAAGCTGCTTTGAAACCATTGGACTTGTTAAAAGCGCTATATAAATAAAGGTGACTTGACTTGAACATTTGTCAACACTTGAACAGTAGAAAGCTTCATCCGTCTTTATGTATAAAAATGTATATTAAGGAAAATGATTAATGAAATTATTTAACAAATTATTTCTCTTTCAGGAAAAACTGAAATAATGAAAAAGGGGAAACAATGATCAAAGGAATACAATGAAATTACTGATTGATTGGCAAAAAGAATTGGTTTCTGGGGGTTTTCTCTTTCTTTCTTTCTTTCTTTCACCTTGCCGAGATAGTTACACTTGCAGTTTATTTCAAGTTTAGGCTGATGTAACACCCATAAGCTGAATAAACTCAGCAAAATTGTTGTTGTTGAAAGCTGGATTGAGAGTTGAAAAGAGCATATGCATGAAGAGGTGCACAAGATTTATTTTAATTTCTTGTTGATTTCGGGAACGAAAGAACATTCATTGTATCTCAGCCATGTTTTTGGCTCCTCCTCGAATTCTTTCTTCCGGATGGAAGTGGCAAGCCACCCAGCTTGATTTGTGATCTCCAGGTGATTTGAGTGGAGAGCCACTGTGGTGTGCATAAACTTGCAACCCAGGGATTTTCCTCGCGGAACTTTTTCCTTGATATTGAATCCAAATGAAATGTTACTCCAAGTAAATTGGAGCAACTAATCTTGAGCTCATCAATGTGAAATTGATTGAAGAGAACTGTTGATCCTTTACATACACGTACACTGATAACCTGTATGTATATAACTCACACACTTGGTTATTGTAACTGTTTATTTCAATAGTTGTTCAATTAATACAAGTTTAAATTGTATTCAAAGCCTTGTTGTTGTGATTAAAAATTTCCAAGGTGAATTGTGATTTGGGGTTTTTGTATATTAATTCCAACTAACTTACCCACACTAGGGTTACACTTACAACTAAGGTTAGGTGGTTCGACATCAGTGTTAATCTATCATTTCCCTCTGATTTTAGGGATAAGTTATGGGTAGGGTTACGTTTAGAGGTAGGGATATGGTTAGGACTACATTTTCAGACAGGAATGCTGTTCCAGGATCAACAAAATATGTTGAGGGAGTTTAGATGGGTCACATAGGTTGAAAACATTTGAGCATGCAGCAGGAGAAAAAGACATGGGGAAAATTAGATAGGTGGATCTGTGAATGCTACAATAATGACCTTTGATTGACTATCCCTTTTTCTTGTTCTGTGGTTCTTCTGACCCCAGCAGCTCGAACACACACATGCACAAGGCCTGGGCCTATTCCAGATGGTGGTCTGTGATCATTTATTAATGAGGAAGTTCAGAGTGTTGCTGCCAGCTGCTGCCAGCGTAGGCCACACACACACACACACACACACACACACACCCACATGCCCTCTAACATCCTGGCTCCCTGTGGCCACTAAATGCAGAAACTTGCAAGTAATTTTAAAGAAATCAAATCAAGTTAATCTTATCAAATCAAGCTCCCAGAAAAAAAAGAAAAAAAACAGTATCATAACAGACATGACTTTAGTGCTATCAACAGTTAACATACTCATTCTCTGTCTGTTCTTGTCAATGTTAAGTTGTGTTAGTGTGAGTCTGATCTCTTGAGTTTTGTTATTAAATAAAAATTACAATTATTCTCCTTTGTCTTTATGCTGATTCCACTAACCGTGGCAGAGAATGTACCTATACCAAAGATGGAGCAAGAGCAGCAATCCCTCGAGATCCACACCACTGGATTTTCGTATGTCACCAACTTTCTGGACGAAGCGCTGAGTGTCTTTTACCATACCAGCCTCAGTACTGAAACAAAGGCACGCCTGCCCAATGTGGGTCATCTGGGGAATTTAGCAGAGTACGAGGAGTGCAATTCGCCATTGATGCGATTCGGCATTGATCGTTGGCCTGGGAGCTGAGGAGGAATTCAACAGGCCTGCTTCTGATCCAGAGCCCAGCCTGTCATCACTCAGCTGCACGGACAACAAGCCTGAGCCCACCACAGACAGAGGAATTCAGGAATTCTTTCCAATCGCCTCAGAGCTGGAACCTCAATGATCGTCTGACCAGGTGTGTGAGTCGGCAACACCGTGTGCCATCATGGGAGTCCTCATACAGTTTAGAGGGTGAACAGTTTACTTCCACCACAGAGGATGAACTAGCTGGATAATTTATTTTGTTGTTTTAATAAGGACTTTTTTGAATATGATGATCCCCTACCCCCACTGCTGTAATATGTGACCCAGCTATATTTCTCCTGTGCCTCCACTGGTTTCATCCAGCAATAGTTCTCCTGTGTCTCCGCTGGATCTATTCAGCAGTAGTTATCCTGTGTTCTGTGTCCTGTGCAATAGTAATTCTGCCCAGCTAAAATTCTTCTGTGCTTCCAGTATGCCCTCCCAGCCTTCCTATCCCAACTGCTCTTCAGTTCCTCTGCCCAGTTGCCGCTGTCCCATCAGCCCCTCGGTTCCTCCTACACCAGTCCTTTGTGGTGTGGATCCACCCCGGGCCAGCCATTTTACAGCGCCATCTGAATGTTCAGATCCCCTGGCTCCACCTTCCCCCACTTATCCAGTCACTCCACCTCTGGCATCCAGACTCCTCTGCCTTGGCTCCTCCATCTCTCAGCTCCACCAGGGACCATCAGCCTAATGGCTCAACCAGGCACCCTCAACCCAACCCAGCTTCTACTCGCTCAGACGTTGCCACGCATACACCACGGACTTGCTGTGTGCCATTTCTTCTTGCCCTAGCTCTGTCTTGCTCAGCCTTCCTTCCAGCTACACCTTGGCCCTCAGTGGCTCTGGCTCCACCTTAGCCCTCCAGTACCCTGGGTTCCAGGGATCGTCATCACGCCTCCATCGCAGCCACCGAAGCCTGCGCTGTCGTGCCAGTCCATTGGCTCTCCGTCTGCACTATGGGCTCATTCTCCACTGGCTCCATTTCCATCCATCATCCCCATGGCCTCATCCCGGAGATTTACATCATGGCTCCTCCATCTCTCGACTCTGACATGGGGCATCATCCTGGCTAGATTCTGGATATCCACCCGACTCCTCCTGCTTCTGGCTTTCCCCTGGCATCTCACACCCTCCACTCCCCCATGGACAGTGGAAAAGCAGAGGCTTGTTTTTCCTCTGCTTTTCCGCTATGCACTTTTCTGTTACGCACATAACCGTGTGAGTGTATAAAGCGCCTCAAAATACTTTTTATTAATTTTTTTGATTGGTTGGGCCCTAGATGGTTTGTGCAATGGGCAGCAATATGTGCTTGCTATTTGCTAGCTCTGACTGATTTCAAAGTATAAGTAAAGGTGACTCATTTGGCCGCCATTAAAATGGGTTCCTCCACCCCTGCTGTGGTTTATCACGATCGTGGACTATCGGTAGGCTTAGTCGAGACCATTCTTAGCTCCAGGGCTCCTTCCACGAGGAGGTTGTACAGCCTAAAGTGGAATGTGTTTTCCACTTGGTGTAGAGAGCATGAGGTGGACCCAGTTAACTGCCCGGTGGCTTCAGTGCTGGAGTTCCTCCAAGATCGTTTCCAATCAGGATTGGAGATTTCATTCATACTTCAGACACGCTGCGATAAGAGAGCGTCCCTTTCTCAGGGAACAAGGGTTACAGTCGTAACTCAAGACATTTTAGAAAATAGTGTTTAGAAAATAACAGTGGCATTGTTCATTTTTGAGGCCGACAGAATTTTCCCATCGCCTAAAGCTTCTTCTACAGCCAGTCAACAGTCCTTCACACTCACAGTGAATGCACGCTCGACACTGTGTAAGTGAACTCAAAGCCCACAAGTCTGAGGCCGTCATGCTTCCCCAAAGTCGTCACCTTTTTTTATATAGCGCTTTATACCATACAGATTGTTTCAAAGCAGCTTTAGAGTGATAAACAGAAAATTATTTAATGATGCAAACGGAGTTCATTTCTGCAGGACAGCAGCTCTAAAAGAATATAGTGTCATTTTGAAGTTTCTTCAGTGTTGATTTAATTCCATTGTAAAGATCATCAATTATTAAATAAGTTGATTTCATCTAAAAAAGCAGTTCTGCAGAAAACAGAAAAGTTCAGTTCTTATCTAATAGTGGCAGTGGAGTCAAATTAGGGCTGGGCGATATGGCCTAAAAAAATCCTTGATTCTTTCACAGAAAAAAAATCTGATTTACGATTTAAATCGATTTGGTTGCACCTAGGGTCCAAAACTTTCAGCATGTGAATAAACCCTGGCAATTCCACAGTATAAATGGGCACCATATCTTTTGCAATATACAATATACATATATAAGGGAGTGGAAATGGCTAATAAGTCAATAAGTGCTTCTATGCTGCCATCTACTGGTTATAGCGAGCATTTCATGTGATTTTAAAATAAAAGTGCTTGTTTGCCACAAGTGGTCTACACATAAAAAAATTCATTAAAAAAACAGACTATTTCTTCCACAATACTACCCCTTTAAACTTTTAGTTTGACAAATCATCATATTAAAAATAACATTAACATTGGATAATATTTAGAGCTTTAAGTGCTGAAAAAAGTGTGGAGCACTTGAAAACCCTTGAAAAGTGCTTGAATTTCAATCTCAAAAGCTTGTACGAACCCTGAGATGAATAATTACAACTACATTAAATCCATGTGGTGTTACTACAGTAAATCATGATAAATGTTGGGGATTTGTGACCGAAACCTATGATCTTTGCTCATGTTGCAGTGGGGTATTGTTTGTTCTGCAACTGAAGCTAAAAAAACGAACCAATTACGAATTACATTGTATGTTGTAAGATGACACTGTCCATGTTGTTTGTGTATCTTTATGGCAAACGCCCAGGGGAGGGCTGAGCCCTTTTTAAAGAGAAAAACGATTTTCATTCAAACAAATCAACGTTAACTACACATTTGAGTTTATCGATAAAATCAGTAATATTGTTGAATATTGAGTTTCCCCAACTAAGCAAGCCAGAGGCAACAGTGGCAAGGAACCCAATCCAGCTCCATCACGTGACATGAGGGAATGGGGAAAAAAATCCTTGGGAGAAATCAGGCTCAGTCGGGGGGGCAGTTCTCTTCTGGCCAAACACAGGCAGAAAGCGCAAAGCCCAAAGCGACACACTCACACCAAAATTCTAGCTTTAAAAATAAATAAACTAGATTTAACAATAAAGAAAGAAAATGCAATAAAGAAAGAAAAGAAAAAGATAGAAAACTAGCTGAGGGTAAATACTCATTTGAGACACAGGAGCAACAAACACGCACTCACGCTCAACGCTGCCCCGCACACTTGCTCACAGCATGCACTCTGATAGAGAGAGAGAGAGAGAGAGAGAGAGAGAGAGAGAGAGAGAGAGAGAGAGAGAGAGAGAGAGAGAGAGAGAGAGAGAGAGAGAGAGAGAGAGAGAGAGAGAGAGAGATAGAGAGAGAGAGAGAAATGTGTGTCCCATGTTTTGCCAGATGTGGTGCAATGAAATATTCCCTTTTGGGAGTGGATTTACATAAAGTTTCTGTGGCTGCTTCACTAGGCCTGTGTGTTCTGTTTTCATGCATTTTGTGTCAAACCCACGTCAGCAGACCCCTCATGCCCTTTGTTAGGATTGAAATTCAGCATAATAATAACCTCACAACCTGTCACCTAAATCTAGACTAGATATATATTTTATTTAACGATTTATGGTTGAACATCCATGAGATATTGACACAAAGGAGCTTTTCGTAAATTGTGGCCTATAGCTTTTAAAACTAAATTAAATTCTGGGTGAAATGGAAATGGTAAAACCACCAAAAAGGCTCTTTTTTCCATTACAGTTCCAGCTATTTAAAATAAACATGCCATGAGATTTTAAGAAGCAGACACACAGGACAGACTCAAAATCCTGAGGGAGGCCCATTAATCTGAGCGTCACTCTCAACCACTTCAAATCATCAGCTGTGTATGCGTCAGTGGCCAGAGCTTCACCTCACCACAACGGACCTCTGCCTTATTACATTTACATGTTTGCATTTGGTAGATACTTTTATCTAGAGTTTTGATTTCCAGGGTAAGTTACATTGCATTCATGGTATACATTTGATCAGTTCATGCATTCCCTGGAAATCACATTCATTATCCTGAAAATAATCCCTGCAAATAAGTGTCTGTGGATCCAGCTAACAGCAGTTTATACCAGCTGTCAATATTTATTTCAGAGCATCTGAACACAAATGGTTAGCCAGGATACTCCTTGAGTTCCCTGAGACCACTTTAATAAATTAAATTAAATAGGATGGTAACATTTTTGATATTTCAGTCTATATCTTAGAGTACGTTCAAGCTAGTGTGTTCAAAATGTGATTCAAGCTAGTCACAAGTGTCTGCTATTAAATGAGATGGCTATTATCTTTGGAACACAAACAGAAAATGCATGGTTTAGTTTCAAACACGAGGAGTGAAATGTTACAATTCACCCCATAGTCTGGGTCAGTTGTAACATACCCTGGGGTGAGATGTAACATTATGCTATCCACCGGGGTGAGATGTAACATAATGAAATAAGGATTATGATTAAAAATATTTTTTATTCAACACTGACCAGTCGTAGTAATTGACCATAATAAATTGAACTTGAACACAAACATTGTGTGTAAGCATGTTTGTTACAGTCATAGTATTGGCCATAGTAAAATATTGAAATTGAACACTCAAACGCGTGTGTGTGTGTGTGTGTGTGTGTGTGTGTGTGTGTGTGTGTGTGTGTGTGTGTGTGTGTGTGTGTGTGTGTGTGTGTGACTAACATTTCATTATTGTTACAACTAACCCTGAGTCTTGTTGTTACAACTAACCCAGAGTCATAGCCATGAACTAGCTCACCTTACAGCTAACAACTAAAACATTAGCACTAACAATTTGCATGAAAAATATCTACACAGACACACAATAAACATAATTTAAATTTGATGAGTTAAATTTGACTACAAAGCAGAAATTCCCATGACAAAAATAAAAAGAAGTAAAAAAAAGTTACTTTTTAACCTCAAAATAGTTTTTTTCACTCTAACATCTGCAATGTCTACCAAAGAACTCTACTAGGGCTGAAACGATTCCTCGAGTAACTCGAGTTACTCGAATTGAAAAAATCCTCGAGGCAAAATCATCTGCCTCGACGCTTCGTTTAGTTCATTTAACTACACACAGATGTTGCAGAAATATTTTTTTTGTGTGTGTGTAAGGACTCGGAGTATGCGCGGATTGCGGTTAAATCCGCAGTTCAGGTGGGTAAACATCCCAAAAGTTGCGGGTGGATGAGAGCAATCATTAATGTGTTGATTTTAGGGCTGTAGCTATCGATTTTTTTAGTAATCGAGTATTCTACCGTTTATTCCATCGATTAATCAAGTAATCGGATAATAATTACTTTTTTCTTTATTAAAGAGCAATACTAAATATATAAGAGAAAATAAGACAGGTAGGCTATCTTAAAATTAACATCTAATTTGTTTTCTTTTTAGAAAAATAAAGTTTTATTGCTGAAATTGCATACATAATAACTGTGAAAATAACCCATTTTAATGCATTCAATTGCCACATTATAAAAATCTATTTCAAATTAGTTAAAAAAGTTCAGTCTAAAACTAAACCTACAACCAATAAACCAAAATAATATTAATATAAATAGCAATAAAGCCTAAACATTGCATGTATGTTTAAAGCTTAACTTTAAAGTTTCAGCTTCAGTTCAGGCATGACAAGCCTACTGTCTTGAAGGCTGTGAGGCTTTTGTAAGAAGCAAAAAATATTGGACAGGAAGGTAACTTGAAATAAGAACAAGAGTACAGATGGTCATACTAGAGATGCGCGGATAACTTCACCGAATTCGCTGTTAAAAACAAACCATCCATCCGCACCCGATCGTCATAAACTCAAATCCTCAGTGTAAGCGCGATGCTACCGTCACATATTAGCTACACTGAAGTAGGTTGCTTTAAAACAAATCTTCTTTGGCGAAATTACACGTTTTAAATAACCCAAACGGGTTGACA
Organism: Gobiocypris rarus; assembly: GCA_023029165.1. Taxonomy (NCBI): domain Eukaryota; kingdom Metazoa; phylum Chordata; class Actinopteri; order Cypriniformes; family Gobionidae; genus Gobiocypris; species Gobiocypris rarus. The sequence continues at coordinate 9,663,242 of CM040926.1, forward strand.
CCTCTACATAACCTCGCAAACGCGAGAGATGAGTTTGTGTTTAATTCAGATAAAGTAGCCTACATCGCACATACAGATCTACATTTTGAGCTAATCATATTCATCATTGTAACACAGCTTGTTTAATTAAATTAGTAGTTATAAATATCTCAGCTGGAGCTGATCCGCGCATCTCTAGTATGACCATCTCTACTCTTGTTCTTATTTCAAGTTACCTTTCTGTCCAATATTGTTTGCTTCTTACAAAAGCCACACAGCCTTCAGAAGACAGTAAAGGCTAATGTCATGCCTGAACTGAAGCTGAAACTTTAAAGTTAAGTTGCACAACATACATGCAATGTTTAGGCATTATTGCTATTTATTATATTAATATTATTTTGGTTTATTGGTTTTAGGTTTAGTTTTAGACTGAACTATGTTTTCCTTTTTAAAGTAATTTGAAATAGATTTTTATAATGTGGCAATTGAATGCATTAAAATGGGTTATTTTCACAGTTATTAATGTATGCAATTTCAGCAATAAAACTTTATTTTTCTAAAAAGAAAACAAATTAGATGTTAATTTTAAGACACCTGTATTATTTTCTCTTATATATTTAGTATTGCTCTTAAATAAAGAAAAAGTAATTATTATCCGATTACTCGATTAATCGATTGAATAATTGGTAGAATACTCAATTACTAAAAGAATCGATAGCTACAGCCCTAAACTCTACTTTATCACATATGGAATAAGGGCTAAATTTAGCATGTGCGAAGTGAATTAGGTTATTTGTAACTAGTTCCTGGTTGGACAGATTGGAGTTGTTACAACTGACCCGTGTTACAACCATCCCCGGTCTCCCCTACTACTGACTGTAAAAAAAGCAGAAAAACTGTTGCTGTCAAAACTTGAATTATCTAGTTACAGAATTGTCTCTCCATCAAAGTAGTCGTTGTTGTTTAGTCAGGTATCTGTATTAAGTATAGAATGTTTCAGAATGTTCTAATCTGCTGGTTATTTTCAATGTTTGATTGACAGGTGAGTAGGTGGAGCTACACTGCTGTCTGAGATGCATCAGAATAAATGAGTGTTTACACTTCAAATGCAATGTGTTCTGCAGAATGTAAATAGAGTATACAAAAGGCTCTGTACAGACAACCATCTGTCTAAAACAAACTCTTTCTAAGTTGCAGAATGTCCCAGTTGACATTTTGGTGATTATGATGCAGTGTGAATGTGAGAAAGACAGGCACTGCAGCCCATATGTTTTAAACATGTCACATGTTTTTGGCTCTGTGCAGAGAACAGATGACTAGACACCAGATATATTGTTCTTATTGCTCAAAAAGGGTGATTCAAACATGGGGCGCTGACAAATATACTGACCAGCTGAGACACATGCGGGCAGATAGACAGGAAGGCAGATGGTCTGGAGCGCAGACTCACGAGGAGAAGCAGTACTCTGCAACACTTTACAGGGACACAAACGTGTGAGATCATGGTGGCTTTTGTCAGATCCGACAGACAGGTGACCCAGTAAGGACTTTGTCAGACAGAAATGGAAAATTGTGCCCGCATGCACTTTTGATGTGATGCTGATGGTATCTATATGTTTTTCTCCTCAGCACTGAATAACTGTGAGAGAGACAGACATAGAGATCCGCTTCTCCAGCGTTCCATGCAGGTAGAGAATCATGAAAAGTCTGCACTCAGCGTGACTCAAACCAGATGTGTATAGATCCATGCACACCAAAGAAACCTGCAAAAACATGATACGCCTGTGTTTTATCTTGCAGTGTTGAGTTAATTTCCAATACAAGCGGTCATTTCACACACACACACACACACACACACACACACACACACACACACACACACACACACACACACACACACACACACACACACACACACACACACACACACACACACACACACACACACACAAACCATTTGGAAACTGATCTTTGTACAAACACAACTAACACACTCTTGTTGGTTCACCGATAATTACGCCCAAGTAGCGGCAATTAAACAGGTAAATGTAAACTTAACTTTAGCTTTCATTTAAAACGGGAAATCTAAGTTCACGAACACGCCTGCTTTTTTATGAGGCGATAAAACAGTTTGAGGGAACGAACAGAAACCCTGGAGGTTCAAAGTGAGACCTGCTAAAACATTTCTTCTCTGGAGTTTCCCCCTCTAGCACGTTCATAAAACATCATTACAGTCGACCTCAATCACGAGAATATGTTTCTTTGAAGCCCAGGCAAACTAACTAACTCTGTTCCAGCTAAATAAACTCCAGACATGCACACTTTCGAGTTCTGCCAGCTAGTCTGATAAGCACAGTTTCTGTATCATTCTGATACTCTTTAAACAATCGAAGATTAAATGGCAAAGAATTTTCTGTGAACTATGTCATATGTGATCTTTATCCTTCTATTACATTAATTAAGAGGGCCGACTGTATCAATAGAATATTCCTGGAGACTGCAGTTCTAGGACCACATTTCTAGGACCATCTAGCTAATTATACTACAACAGAGAAGACCTGATTCAGTTATATAATTTAAGCCTGTAGAACATCAGATGAGAAGCACCACCGCTAATGAAATGGAAATCTTGCAGCTTACATCCTCTTAGAGAATATAGCAATTCAATTGAATTAAAACAGTAAATAATTTAAATCAAATCATTTAAATACAGAATTGAATAATAAGTGCTATAAAATATACAAAAAAAACTAGAGGTTCCAAGAAATGCAGTCTTGAAATGCAGGATCATGGCACTTGACTGTAGCATGTGACTGCAGCACCAGTGTCTGTTGACAGGCGGTGCTGTTTCACATACAATCAGATGTATTCTCTGTTTAAGATTATTCTCTTTATTCTGTCTTTCTCCAAAGCTTTGTGATGGATTGAAAGTGTGTGTTTGTTTTGTCACTTTTAATTTAAAGTGGAATTCAGGACCTTTAGCTCAAATTGTCCAATGCAAAGGACAGTTTACGCAATGTCAATTCTTAATGGAAATTCATTGTGTCCACAGTTATCAGTCAGAATATGACTAAAACTTGTTTCAATAGATGCTCTCAAGATGCTGTACCTCCTAATTACCTCCTGTACAAGTTTAAAGCTAAAGCTGTAAGACTCTTCTTTTGTAAGTTGCTTTGGATAAAGTACTTGGGCCTACATCCGTTAACACATTATTGGCTCAAAAAGGTCAACTGCTTATTTTGTGATAACACATTAATCTGCTTTGTGGTGAACAGAAATAAACAGATTGTCTCAATATGCACGCAAAATAATTGATGGTCCCATTAAGACATTCTTTTGACTATAAGTAATGTTGCACCCACATATCAACTAATGTGATTTAAAGTTAATGTTAACAGAATGAGCCCTATTTTAATGATCTAAGTGTATGGTCTAAAGCGCACGGCACAAGTGCACTTAGGGCGTGTCCGAATCCACTTTTTAATCCACTAGTTTAATGACGGAAAAAATGGTCTAAAACGGTGCATGGTCTAAAAGACTTGTCCCTAGTCTCTTAATGAGAAATGGCTGTGTTTTGGGCATAACGTGCAATAAACCAATCAGAGTGTCATCTCCCATTCCCTTAAAAAGAAAAAAAAAAAAATTGCGCTTGTGCCATGACGAATTCGCTTCTCTAGCTAGCGGGGAAATGTATCTGCTCATCCAATGACAACTGCTTGGTCAGTGGCGCAGTCGTTTTCAGTTGCCTCCAAATAGCAAGGCACCAACAATGCGCCTCAACACACCTCGTTTTCAGACCAGCACACCCATGGGCGCACAAATGGGCACAAATGCTATTTAAACAACGTAGTGCAGGACGTGAAAATGTAACTACATCGGGCTAAAACTAACAAAAACACCACATTGCGCCGGGTGTATGATAGGCAATGTCTAAAGAGGACCATCAAAATAAAAGTATAAAATAGAATATAGACCTTCAGTGCATAGACCGCTAACAAGCCTAAAACAGATATTTAACACATTATAAAGTAAAATATCTAGCTTCTGGCAGACCGCCTCTTGCAGTTCAAAACCTACACTACATCGTCGCAGCAGTTATGTTTTTCCCGTAAGTTGAATTCAGAAGGCGGTCTGCTGGAAGCTAAATATTTTACTTTATAACATGTTAAATATGGATATTTTTTTAACATTTTTGGGCTACTATTTACTGCCATTATAATAATGAGGTTGAGTAAATTATGGAATATTTACTTTTTTTGGGTAAACTATCCCTTAAGTAAAGTAACTTATCATTACTGAATACTCTATGGTATTGTATGTAAAATTTACTAAGTTTAAAAGTGGGCATTATTCCACAATAAACCGTTGACACATGACCTCATCACTTTCAATGTTTAATTCAGCAAGTGGAGTGACCAGTAATCAGCTGGGAAATGAATATGGTTGTGGCAAGCATTAATCTTACTACAATGGTCATTTAAAAATTATTCAAATCGGCTTCACAATCAAATAAACAGATGAAAAATCAATACATCTCACTAGAATGGGATGATTGAGAGCATTGCATTGTGGAACATTGTATTCAGCAGAAAATTCCCACACTGGCTTCAGTATAACAGTAGCCTACATAGTGCAGCAACAGAGCTATTCTAAACATAGCAGGCATTGTCTGCACTTCCATCTGGTGCCACTGTGGTGCAAACATCTTTAAATTGTATAGCTATTGAAAATACATTCAATACAGATGTCCATAGACAATTTAATTGTTGTTTTTGTTGTTGTTGTTGTTGTTTTTATCAAGCACACACCCAAATCAAGTCCCAGCTGACATGTAAGCTTAAATTAACCTAGATTCAAGTTCACAAGGTTGTCTAATGGATGTTTGACTGAAATCAGAAAACACTCACAAGTGTTCTTTGTATTTTGCATGAATTCATTACAAACTGTAGTTTCTGATCACGGCCTTTGAAGGACATTTGCCCTGCAGGTAGGTCTCCAGTGAAAGCCTGTTTCCCTCCACCGTTATTCCCACAGAATGGAGCCCAAGTTTGCTAATTCTCAGAGCTCATGGAGGGCGGCAGATAGAGTCAATACGGGTATTGGTGAGCTCAGACTAGCGGGAGTACAAATCCCTCAAAGAACTTAAGGCTGGCTGTAGTCCTCTGCTAGGCTGTGGTGGGAACTGAATCAAAGAAAAAGGTGCCTGTAAGGCAGATCAGCCTAGAGCCCAAATTGATTTACACACACACATACACACACAGAGACAGAGAAAAGCAGGAAAGATTTGAGGCAGTAAAATGGTGATGTACAAAATGAACAACATTTAGCTGCATTTATTTCAATGATGACTGGAGGATGTGAGGTGCTTTCAGACTAAAGAAGACATGTTGATTTTCTAAACATATTTTAACTTAATTCTGCTTCCTCTGGTTATTTTTCAGATGCTGGACCTTATCACCTAAAAACTTAATCGATACAAGAGGAAGTGCACTCCACACAAAGCATCTGAATAAAGCATTTAGACATCAAAACACAGAACTTTCTCAGACATCTGAATTGCTAGCCGTGCACTTCTTGACGTCTCAAGCTGAATTTCTTGACTTCCCTGCATTTGCTGTGTGCACACACTGAGAAAGCGCCTCAGACCATGTTCCACATCAAAAACAACAGCAGAGAAAGAGCGATTCACCTGCTCCCCTCTCTGCACGTCTAGATTCACAGTGAATTGCTGAGCCACAATAGGGTTCAGAGATCAGCTTTGAAAATAAGGCCATGGGGTCACAGTTCACCGTGGCTCAACACCCTGTGGCAACTGGAATAGTAATGTAGTTGCTGGGATCCGGCCCAGGCCACTGTGAAGACTTCCAGTGAGGAGAGGCTATTGTTTATGGGCCTCTTGGGCTGGAGCAGAGCAGAGAGGCGATGAGGCTCCTCCGGCTCCTCTGTGCTGATGCTGGATTTCTCGGGCTCCTCTTGAGGGGTTCAGCATTCCTTTCAGCTTGAACTTTGGCCGTTTACGGTTTCTCGCTGTGTCCTGCCCACCAGTGATGAATGTTCATTCTGAGCCAGGCGCCAAAAAGCAGTTTCTGAAGGAAAAAAACAAAGTACATTATGGTTTGCAATATATCTTACAGTCCATGGATAATAAAGAAGTGCAAATAAAATATACATCATACAGAATTTGAATCACCAACATAAACTCAACCGGAAAATGATGGGCTGAGCTATATTGCAGTGTAGTTTAAGCAAATTTTGAGTATGCATAGAATAAAGGACCTACTACATTTGCCCAAATAATCTATACATATCACACTCAGGGAATAATGTATCCCAGTGCAATGCAACTTTCCCTTCTGTTTCCAGTGTGACATGTGACAAAGGAACCAGAAGCTGAATCCCAAAGGTGAGTTAAGTAAACAAAATAACTACCTTTTTTTCTTTCTTTTTTTTTTGGAGTTAGTAACCAAATGCCACAGAGTTATGTGATGAGGACTAGGGATGTGCCTGAAGCCGAACACTTTATTTGGAAAGGCATGGATAATGGCTTCAAAACAATTGATAAATTCTACAGAATAATAAGAAAAATATTCTGTAGATGTAGTCATTTCACATGTTTGCTGAATAACAGGTCAAAATCACTACGCAGTAATGAGCGTTTGAAGTGAATGTGTAAAATGTATTAATTAAATTATCACAGCATGATCGCAAATCAAATAGCCATGTTGCCGTCTCTGTAAGTCTCTCAGATATTAGAGCCTGCCAGGAGAAATATCAGCTAGGATACTGAATCATACTCATTTTCTACTGCTTGATATATCTGTTTAAATGTTTTAAACCTTGTACGATTAGGTACACGATATGTTTCTCTGTATTCTTTATAATTTGTTAATATTTGCATTTGTAAACGTTGTGGTAACACTTTATAATAACTACATGCTATGAAGCATTAGTTAAGCATTAGTAAATAGTCAATTCATCATTTATAAAGCATTAATAGACATTAGTAAGCGGTTTATAACTAAAGTTGTAAATGCTTTGTTCTTGATTTATAAGCATATCTATAATGCATTTAATAATTGTATTTTCAAACTTTATTAATGATCAATTTATCATTTCAAAATTAAGTATTTGATTATTTACAAGCCAGTTATTTAGGAGTTGTCAGCGGTTCATAAGATCATTTAGAAAGTGTAAGTAAATGATTAATAAAAATCTAAATCTACATTTGTACATCGTATTATTTAGACATATAGTAATAGTTACTCAGTGTGTTAATACATGCTTTATTAACATGTATTCCTTTTGTAGTTTATGATTAATTCAGGTAGTTATAAAACATGTAGTAGTTGTCAGTTAACTATTTTTGTGAGCTCATCTAAACTGAGGACTATATATGCCTTGTAAAGCATTTACAAAGGAGATTTAAAAGCTCAGTTCTCTTCTAAACAGAAAAAGGAAATGAACAATGCAGAGGGTTAGAACATAGATATATTTATTTCAGTAAAAAAAAACTGTGCAACTGTACATTTGATATAAAATGATTAAAAAAACTGCAGTATCACATCTGCAGTATCAAAAATAAAATAACAAGGAACTAAGCAACAAGATTAACAAAAAATAACAAAATAAGCAATAAAGTAAATATAATTAATAAAATAAGCAACAAAAATAATATACGTAAATAAATTAAGCAGCAAAACTAAAAAAAAAGCAATAGAATGAAGAAAATAAGCAATATTTTGGTGTGGTAAGGCTTTCTGGTTTCTGTTAGTGTCGCAAAATCCATTTCAAACTGAAGACTTACAATTAGCTGAGATAGAAAAACAAAGAATATTACAGAGAACATTTTTTGTATTTTATTTATTTGTTTTAGATGAGCTCACAAAAATAGTTAACTGACAACTACTAAATTATTTATAACTACCTGAATTAATCATAAACTACAATAGGAATACATGTTAATAAAGCATTTATTAACACACTGAGTAACTATTACTATATGTCTAAATAATAAGATACAATTGTACAAATGTAGATTTAGATTTTTATTAATCATTTACTTACACTTTCTAAATGATCTTATGAACCGCTGACAACTCCTAAATAACTGGTTTGTAAATAATCAAATACTTAATTTAGAAATGATAAATTGATCATTAATAAAGTATGAAAATACAATTATTAAACGCATTATAGATATGCTTATAAATCAAGAACAAAGCATTTAAAACTGTATTTATAAACTTCTTACTGATGCTTTATACATTATGAATTTATTATTTACTAATGCTACATAGATATGCTTATAAATCAAGAACAAAGCATTTACAACTGTAGTTATAAACCGCTTACTAATGTCTACTAATGCTTTATAAATGATGAATTGACTATTTACTAATACTTAACTAATGCTTCATAGCGTGTAGTTATTATAAAGTCTTACCAAAGTTGTTTTAGCCATTTTCAACCATTGACTAATTTCTTTCAAATTCCATATTCTATAATAAGCTGTTTTATATAGTCATTGTATTTGAGGTTGTGAATGATTGTCCTGACACAACTCTGTACACAAAGTTCCTCTGGATAATAATAATAATATATATATATATATATATATATATATATATATATATATATATATATATATATATATATATATATATATATATATATATATATATATATATATATATTTTATTTCCTTGTATTTAATATTGTATTATTATTGTTGTTTTAAAGAAATTTCTTTAAAATGTGTTGTTTTAAAGAGATATTTAAAGAAATGTCATATTTAAAAAAAAAATGAAAATTTTGTAAATTGAAAATGAAGGACCAGCAAAGTGTCAACGCTCTTATGTGTTGTGCAAAGTGCATACAAATATTATAACAATTATAATGTTTGTGGGTCAATTTGACTCACATATTACAGGCAGACGCACAAAATACTAAATATTTGTTGATGTATTTTGTTGCCGTGGGTAATTACATAAGAAATGTACACTGCGATGGAGACATAATTTTTCCTTGCTTATGCATGTTAATTTAGCTGGGAATTGAACCAATGATTTTGCTGTTGTCTCACAGAAAAAGTGCTTTTCCACATGTTTGTTTAAAATGCTAAAACATTTGAATAAATGTAAGCCACACGACTCTTTATAATATTTAAAATTTGTGAAGACAAAAATGTTTTAAAAATATATATTTCTTCTTTTTTTATCAATTGTTCTTATGTTGTTATTTTTTTGTAATGTATGGTACTGTTTTTACTTTATTTATTTTTGGTTTTCATAGGGTGATTTTTGGTTAATTGTATTGAATCCAATAACCCTAACCCTACATAAAAATCATGACTTTAATAGGGATAAGTAATATCCTGCAGTATTCAGCAAGTAGCGTGCCAGTATTTCCTTCTGAAAACAAATTGGCTTGTAATCCTTCAGCATAAATAACAATATCTTGGAGTTACACAAACTGTGGTGTCATTCCTTTGTGGACTAGAAAACCTTTGTGAGTGTGACACATGTATAAGCTCAGAAAACCAATGGTTACATCATCACAATTAGCTGAAAACAGCACTGGCCACAACAAGGGGTCACGTGACCATGTATTCCATACAGTCACTACGTTCTCAGAGCAGTCAGAGCCAAAATTTAATCTAAACCATGTCATCACCGAGCCACATATGTACACATTAAATTACAGCGTACTGCAGTAATTGGTCACATCAGTGTGAGTAAAGGTGATTGTATAGGGTCTCGCAGCAGGGGTTGAATCCAGACTGAATGAGTCAGTAGGTACTGGAAGGGTCTCTGGCTACTTAGAGACTGAGAGGAGCCTGTGGTCCAACCACTGGGGTCAGATTTGACCTTTTCGTCTAAACATCATTCAGACTTTCTGCACACAACGCCTAGAAGAAAAGCATCACGCACTCATAAATTGTCACTTCTCTGAAGTGCGAGACCCTACATGGATAGCCTACTGGAAGCATGTTTGCTAGTCAGTGAAATCCTTCATGTTAACAAGCTAAGACTGCTTATGTGATGTTACACTATAGTGGCCTGAATCAATCATGCTGGGCTGTCATCTACAAATATAATGAGCACTGAAGTGTCAAATGTAGGCTTTCACAGAAATCCTTAAAGATATTAGTGTTTCAGAGGCTCCTTGTGGTGGAGGAATTCCATGAAAAAGAGTGAGCGATTGCCATTTGTGACTAATATTGTAAAATTAACTATAAATAAAAGATGTAATCCAAAAAGTACCCTTTATCATATTCAAGTTCTCATTAGGCATTCAAGCCAAGTCTCGTTTCCTCTCCAAAGGCAATTAAGTGTGAGCCTTTAAGAATAAAGTAAGCTTGTTAATAAGTTCACAGAGTAATGAAAAACAGCCTTTTCTTTATTGCTGAAGTGAGAATATTGAATCTAATAACAGGGCTGTGAAACATCAGCGACTCTGAGCAGTGCACCTGCCAACTTCTTGGGGTTAAAAATGGAGCCGTGTGTTTTTCTCATTACACACGCAAACCTCAGCCCTGACATCTGGGATCTCCATGACAAATAAACAGACATGATTAAATATCATAACGTAGTGATGTTGACTATATGGCTGTTCATGCAAAGTTTAAGCACTGTCAATGGGAAAAGTCCTTGCACAGAGATGGCAAAAGAAAAAGTTATTCAGGGAATTCAAAGCTCTAGACATTTTTAAGCCAAAAAAGGTCCATGTAAATTAATCAGCATATATATTGAGAAAGGTAGAGTTAGGATTATTCAAGATTAGAAAAACGTCTTAAAAAAAGGACATGATTACAATCTGAGGTAATTAAGAATGCTGACATCACCTACAGCATCGGTATGGCAATTCATTCAAATAATGACAATTTCCTCTACTTTTCCAATATGTTTGGACACTGATGATTGTCGCTTCTGGCTATAATTTCAGATTATGATGAGAAACAATTGTTCAGTATGTTCTTCCACAGTACAAGTGCAAATTCAAAAACCTGACATCCACTCTACCTTCATTCCAGCAGCAGCAGCAGATTCAATATAGGGGGTATATGTAACACACAGTGGAAATAAAGCACCACACGCGTAGTGTTGCTCTGGGAGCCCGAAAATGGCTGTGGAAACAATTTCCTCATCCGTGCCTCGGGCCAGAGATTAAAAAGTGTCAATTATAAATGATGTCAGTCTCACTTACCATGAGTAGCGTTTATGCATGTGGCTATCAGGAAGATTGAGTGGACGGATGATTTCAACATCGTCAACAGCCGTCGCTCTGTGCCACTGTCCACCACTGGATGTGACACAGCCGACACATAATGAATTGAGTTTGCCAAAACCAACAGTTAAATGCACTAACATTGTTTATTGACTTTGCTGCTAATTCATACCCCATGCCAACTGCAGAATCAGTGGAAATGCAACTGTACAACTTCCACATTGCATGGTTCAGTCTCTGGAGGTAGCGCAAGCTGATATATGTTTATCTTGTTTGTCAAGTTTGCACTAAAGCTCTGGCAAAGTGCTTAACTTGGACTTCAAGGACATTTGTTTTCTCTTGGACAGAAGCCATTTTCATCAGAATCGTGTGCATAAAGTGGGCTTATTTAGCAACTGACGTGTTGCTTTGAATATGTGGCCGCCCTTGAATCCAGATGTCAGAATAAAAGAATGCCTGCACCCTGCGAAGGTCTTCTTTCTCTGTCCCAGAAAACCTGAGAGGGAAGTGAATTCCCACTGAGCAGGAGCATGGATCATGGTAATTGCCAGCGGTACCTTGGGGCCAGAGCAATGAGCTCATTATTTTTCCCAAAACCCTTAAGTCTCGCAAAACAACAGCCGGCCGACTGTGGCTCTCGGTGGGAGCCGTGGGCGTGTTTGTGTTTGTGCATGTCGGTGTCATCTTCCAGGCATCCACTCTGCTGAAGCGTCTGGAAGTTTTTATTGTTTTCATGATAATAGGTAAGTCAAATATAACTTGTTACAAAATAAAAATAAAAATAAACCTTTTCTCACACAGCCTCGATTTAAAAAGCAACGCATTCACTATTTGTTGCATCTCTCTCAATGAGGTGCTAAGAAATGGACATGTTAACACCGTGTTTAACATGTTTAATAGAGATCCCTTTCAAACCAATGTAGCTTGATATATACTAAACAGGGCAATTCGATTTTTGAAAATTTCATTACCTTCATTAATTTCAATTATTCATTACCACATATACCAAGTGGTGCTATTGAGGCAGGATACTGTGGCAGGGGGAAGGATCACGCAACAATGAAATTTGTGCAAATATATATATTTGTGCAAATATATATATATATATATATATATATATATATATATATATATATATATATATATATATATATATATATATATATATATATATATTGGCTTGAATTAAGTATTCATACCCCCTTAAAATGTTTTACTCTTTGTTATATTGCAGCCATTTGCTAAAATCAAGTTCTTTTTTTGTTTCTCATTAATGTACACACATCACCCCATATTGACAGAAAAACACAGAATTGTTAACATTTTTGCAAAATTATTAAAAAAGAAAAACTGAAATATCATATGGTCCTAAGTATTCAGACCCTTTGCTCAGTATTTAGTAGAAGCATACTTTTGATCTAATACAGCCTAATCTAATGAGTCTTTTTGGGAAAGATGCAACAAGTTTTTCACACCTGGATATGGGGATTATCTGCCATTCCTCCCTCCTCCATGCAGGCTTTCATATGTCTTGCACTGAGGAGAGGCTTCCGTCAGGCTACTCTGCCATAAAGCCCCAACTGGTGGAGGGCTGCAGTGATGGTTGACTTTCTACAACTTTCTCCCATCTCCAAATTGCATCTCTGGAGCTCAGCCACAGTGATCTTTGGGTTCTTCTTTACCTCTCTCACCAAGGCTCTTCTCCCCCAATAGTTCAGTTTGGCTGGACAGACAGCTCTAGGAAGGGTTCTGGTCGTCCCAAACATCTTCCATGTAAGGATTATGGAGGCCACTGTGCTCTTAGGAACCTTAAGTGAAGCAGATTTTTTTTTCTATTTGTAACCTTGGCCAATTCTGTGCCTTGCCACAATTCTGTCTCTGAGCTCTTCAGGCAGTTCCTTTGATCTCATGATTCTCATTTGCTCTGACATGCACTGTGAGCTGTAAGGTCTTATACAGACAGGTGTGTGGCTTTCCTAATCAAGTCCAATCAGTATAACCAAAGACAGCTGGACTCAAATTACTGTGTAGAACCATCTCAAGGATGATCAGAAGAAATTGACAGCACCTGAGTTAAATATATGAGTGTTTCTTTTTTAATAAATCTGCAAAAATCTCAACAATTCTGTGTTGTTCTGTCAATATGGGGTGCTGTATGTACATTAATGACTAAAAAGAACTTTAGCGAATGGCTGCAATATAACAAAGAGTGAAACATTTAAGGGGGTCTGAATATTTTCCGTACCCACTTTGTTATATTGCAGCGAATGGTATATATATATATATATATATACTGTGTATATACACACACGCACACGCACACGCACACGCACCAACTCAAGACCATCCATAAGCACTGGAGTGAGTGAAGTAATGAAGTAAACAGAATAATTGAAACTTTTTTTTCCCATTTGAACATTTCAATTTCCACATTTAGATTAAATATACCGTTCTCATTAATGGAGTTAAATTTTTAAATAAAAATTAGCCCATGATTTACTCATCCTCAAGCCATCCTAAGTTTATATGACTTTCTTCTTTCTGATGAACATAGTCAGAGTATATTATAAATATCCTGATGCTTCCAAGCTTTATAATGGCCGTGAATGGGGTCCATTGTGTTTGAAGCTCAAAAAAGTGCCTCCATCCATCATAAACTTACTCTCCACACGGCTCCGGGGGGTTAATAAAGGCCTTCCAAAGCGAATCGATGGGTTTTTGTAAGAAAAATGTTTTTGTATGTTTTGTGTACATACTTACATTTTAAAAATGACCTGCATGTAATTACATGTCTAATTACTTTTTACATTTATAATTGCACTGTTGACCATTTCCTTACACCTTACTCTACATTGATTAAAGTTATGACAAATTAAATAATTTAGTCTGACAATTTATTGGGGTTCCATTCGCATTTAATTTTATTTGAGTTTACTTAATGAGCTTCATTCATAAAATATAAGCAAAACGTCTCGGTTACGTATGTAACCCTCGTTCCCTGAGGAGGGAACGGAGACGTAACGTCCCTCTGCCACATCCGCTGTACCGCTGAAACGGCCGGGAGTTCAGTCTTGGCTCCTCAGCAGGTAAACATAATGCGATGTTGCCAGTGTTCTGCCTTTTATACCCACATGGTGGGGCGGAGTTACGCATGCAAATTCCGCATGCCCATGGCATTGGCACTGCCATTGGCCGTTTTCTAAGATCTCGAAGATGATTGGCTTCTAAGCAAAACCCCCATTTGTCAGTCACTGACGTTACGTCTCCGTTCCCTCCTCAGGGAACGAGGGTTACATACGTAACCGAGACGTTCCCTTTCGTTCAGTCACTCCGAGTAACGTTAGTGACTGATGAATGGGGTCCCAAAATAATCACGCCACTCGGCTGTCTTCCAGTGCCCTGCGTAAGTGCGAGTTCCCTGTCATAAGACTAGTACGGACGAAGGACTCCCATTTAACACAGGAATACCAAGGTACACTGGGAAGCATATTCCAGGTGGAAGTATGCACCAAGCTGCCTACCCGTAGGGAGGACTTAAGAATACACATATGACCGGAGGGCTGCATATGGAAGAACTCTGGGGTACCAGCCGAAGGTGGACTTTTAACCCCAGGTGGGGCAAGGCTTGCCAAGCCTGCCAAAGGAAAGACACCCGCTCAGGGAGGCTTATGGTGGAAATACACATGTGGGAGTAGCCCAGAGGGGGAACCATGCACACGGGTCTGGGCTCGAAGGGCAGACTTACTGGTGTCGGCGTAGACAGTGCTGGAGGAGCTCAGGGCTTCCGGGGAAGCTCACCTAAGAATATATTGCACGTATCCAGTCCGTGGAGTGGAATGGCGAGCAAGCAAAGACACCTGGGCCTAGTCCTTACCGGCCACTTGTAGAGGCGAGTACATAGTTGGACACAGGCTCCACTCGGAGATTGTAGAATCTGGCGAATGTGTTCGGTGTCGCCCAGCCTGCAGCTCTGTAGATGTCTGTTAGCAGAGCACCATGCGCTAGAGCCCAAGAGGAGGCCACACTCCGGGTGGAGTGAGCCCTGACTCCAAGGGAGCATGGGCGCCCCTGCTGCTGGTACGCCAAAACAATGGTGTCCACTATCTCCAGTGGGACAGCCTTTGTTCTGAGAGAGCCTTTCCCTTCAGCTTCCCACCATAACAGACAAAGAGCTGGTCTGAGGTCCTGAACACTGCGTTCTGTCTATGTAAGCACGGAGGGTGCATACTGGACAGAGCAGTGTCAAGGCTGGGTTTGCCTCCTCCAAGGCAGCGCTTGCAGGTTCACCACCTCTGAATGGAGAGTTGGGAACCTTGGGCACACATCCAGGCCGGGGTCTCAGGATCACTTGAGAGTAAGCCGGCCTGAATTCCAGGCACGCTTCGTCAACCGCAATGCCTGCAGGTCCAAGAGGGCAGGAGGGGAGCGTGAGAAGGATCTTAGTCTTCCTGCTCCCCTCAGGAACCTGATGACCAGGTCGTGCTGACCTACCTTTTCCCAGGAGGTCGTGGTGGGCAGATATGGCGCCACGTATACTTAAGGGTGGAATGAGACAGCCTTCGATCCAACCTAATTCGAGAGATGAGAGCACTGACCTGATCGGGGCATTCCAGGGGTCTTCTTGGTGAGAAGAGCATCAGGTGACGAAGAGGTTCCACTTCAACGCATAGGCATGCTTTCACTCTGCCCTAGCGGAAGTGATGGTAGCCACCACCGCAGTGGCAGCCACTCAACCTGCCGCTCCAACCAGGAGCCACAGGTGGCGGCTCCAAGATCGGGACGCGGGTGCCAAGGGTGCCCCGTCTCTGAGCACTCAGAGGAATCGGCCAGGGAGGGCTGTCGCAAGGAGTAAGAGTTCCAGGAACCAGGTCCGGCTGTGCCAAACGGGGCGACCAGAAGGACCTGCTCCTTGTCCTCCCTGATCTAGCATATCTCGTAGGCCCCGCTGACCAGCTGTGCGCCAGAGCATCCGTGCGGCGTGCCCTCGGTCAGGAATAAACAGGCGGCAGTAGGAAGAGTCGTGGGAGGCAACAGATCTACCTGCGCGTCGCCGAACTGTTCCTAAATCAGCTGGCCGACTGGGGATGGAGTCGCCATTCCCCCAGGAGTAGCTGACACCTTGAGAGCTCGTCGGCTGCACGGCTCGGCTTTCCTCGGATATGGACAGCATGAAGGGACCTCAGATGCTTCTGACTCCATAGGGTTAGATGGCGGGCGAGTTAAGACATCCGGCGGAAGCGTAGATCTGCCTGGTAGTTGATGTACGCTACTGAGGCCGTGTTGTCCGTCCTGACTGGTACATGTTGACCCCTGAGCAACGCTCGGAAGCAGTGCAGGGCGAACCGTACTGCCAGTAACTCGAGGCAATTGCAGGCGCTGGTACCTGTCAAGGGGCCCGTGGCCGTATGTCCATTGCACATGGCCCCCCAGCCCGTGGCGTTCTAAGGCACTCCGGCCCGTAAAGGTTTGACAACGGGGTGAAGGTTGAAGGCAGGCTCAAATCACTGGGACCCAGAGCGTGCCTGTCTGCCATGCCCATCTCGGGACTCGATCGCGAAACCAATGCTGAAGCGGTCTCATATAAGGCAAACCGAGCGGCGTTACCGCGTCCGCAGACGCCATATGCCCCAGGAGCCTCTGAATAGTTCAGTGGAACCGCGTTCTTGCTCCCGAATTGACGGAGGCAAGTCAGCAGAGACTGCGCGCTCGCTGGTAAGCTGCGCGGGGGCAGAGTTTGCTCTTCTCTCAGCTGACCCGAAGGCCCAGATGGGCTAGATGCTGGAGAACAAGATCTGTGTTCGCACACCCGCTCTCGAGTGTGGTCTACTATGAGCCAGACGACAAGATAGTTCAGGATGCGAACCTTGTGCTGCCTAGGTAGCACACGGGCTGCCTCGACGACCTTCGTGAAGATGCGAGGGGACAGAGATAGCCCACCTGGGGGAGCGCGTACTGATATGCCCGCTTCTCGAGGCAACCCGTAGCAATCCTTCAGGTCGAACGCTGCAGACCGATAGACTGGACGAACGTATTCGAAAGGCGTTTCGCTGTCAACATCCTGAACAGAAGCCTGAGGAGGGATCGGTTCAGGATGCGCAGGTCCAGGATTGGCCGTAACCCGCCCGTTCTTGGGTACAATGAAGTAAGGGCTGTAGAGCCGGACTCCATCTCGGCTGGAGGGACAGGCTCGATCGCACCCTTCATCAGCAGGGTGGCAACCTCCGAACGCATGACTGGGGCACGAGAGCCCACCCCCATGGTAAGCGGACTCCCCGAAAGCGGGGAGGAGCCTGTGCAAACTGAATTGCGTAGCCGAACCTGAAGGTCCTCGCGACCCAGCGGGTCAGACCCAGAACTGAAGCCAGGTACTGCACCAACAGGGTCACTCAGACGACAGGCATCCCCCAGGTGGGGCAGCGTTACCGGCCCGGACATGGGAGGCATAGCGTCCCGGTGTGGGGGCATGGTTAACAGCTGCGCCCTGGCAGAGGGGACAAGGGAAGGACTGCTCTGCCAGGGGGCTGGCGACAGAGGGGGGTGCGAGTGGCGGGACCCGAGGGTGGCGCACACTGTCATCGCCAGAGCGAGGCAGCGTGACTGGCCCAGACGTGGGAGGCGTAGCTCGGCAGCGAGTGGACTGAGGCGACTGAGCCGGCGGCTGGTGCAGCAGCTGGCCGCCGGGGGAGTACGTGTTACAGCCTCAGTCTGCTCTCGGACGGCCGAGAACCGTTGGGCGCAGTTCCCAGCCGCACCGCCGAAGAGGCCATGGATATAGGCGAGTGAAGGAGGTGGGCTCACTCAAATTCCTCCACATCACCAGGTAAGGCCAGGTGTTTCTCCCGGACCACAGCTGTGGACATCGCCCGACCCAGGAAGCGTGAATGTGCAAAGTGGCGGCGGCCTGCCCCGTAGCTCTGCAGGACCACGTGCTTAGGATAGCTACGCCACGTCGAAGCACTCCGTGGACACCGTAGTGCGCAACAGAGTGCTCAACAGTGGGGGGGACCCCAGTGTGTCCTAGGCCACGGCCCCATCGAGGGCAGAGAAGGTGGAGGAGGCCGAGCGGCCACGGGAAGCACAGGGACTTCCGGGACCGTGTGACCTCCTCATGCACCTCGGGGGGGCGAAAGAAATTGGGGGCGGGGCCCAACAGCTGTCAGGTGCCGTACCCAAAAACCAATCGCGCAACCGCGAGCACTCGTGACACCAGCCAAAGTACCACCTCTCTCAGAGAAGGTAGATTGGGGTGTGGCAGAGGGGACTCTCTCTCCTCTCTCCAGTCTCGACCACAACATCGCGATGGTCACATTCCCGCAGTGGGAACATGACACATCCACAAACACTGCCCGGACGTGCTGAAGCCCAAACACGTCGAACAGTGGAAGTGCCCATAGACAGCAACAGATATCGATCGCACCCGGAAATGCGCGGGCGAACCGTCTTGAAAAAGACCTGCCACACGCAAGCTCTTTTTGTGAGGGGAAAGCTCTGCAGAGTGCCGAAGCACCCAGGGAAACACACACAGCTGTTGCAGATCACTGCACAGATCAGCAGGCAGGGGCCATCACACCAACATCCTGGAGAACCAATCGTCTCGAAGACTGAAGAGAGGACTTCAGAAGTCAGGCTTGCAGGAGTGAAGAGATGCTCTTGGCTCCGAAGCAGAAACATAATGCGATGTTGCCAGCGTTCTGCCTTTTATACCCACATGGTGGGGCGGAGTTACGCATTCAAATTCATGGCATTGGCACTGCCATTGGGCGTTTTCTAAGATCTCGAAGATGATTGGCTTCTAAGCGAAACCCCCATTCGTCAGTCACTGACGTTACTCGGAGTGACTGAACAAAAGGGAACTTTATATACAACATTTTATACAACAGTCAAAGCAGGATTTACACAGAAATTCATTCTGCTCATATTTTTCACTGTTAGTTTTTGTCTTGTCTTGTAATACTTTAAGTTAACAGTAACAGCCTTGATCCTGAGTTTTATTACCAGAATGAGGATGTAAACCAGTGGGTTTGTAAAGTCTGGTCAGAAACTGAAATAGACTGCGTCACTGACCTACAAAAACCTGGTCTAAAGTCAATAGCGCATAATTTTTTGTGTTATTTGAAGGGCGCGTTAATAATATGCGTCTATAGGCGGGTGCACAACGTGTGTACACATTTAATATTAAAATATTAAAAATAAAAGGATTCCTCTCTGGAGAAGCGTTCAGTCTTTCAGTCTTTATATTTGATATTTTACTGACTGATGTTTTTCCTGAGGCTTTTATTTTTCCTCCGTGTGCTGCCACATCTCATCACTACCTCTAGTGACGGTCTGCGATTGTGAGTGTCATTGTGCTATCATTATGTCACATGATATTTTGAGCCAATCACCTGAGCTGTTACAGGTGATTGGCTCAAAAGCCTCTGTGCCCAGAAATACACCGATCCTAGTTCAGCAGAGCAGGAAGATATTTAAAGAAAGTTCCAACACCCCTGCCTCTCTGTCGGATCAAACCCTGTATCCAAGGATCAGTGGCCTGCCTGAACACCCACGGTCACGGCAGGCAGCAGACGCAGGCCCTCGGGCTTTCATGTGCCGAGCAGGAAGCAGGCGGTGGGAATTAGACTGCGTCGTCTGCTGCTTCCAGTGGATGACATCTCTCTTTTATCCTGCACTGTGGCTCTGGCTGCAGCTAAATTTCACTGTATGATGTCCACTCACTCTTTCCACACACAAAACCTTTATATGGAGCTGCTCTGCCTTAATCTCCTCACCATTAATTACAGCCACTACGCTGATCTCTGACAGTGAAACAGACGATCATCATTATAGACCTCATTCACTAGCTAAAAACATTTCACATGGCGTAATCCTCCAGATTTAAGTGGTTTGCGTCATAACATTATCTCACAATATATTATTATAGCTTTTATTAACCTTTGTTAATGTTAGTTAATAAAAATGTTCATGATCATGTTAGTTCACAGCGTATTAACTAATGTTAACTTTTGATCAAAAAAATGTATTAGTAAATGTTGAGATTAACATTAACTAAGATTAATAATAAAAAGTGTAGAAGTGTTAGTTAACTGTAGAAGTCTGTTTTAACACTTTCTCAGGAGAGAAATCTAAGAATCAGTAAAAAATATAATGTAATCTCATTGTTATTCCGAAGAAATGAGATATGAACAAGATCTAATCTGTGCCAGTGCTATATGCTTATGCATGTGTGATAACTGAGCTCTTTGTGGCTGATGCTTTATTTCAGATGGACAGAATTGGATCTCTGCACAGGGATGACGCTGATATGACGATAATTCTTTAAGAGAGCCAAACAGATTAATCCCACTCCTAGGAGGTTTGTTTAGCTACAAATATCACCAAAGCACTACCTGAAACTGGAGATTTTCAGATTATGTTAGTGTTACACCTACTACATCACTGCCAATAGAAGAACAAGCCAAAAGAGGATGATCATTGAAGAGCATTAAGAGGAGCCGTTTTGAAGCTGGTCTTGCATTAACAGGTGGTCTTGCTCTTGGCAGTCAGAATGGATTTCTGCATATTTCAGGCTTCTTGCCAAGTACTCAACTGTCATACTACCCTTCAGAGGTGGGTGAATAAGTTATTTACGTCTGATTAAGGTAGCTGAATTAAAAAAAAAAAAATCCCACCTGAGAAAACAGAGCAAAACAGCACATTCTGAGTGGTGAAGAAAGTAGAAAATGGTTTAATGATTGATAGACATTATGATGTCGATTTAGTCACTTTAAATTGAATAAGTGTGTTTCTTAAAGGGTTTATGAATATGAATATAATTTATTTTAGTAGGGTTCTATTTAATCACAGGCATTTATTTTAATATAAATGCTACTCACTAGACATTCCATATAATTAGTAATTAGTAAAATGTTTCTCATCCCACTAAAATACATTTATCTGTCTATTTTATATGGAAATATTATTACATCACAGACATTAATATAATAGCACAGGATAAAACAACCAACAAAAGACGTTGCAGATCAAGAGAACAGAATTAACTGAGAGCTTATGACAAATGACAGCGAACACGGGCAAACCGAAACTTAAAGCACTGGAGGACTGAATCAAAACACTGAAATTAAACAAAACAGAAGTGCAGCGCAGTAGGCAACTCGCAAGTCAGTGGTGCAGGCGAGGCGATCTCCGAACGAGGTGGAACCGGAAGATTGAGGAAGCCTGGTGCAGCCGTAAGTCCGATACTCCCAGGGTGGAGCCAAGGGAGAGAAGAGCCAAGTTGGAGGAGTCTGGACAGCAGGCCGAGGTGGAGTGACAGGATCAGCAGCTGGAGGCAGAGCCAGTGGATACCTTCTTTCTGGAGGATCTGGATGCCGGAAGGCCCAGGGTGGATCCATGCCACAGAGGAGAGGCAGAAGAGGAGCTGATGTACTGATGGGAAACAGTTGAGACTGGGCAGAGGAACTGGCTGAAGTTTGAAGAGAAGATGGAAGAGGGAGGATGGGAGGGATCATAGCAGAGACAGGAGAATTGGAGATGGGCGGGACCAGCATAGATGCAAGAGAACTGGAACTGGACGGGACCAGCAGGAACAGAAGAGACAGGGTAACATAATCTTCAAACAAACACAACACAAAGGCCAGCGACTGCTCAGCCTCAGTGGCGGGTGGGCTCCAATCCAAACTCCATGAGGATGCCCACCATGACACACGGTGTTGCCGGCTCACACACCTGGTCAGGCATTAGTGGAGGCTTAAGCTCCGGGGCGATGTTTGACTCAGGCCTTTTACTGGCTCCAACTCATCATCGCAACAGGCCCAATTCATCCGTCTGCTGTGGGCTCTGGCATTGTGTCCGTGCAGTGGGTAGGTGGCCGGCTGTTCTGTGGATTGTGAACAATGGTAAAGCAAGGCCAATGGTAAAAAGCAAATCGCAGCACCCACTCCACGTACTCTGCAAAAGATCCCAGAGGATAGACACAGGGCAGGCGAACCTTTGTGCGCTCGTTAAGGCTGGTGTAGTAGAATGGGCACAATGGCCGATCTGGATAGACAGCAAGGCTCGCCAGATGGAAGAATCTGTTAATTTTGTCCTTGAGGATTTGCTGCTCCTCCTCAAGGCAAAGCAGCTGGACAGACGTAAATTATAGTAATAATCGCAGAACAAATAATTGTTCAGAAGCAAACAAACTTTAATATAATGATAAAACTTAAACTAGCACAGGAGAAAACAGAACCAACAAAAAACTTTGCGGAACAAAGAACAATGAACGGAGGGCATACATACATACATACAAAGATAATTAATGTAGAAACAGGACAGTTGTGGCGAACGAATTAACCACCTAGGAGACTAACTTGAGAACAAATGACAGCGAAAATGGGCAAACCAAAACTGAACAAAGCACTGAACATCGTAGTTAATTAAAACAAACTGGTGCTTGATTATTATTGCTAGAAGCCATAGACTGCCTGAAACACTTGTGTCCATCAACAGCATCTGATTCATTTGCAGAGTCGTCCAGTGTCAGGAAAGTACTTGGCATGCGTCTCTCATAATCCATGAGTGGATTAATGGAGATGTAAGTAGTCCTTCTACAGAACCAATATATAAACAGCATGACATTTTAGCACATAAAAGGGCCATTAAATTAAAGAAACCAAGCAAAAAGATATTTTGCCAAAAAAAGTACTCAAAACTTCTGATTAATCAATACAGAATTCATTAAGATATGATGGAAAGACTAGATTATACAAAGTTCAGTTCAGTTCTATAACTGTTTTTTGCATGCTTATCAAGGAGATTAGAAGTGTTTTATATCTGGAAATGTTTATGGCTTCACTCATAAATATACATTTTGTAAAGTCAATAAAAATGATCTTATCTTAAAAAAAAAAAGAAAATGTGTCATGCAAAATATTATGTTGCCTCTTGCACATTTCACAACACTTTCAAAGTGAAATGTCCAATGAGTGGCACTAAAAGCATGTTCAGTTTTATCTGGCGTGTATCTGGCAACATTTTATTATGTTGTACGTATTGGGGCAGTTCAGAAATTAAATGTCCAGTGAGTGGCACTAAAAGGTTAATGCCTTTTGTAAATAATGCACCACCAAACCCTAAACATAGAATTAACACAAGCAAATGTGGGATAAAAACACATTTAATAAAGCATCTGTGACATTTCAGCTTGCTTTGTCGTTGAGCTTGTGACTTGTGCTTCACAGGACTCATACCCGAATGCTTCACATCGCAAGAGCAATGCTGAGATGAGCTACGAACAGGTCTGCAACATAAAAAAAACGAACATATGGAGCTAATTATTTGTTGCAAACAGCAAAATTGATTAGTTTCAAAATGATGTACTAAGGTAAAAGTGTTTTAAGATCATTACATTAAAATGTGTCTTTATTAATAGATAATATGCCCCGTAATCATAATTTTCGAGTGAAAAGGATTAAAAGATGTTGGTGTATTACTTCCTTTGGTGTTCTTTTCAGCTGGAAATTGCAGTGATTCGTCTGTATTGGTATGTGTTTGGAGTTGTAGGTAGAGGCACATATTTACAATTAGCCTTATTTCCAAGCACGTTGTGTTATCAAACTAACCTCCTGTCACAGCGTGATTTAGCGTGACCACACTAATGTCTTATCTATTTTAATAAAGTTAAACTGCAGATGTACATCTGTAAATGTATATCAGGAGTGACGCCGGTTTCACACCGCACATGCAAGCAGTGCGGAGGCAGCGCAGAAGCTGTGCATATGGAGAGCATGAGCAGCACACGCCTGTTGTGCTTTCACACTGGCAGCATGTGTCATGCGTGCTGAACCGCGGCTTGTGTACTGCAAATACAGACGAGTATCGTCCATTGTCACCTTTTCCGGTGTTCTCCTCTGACCCCTGCCTGATTTATAATGGGCACTGATACTGTTGTGTTTTTGTGTATTTTATTTATTTATTTATTTCACAGCATTAGGTGTCATATGGTGATTGTGAAACACGGAACACTTCACTACATGATTTCATGGTGAAATTTTTTATTTTTTTATGTTAAATCAGGTCAATTTTGATTAAGAACATCGCACTGTGGCTTTAATCCAAAGCGAGCAGCGCAGGAAAAATAGATTTGGCGCCGAAATGACTGGCACGTCCGCTATTGCTCTGCTCCTGCGATGCACTGCCGCGCCGCCTCTGCATGCGGTGTGGATGCTCTAATCTGTTAACACGGGCGCTGAAAAAAATATGCACTGCTTACACTCTGCTTACGCATGCCTCCCTGAGGTCTTGCGTTGTGTGTAACCCGAAGGTTGTGGGTTCGATTCTCAGTACAGGAAATGACCCCCAATCGCTTCACTGGCGACACAGTCTACTCTTCCGGGTGTGTGTTTGCAGTGTGTGTGTTCACTACTCACTGCTCCTAAAGTGTGTGCACTAACTTGGATGGGTTAAATGCAGAGGACAAATTCCCAGTATGGGATACTACACACTCCACAGATGAGATGTACTATAATTCAGCACCTCAACAGACAGCTGGTGGTTTTGATTCACACACATACCATCAGCACATTTACATGTGATCTTCCCAAATGCTCCTACATACTGGAAAACTTGATGTGTTGAATGGATCCAAAGCAGCTGTGTTGGAGGAGGCAGGGCATGAGAAAGTGAAGCGAGTGGGAGAGAGAAGCGGGAAGAGGAAATGAGAATGACCGTGAGAAATCGGACAACCGCTTCATAAATCAAAACATACAACAAAACAAGTAAGAAGTTAAAACTCTGAATTTGAAAATGTCAAAGCCACAAAGATGCAGCAGCGTTCCTCCTTATTCAGACCAAAGACCAAAGGTTTTGCTCTGTTTACCCACAAATGACAATAATGATTTTTCGTCTGTTTATTTGCAAGGAGCGCAGAACCATTCGCATTTTCCCCCCTCAAGATGTTGAATAGGAGTAAAGACTCAGATTTTTTGGAGGGCGCTCTTTACCACGGGAGAAGAATGAAGAGGGCGTGATGATGTGAGAGCAGTCACATGACCAAACAGGAGCCAATGAGATGAAGGGAATTCAGGTTCACTACAAAGTTTAGTGGGTCAAGCCCAGCTGTGGAGAGATACAGCCAATGAGATGTAGAAAGAATTCTGTGCCGCGTGGCTCCAGACAGACGAAATGTGATCGTGGTGTGTGAAACAAGCTGCATGTGAGAGAGACGGATAGAGAGAAAGAACCAGTGGCAGAAGCAGTGTGAATGGATGAGTGCTGGAAATATGGTACAATACGACAACTGATACTCTTTTTTTGCAACAAAACACATATGGATAATTTAGATGTTTCGGCATACAGACTTCATCAGTGAATCATGTAATACTTTCCCCAGAAAGTATAAAAATCACCAAGTTACAATCAAATGAGTCCAAACAACGAAGTCAACACCAAAAATAAACAAATAAATAAACAGAAAATAAACAACATCAATTTATCATCAAACCACTAAATATTAAACACACCATTTACAACACCAGTAACATAACATCTCAAATTAAATTAAAAAAGGAAGACAATCACATCAGGCCAAACGGCACTTTTGTAGAAAGTCTTTCTTTAAAGTTAAATTAATTAATAAATAAATATGGATATTTTTCTTATACAAACGCAATGATTTGCTTCAGAAGGCCTTTATTAACCCCCGGAGCAGTGTGGAGCATATTATTTGACGGACAGACGCATTTTTTCAATGTCATCAACAGTCAATGACATTATAAAGCTTGGAAGAGCCAGGACTTTTTTAATATAACTCAACTTTTATTTGTCTGAAAGAAGAATGTCATATACACCTATAGATTACTTGAGGGTGAGTGGGCTAATTTCAAATTTTGGGTGAACTATTCCTTTAAAGACGGCATGAAAGAACATTTTACAATTCATATTTTTATGTTATAATATAGTGTTTACTATAAATGATTTATCTGTGCACTTCATTAATTTAAAAAAAAATTATTTACCCTTCTTTAATCAAATACATTAACCTCCCTTCCCCCTCGAAACGACTTCTCTTCTCTCCCGGTCATGTGCTACGGTGTGAGGGCGGGGCTATCGTGCTATGTCTCGTTTCTGCGCCGCCTCTCAGACACCTGCAAACTGGCATTCAAATCTGCCTCCATTTCGTTAGCAATGCCCAACTTCCAACGATCCAATCAATTCCCGAAGGACGAAATCAAGCCCCGCCCTACGTTTTTTTTCTCATTTCAGAGGCCGTTTCACTCGGATATACGTCACAATAAGGAGAAAAGGACAATCTCAACTTCCGTTTCATGCCGTCTTTAAGACATGTACATGTATCTTCTGTGGAAGTCTCGGGATCAACAAATGTTGCCAAGCCCTATTTGTTTGAACCGCGAGAGGCGTCTACTCTCACCATAAACTTACATTACTCCTACATCCTATGTCATGCTTTGGGTCAAAGTTCACTCTTTCACCAGAAACCGCTTTACTCTCCACCATTATAAAGCACGAAAGAGCCCACATATATATTAGGGCTGGGCGTTAACGCATTAATTAATAAACGGCGACAATTATTTTATCGCGCATTAACGTAGTTATTTATTATTATATTGAAAGCCCGTTGCTCACTGCCTCTTAATACACATACTACAAGCAAACCATTGGTCACAGGAGTGGGATGTTGATCAGTACTGGCTTGGGATGGCCGTCATCACGCATCTCGACGAATCAGAGCAATTGCGGTGAGCCGCAGCGCGAAGCAGAAAATATCTGGTACGTACAGAAAAATGGAAAAAGGTACCGAACTCTTAAATGGACATTTTCATTTTAAACCTCTTCCACACGGCGGAGATGATAGAACTAAAGTTATTTGTAACCACTGTAAAGCTGAATTTTCTTATCACCGGAGTACTTCAAGTCTGAAGTATCACTTAAATGCAATGCACACCGTCGATGCTCACCCAAACAAACAGTGGAGGGAGGCTTCAGCAGACTACGTTGGATGCAGCGTGTGGAAGAACTATAGATAAGCAAAAGAAAGACAAGCTAACAGATTCCATAGCGAAGTGGGTAGCTAGAAACTGCAGGCCGATTAGTATTGTGGAAGATGTCGGTCTGAAGAACGTTCTCAGGATCGCCATGAATGACAGCACGTATGAGCCTCCCCCAAGATGCACCATCACAAGAAGAATACATGAATTGTATGAAAAGGAGCGGACTATAAAGGCGACGGCGTTACAACGTGCACCAACTGTTGCCCTCACCGGAGACTACTGGACATCGCTGGGCAACCATAATTACCTCGGAGTTACAGTGCATTATATTGATGAACAGTGGGAACTGCATTCACATGCTCTGACTGTGATGAAAACACAAGAGAGACATTTTGCTGAAACGTGCGCTGAACATTTTATTCATGTTGCACAGCAGTGGAACGTTTCAAATAAAGTCAGCACACTTAGCACAGACAGTGCAAGGAATATGATCGCTGCTGCGAGACATCTGCCTTTTGAACACGTCCCCTGCGTCGCGCACAGTCTCCAGCGTTCTGTCGCAGTATCTCTGCACAACAGTGCGTTTGACAATGTCCTGGCCAAATGCAGAAAAGTAGTGGGCCATTTTAAACACAGTCCAGCGAGTGCTGCAGAATTAGAACAAAAACAAATTGAACATTTACAAAAGAAGGAGTCGCTTATACAAGACATTCCAACCGGATGGAATTCGACTCTGGACATGATAAAAAGTGTCCGCAGAAACGAACAGCCACTGAGGGATGTCCTCGCCACACACAACACCAAGATCGCCATGCCAACTACAGCTGAAATGGACAAACTGCAGCGGTTGGAAATGCTACTGGAGCCCTGCAGGTATATTTTGCATCATATATTTCTCACTGTCCTGTCTGAGTGCATGTGAGAGTGAAATTGTGTCTGTAGCCTATGTGTGTGTGTAAATATAGCATGAATGTGTAGAGGACATTTTTTGTGTGTATAAGAGAATGCAAAACATTTGAGGGAAATGGGTTTGATTTTTTGCAGGTATGTGACTGAACTTCTGGGAGGAGAAAAGTATGTTTCATGCTCTGTGGTTCTTCCTGCTTTATGCCATCTCTTTCGGGTGATGGAGAGCTCAGATGATGACCCTGCCTATGTGGTCAAATTCAAGTCTACATTCATAACAGACCTGGAGACACGCAAGGAAAATGCCAACATCGCATATCTGAAGATTGCTACCGCCTTGGACCCGAGATTCAAGGACCTCAAGTGCATACCCAGAGCTGAGAGAGGTGAGGTGTGGGCCTCAGTCACTAACTTACTCAAGGAACAGAGGGTTGTTGCAGAGAAACCTGTGGAAGCAACAACATCGAAGCCACCAAAGAAAAAGTTTGCCCTATTGGCTGCTTCATCAGAGTCTGATTCTGAACATGAGGACATCAGTTGAGAACAGTGTGCGTCGATACAGAGCAGAGCCAACCATCAGTACAGAGGCCTGTCCGTTACAGTGGTGGTCCAAACACGCAGGCTCACACAGCAAGCTGGCCTCCATTGCACAAAAGTACTTGGCCACACCTGCAACATCCGTACCCTGTGAAAGGCTGTTCTCTCTTGCTGGTCATATTGTACAGAAGAAGAGAGTTTCTTTATCATCTGAAAATGTGAATAACCTTGTGTGTCTTAGCAGCTGGCTTGGTGCAGATGAGTAAGTAAATGTAAAGTTGGAGGAATGAATAAATGATTCTCCAAATGAGAATGCTGCTCCCTGATAAAATATTTTTTTTTCTGCTGGTACCGGTTCAGAAAAAAAAAGAAAGATTTATGCTGTTGCTTGGAAGGGGCCTGTTATAATGTTATGATTGAGGTTCTTGATATAACTTTTATTTTTCTACCAAACCAAACAAAACGTTAATGCCCTGGCAGTGGCAAATAGTTTTGGATTTAATTTGATTACATTAATGTTAAAGTTGATATTTACAAAAAATATTGTAACTGTTATTAACTTTTAACTGCTGTAAAAAAGCACCTTATTTGTTTAAAGTGTTTGCAAACCATGTTACAGAAAATGATGCGATTAATCGCGATTAAACATTTTAATCGTTGCCCAGCACTAATATATATATATATATATATATATATATATATATATATATATATATATATATATATATATATATATTAGGGGTGTCACAATTCTCCAAATCCTCGATTCGATTACATTTTCAATTCTAAGGTCACGGTTCGATTCGATTCTCGATTTTTACATTCTTAATTTTTTTTTTTAAAGCACTGGTTGCAATGCCATTTTTAGACTTTTTTTATGCAATATAATATCTGACCTTTGTTCGAATGTACCACACTACATTGTCAAATAAAACATAAAAAAATTAACAACATAATGTAACAATAACTTATATCTTCAGTCATTTGAAAACTTAAGCAAAATAACCCAGCAATCTGTAGTCAAGTCAACTGTGTGCTGCTCAGACCTTCAATAACTTTCTCCTACATTATTGTACATGGAATCACCTTAGCTGTGAGATGAGTTCTACTTGGGATTTCTTAAAGTAGTTCTAGCACGCTAATTAAATGCCTACATACACATTGACTTAATTTGAAATGCCTGCGCCTTACTGGCAGGCATTTCAAAAGTTCATTCAGTTCAGATGAGGGAGATAAAATATGCGTTACAATCATCTAAAACGTATAACTAAACATATAGCTAGGTTAGAGGAGGTTGACTCGCAGCACTTCAACACGTTTTTTTTTCCAGCTTGGCAAGCAACCAGACGTGACGTGGGGGCGTGGCAGCATCGACGAGTCCATTTTTTAATTCGATGTTCGAGATCGTGACTTAATTTCGGTCGATTTCGATTTAAAATCTAAATCGCAACACCCTAAATATAAATACAGTATATATATATATATATATATACTTTTTTATTTTATTTATATAACTCTGATTGTGTTTGGCTGAAAGAAGAAAGTCATATACCTCTAGCACTAGTTACTTTATACTGTTTAGAATTCACTGCAGTATATGGTATAAGAGACGGCGTTAAATGACCTTATGCCTACAAGCACATAACATTACAATATTAAAGAAAAAAACTTACAGAGCTCTTACTTGTACCACCTGCTGCTGCAGTTTCTTTTCAACGTTGATAGTCTTGACATAAAAACTCATAAATCTGAGTCTGAGGACGTAAACAGCTCAGAGTAGAACGTCACAGGTTGCTGTCTCTAAATTACGGTTACGACATGGTGTGAACACAGCATAAGCTTGTTGTTTTGGTTCCGTAGGAACTCTAAACATAAGCTGCTGTTCGTTTGAGGTGTCTGAAAGTTGCGGTTGCTGGTCAGTTTGTGTGTAGATGCACGTTTTTGATCAACGTTTTTTTCCCTTCTGATGTCATTTCTAGCGAGAATATTACCACCATAGTAATTAAATATCAAGGGTATAGCGTCAGTTCTGGCAGGTCACATCAGTCAAGCTTGCATACGCTGACTGTCAGCTGATCACGTCTACCTATAGGAATACGATGTCTATCACAGCATACATATATCTCCTTAGTACTATCAACAGATATTGCGTTTCTCCGGAGCTCATTTACCATGCTCCATCCCCAGCTCCTCATCTCGTCAGTCAGGATTTGGTATTCTAATTCCCCTTGAATCAGACTAAATTCCTGAATTATTTTGTACATTTAACATTACTGATGTCTGCAATACATTATGTTGGTTCTTTTATCCTAAGGGGGGTTATTGATGCTCTCACTGATCTTATCCATGCTAGGCTGGGTGGAGTTCTTGCCCAGAACAGAACCATACCGGCAATCCAAACTATTTTCAATCAACTGATTGACTATAGTCAATCAATCATCTTTGACGATAGTGGTCCTGACAGAAATTTGCTTGGTTATCACCAAAGCTCGCTCTAATTTGCTAAGTTTTCAGACGTAGCCCACAACTCTGCATTGAACGTGCTTAAAGGGATAGTTCACCCAAAAATGAAAATTTTAAGTTTATCTACTTACCCACAGGGCATCCAAGATGTAGGTGTGTTTGCTTCTTCAGTAGAACACAAATGAAGATTTTTAACCCCAACCGTTGCTCGTATAATGCATGTCAATGGGTTGTATTTCTATGAGAACAAAAACACAGACATACGAATCCACATTAAACCCTGTG
The DNA here is from genome assembly GCA_023029165.1 of Gobiocypris rarus. Taxonomy (NCBI): domain Eukaryota; kingdom Metazoa; phylum Chordata; class Actinopteri; order Cypriniformes; family Gobionidae; genus Gobiocypris; species Gobiocypris rarus. The sequence continues at coordinate 9,694,627 of CM040926.1, forward strand.
GCTCGTAGCGACAAATTGATGTCTTAAGACACGAAATGATCATATATATATATATATATATATATATATATATATATTTATATATATATATATATATTTATATATATATATATATATATATATATATATACACACAGTGGTTACGGAAAGTATTCAGACCCCTTTACATTTTTAATTCTTTGTTATATTGCAGCTATTTGCTAAAATCATTTAAGTTCTTTTTTTTTCTCATTAATGTACACACAGCACCCCATATTGACAGAAAAACACAGAATTGATGACATTTTTGCAGATTTATTAAAAAGAAAAACTAAAATATCACATGGTCCTAAGTATTCAGACCCTTTGCTGTGACACTCATCTATTTAACCCAGGTGCTGTCCATTTCTTCTGATCATCCTTGAGATGGTTCTACACCTTCATTTGAGTCCAGCTGAGTGTGATTATACTGATTGGACTTGATTAGGAAAGTCATACACCTGTCTATATAAGACCTTACAGCTCACAGTGCATGTCAGAGCAAATGAGAATCTTGGGGTCAAAGGAACTGCCTGAAAATTAACTCAGAACTCAGAGAAATCTTGCCACACAGACACGACAGATATCTCTTTATAAAGCCTGGAATGTGTACTTTTAAATGAAGTCATTTATATATAAAAAAACAGATATTCTCTGGTTATTATAATCCGTATGAAAACAGCGAGAAGTCCAGCTTCTCAAGCGGAGCCTCATTACCTTTAATGTGACCACACCCACGCGCGCGCAAAGCGGTTTCACATGCAAATCCGTAAACCCCCCCATCACCTCAAAACAAAGACTTGTCTTTATCATTCTAATGATTTTCATCGAGCTCGGAAGACACGCTTGCGAGTTTACCTTGGATTTACCTCAGAATAAGAAGAACGCGATTTTAAGGAAAACAGTTTCTTCTCACTTATATTAACGTTATTGATGTATAAACTTCACATTGTAGGCTACTAGTTGAGCTATTTCCAGACTTAAGTGTGAGAAATCAACGGAAACATGTTGAAATATGAAATAGGTAGGCAACCTTTCAATCCTAAATAAAGATACGTACGAAATGAGGATATTTTTATGCACTACAATATAGAACGCAGCATGATATAAAAGTAGGGTTACCAACTGTCCCAAACTAGCCGAGACGTCCCGTTTATTGGGCCTAAATGTCCTGTACAATGTCCTGTTTATTGACTGATCCACTGATGTAACATGCTGTTGTTCACATGTTGCGTCTTTTGCACGCTCAAGTTTGTTATTTTAAATAAGCGATCAAATAGAGACTCATTAGTTTTCATTCATCTTGCACTCTTTTGCACTGTTTTTATTTATTTTACCACTGCTCTATGTGTTGTTTTCATGTAAACCCAAGTATGCATGTAGCTACATGCACTACCGTTCAAATGTTTTAGATTTTCTAATGTTTTCAACAACAACAAAAAATCTTCTGCTTAACAAAGCTGCATTTATTTGATCCAAAATACAGCAAAAACAGTAATATTGTGAAGTATTTTTATAATTTAAAATAATTGTTTTCTATTTAGATATATTTGTAAAATGCAATTTATTCCGGCCTTCAGTTTTGCATGATACTTCAGAAATCATTGTAATATGCTGCTGCTCAAGAAACATTTGTGTACAGTTTATTTCAAGATTCTCTGATAAATAGAAAGTTTAAAACAACAGCATTTATCTGAAATAGATTTACAAAGATGTCTTGTATTGATCAAAAAACACAGTAAAGACATTTATAATGTTACAAAATCTTTTTATTTCAGATAAATGTTATTCTTTTTAACTTTCCGTTAATCAGATATTTATCCGTCTGGCTTAAATCTTTGATTTATCAAAGAATCCAGAAAAAAAATACGCAACTGTTTTCAACATTCATAATAATAAGAAATGTTTGTTGAGCATATATATAAAATTTTTATATGAGAATGATTAGTGAAGGATCATATGACACTGGAGAAATGATGATAAATTCAGCTTTGATCACAGGAATAAATTACACTTTACTATATATATTCATATAGAAAACATTTATGTTAAATTGTAACAAAATATTTCACAATATTACTGTGTTTACTATTTTGGATCAAATAAATCCAGCCTTGGTGAGCAGAAGAGACTTTTTTTTAAAAACATACAGCTCTAAAACTTTTGAACGGTCTAAAATCTTTATGTAAAGAAAATGTATAGTCAGATTACTTATTTTAAATGAAACATGATTTGTGAATGAGCTACAAACAATACATTCAATCATTAAATCTCATTGATTATCTCTATAGTTCCTTCTGTCACATTCCTCATTGTTATTCAGAGGAGGAGTCATTCACACCTCAGCTGTGAATATTCATGATGATCCACACCCTCCCCGCACACAGTCATTCTGACAATAAGTGTCTTACAAAAGTTAAATGACTAAATTGTTTAGAATGAGAGATCAAAATGGTTTTCAACATCCATAGGCAACAACATCCAGTTCTGAAAAGCCTTGTGGAGGGGGCCCTAGCGGAAGTGATGGTGTCTGCCAGTGCTTGTGGGATCCCACCTAGAACCTCCGCGTCTCATCCAAGGACCAGACATGAAGATTCCAGAGGTCTGGACGCGGTTGCCAAAGAGTGCCCCGTCCCTGAGAAAGAAGGTCCTTCCTGAGGGGAATCGGCCAGGGAGGGGCTGTCGCGAGGAGCATTAGTTCGGAGAACCAAGTCCGGTTGGGCCAGTAGGGCGCAACTAATAAGACCTCCTCCTCGTCCTCCCTGACCTTGCACAGTGTCTGTGCGAGAAGGGTCACTAGGGGAAACGCATATTTGCGTAGGTCCCGCGGCCAGCTGTGCGCCAGTGCATCCGTGCCCAGGGTGCCACCAGTCAGGGAATAATACAACTGCCAATGGGTCTCCTCTGGAGAGACAAACAGGTCTACCTGCGTGGCTCCGAAGAGGCCCCATATCAGCTGGACCGACTGGGGATGGAGTCGCCATTCTCCCGGAGGTGTTGGCTGCCGTGAGAGCTCGTCGGCTGTCGGTTCAGCACACCTGGGATGTGGATGGCGCAAAGCGACCTCAGCTGCTTCTGACTCCAAAGGAGGAGATGGCGGGCGAGCCGGAGCATGCAACGGGAGCGTAGACCACCCTGTCGGTTGATGTACGCAACGGCCGCAGTGCTGTCCGTACTGACCAGTACGTGCTTACCCTGGAGCGGCTTTCTGAGGCGGCCCAGGGCGAGACGTACTGCCAGTAACTCCAGGCAATTGATATGCCAATGCAGTTGGGGCCCCGTCCACAGACCGGAAACTGCATGCCCGTTGTATGTGGCCGAGGCATCCGTGAAAACCACAGCATGCCTGGACACCTGTTCTAAGGGAAACGTAGGGTCCAACCACGGGTTGAAGGTTTGGCGACAGTACGGGGTAACTGAGACCCGGTACCTGCCGCCCTGCCACGCCCATCTCGGGACTCGGCCGTGAAGCCAGTCTCATATGCAGCAAACTGAGAGGCGTTACCGCAGCTGCAGATGCCATATGCCCCAGGAGCCTTGAACGTATTCAAGCAGTTCAGCACCAACTGGACTCTTTCCTCTGTGAGGCAAGTAGTCCGGTTGACCGAATCCAGCTCCATACTGAGATAAGAGATCCTCTGTGTGGGACAGAGTTTGCTCTTCTCTCGGTTGACCCAAAGGCCCAACAGGCTGAGGTGACAGAGCACCAGGTCCTTGTGTTCGCACAACTGCTCCCGAGACTGGGCCAGTATTAGCCAGTTGTCGAGGTAGTTGAGAATCCGAATGCCGCGTTCTCTGAGCGGAAAAATGGCTGCCTCCGCGACCTTCGTGAAGACAGGGACAGCCCAAAGGGCAGGACTTTGTACTGATATGCCTTCCCCTCGAACGCAAAGCGTAGGAACGGTCTGTGTCTCAGGAGAATGGAAACATGAAAGTATGCGTCCTTCAGGTCGATCGCTGAAAACCAATCTTGGGGACTGATGCACTCGAAGATGCGTTTCTGCATTAACATCCTGAACGGGAGCTTGTGTAGGGCCCGATTCAGAATACGCAGGTCCAAGATTGGTCTTAACCCATCACCTTTCTTGGGTACAATGAAATAGGGACTGTAAAATCCCAACTTCATATCGGCTGGAGGAACCGGCTTGACCGCGTCCTTCGCCTGTATATTCAGCCCCGACTCGGGAGTCCCGGGGGCGGCCCGGAGTGTTGACCGAATATTCCAGTGTTGGGCAGACCGTGGATGAGAAGGCCTGGTGGTGTCCTCGGTGCCGCCCCCTAGAGAAAAGAGGGGAGTAAAGGAGTGGCAAGGCCCGGGGGCGTCGCACACTGCCAACCTGGCCGGCTTGCTGGCGGACTTAGCGGGTCCCTGAGCGGGTTGGGCGTTGCTCCTGCGCCCGGCCGCCTGCTGCCCGGGTGGAGGCTGCTGCTTGGGCTTTGCAGGGGCGGAGGCGGAAGCAGGAGGACGCCCTTGGCGACGAGCTGGCGGGGGCGCTACCACCGATGGCTGGGTGGGGGCAGTAGCGGGCCGTCGGGGCAGGATGCTTCGGATCGCCTCCATCTGCTTCTGGGCCACCGAGAACTGCTGGGTGAAGCTCTCGATGGCGTCGCTGAAAAGGCCGGCCAGGCAGACAGGAGCGTTGAGGAACCGCACTTTGTCAGTATCATGCATGTCTGCCAGATTCAGCCACAGGTGGTGTTCCTGGACCAGCCCTATAGTGGATATCGCCCGACCCAGGGAGCATGCGGTGACTTTCGTCGCTCGGAGAGCGAGGTCTGTTGCCTTACACAGTTCTTGCAATACTGAAGGGTCAGGCCCACCCTTGTGCATGTCCTTGAGTGCCTTGGCCTGGTGGACCTGAAGGAGCGCCATGGCATGCAAAGCAGACACAGCTTCTCCACAGGCTGCGTAAGACTTGCCTGTCAGAGTGAGATGTGGATTACCAGGCCAGTCGGTACCGGTTTTTGGACACAGTTGCATCGCAACCGACCGTTCTACTGGCGGGATCTCCACGTTCTCCTTAGCCGCTCTGCCACAAGGGTGGTGAGGACAGAGGAGCCACTTCCTCGATGGGAACATGCGCCATCCAAGAAAGCCGCCTCAGCGTGCTGAACGCCCAAACACGTGAGACAGCGATTGTGTCCGTAAGCTGGGGACAGGAAACGACTACATCCAGAAATGCACGGTTTGAATGACATCTTGAAAAAGACACAGTGTCTACAGTGGGCTTGCACTATTTGAACCACTGTGGGCAGAGGCCATCTCGTGTAGCACTTTTTAGAAGAGAAAGACTGTTCTTTCAGTACCAAGGCACACAGGGGAGATGGCCGCTGCCCACAGTGGTTCAAATAGTACAAGCCCACTGTGAACACAGATGCCCAGACGATCGTCTCTCCAAGACTCGCAGCCACAGCTGTACTGTGCCGTCACACCAGTCGAAAGAGGTCCTCAAAAACTTGGATAAACACACTGTTCGCAGGAACACTGCTTGCAATGTTTGGCTCCGAAGAAGAAAAGCGAGTATGCAGTGTTCCATTTCCGTATTTATACCTGCATGGCGGGCGGAGCGTGGACCGCATGCAAATGCCGATTGGCTCGTTTAGAACACTCGAAGCAGATTGGTCTCTGAAAATAGATCCCATTCGTCGGTAAGTTCTGACGTACGTCGAACGTGACCGACTGAAAGGGAACCATGGTTAATACACTTTTACAATAATAAAACCATGGTTATTTATCGTAAGGGCATATTGGCACCATGTACCAGCTATCATCTGCTAGCAGATAATACAACACAAACGCATCACAGAGGGGCTGAAAAGTGTGAAAGTCATGAACTTGACTGACTAATATAGTCAATAAAGTTTTGTAAGTGTTCTCTTGGTTCTCCAAATGTAATGTTATAGCTCTTGTTGTTAGCCGTAGCTAGCTAAGTTAAGGCGAAGGCACGAAGTGTTCATTGCATAGTAAGGTGTGAGACGTGGGTGTCCAATGATCTCTTCGAATGACAGCTAACCACCTCTTTCTTCTATCCTTTTCTTTTGGTATAGAATAAAATACCAGTTCGGGGTTCCTCTTTCAGCTGTTGTTGTGGAGCTACAGTGACGTCATGTGACCCGAACAAATAGATTGCTATCAGGGTGTAAAGAGAGTTTCAACCAGAATAACACAAATTTGCCTACCCTACCTTTAAGTAAATGTGTGCAAACAGGCCTGTAGGTTCACAGAGTTTTGGTGGTATTTGTGTCTATGTTAGAAGATAATTGATTAAATGCATTTTGCACCAAAGCACAACTCCGGTGAAAAATGAACCTAGGGGTAATAAACACATGGTTACCGAGTAGATCGTTCTCTGAGATGCGTTTTCATGAAAATGGAATGTAAAGAGTTTTATCTCTAAAAACAGATTAGCTTATAGCGCTAGTATAATCGCTAGTTAATGCCACTAACAAGGCTCAAAATAGCCTCACATGGTAGCATAAAGAGGGTCCCCTACATGCAAACCGAAGCATTGAGAACTTTGTAAGTGTTCAAACATTTTAATAAGAAGATACTTTATAAAGACAGTACATTAGGGGAGCGCGGGGCACAACCTAACTCGGGGTTAATTGTAACACGTATGGTTTAACACTTTCCACACATGCCAGGATGACGAAACTTTGTGTATTTACTAGTTGCCATATCCACACTATATAGAGAAAAAAAATGTGCCAAAAAATATATATATATTTGGAAGATATCACTGAACATTTATTTAACCATAGCAAAAGTAAATTTATTTCTTACATATCTGTTTTTTGTGTTTATTTAAAATAAGACAACTATGATATTATTGTGATCTTATATCTGTTATTTAACAGATGAGATCGTTATTTGATGCTGATCTAGCCAGCAGAAGACACAAGCCGCGATTTAAATCCCAGTTTCGCAGGTGTGGTGTGTTGTAACACTGCGTTACAATGAGCCTCTATTAGAACTGCGCTATTATATTCTATACTTTTATGAATTCTTTTGAAAAAGCATGAGAAAAGGGTGAATAATGTAGAGTTAAACTAAAACAGACAGCAGGTGGCAGCATGTCATTGTCTTAATGAGTGAGTTACGAGATACAAACCTGTAAATATTCAATCAACTTTTCTGAAATTCAAAACAAAATATTAATGCATTCGTAATTTCCATTTCTGAATGTAGCTACTATATGGTCACGCAGGTTTATGCATTAAACTCAAAAATAGCCTATCATGTTGTTCCCCCAAACATGACCCCTTCTCTGCCAACGTTTTGAACACTTGGTCATGCATTTATTTATTTATTTTTATTATTATTATTTTAAATAACGCATATAGGCCTAAAAAGAAATGATCAGAAACAAATCTATAGCTGAACCGCATTGTTTTTGATTCAGTGTATTTTAAGAAATCAAGTAAACTCACTCATTAAGACAATGACATGCTGCCACCTGCTGTCTGTTTTAGTTTCATATTAAACGTATCACTTCATTGATTCTGGCATGCCACATATTTGGATTAACGTGACGTTCATACATTTAATAAAGTTGCCCCTGGACATGAGTTTATGGAAGTAGGCTAAAGACTACCACCGCTTAATAGAACAAATTGTTTCTGTTGCTGTCAGTATTGTTTTTGGAAGTTACATTAAAATGCAATGGTCTGATATCAGCGTCAGTAGGCTGTACTTATTGTATTTCGCCACACCACAAGGTGTCATTGTGGCCTCAACGCTTCACCCTCGCCTTCACTCTGAGCTCGATTGCTATGTCTGAGGTAAATCCCGCCCTCCTCATTACCCTACACACAAATAAATGTTGGAAGAAATAAATGCATAAATAAATATAGAAATAAATAAATGCATAAATAAATAAATATATATAGAAATAAATAAATGTAGAAAGGAATAAATGTGGAAATAAATAAAAATAGAAATAAATAAATGTATAAATAAATAAAAGAATAAATAAATATATATGGAAATAAATAAATAAATACATATGGAAATAAATGTATAAATAATTATTCATTTTTGTTTTTTTGCTATGTATATTTATTTATATATTTATTTATTTTTGCTTTTTTTCATTTCTTTGTATATTTATTTTTAATATTGGCAGCCCTGACATTCCATACAACATTCTCCCTAAAATCATCATGCGCAGAGACCCATAAGCGATTTTTTTTTAACTAATCTTCCTGTTTGGTTGCTGTTTCGGATGAGAATGATCTCTGGAGATTGTTATGAGGAAAGACATGTTTGGTACTTGAAGACACATTAGCCTACGGTTCATGAGAATGCAGCACCAGAGGCCATGCGGCGTGCTGCAGAGGACCACATCTCACAGACCTGCAAATGTCAAAGTGGCTTCCTGCTGAGCGGCCGATCGATGTTGACCTGTGACCCTGCCACCATGGCGCAGCATTTATGCTTGGCTCTTCAGAGGTCAGACGTCACACAATTAGCACAAGGATGAAAAGCAGAGGAACAAGATTGGAAGGAACAGGAAGAGTATTATGCTATATATAGATGAGGCAAAAACAATCAAAAAGGTTAATGCCAGTTAGTCCTGGAATGCAGTTGGAGTGCAAGCAAATCCACTGTTCATTAGCTTATATATTTACAGTACATTAAATAGAATTTTTTTTTAAAATCCAAATGCACTTTTGTACTTTGTACTTTTTGCAAGAGGGGAAAAACACTAACACAGTTATTTATCATAAAGGAACCAACAATATTAGCAGTGCCGCAACAGCAAATTTTAGAGGTAATCCAAAAGAGTTTACACATCTAGAGAAGTGAAATTGCAGAAGAAATATTTATTTGCGTATGATCTAGTAAAGTCATGGAAACCCTTTTAAAAGCCTTGCCTTGGACAGCATCCAAAGCATAACATACGCTTGAGTTTTCAGCAAATAAAAGTCATGACTTCATTTATTTCAAGTAATTGCCACTGAATCTCTAGGACAGATATAAATGGAGTGTTAAAATTAAGATGATTGTCAAGAATCTGTATCTCCATGCACCTATCCGAAAGTATTCAAAACTAGCACTTGATTCACATACTCTGACATACAGTAAATACTCTAATTCACACAGAGACAGGGGTGTATGAGTATTTGGTGTTGTGAGCGCTGACCACTACCAGTATGTTACATAATGACCGTCCATGCGGAAAGTTGGTCTGGGTATCTGGGAGACTCGGCCGGACAAAGAGGCAAAAACCCAGCACAGCGTAGTCCACCGGGAGCCATGAGCCTGAACACACAGATTCTGCATGGATGGATGTGCCGTAGCTTTCTGTGAATTGCATCAGCCAGGGTGGTCTATTTTTACTGTGTATTTGAAAGCTGGTGTTTTTTTCTTATTAACATGCAGAAAGCTTTTAGACAAGATATGTATGAGAAATGAGGGTGTATTGATCCTTGGAGGCTTGTTTTTTTATTGCTTCTGGGTGTCAAGACCAAAACAATGGATGTCTTCATTGTTGAATAAAAGTAATTTCAACTAAACTGTCCAAGTTAATGCTCAAAGGGATTTTTAAACTACATGACAACAGAAAGATAAAGCACAAGTGGGACACAAACCAAACTCAGATATGGTCACAAAACTCTGTGATACCTAAACAAGATGGGAGTCTTCTTGTGGTCTTTAGATTGAGTTTCTCTTTGTCCCTCCACCTATTAATTTCCTATCGGCCCTAATGACATAGCCTCTGAACCAGCATACAGGATTTACTTTCCATTCTGACACATGTTAAAGCGTAAGGGGCACTTTGCGGGGAGAAATACGATTGCACCGCCGCTGAACCATCATGCCATTGCCGTGGCACTCCAGAGATGACGGTAGAATGCAGTGTGTCTGCATGTCATTGTCTTATATTATCAGTGCAAACAATTATCAGTGAGCAATAAATCAGTTGGGATTGAATATGATTCCAGGTAGTGTAAATCTTTCATTACCTGCAGTCAGTAAAGATGACATGATCGCTTCATATAGTCTCGTATACTTATAGATGCACCAACAATCTGGAAATATTCTTAGTGGTTTAACCCACTGCTTCCTATATGAAACTGTTTGTTATGAAAGTGTATTACATTTTCATAAGAGTAAATTGATAAGTACGTTCCAGTGGTGTGCAGTGTTGTTCTAAAATGAAGAGGCAATGTATTCAGCTTTAATCCATTGTAAAATCATGCAGTTACACCTAATGTTGATATATTTTCGAGGTTAAATACATTTTGCACACTATCATTGCAGTAAAATGTATTAAACTTTACTGTAAAATCCAACAGTGAGTCTAACTAACACTTTTTAGTTAACTTTACTTAATGTCTTAATTGTAAAAATCTAGTAAAGTTAAGATTAAATAAATGGTTTGAGTGCCATTTTGTCAAGCATTTTTTTAAATAAGTCTAACTCATTTGATTTTACAGTGCATAAAAAAAATAATAATAAATTATATTTTAATAGTACACTTATTTCAGATCATCACTCATTAAACACTGTAAACAATGCAGGTGTCATGATAGACAGATCATGACACCTGCAGTCTACCTACCCAGTCTACCTAGATCATGTTTTCAGGACATTTTAAAGTTTAATTTTGACAAAATGATGATGCCAAGTGAGTGATACATACTTTGTAATTAGTCTTCCTATTAACACCATTATTTATTCTTTCAGAATGATAGATGCGGAAATGCGCATGAAAACGTGAGGGGGGATTTATTGCGTGAACATAGTAATAGGCCAATCATAGCACAATGGAGGCACTGCCTCCTTTCAAATTACCTTTCCCAAACTCATTCTCACTTATACCAACCAAACTCACATGGTTTAAACTAAATGGAAATAGAGGAGGCAAAAGAGTAACACTGATGTTGCTGTTGGACAGTGTTAAGGAAAACAAGTCAAGTCACCTTTGTATTTACAGCTCTTTTTACAATAAACTGAACAAAACAGGGAGTAATTATACAAGAACTAAACGAGGGAACTAGTGAGTTAATTAACAAGGGACAGGCAAATGAGATGAACCAATGAAGCACATTGGAAAACTGTGTCAAAGAAAAATTAACAAAGAGAAAGTGAACACTGAAAACAAAAACAGAACATAACCCTGACATGATGATAAATCCAATGGACGAGTCTGGGTTTGGCGGTTGCCAAGAGAACGGTACTTGGCTGAATGCATTGTGTAAAGTTTGGTGGAGTGGGGATTATGGTGAGGGGTTGTTTTTCAGGGGTTGGGCTTGGCCCCTTAGTTCCAGTGAAAGGAACTCTTAATGCTTCAATGGCCCCTTCCTGTTCCAACATGACTGTGAACCAGTGCACAAAGCATGGATGAGCAAGTTTGGTGAGGAGGAATTTGACTGGCCTGCACAGAGTCCTGAGCTCAAACCAACAGAACACCTTTGGGATGAATTAGAGTGGAGACTGTGAGCCAGTCCACCTCATTCAACATCAGTGCCTGATGTGCATCTAGACTAGAGAATGGTCAAACATTCCCATAAACACATTCCTAAACCTTGTGGAAAGCCTTCCCAGAAGAGTTGAAGCTGCAAAGGGTGGGCCAACTCTATATTAAACCCCACAGATTAAAAATTGGATGTCATTAAAGTTCATGTGCATGTAAAGGTAGGCGTATCAAAACTTTTGGCAATAACGTGTATATTAAATAAAATATATATTGAACAACCATAGCCATCGTACAGGCATAAGGAAATGTGTACAATAGGGTTTGTTTACTTTTTGTGTATAATATTTTAATGAGAGGGGTTTATTTTTGTTTAAAAAAACATTACACTATTTGGTAACACTTTATTTTTCAGTGTCCTTGTTACATATATTACATGTACTTACCATAGTAATAACAGTAAATTATGCATAATTACATGCAACTAACCCTCAACCAAAACCTAATCCTACCCGAACCCTATAGTAAGTACATGTAGTTAATCAATATTACTCAGTACTTAAATGTATAATTACAGTGTAAGGTCTCCCTGTTAGAGTTTAATTATAGAGTGCTTAGTAATATTAGTTAATATGTACTTAACATGTACTTTGTGTTGATTTAGGTCAGTTCAATAACTGTGTAAAGTTCATTCTGTGATTTGTACACTTTTAAATGTCATATTTCAAAATATTTGTGGATAATTTTTCCGTCCAGTTGTTTTGAGGAAGCCCATGATATGTTTGAACAAAACCTCTAAAACAAAACATGCCCACTGCCCTGATGAAAAGACCAGCGGTGCCCTTTGCAAGATCTACCATCTTCAAAACGTGGACTATGCAGGCCAAGCTGCTTCACCACTCACGTTTGCTGGGTAAACCAACAACACCAACATCAAACCAACACCTGGGACCAGCCAACACGATCTCATGACAATGCGTATAAATAGTGCAGTGTGCAATCTCGTAGAATGTATACGCCAAAATGAGTTTTGGCGTGCAAATGGTACGCCCGTTTTTGGCGTGCATATGATACGCACTTTATGGCGTATATGATACGCTTTTGGGTAGGGTGAGGGTGGGGTGTGGGGGGTTCGTACATATAATACGCCATAAAGTGCGTATCATATGCACGTCAAAAGCAGCGTACCATGTGCACGCCAAAATGAGTTTTGGCGTACACATTCTACGAGATTGCACACTCGTACTATTGATACGCATTTTCGTGAGATCGGGCTGGACCAGCATGCAGATTCTGGTCTAATCTGGTATTTTAGACACTACTCTCCTTTCTCAAAATATTTCAAAATGCAACCTCTGGAAGAGAGCCACATGCAGCCCACATGGTTTCACTTGAGCAGCAGATCTCTCAACCACAGCAGGCCAAGTAAACATCTTCATGTGCTGAACGTGACGTCAGCATCCCACTGCAGGTGTTTGATTGAGCACTGCAAACATCCGGTTGGAGGAGACCTTCGTGCCACCCAGTTAGCACTCTTTCTTCCTCAGGAAGAGGCTCGGTTATCTCTGTGATCACATCAGCTGCTGATCTGAAAGTCATTGTCATGCTTTTTTCAGAAAGCTGTGTTGGGTGTACTGAGTCTGGTCCTGGATCAGTGCTGGAAAGTTTGACACAGAGCGTGGGCTGAGAGCTAACTGACACCAGATCACAAACACAACCGTGAAGTGCTTCTGTTTCTCATGATCAGCCATATGAACCAAGACATGCGCTCTGTAAACACTGTGAACCACTCATGCGAGATGAAAACAAGAACATTTACATTCAAACAGTATAACATGTTTAAGATTCAGAGAACTGAGCGAGCAGGGTATTTGATGACTGATATAAAGCTGATGTATCACACTGTTCAATTTAAACAGTAAATAACACATGCATAACAATACATTATTTTACATAATATTTGATAAAATAGTTAGACATACTGTAAATGTAGTTGGAAAATTAATCAATTTAAAAATTAGAACATGGTCAAACAAATAATAAAAACTTTTTTATTGGCAACTTCTGCATTATGTAACTCTTAAATAGTTCCCATAACATTCGGGTTCTCACTGCATTCCTCAGATAAACTGGAAAAACTTACTGAAAAGAAAAAATGCCAAAAATCAACCACTAGAAGCAAACCCAGCAGGGTTTTTAATGCTTAGAGCAGGTCAAATGTCACACAGCCACACAATCCATTCATGGCACACTGAACAGCGTTTGACGACAGTGAATATCCTTTAACTATTGTGGAGTTCTGCACAGTAATTTTTCTGTGAACCGGATTACAGTGAGCTTTTAATGAAAAAAGAATAAATCACACACGTGACCCTTTTACAAACCTAACAAACAACATCTCATTGTGTGCAGACTGTATGACACTCTCAGCTACAGTGTCTCATTGTGTACACAAACACACATAGACAGAGAAAAACATTTGTTAATAAAGGAGAGTCACGGATGCTACACAGGCTTTGTGCAGGAGAAGCGTCTCCATGCTGTTCCACTTCCTGTCCTGGCACTGCTCACACACACACACACACACACACACACACACACACACACACTGTCAACACTCTGCACGCCACCCGACACACACCTCCTCTCTCCCTGCCGACCTTCACACACCCCTGGAGTCTCCAAGAAACCCAATGACCTGACAGACGGGGCCTGGTGGATATGTGCACACACACACACACACACACACACACACACACACACACACACACAGACACTCTCCGTCTCCCTCCGGCAGACTCCTGTTGACATGCACTTCCCAAGCATAAGTAAAACAGCCGGATAATGAGAACGTGCTGAACAAACACAAACGCACACAAGGGGAACTCCAGCTTATAAACTGTTGTTAGTCAGCCAGTTCCTGCAAACAGGCCTCGCTTGTCTCTTCATAACACCAGCATGAGTTCATCCAGGAATCTCATTATTTTATAGTGAATCTGCAGTAGATTGAAGGAAGTGATCGAATGTGTCTCTCTGTGAACTCTGAGTTATCAAAAGAGACACTGTGCTCTCAGCTGCAGCTGTGAACGTGGAGCTGAATATTGCTCATGGCAGTCTAACAATACAATCACTCATCCTCATGATGGCCTTCAATCTTAGAGATTCAGGTTTTTTGAAGAACAAGCTGGACAGCAAAATCTGACAGCTTCTGACGGGACAGACTGTCTCATTACACAATGCATGTTTGCAACAGGTTCCACTACTGGGATCTACAGAGACACAGACACCTGCAAATGTCAATATACATTTTGCTTTTTTATGTCACAGGTTTTGAAAATGAGAACTCACAGCCAGGAATAAGACCGATTACAATCTTAATCATCTCTGAAGTCCAGTCATTTGGGTTCAATCGAACTGCATCCCAAAATAGCACTGCCTTTACAAAAAAAAAGTATATTTCAAATTATTTTATTAAATAAAGCTTTTCCAAGTATGTAATAAGGATGTTAATGTAAATGTACTGGTATACTTACAAAACATATCAAGCCATGGCATTCGAGAATTTAAAGGGTACATAAAACACAGTTTCTGCCAATCTCATTTTAATCTTGAGCACCTGTAGAGTAGTATATCTCAGAAGAGTCTTTAGTTTGATCATATTTATTCAAAATTTCTCAGAGTAAAAAAAAAGAAGAAAAAAAGTGATACTGTGATACAATTTAAAAGTGCTTTCTTTGAAAAGTACGGTTTTCATATACTTTTGGAAAGACCATCTTCATTGCTAAGAAGTGATGCCGGTTTGGTTTTAGTTTTATCCAGCACTCCTTGCATTAAGGGAGAATCACTCAGAACGATGGGTGTCCATATGAAACATGGCAGTTTTGTTTACCCGTTTGACTGATTAATTGATAAGAACTGACTCAACTCTGATTCATTTGTGAATCAGGCATCACTAGTTTTGAAGTATTGAATGTACGGTTTAAAACTGGGCTACACTATGAAAACTTTTACAATTTATTTGTCAATGACACTTAACCCACACCTCCAACCCATATAGTAAGTAAGTTTGAGACAAAAGATCTGGAAGCCCCTAATCTAAAGAGACGAGACTATAATCAGGAGTCTGAGTGGAGATGTCAAAACAAACAGCTGCTTCTGTGACATCCTGTTTTTCTACAGTGATCCCCATTCATTTGAATAAATGGTAAAGCTGTACAATCATGTAATGGACAGAATGAAAAGAAGAACACTTACAGTACCAAGCAAATCATCCTGTTCATCTCGTCAACACTGCAGCTGGTCCGATCTGGAAAGAAAATATTAAGACACATTAGCATTGCCATAAACCAGACCACACTCACTGTATGAGAAATTACAACTAATTTACAACTGACTGCTATACTACAGAAGGAAAATTGTTGCGAAATATAGATCTTGTCCAACAGAAACTGTAATCAGACAATTTAGAAGCGGCATCTTTTTTTAAACCTGTCAATGCTGATGAATGACTTATACCACTACTCCCTATATGCAGAGTACACATTCTGTATAGGGCACCAACTACCAAAGAGGACATCACCCATTAACATGAATCACTCAGAAAAATCACTCAGAATTGAGGCACATTTCATCAGGTTGTACATGACCTTTCATTTTGACCTCAAAATCATATTGTCTGCTTTGTTTCCTCCAAATGAATCATACTGGCTAGGTTCATAGTGTGTACATTAGCCAGGGTGATTTAATGTCGAGTTTTGGGAAGCCCGTGTTATTCAGATTCCCATGAGCCTCTGCTGGTGGGAAACAGCACAATAAAATGTGTCTCACGAGAGCGTGCCAATGAGAGACTCACATCTGCATATGCATCTAGTTAGTCTCAAAGCCTCTACAATGCTGGGTTAGCATTAGCCTAGAAGCCGCTAAGAGTGCTAATGAGACAAAGATCTTGTTTTCGTCTGTATTGTGGCTCTTCTGTGTTTCTGCTCTTGTGGGGTCAGCCAGGACACGCTGATGCAGCACTGGTTTCTGAATTGGAGGGTGTTTTTGCTGTAACACTCAATAGCAGTGGAACCAGTTCAAATTAGTGGTGAGAAAGTTCTGCCACAGAAAAAAAACTGAAACCAGCTGTAGGGTAATTAAGCTAAATGGAAGATTTCAAATTACTTTAAAACGATATTTCAACTTCTGCGTTGAAACCTCCCTCTTCAGTAACAGCAATAAACAAGAGGCCATCGGAGGTTTTGGACTTTTTTAAGTGTTGTGAACTGCCAGTACAACTCAGTGAACTTCAGTTACACAAAGTTATGCCTGAAGGAATTAGAGAGTGTGATATTCATTAGTATTAGGCAGCGTATATGCTATTTCCACTAAGTGCAAATAGCGACAGATTCTATTTACACTCAGTGAAAATAACATATATTCTTAGCAAAATATGATATTTACAATAAGCACAAATAGCTGTAGATGCTAAAGTGAAATAAGTGAAAATAGTGATATTCTATTTACACCATGAAAAAGTAGCAGATCTTTGCAATATGTGTTAATAGTAATTACACGTAATGTATACTTTATTTTGACAGATACATACTATTTGCACCTCAGTATTGTTGTACATTAACAGGATGCAATAATAACAGAGTGTAAATGATTATATTTATTAAAATTATTAAATGGATGCTGCCTTAATAAAATAATAAAAAAAGCCCTCCCTACACCTACCCAATACATGCTTTTATTATTATTAGACATTTTGTTAGGCACTTTATTTCCACTTCTAAAATATTGTAAGGCAGAGCTAGTGTGAATAGCACTTGCCAACAAGGCATGCTATTTGCATGACACTCCGTTAGTATTAAAGCTTTATTCAGCTTTATTCTTTATTCTAACAGTGCTTTACAATGTAAATCAGCAAATGTTGCCAACGTATAATATGCATTTCAGACAGCCATTAATGCACCAGTAGGGCCCTTTCAAAATTTCTGTTATTTATGCATTTATTACTTACTTACTTAATAATCTGTTTATTTCCCATAATCTTTTTCTGGATTATTCTGTATACATTTTTCTGAAACCCCTTTTAATGGTTAAAGGTGCATTATGTGATTTCTGTAAAACGCTGATATTTGATATTTGAAATCACCAACACAAACGCAACCCTAAACGAGCTATTAACCTAATCATCTGAATCAACTAATTAACTCTAAACACCTGCAAAAGATTCCTGAGGCTTTTAAAAACTCCCAGCCTGGTTCATAACTCAAAACCGCAATCATGGGTAAGACTGCTGACCTGACTGCTGTCCAGAAGGCCATCATTGAAACCCTCAAGCAAGAGGGTAAGATACATAAAGAAATTTCTGAACGAATAGGCTGTTCCCAGAGTGCTGTATCAAGGCACCTCAGTGGGAAGTCTGTGGGAAGGAAAAAGTGTGGCAAAAAACGCTGCACAACGAGAAGAGGTGACCGGACCCTGAGGAAGATTGTGGAGAAGGACCGATTCCAGACCTTGGGGGACCTGCGGAAGCAGTGGACTGAGTCTGGAGTAGAAACATCCAGAGCCACCGTGCACAGGCGTGTGCAGGAAATGGGCTACAGGTGCCGCATTCCCCAGGTCAAGCCACCTTTGAACCAGAAACAGCGGCAGAAGCGCCTGACCTGGGCTACAGAGAAGCAGCACTGGACTCTCACTCAAATTTTGCATGTCATTCGGAAATCAAGGTACCAGAGTTTGGAGGGCGAAATCCCAAAATGCCTGAAGTCCAGTGTCAAGTACCCACAGTCAGTGATGGTCTGGAGTGCCATGTCAGCTGCTGGTGTTGGTCCACTGTGTTTTATCAAGGGCAAGGTCAATGCAGCTAGCTATCAGGAGATTTTGGAGCACTTCATGCTTCCATCTGCTGAAAAGCTTTATGTTGATGAAGATTTCGTTTTTCAGCACGACCTGGCACCTGCTCACAGTGCCAAAACCACTGGTAAATGGTTTACTGACCATGGTATTACTGTGCTCAATTGGCCTGCCAACTCTCCTGACCTGAACCCCATAGAGAATCTGTGGGATATTGTGAAGAGAAAGTTGAGAGACGCAAGACCCAACACTCTGGATGAGCTTAAGGTCGCTATCGAAGCATCCTGGGCCTCCATATTACCTCAGCAGTGCCACAGGCTGATTGCCTCCATGCCACGCCGCATTGAAGCAGTCATTTCTGCAAAAGAATTCCAGACCAAGTATTGAGTGCATAACTGAACATAATTATTTGAAGGTTGACTTTTTTTTAAAATTAAAAACACTTTTCTTTTATTGGTCGGATGAAATATGCTATTTTTTTGAGATAGGAATTTTGGGTTTTCATGAGCTGTATGCCAAAATCATCAGTATTAAAACAATAAAAGACCTGAAATATTTCAGTTGGTGTGCAATGAATCTAAAATATATGAAATTTTTATTTTATCATTACATCATGGAAAATAATGAACTTTTATCACAATATGCAATTTTTTTGAGAAGGACCTGTATATATTATCTAAAAACTTTAGGGGGCATTTAGATATAAAGCCACTGTCACAGGGTGGTTAGGTGTTGGTTCATGTTTCATGTTTTTAGTTTATCATGTTCACAGTCATGTGTTGTCATGCACTTCCTGGTTTGTCATGTGATCCTGCCATGTGCTCCCTGGTCTTGTGTTCTGTTGTGTCATGTTGTCATTGGTTCATTGGTTGATTATTGTTCACAGGTGTGTCTTGTCTTGTCCTCAGTCTGTGTATTTAAGCCCTCATGTTTGCCATGGGTCTTTGTCTGTGATTGAACGTGTAACCCACTGTCGGTGAGTTTCCAGTCAAGTCAAGTCAAGTCAAGTCTTTTTGTTTATTGTTAAGTCAAGTCTTTTGTTTGTTTATTGGTTTTGCCAAGCCTTGTTTCTGTTTTGTTTTATGATTTTGAGTAAATAAACTGCACTTGGGTTCTCTCACAACTTGCCTCCAGTGGATTCCTGTTACAGCCACTCTTCTGACTTTATATCTCACAACTGCATGTTAAAGTTATAATTGTGTGATATAAAGTCGCAATTTCTAGGGGGGAAAAGGGGATATAAAGTATTTAGATATAAATTATCTAAATACTTTAGGGGGTATTTAGATATAAAGTAACTATTCTGACTTTATATCTCACAACTGCATGTTATAAAGTCATAATTGCGTGATATAAAGTCGGAATTGCTAGTAAAAAAAGTCAGAAACAGTAACAAAAGCACAATATATTTCAGCAAAGATGTGTCTATTAATTTACCTTGTTTTTTGTCTTGTTTTTTAAGTTGTCCCATTTTTTTTTTTTTTATTTTTTTTTTTTATTGCCTGCAGCAGGCACATTTTCCTGAATTGTCCTAAAACAAGATAAAAAGGAAACACTTATAAAATATATTAAAACTACTATCTTTAGAAGTTTAGAAAATATGACCGCGGTCAGAGCTTGATAGCTTGCATGACAACACCAAAAAAAAACAAAGTGAAAGATTATTTGCCTTATTTACTGGTTTTCTTATTGTTGTGGGCTTATAGGGTGATGGCCGCTCATTCACAGAAACATGCACGTTTTTCACATTGTGGAACTCGTAGGGCTCTACACCAGTCAGTGCTCACAAACACTCACTAAGAAGTCTAAAGCTTAGTTTTCGCTGGATATAACTTGCTGCATGAGCTCCAGCGGATTGATCCTGACCTGCGTCAGCCGTGACTCCTGACTCAGTTGAGATGGAAGGTCAAGCACGGGGAATGTCAATATTTCCAATAGCAAGAGACAAAGACATCATGACTATTTGTTCTTCTTATCCTTTCCCAGGCCTCCCTGCTGTAGAGAAGATATGTCATCAGATGAACACTCAGCACACATTCTTTCACACTCCAAGCCCTCATGACGTTTCAAATGACTCATTCCAGTGAGGTAAATGAAAACAGAAATTATTTTGAGGTTATAGAAAGTGTGTTTGAAAACACAACATGCCTTTGACAGTGTAATGTGAGAGCTGCAATTCTCCGACATGACATCAGAAGGAAGGAATGTGCATCATGTGCATCGGCAGGCCACTCTATATATTCTTCTCCTCTTTCTTTAATGCTGAGTTCAGACAGCACGATTTTCAAACTCGTCTGATCACTTTTCATTTCACACTGCATGATTATCTGGGGTAGTATTCAGTCACTGCTGTGTTCACACTGTACGATGGATCGCTGACAGGAAGTTTTACATTGCATGACTGTACAAGAGGAAGAATCACTGACAACTCTGTCCCGTCGCAAACTAAGTTTCACAACCAAACACGCAAGAAGTGACAAGAAAACAAGTAAAGGTTGAAACACGCCCTAATCACAGCCCAACGGAGCAGTATCAGACTCATATTCTGACTAGAATTGAGTATGATGACGTCGGGCTAGATCATAAGCACTCCAGCTGGTGGATGTAACAATATCAGTAATAATGAACTGAGCAACTCAAACACCTGTGTACGGCATTGCACTCTTAGTAGAAAAGGTTCTTTATAGCTTTTATATTATATATAGCTGAATAACTTTTCTATGTCTGGTTATTTAATTTGATGACGAATAGGCTGTGATGTCCAGTTAGCAAATGATAATGTGAGGTGTTAGCGCAGTCACTTTTTGGTCACAATTCATTTTCATTCACAATTCACTTGTGGTCATACAAATAAGAGTAAGACACCATTTAAAACTGTAAAGGGTCTATTTTGTGTGTGCATTCAAAATAACAACAAAATCTTTAGCTTTTTGACGAAACAGGATGCGCTCTCTGCCGTCTCTGTCTCTGTGAATAAAAACTCAGCGAGTATACCTGTAGCACAGACAGGAAAAATACATCTATAGCCTTCAAGTGTCTACTTTTAAGTGTCTTTCTTAGCCTATCGGATGTTAAAGGCATTCTATAAGTCACTTCAAAATAAGTCGCAGCACGCTTCAGATGAGAAAAACGCAACATTTAGGCCTATTTAGGAGGTTATCCTGATTTTAAGAATTTATTCTTAAATCTATAAAATAAATTATTTTTCTTTTTAAAAGATTGTAATTCTTCTAAAATTTTGTAATAAAACAAGTAATAAAACCATTTTACTTTTATGACCCCTGGGCTGTATTCACATTACCACATTCTCCCAATATTCAGATTATTTGTCCAAAGGGTTTATTCTTAAATCACTGATATTGCCTTTACTGCATGACTACACCAAAGCTTAAGTAGAAGAAAATAACACAGTGATGTTGTGTCCTCTCTGCCTTCAAGCTAAATCGAGTTCGACACCACTGATTTAGTGCATTCATCTTTATTGGGCGGCAGACAGAACCGCTATAAACGAGAGACACACTGGCTCAGCTACAGACATTCATTAATTCTGGAATGCTGACAGATCCAACATCCCAGTTGTTTGCAAGTTGTCTGTTCATGTCCTCTTCAGTACAGAAAGAAAAGACAACTTTAGTGCAAAAAAAAAATCTCACAAAAACTCATAAGGGATCAATAAGAAGTCAAGCTCATGGTTTGTATCTCTCTCGCCCTCCTACCTCATCCTTCCTTACTGGCGGTTACAGTGGCCCGGTTTCCACCTCTGACCACAGACGCAGACGGGCCCCGGGGTTCCTGTTTACTTGTGCCCGACATGAAAGACTGTAGCTTGCAGGCCTCACACACACACACACACACACACACACACACACACACACACACACACACACACACACACACACACACACACACACACACAAAGTGAACACTCCAACTGCCTGCAAGCTGAAGCCTTTGCTAAACAACTGTGTAATAGGACTCAGTGTCGGTGCATAACGAAAAGCACCACAATCAGCCATATAAATATGAGATTCATAATCAGAAGAACATCCTGCACACTTCCTGTTTTTGAACAAACAAACTAGCAACTGAAGAGAAAATATTTTGTTTTGTTCCCTTGTTAGTTGTAATGCAATATAAATATTCTCTTTTTTTCTTCTGATTTTGCACCTGGTTTTCCTAAAGCCAAATGGCCCAGCTCCCATCGCTGACTAGAGTTGGCCAATTCAAACATTCTTTACAAAAAGGCACAACTCATGACTTCCCCCTCTGCTTGGTAACGACAAAAAGGGGGTGTGAACAACACAAGCTAAGCAGTTCATCAGCATGATGTGTCCATGCATATGCTAATAGTCTAGGCAGTCAAAAGAAAAACTATTTGCACAATTTATCAAAGATTCATTAAAAATGTGCCTTTACAAAAGTGATTATTGAGCAACATTTTCTGGAAGTATTCTTTCCATTAATTTTTACCATAGAAACATTCTTTGTTAAAGCATTATTAGCCATGAACCAAACAAATAAGCTTAATCACAACATTGATTTGTAGCAAAAACATTTGAAAATCTGACATAAAGACAACGATACAAGACAGTGTACTTAATGGCTTTATCTCTTTCCCCCGCCATTGACAAGATTTTCCACCTTTATGACACAATGCTTTGCCGCCATTTATGAGATTTTCCAATCTCCCATCTTTTTTACTGTTAAATGGTACGGGGTGCTGTTACAATCTTTTGAAAGATTGTAGCATCTTCTGAGCCAAAAAAAAGTGAATAAGATTATCTGCATAACCCGAAGGAGTGCTTACGTACAGTTAAGCTAACGTGATCATTTAACACCATATAAATCAAATCTGCCTAACGTTGACAAATGAGATTTCGAACCTACAAAGAGACAGTGTTGGGGAAAGTTACAATATTGCGTTATTCCCATAGACTGAATAAAAATATAGACGTAGTGTCTGTGACGTCACCCATAGGATTCTGCAGAGCGGTTTTGAAGCGTAAAGTAGGGTCGAGCTGGCCGTTGCCATCTTGGCAGCACGTCATCTACCGTCACTCCCGGATAACAGAAAATGGGCAAAGAGGCGGGACGTGGGCGGAGCTGAGGTGACGCGATTACTAACAAACAACAGATAAATGGCTACCCACCTGCCACTCAAAGTGGCCATGCCCTTAATAATGCAGAATTTTAAGGCTTTATATAATGTAAACGAACGAGTTTTTAAAAAAAATCACCCCCTTCACAGTTATCATGAAGGGCAAGCCGTACAGACCAAAACTAGAATTTGTCCCAGGCTTTATTATGCTGTAAAGTTGGGCATTTTAACATGGGGCTCAATGAGATTCTGCTCCTTTCTGGAGCCTGTCCCTAGTGGCCAGTCGATGAACTGCAGTTTAATCCACTTCCGTATTGGCTTCAAGAGAGACAGCGGGAGGTTGCCGCTTGGTTATTCCCTATAAAAGTACCTAATTTCATTACTACTTTAGAATTACATTTTCTCATCTGGGCTGGGCTTGCTTGTTTGTTTTTACAAAAAAAAAAAAAAAAAAAAAAAATATATATATATATATATATATATATTACACCAAAAGTTAAATGTCAAAAACTGAATGAAATGCAAACTCATGCATGTACAGTAGAGGGCGCAGCTCAAACAAACCTTTTAGCTGTGCAGCCATTCTGGATTGACGAAGATTAGGGCACAGGGGAAGAAAGTTCAACACACTACAGCAATAAAAAAATGAAACACAAATGTGATATTTTACAAATTTTTGCTTATTTGTATGGTTGTAAGCTTTATAATGACAGGGAATGAGGCTCACGAGTTTGAAGCTCAAAAACATCCATCCATAATAAACCTTCTGTATTAAACTTTCTTCGTAAGTTGAACACGGAAAGCGGTCTGGTGGAAGCTAGATATTTAACTTTATAAAGTTTTAAATATGGATATTTTTTCTTACACAAACGCATCGATACACTTAAGAAAGAATCACTTCATGGATTCACTTTTTACTTATTCTTGAAATAATATCTTGAAATAGTCTTGAATGTGAGTAAGATGAAAAAATGACCCTGACAGGCATTTATTTTTAAAAAAACTGGCACTTCCACTCTATTATCATTGTTTTCTAGGGCAACAATATTATTGCTTCCATTTTACCCTAGCAACTGCATAGCAGCACACTAAACCCCCTTCAGAACACCTTAGTAACACCCTGTCATTATGGTGGAGAGTGTTGCATGGCCAAACACATTTCCCTCAGCTTAATAATGTTTCTTGTCATCAGTTTTTAAAAATGCTAAAATACTAATGTTAAAAACGCTGATCATCTTGACCGGTGCATGGCTCTTTTGACCTGATGGCAGCGGGCCACTGAGCACAGGACAGCAGTGTTGTCCGAATTATGTGATGCTGAAGGAATGTGCCCTCTGACCCAGATCTGCCTGCATAAAGGGATGTCGAGTGAACCGGAGAAGAAAGCCCAGTGTTTAGGACCCCTGCAGTCCATCCCCACTCTTTACGAACACTGCACTGTTCTAGTTCACCCTGCATCATCACGGTGTGCGTTAACACCCCCTTCAGCTCATACAGACGCTGTCTTTCTCTTCTTCAGTCCCTGCAGCTGCAGCTTCCTTTATGTAATCACCTCGGAGACACACTGCCACTGCGTGAGGCCTTTATTGTCCGGCAGCGGAGTGGGCCGCTCCAAATAGTTGCCGTCCTTGGACGAGTGGTCTGCTGTTAGAGTAAGTGTGGATGGAAAACAGACAGTGGAGACCACACTTGAATACTGACGACAGATGAACAGGTGCACCTTCACACACATACACACACACACACACACACACACACACACACACACACACACACACACACACACACACACACACACACACACACACACACACACACACACACACACACACACACACACACACACACACACACACACACACACACACACACACACACAGGTCAGTGAGTACAACAGGGAGAAAAAACAGCAGGGTAACTTGAGGCATCATCAGTTTTCATCAGCTACAGTGAAGCTCTCCGTTTTAAATGTGCAGATTATTGAAATACTGAATGCAGGGCACGAAAGCTTATTCTCTTTCCATGCACTAAACAATAATATGAATCATGAACCCTAATAGTTAAAGTTTTGTTCTTTGGCCACCTCACATGAGACAAAAATAGTACAGTTTGTTTCTCAGTTCAGGCTTCATAAACAGTGGCTAATCAGACGTCTGTTTATCAGCATTAAAGATTAACATTTATTAGCTGCACACATTATAAAATGTGCTTTTGAAAAAAAAAATGCTTTAAAACATTTACTGAAACATTTGAACACTTAATATCCCTTGTATTAGATCCAGTCATATTAGCAGTTTTAAAAAAGCTGCTTTTAAGTTGGATGTTTATCTAACATTAAAATGTTTCTACTTGTTTGAGAACATTCAAGTCAAGTCACCTTTTTTTATATAACGCTTTTTACAATACAGATTGTTTCAAAGCAGATTCACAGTGTTAACAGGAAAATAATGCAACATCATTTAATTCAACTGTACAGCCACTCTGAAGAAAACAGTGACGTCATCCAGCTCAGTTCAGTTCTCATATAGTGTCAATGCCGGCAGATCAGTGATATAGTTGAATATTAAGTGTCCCCACTAAGCAAGCCAAAAGACAAATGTTTTTTTTTTTTTTTTTTAAAGGTATTGTTTACATAATGTTTGCAAAATGGAATATTCCCTTAACTTTCATATAACCAAGAAAAATGTTTTAAAAGAACTGGCCTTTTTGAACATTCAGAGAACATTCATAAATAGTATTTTTATAACTTCAGTTATAAACAGTTCACCCAAAAATTGCCCACCCTAGGTGTATTTGACATTCTTCTTTCAGACAAATACAAGTTATATTAAAAGATGTCCTGGCTAATCCAAACATTATAAATGGCAGTGAATGGCACCCCAAAATTTGAAGCCTAGAAAAGTGCATCCATCTATCCAAATATCTAGCTCTAGTGGACCGCCTTCCGTATTCAACTTATGAAGAAAGTGTAACGCCTCTCTCAGTTAAAATTGCTTACACTACATCCGATGTCATCGTCCCACCAGTTACGTTTTTTCCGTAAAATGAATACTGAAGGTGGTCCGTCGGAGCTTGATATTTTACTTTATAACGTGTTAAATATGGACATTTCAAAAACCCATTGATTCACTTCAGGAGGCCTTTATTAACCCCCCGGAGCAGTGTGGATTACTTTTATAACGGATGGATGCACTTTTTGGGGCTTCAAATTTACTGCCATTATAATGCTTGGATTAGCCAGGACATTTTTTTTTATATATAACTCTGACTGTATTTGTGTAAAATAATAATATCATATACACCTAGAATGGCTTGAGGGTGAGTAATTAATGGGGTAATTTTCATTTCTGTGTAAACTATCCCTTTAATACGAATGTTAGCAAAATATTCTTAGAACATTTTTGTTAGCTGGTTACAAGCTGGTCACAATGGAATGATATCGCGGACAAATTTCAAAAGTAACCTATTTGCTATTTCATTTCCTCCGTTTCCTGCCAC
Organism: Gobiocypris rarus; assembly: GCA_023029165.1. Taxonomy (NCBI): domain Eukaryota; kingdom Metazoa; phylum Chordata; class Actinopteri; order Cypriniformes; family Gobionidae; genus Gobiocypris; species Gobiocypris rarus. The sequence continues at coordinate 9,721,507 of CM040926.1, forward strand.
AACCTGCACAAAATTCAAATGGATTCGTAATCCCCTTTGAGTTTGCATTTCCGATGTCTAACAGTCAACTGTCAAGATACATCGGTAACTGGGGGGTTACCGATGTATACACCTAGAATGGCTTGAGGGTGAGTAATTAATGGGGTAATTTTCATTTCTTTGTAAACTATCCCTTTTATACGAATGTTAGCAAATTAGGTCAATTCGGTTCATTCTCCCGACCGACGACCGACAACCGCCGCTCATTATCCGAAAATTAACTGTTAAGTGATAGCATATTATAATATTAAATTGGCATTAAATAAAAATACAATTGATAAGTGTCTGTGACCCATTAAAAAGAAATATTTTTGACTGGTTTATTTTAACGTGCAAACAGCAGCATACAGCTCAACAACAGAACCTGGACTCACACATTATCACATACGCACCTGCAGCGTTTCTGAAAACAGATAAAAACAGAATAAAATCATATAAATAAAAAGCATACAATAAATAAACACTAAATATTTCTCACTTAGCCTAAATAATTAATACAATAAGATGACAAAACGAAAACACACTGAATCCGTTTGAATTTTTAAAGCACCGGAATAGTTTTTTATTTTCTTTCTTTTTTTTTGTTTTGTCAAATAAAAATAGCAGTCTATCAGCTCGCTCATTCAGCTCAGCTCTGCTCGCTCAACCCAGAATGCCCCTTGTGAAAATATGCTGGCTCGAAAATCTGTGAAGTGATATAAGTAGGCTAAGGCTATCCCCAACTAAAGATTTGTTCTACTCAACTAGGCCTAGTTGTTCATTTAAGCCAGGGGTCGGGAACATTTTTGGACCACAGAGCCATTTTTTCTTTCATTTTTGGTTAGAGCATTTTTCCAAAAGAGCCACAGTAAAAAAATCAATAATAATAAAAAAATATATATAAAATTAGTCTATGCCACCACTAATATATATATATATATATATATATATATATAAAATCAATACAATTCCAACAGTACCCTATTATAACTAAAAACAAACAAATATGCAGCAAAAATTAAATAAGTTGCAATATGGAATTGTGCTGGGTTTTCATTGTGAGGTCAAGTTATAAATGTAAATTTAGACACACAGTGCTTACATCTAGGCTACTGTGTTTATGTGAATACTGGACTCTGCATTTTGATATATTTGATTATTTGTCCGTTGAGGGGCGCTATGCTTGTCCGTGTTGCGCTCGGAGCGCGAGCACAACATCCTGTCAGTAATTTTGTTGTCTTTCGCAACTTATCACACTTTTATTATTTATTTTCATCAAATATTATCATAAATACAACACATGTATTTATCACAAGGGTCTCTGCGGCAAAAGCGAAAGTACCAGTGGGTCAAATGTCTCTTTGCACCAGTTTCAATAAAAGGACAGGCCTATTTTAAAGATTATATATATATATATATATATATATATATATATATATATATATATATATATATATATATATATATATATATATATATATATATATATATTATTATTATTATTATTATTATTATTTTATGACTTTTTTTTGTTATTGGTGCAAAATATTTATTGGATATTTCTCCCCATTTTCTTTATAGGAATGAATAATGATGAAAAAGTGCTTTGTTTTCCACCACTTGAGGGTGTAGCATACTTTCAGATTACATCAATAAACCCCGCCCTCAAACCTGATTGACAATTGACTGTGTTAATGCAAAAGCAAAGGGGATTGTGATTCCATTTGAATTTTGTGCAGGTTGTGGCGGGACACAGAGGAAATCAAAAAGCAAATATGTCATTTTCTATTGCTATTCCAAAAGGACAGGGTCATAACTTGTAAAATTGGATTTTCAAATGCATTTGGATTATGTTACATTTTATGCGTCCACAAATTGAAAACGCAATTGCAAATACAACAATTTGCAATTCCTTTTGAAATTTGACCGCGATATACTTCCATAGGTCACTTTTAACTGCACTGCAAACTGAATCTGCACTGCAAATTGTGCATTTCCACAATGGCTTAAAGGGTTACTTAAGCGATTAGCATTAGCCTAAGCTATGTATCAGTAGAAACCCAGGAGTATATTCGAATTATCGTACTTTCCCCCCTCATATCCCCCTGAGACAAGAGAATTATATAATTTATTTCTGGAAAAATCCTCAGATGACGCAAATATCGTTATTGACTACAGCCAGGAGTAGGCACTATTTCCGCATTTTTTCAATATCGCACTCACAGCACTCGGCTTGGGGAGCTGCGGAGATTGATGTAAACGGAGCAGTGGAGAGCAAAATGAGTGTTTCAACTTTTCAAATGAATTCCTATGAAAGTTAAGCTTCCAAAGACATGAACTGAAAATGCGCAAGACTGAACATGCGCTGTGAATGTAGCCACAGCCGCGAATCCCGCGATTACCTCAGCTCATGTGATGAATGAAATCTGACTCCTGCTGTGTTTGTGCCGTGACACTCAATCGGCTCACTCACAATATATTGAACAGACACGTTCAGTTTTTAATTGTAGTGTCTTTAACTGAACTGATTTTATGAAAATGAACACGGTGGGCAAGTGATCCAGTAAACCAGTAGCTGTGCATAGAGTGGCCAGTGAAGCACGTGCATTCTGGGAGTTGTTGTCTTTTATCCCCACAAAATAACAGGTATTTTACTTGAGGTTCTGACAAAATATACTATTTAATATTATAAATTACTCTATTTATAAATATTCATTATGTAAAAAAATCCTTAATAAATAAATAAATGAAGACTTGTTTCCTCCAGAGTATTTGAACAAATCTCTTGAATGAATGATTCAATGATGCATCAAATCAATTATATATATATATTGGTCAGTGGTCACCACCTACTGGCATAATGTAGTAGATACCATCTTTATTTGAAGTGTAACATTAGTTTCAAAGATCATTCATTCATTTTGATTGCTGCCACAACATCAGTGCTTATATCAGAACTATAAACTTTCATCAATACTTTTATTATTAATTGATGTTTGCAACAGAAATAGCAATATTGTGTATAAACACAGTTTGTGAGGCTGCCTCAAACATAACCGCTGGTCTCATTGGGCCACAGGTCTAAATATTCCAGAGTGATCGTAATTTCAAAGGTTTAATAGACAGCGGAATCAACGTCATTTAGCTATAAGATCGAGTGTGTGTTTGAATTGAGATGACAATCTTTTAATGATTAATCATGCAAACATATGGGCCTATAGCCTATGTATTTTTTACATCATATTTGTATCAGACCTCAAAAAGTAACCCCCGCACCCACGATCCATGGAGTAACATTTAATGTAGCTCAGCTGTTTCTCATAATAATAATATGAATTCTGCCAATACAGCACTGCTCTAGACAACTACCCCTCAACTGCCCCAGCGTTCTGCTGTTTCATCTGTCAGACATTGGTGCCTTAATTCTTCAGAATGCGATAGTGCTGTAATGTGGTCTTTTTGCTGTAATTTGCACACAGTGACTCCAGTGTTTGCAGCGGTCTGAGGAAGAGGAGAGTGATCTGTGCACAGCTCCTGGTCAGGCCTGCGTATATGAAAGAGAGGCTTTGTCTGCCATATGTAGCAGTGCTGAAACAGAGCACTCACAGATTACAGACTAAAGACTAACTGCATGAGAACCCCTTATATCGCATGAAATGTCATCACAGCTTTGCAGTACAGACTGAACAGTCACAGAAACACACCGAACATGGCAGCGGCATCTTCTGTCTGCGCTCACCTGAGAGAGGAGTCAATTAAGATTATACGTCATTACAAGCTCACTTGTAAACAAGAGACAGACTGAACTGCTTAGTGCAGAACACTTTCCTATTAAAGTGTCAGCCATGACAACCTCAAAATCAAAATTTTTACTAATTTTACTAACTTTAATTATATAGGCCATATTTTAATGATCTAAGTGCATGGTCTTAAGCGCATTGTGCAGGTGCACTTAGGGCATGTTCGAATCCACTTTTGCTAGTTTAACGACGGGACAAATGGTCGGGTGCCTGGCGCATGGTCTAAAAGTGTTGTCCCTATTCTCTTAAGGATTAATGGGTGTGTTTTAGGCATAACGTGCAATAAACTAATCAGTGTCTTATCTCCAATACCCTTTAAAAGGCAATTGCGCTTGCGCCATAGCGGATTCACTATTTACATGGCGGAATATAGACACCCTCAACCTGACGAATCAATTTTAAATTGTGTATTGGCACGATTGGTTAAATAAGTAGTCAATTTCATTCGTAATTACTGCAAATAGGTAATTCTGATAAATGCTGTTTGACTAAACGAGGTTCGGGAGGAACAAGTCAGATAATTGACACAGGTGGAAAGTACTCAGCTAATCAACAAAGGAGGTGTATATAGACACGCAGCCTTCTTACCTCCATTGCATTGACAGTTTTCAGCACGGACGGGCTTTCCGGCAGTTTGGCCCGCCCACCCACATACACTGTCCACACGTTTCCTCGTCTCCACGCAGCTCGAAGCAATTCTACAATGCTAAAATCTTTTCCTTTCTAATTTATATATACAGCTTCCATCAGTATTCACGGTAAAATAATTTCTGCTTTTCCTGAGATGTAATCGTGCTTTGCCACGATTCACAATCGTGAGTCTGTCTTCTAACATTTTCGATTCACAAACTTTAACAAGCAATGTGCTGTTAACGGTGTGCGTTGAAGCAATGGCGACAGTATCAGCTGTGAGAGCAGTGCTCGGACAGCGTTAAGAGTGCACATCGCACTGACTCACAACAGGGAGATCTACAACAGTTCCTGTCTTAAGAAAATGTATATGGCATCCATCAAACTTTTCTTGCGATCTTGCCGCCTCCGTGTACTGCAGTACAGACGGATACTTTACAGTTAACGTTACGAGAAGTGTGTTTATCATGGAGCGCGCGAGTAGCCGTGGTGATGAACAATAAATATGCTTTCTGGTAAAGCGAGTGAACGTACGGTGAGGCTAAATTACTAAAATGATGGCAATGCAACAGCTTGCATCACGCCATACAATCAGCCACTGGTTGAATCAGCTGATAATCACTGTCTTTGATTCAATATTTCTCAAACTTGATACACATAAGCACGGTCGTATTTGGGAGCAACCGTTTTCCTAAATGTAACATAAATACCTTACAGTAGGCTATTGTATAACACGAGTATCAATGTTGTTGTACGGCATTTACTTGGGGTTTAAAAACATATCACGATACTGAACATTTTAAAAGTACTGATTAAATCGAACAGACGTGAGCACTCACGTTTCAAATCTGAAAGTGGCGCTGTTGTGCGTTCTACTGGCTTGCAAAACAATTCTTCAGAAGAATTATGCAGTTGAACGCAGTTATGCAAACAAATTCTTATAAACAATTAAGTTTCTTTACCATGAATTATATCATAATATATGTCGTACACAGTGTAAGACTGTATATTTTGTCTCCCTCATATGAATTGAACAAGCATCCCACAATAATAAGGGAGGGGCATTTCAAAATAAGAGTCCCATTCGGCTACACAATGTTTCACCATTTGTCCACCTAACTTTTTATCCTTTTTCTCCCACAGGAGCTCAGTTTCTCAGGATAAATGTCTCCACTGCCCCAGCAGTGCTGTTCCTTCTACTCCCACAGGAATTCAGTTTCTCGGGCTAATTTTCTCCACTGCCCCAGCAGTGCTGTTCCCTCTGCTCCCACAGCAGTTCAGTTCTCTGGCTATTTTCTCTACTATGATAATTTTCTCCACTATCACAGCAGTGCTGTTTCCTCTGCTCCCTCAGGAGCCCAGTTTCTCTAGATAATTTTCTCAACTGTCACAGCAGTGCTGTTCCCTCTACTCCCACAGGAGCTCAGGTTCTCTGGCTAAATTCTCCACTGCCAAGCAGCTATGTTCTCTCCCAGAATTTCCAATTCCTAAGTGACCTTCTTTTCTCTTCATGCTCCCCCAGCCGAACCAGACTGCCAATTAGACAGGGGATTTCTCTGTTACCCATAAAACTTCAAGCAAACATTTATCCCGCTTCCTTACATTTTCAATTGTTCAATTGTTCAATTGTTTTCGTTGTACTTGAATAATCTGTGCAGCTTTCCCCCACAGGCAGTGCAAACTAAATGATTAGCTAGCAATCATCGCCGAGCTCGCACTATCCTATGGGGGAGGGCATTTCTACACGCCAAAAAAGTAGAACCAGTGCACAAACTGCAGTTCAGGCGCTAGTGTGGGGTAGCATCCGCTAGCTGCACAGGCCCAATCATTTCAACAGTTTACAACCTCACCCACGTCCAGTGGCCTGCAGCTCCAGCAGCGCAAACAAGTGCAAGACTTCCTTCGCCTGAAAGGGAAACTAAGCGTGAGGCTGCCACCGACATCCGCAGACCCAGTGTATAACCCTCCGACCTCCCTCATGCAAAACCCATTGGACACAGTAAGAAATCTGTCACACACTCATGTTTTCCTTATGTTTTTCAGCGCTCCATGAGAAGTGGACAGTTTCCATGCAGTGAGTGCAAGTTGCCACACAGCGAATCAGCAGGATTTCTTATGCAGAGCAAAAGAGTGGAAAGTTTCACGCAGCCAGTCAGTGGAAAGTTTCCACGTAGCAAGAAAGTGGAACATTTCCACACAGTAAATAAAAAGTGGAATGTTTCCACGCGAGTTAGTGGAAAGTTTCCACGCGGCAAGTAAGTGGAAAGTTTCCACACAGCGAGTAAGCGGAAAGTTACCACATAACATTCCTGAACCAATGGAATGGCATATCCTTTTTCTATAGCAATCTAGTTTCGTCCCCTACCAATATCCGGTTGTTTACAGACCCAGCCCCCTCGATCGGTTTCAGGGGATTTTATCAAGGTCGTTGGTTTGCATCCACGTACACCAAGCTCCAGGACATAACTCAGTCCTCAGCACTATTTGAGCTTTACCCGCTAGTAGTAGCGGCTTTCTTGTGGGGGAAAGAATGGGCCACTAGCAGCATCCTAGTGCACTGCGACAACGACGCAACAGTATATTGCATAAACAAAGGACGCGTTCCCACGCACCGCCATGATGCCGCTTCTAAGACGCGTCCTACTTGGATTTCAGCCTGCGATCAATTTATCATAATCGCTAAACACGTTCCCGGATCAGAAAATCAAATAGCTGATTCTCTGTCTCGTTTTCTGTTTCAGAAATTCAAGGCGTTAGCGCCAGAGGCGGACCAATTCCCAACCCCAGTACCTCCCTATTCGAACTAATATTCCCGTAAATCACCCGTTAAAACCACTCCTCGAAGCATCGCCGACACCATCCTTCAAACAGGTTCTCCCAGGACCCTCCAATCCTCGTGACCACTGGGAAAAATTTTAGTGCCTTCCACTTTTCTTTACAATATACCGTTCCCCGATTTTCTCTCCTTTCAATCACCTCGTTCATCTCTCATCTTAACACTATCAAGGGCCTCCAAGTCGGGTCCATCAAAAGTTACCTCAGCGGCATTCAGTTTTTCCACAAACTAATCTTGGCGCTCCTCTCCCGAGATAAACAATTCTCAGACCTCCCTCTTGTTCAAAGGGATCCAAAGATCCCAGCCCACCGTCCGACACCAGGCAACCCATAACGCTAGACATCCTCACCAAATGTATTCATACCCTCCGCACAGGGTACCAGCCCCTCAACACCGCCCGAACACTCAACGCCATGTTCGTACTAGCCTTTTTCGGTTTCCTTAGATGTTCCGAACTCGCCATAACAACTTCAAAATTCGACCCAAAAATCCACCCCACTGTCTCAGATCTAGCAGTAATGGACGAAGAAACAATTTCTTATCTGATCAAGCAAAGTAAGACCGATCAAACAAAAAAGGGTCATTTCATCTACATCTTTAAACTTGCTTCACCGATCCAACCATACCAGTCAGTCCTGGCATATATTCAATGGAGAAGTTCTCAAACTCAATCTCCCCTGGAACCCCTGTTCAAGGATGAATCCAACAAACCCGTGACACGCTTTTGGTTCCAGAAACATATAAAATCCGTTCTTCAACAATCAGGCTTCCCAGCAAAGAACTTCTCTAGCCACTCCTTCCGCATCGGGGCTGCAACCTCAGCAGCCCAAAAAGGCCTCTCCCAACAACAAATCCAAGCCCTCGGGAGATGGTCCTCAGATGCATTCCAAAGCTACATCAGGACCAATCGTTTCCATATCAAAGAAGCCCACAAAACCCTCATTAATTAAAAAACCCTTCAGGCCATCCACAGGGAGGTTTCCTTTCTCCGTCCAGTGAGCATTTGGTCTCCCAGCGGACACAATGAAAATTTTTTGACCAAACACTCACGATTTTCCCTTCTGTCTTTCAGTGCTCCACGAGAATTGCAAATCCCCACGCAGCGAGGAAGTGCAAATCACCATCTAACGTGAAGTTCCCACACAGTAAGAAGTGGAAAGTTTCCACGCAGCAAGAAAGTGGAAAGTTTCCACGCGTAAGGAAGTGGAAAGTTTCCACGCTACAAGTGGAAAGTTTCCACAAGGTAAGGAAGTGGAAAGTTTCCACACAGTAAGGAAAGGGGAAAGTTTCCCCACGTAAGGAAGTGGAAAGTTTCCACGCTACAAGTGGAAAGTTTCCACAAGGTAAGGAAGTGGAAAGTTTCCACACAGTAAAAAAGTGGAAAGTTTCCATCACAGAAGGAAGTGGAAAGTTTCCACGCTACAAGTGGAAAGTTTCCACAAGGTAAGGGAGTGGAAAGTTTCCACTCAGTAAGAAAAGGGAAAGTTTCCCAGAAGGAAGTGGAAAGTTTCCACGCTACAAGTGGAAAGTTTCCACAAGGTAAGGAAGTGGAAAGTTTCACACAGTAAGAAAAGGGAAAGTTTCCCGGCAGGAAGTGGAAAGTTTCCACGCTACAAGTGGAAAGTTTCCACAAGGTAAGGAAGTGGAAAGTTTCCACACAGTAAGAAAAAGGGGAAAGTTTCACAGAAGGAAGTGGAAAGTTTCCACGCTACAAGTGGAAAGTTTCACAAGGTAAGGAAGTGGAAAGTTTCCACACAGTAAGGAAGTGGAAAGCTTCCACGCAGAAGGAAGTGGAAAGTTTCACACACAAGTGGAAAGTTTCCACAAAGTAAGGAAGTGAAAAGCTTCCACGCAGTAAGAAGTGGAAAGTTTCCACGCAGTAAGGAAGTGGAAAGTTTCCACGCAGCAAGTGAAAGTCTCCACACGGCAAACTTCACTCCCCACGAGGAACTACTCTCAGGGGCCTCCTAGCCAAGCTTCCAGGCCCCTTCCCAGAAGCCAGCCCGCCAAGCTCGGCACTCTTTGGGGGTATTTAGCCAGGCGGCTGTCCTATTGTCTTTTAGTTTTTTGGGGGGTACTCTGGGTTCGGGCCGTAGTCCGAGCTCGAAGCCCTCCCCCCCCGGACAGCACGCCAAAATCGCAATTAAATGTACTCTATAAATTATATGTAAGTGTGAACTCGTGAAATGCTGTTTGACTAAACGAGGTTCGGGAGGAACACGTCAGATAATTGACACAGGTGGAAAGTACTCAGCTAATCAACAAAGGAGGTGTATATAGTCACGCAGCCTTCTTACCTCCATTGCATTGACAGTTTTCAGCATCCCTCCACCACCCCTGCTCCACATTTTGCTCTTTTTCCTTTTAAGTTCAAATCACTTACATACGGGGTACTCTGGGTTGGGCCGTAGTCCGAGCTCAAGCCCTCCCCGGACAGCACGCCAAATACGCAATTAAATGTACTCTATAAATTATATGTAAGTGTGAACTCGTGAAATGCCATGTCTATACATTATGACATGTAGGCATTTTTATCTTTATGTAGCCTACACAATTATGATCTTTTACATTGTAATCCTTTTATTTTTAATATTTAAAAATATTTGGTCTGCTGCGCATCCCTGTGTGTGTAATAAGCAGAGTTGTACACGTGATGCGCACCCACCTATAATGCCACAAAAAATACTGCATAGTCATTTTCATTTGCCTCAAAATAGCACCGCGTCAACAATGCGCCTAAACACAACTCGTTTTCAGACCAGAACGCCCATGGGTGCTTGTATAATTAAGCTTTTAACATTGAATGTAATATAATTAATTCACAAGTCACGTTTGAACTCCGGCATGAAAAATGTAAAACAACAAATGTAAATGATTTCTGTTGTTTATCTGAGCAGTGCTAAAAACAGGTCAGGTTCAGCAGCATGTTTATTAGTGCTCATTCTGTTCGGTTTTACACTTAGCTTTAAACTTACATATACATATATTATATATACATACATATATATATACATACAGTATATATATATATATATATATATATATATATATATATATATATATATATATATATATATATATATATATATATATATATATATATATATATATACACACACACAGGTCCTTCAAAAAAATAGCATATTGTGATAAAAGTTCATTATTTTCCATAATGTAATGATAAAAAATTAACTTTCATATATTTTATATTCATTGCACACCAACTGAAATATTTCAGGTCTTTTATTGTTTTAAAACTGATGATTTTGGCATACAGCTCATGAAAACCCATAATTCCTATATCAAAAATTAGCATATCATGAAAAGGTTCTCTAAACGAGCTATTAACCTAATCATCTGAATCAACTAATTAACTCTAAACACCTGCAAAAAGATTCCTGAGGCTTTTAAAAACTCCCAGCCTTCATTACTGACTGCTGTCCAGAAGGCCATCATTGACACCCTCAAGCGAGAGGGTAAGACACAGAAAGAAATTTCTGAACGAATTGACTGTTCCCAGAGTGCTGTATCAAGGCAGTGGACTGAGTCTGGAGTAGAAACATCCAGAGCCACCCTGCACAGGCGTGTGCAGGAAATGGGCTACAGGTGCCGCATTCCCCAGGTCAAGCCTGACCTGGGCTACAGAGAAGCAGCACTGGACTGTTGCTCAGTGGTCCAAAGTACTTTTTTCGGATGAAAGCAAATTTTGCATGTCATTTGGAAATCAAGGTACCAAAGTCTGGAGGAAGACTGGGGAGAAGGAAATGCCAAAATGCCTGAAGTCCAGTGTCAAGTACCCATTTACATTTACATTTAGTCATTTAGCAGACGCTTTTATCCAAAGCGACTTACAAAGTACCCACAGTCAGTGATGGTCTGGAGTGCCATAACAGCACATTTGTGAAATGTGCTGATGGTCTGGAGTGGATATTGTGAAGAGAAAGTTGAGAGACGCAAGACCCAACACTCTGGATGAGCTTAAGGCCGCTATCGAAGCATCCTGGGCCTCCATAACACCTCAGCAGTGCCACAGGCTGATTGCCTCCATGCCACGTCGCATTGAAGCAGTCAATTCTGCAAAAGGATTCCCGACCAAGTATTGAGTGCATAACTGAACATAATTATTTGAAGGTTGACTTTTTTGTATTAAAAACACTTTTCTTTTATTGGTCGGATGAAATATGCAATTTTTTTGAGATTTTGGGTTTTCATGAGCTATTTGCCGAAATCATCAGTATTAAAACAATAAAAGACCTGAAATATTTCAGTGTGTTGGTGTGCAACAAATCTAAATATATATGAAAGTTTAATTTTTATCATTACATTATGGAAAATAATGAACTTTTATAACAATGTGCTAATTTTTTGAGAAGGACCTGTATATATATATAGCAAACGTTTCTAACAAAATCCTTAGTTCTTAACAAAGCAGACTGTTTTTAATCAGTCATGAAAAAGGTGCAGAGAAAACCAGCGATGTTGAAGCTGTAAATTAGGATGTCTTCCATGAGCGTCTAATTGCTCGCCTGCTGTTGTCAAGGCATGGAAGGTGACAGCAGGTGAAAGCCAGTCATGTTTTTTAGGGGTCTGGAATTTAAATGTGCCCTCCTCGCTCTCTCATACACACAAACACGAGTGTGAGTGGCAATCAAGCTTTGCACTCACGCATTCTCTCTGTCCCTGTCAGTTACTGTCAGAGTGTCAGGTAGTTATTGTACCAGGAATGCCACGCCTGCTTTATTTTGATTATTTATTTAAAAACTCGTCCATTCCTCAAAGCACACAGGGTCATTGTTTCACCAAACCAGTTCAAGTGCTCCGGTATGTGGTTGAAAGGCTCATTAATAGAGCTAAAAGAGTTCAGAGAAGTCTCCACTGAATATCTTACAGTACGGACTCATGTGCACATGTGATCTCTCATGCAGATGTCTCATCATATGGCCTCTCATTTGATTCTGTTTTTAATGCCAATATAAAGTATTTGAAATCCAAATAGCATCTCCTAAATACATCCAGCTTTTTCAATGCGCTGGAGACTATAAAAAAAGTAATTCTACTCGATCACAAGGACACGTTCACCATAGCCTGATGGCTTGTGCCAGCATTTTCTTTAGAATAATAGAGGAAAGTGCATATGGAATACTGCAATAATAATAAACATTTATATTGCTGATTTATATGGAAAAATCTATACGCTGGTTCCTCACACTGCAACAGAAATACTTAACGTGGACACGCATGACGGCACTGCTCTCGCTGGAAATGTGTGTATTCATCACTTGGCCATTACATTAAAAGAGAGCAATAGTGGAGATTTCTGTGAACAGCAAAACCTTTTATTTTATTCTCCACAGATGATGTATACATTCTCTGGTTTCAGTCAACAGAGACTTTTTTTCTCATTGAGTCTGAGCTTGGATGTTTCATAGAATAAATGAAAACAAAAATCTGTTTATACAGACACATGTATTTCTTTCTTTCTCTTGAGTAACTCAGATAATGCACTTGTATTTTTATCAACCTGGCGACTCTGCAAATCAATGCAGAGAGGTTGCTTCTACAGAACAGCGCTGAATGCCTGTCAATCCTCTAATTCAATTCAAAATCTATTTTCGATTCTTCTAAATCAATCCGGCTCAATCCAATACTGCACTCAATAAAGCTTTGGTCACAGTGTCTTCTGGAGATCTCCATTCCACACATGAGGAGGGCTCTTTGTGAAACAAAGTAGTCAATCAATCCAATGAAAGCTTTTTAAGAATTTCACCAGTCTGTGAATGACACGGTATCAAAAAAACACTACAGCATGAATACTAAAATTGGGCCGTTATATGTTCATTCTACACTGTTAACTTTTAAGCATGTATATGTCTGTTCACATCAGTGGATGCAATTGTGTCAGTAAATAAGTCAGCTCTGCAGTTCAATAATATTGGAGGGGAAGAAGGACTGCAGAGGAAGGCGGATGCCCACCGCAGTGCTGAGAGGGGGGACCGCTCCCTGTCTGCAAATGGAAATTAATCCCCCAAAAAACAAGCTCATCAGTATTCTGCTCACACAGCCTCCAAACGTACAGGAGGGCGGTGGGAAGGGTGCAGGAGAGTCCTGACTGACTGTAATCCCGACACCCAAAATGTGCCTATTCTTCTTTCATCCAACTTCATTGCTCACTATTTGTGTTTAGCAGCCATTTAGAAACGACTCCCTCTTTTAGCAGGTCGTTTTTACCTTGAGAATCAAACAGGAATGACGGGCCTTGTGTCTGTCTGTCAGACGGCTATAAAGAAAAGCCAATCCACAAGAATAAATTATGTGGACATTATCATAACACAAAAAGATCCATCCAATCCAGGATAAATTGCTTCATGCTTTCAGGTGCTTCAAATTGCCCATGTGGTATTTTTTTTCCTTCTCTCCATGGACGTGAATATATTATTTCTGTCTTACACCTACATATAAATGGGTGGAAGTGAAGTAACATGGCTGCTTGCTACTGATACTGTACATGTCAACCAAACACGCTTCTTACACATGAGATTTACTGCCTCCTTTTATGTAAATCGGACTGAATTGCGGTGTATGAACAATTGAGGGAGTTGGGGGAGGTTAATTGTGATTGGATGACAGTTGCTTTCTTTCTACATTTACAGGGAAGATTAGATTTTTTAAATTAGTTTTTGCACAAATCAAAATAACAATTTTATCTCTGATTTCTAGCTCTCTCCTGATAAGTTTTACTCTCTTTGTGTCTGATTGACCACATCCACATGCAACTTCCATCTAAAGCATGCAATTGAAGACTTAAGGTGATATTTAGAGGTGTTTCAGGGAAGCATCACCTATTAACGGTCAACATAAGTGTGTGCGTCATCCTGCAGTGTTTGTGCTCCAGATATAAATGATTCCTTAAATTGTGTGTGATGTTGTGGAGAGTTTGCTGCTACTACTAAGTGATCAGACACACATTTTCACCTGCTAGACCAGAAATCAGCTACAAAAATCCTACTAAATAACTGACCTGAGATAACAGAGACTCAAGCACCCTAGAAACCACAAAGCAATGCACTAACAACCACTCAGAACACCATAGCAACCGCATAGCAACGCCCTGGTGACCACCCATAACCTAACATTGTGGCGCCAACTACTACACAGTATAAGACTCTGAGCGTCTATCACGTCCTCAGCACATGCACACTGAGCTCAGATTAGCTGCCTTTAATTGCAGCCACAGACTGTGATGAGATCAGATGTAGACACTCCCTGTTCTGGAAGAGAGATTCAGGGAGTTACGGCTCAATGGCCCAGTGTCAAAGGGTGGAGAACACAACCACAGCCTCTCTCTGTGTGACTCTGTAACTGCCTACACTTTATTTATTGTGTGTCTTTTCAAATCTCCACTGGTTTGGATTGGAAGTAAAACTGCAGATGCAACAGAGATAAACAACAATGCAGAAGTGACATAACTGAGAACACCAACAAGCTCTGTGTGGTTTGTGTTATTTCAATGTGAGATTATTTTTCTCCTTGTGATAAATAATTTACATCGCTCGTGTAACGGTTGTGTAGCAATGGTGTGTCACACTATCTCTTACATCATCCTTAGCTCCTTTTCCGTCATATTTCAGCAATTCCCGGCTGTCAAAGTGCTGATGTAGGAGTCCGTTGACTAACGCCGTGTGCATATGCGGCTAATGAATCCTCCTCAAGAGAAAGAGTGGCGAGTGCCGCAGATCAAACACTAAGAAAGAGAGAGAGAAAAATGTAAACAGAAATGTGCTGTTAGTGCCACTTTGCCATCATCGCGTCCCGTTTGAATGCTTAGCCAAGAATAACAATCCATAATTCATGAGCTACTGTCTAGTCCACAGACACAAGTCAACGAAGCATTTATTATTCATTGGCACACACCTCACGTGATGAGCTCTCCAACAAATGTGTTTCAGGCCTGCTTTTTCTGTAAATCATTTATTTTAGATTTGTTGTTGTTGTTTTCTTTGCTGTTGTTGTTTCTTTTCTCTTTTTTTGCAATTTTTGAGCAATTTTTTTATGAAAAGGGAATTAAATCATCAACTGGCAACAATTAGCAGTGATTAACTGGTATTAGCATAAATATTGAGCGAATGAGCATTAGAAAAATGCCCTGTAAAGGTTTAATTTCACTCATTTCACTTACCCACTAAAGACCTATTAAGTCATATTAACATACATATTAACACACATGAATCACAGCGTATGATTATGAACTGCACATAACACTGTTTTCTTTGAACAGCAGGGGTCAGAGGTCATGAGCAGCCTCTGCAGCTGTTTATGAAAATGCACAATCACTCACACCAGACCTCTGCCATGTTAATGTGCAGTCATTAGCGCTATGAGAATGGCCTGATTTGATCATTTCTGTTGTGTGAAGGGATCCTGGGGCACGTGTTTCCTCAGCTTTAATCACATTTGAACCAAATTCGCATCTGATTTAGCTGTTTATTTCTCCCAGCACTCCTGACGATGTGTGTGTGTTGGTGACCTACTTTTGCTCGAGCTGATTCAGCAAGAGGCGGTGGGGTGCAGGATTCAGGGTCCCTCATGTCGATCTGTCTATTGTGTTTCAGTGTGTGTGTGTGTTTACATGTATTTATGGGTGAGAGTGTGGCTGGCATGTGTTAGTAGTATAAGAATGCTGATAAAAACAATTCAGCACACAACAGAAATGTCCTTGTCTATTTAAAGTTAACAGGAAAAAGAGTTGTGAACCCAAGTGGATCAAGATGCATTAAGACCGTAAATGGAGTTTGATCTCAAACTCTGAACTCAATGTTTGCAAATGTGTTGCTACATCTATCCAAAACATGAAAACTAAAGAGGACAACGCAGATAGAAAGCCATCAGAGACAGTTCCCAGAGGAGCGGATGCACTTCCTTAGATAAACGGGAGTGAATCCTGTAACATGGTCACTCAGGAACGCTGTGGTCTGCACACGCTCAATCAGTGTGTCTGCTAAATACTGAGGGTTTTCAGGGAGAGGACATCCAGTTTTAACTGGTTATGTAGCGTTATAATACAGCAACATCCTCAATGAGACTACAATGCTAAACAGCATTTAATTTCTTATCTGAATGAATGTCTTCTGTTTGGGCTCCAACAGATCCAATGATATGCATGTAATAATAATACAAATGAAAAATAGCCTTTAATTCCCTTTTTAAAATCTTTAAAAATGTTCTTCTGGATAGACAGATTTATTGAAGATTCAATAAACATTTTAATTTGAATGAATGCCTGTTAATGCTGCTGTTCAAAGCAACATGAATATTCGCATGCCGTCAATGCGACATTTTTTTCTCTCTCTTTTCCATTGCACCGGGAATAAAACTGGCAATCCAATTTGTTTTGCACTTTTGGTCACATGCCCAGAGTCACTGCTGTTATGAAACTACAACTTGGTGGCACTCACGTAAAGAGGATTTTGCTAATCGACAGTGAATGGCAGTGGCTTTCTTGTATCTGTACAGTACTCTTGTATTTTTTACATATTTTTATACCATAGCCGATCCTCCCTATACACAAACTATGCAAGTTGTGTAGCTCATCACTATATAAATTAAACATTACGGTAATTTACCATAATGTGAATATTTCTTTATGTGGAAATATTTTTAACAATGATTTATATTTATTCAATATTGGTTTCGGACCCGGACATCATGCAGTGCGGCAGATAAATAACATGTGTCATGACATGGCTATAGCTGCAAAATGAAATTATCCTTCTGGAACAGAAAATAGTGGCAAGAATGAAGAAAGTATGTATTTTTGTTAACTTAATTATAACTTAAGTTTATGGAGATTTTTTTTTTTTTAAGAATACACTGACAGGGGCCCCTTAACAAAGGTATTTAGGGCCCCCTAAACAGGCTGGGTACTGGGTGAAGGAGGGATGCTGAAAAACCAGTGTGGAAAAAAGTTAAGTCGGCTATATATATGATCTTATTATCTGAACGTGCTCCTTCCCGAACTTTGTTCTTTTCCGTGACAAGCGGGATTGTGCTGCGCTGCTTTAAGTACCATAGCAAACACTGTATTTTTGTTTTTATATAAACACCACCTACTGTCAGAGAGTAAAACTACATTTTAATTCAGCCTGAATAGACAAATTTGCTTGTGAAAATTGAAAATATT
This sequence comes from Gobiocypris rarus, assembly GCA_023029165.1. Lineage (NCBI taxonomy): Eukaryota > Metazoa > Chordata > Actinopteri > Cypriniformes > Gobionidae > Gobiocypris > Gobiocypris rarus. Next base: position 9,738,968 of record CM040926.1, read on the forward strand.
GTGCTGAACAGTTCTATTGTTGTGCAGAAGTTTTTATACTGTACATGGAGTATCGGATACTCTGAACAGAAGTAATGCACATGTTTCATGGAAGTTTGGATGTTATGTAAAAACAAAAACTATATCTTATATCTATATCTTTTTTTAAGATAATAAAAGAACTTTTGAGTCTCTCATCCCACAACAGGAGTAAAGGGGCTGAATGAGTATTCTAAAATATGTCAATGACAGAAGTATTACAATCTACATAACTTTTGTGAAGTGTTTGAGAATATGAAGATCTGCTAGTGAAGATATAACAGCAAAACACCAGAACAGGTGTGGATAAGATTAATGCAACCATTAAAGAAAAGACACAAGTCACAACAAGATGTGTGTCCTCATCTGATTCACCATCTCATGTTTTCTAAGCATCAACAAATCTGTGTTTGTCCAGACCAGGATACCCTATTGAAAAATACAGCATATGCTGTATGTTTTGAAGCATGGCAGCACTAACATTACCTAACCTAGTTTTTTTCAACAAGGATATTTATATTCCTCTTAGAAGTACATCTATGATTATGATTAAATTAAAGCCACATTACATAGAGTACAGTAATTGGAATTTAATTTGCATTAATGGTCTGATCGTATCTGAATGTTTGATTTCTGTAAAGCTCTGTACCTATGAACACAGTATGCAGTCACAGTAGCTGTCATGGTTGATGAAGGAGCCGGGCTGACCGACACACGCATTTTGATGTCTCAACCGCTAGCACACTTATTCCTACTCCCAATTCCATTAGAAAGATGCGCCCCCTCTATAAAATGCTATCGGTAAACACTGTCCACAGTGCCCTTTCCTGCTAGCTACGGTAATGGTTTAGTCACCTCTTGACCCTGTTGGCTACAAACTGTTTGGATCCTGAAAAGGGAGGTCAAAGGTCATCACATGGGCCAAAGCCATTGTCGATCCCAATGGTATTATGCTAAATATCCAATCATTTAACTCTTTCCCTTAATCTCCCTGTGGTCACCCTACAGGAGCACTAGCGCGGCATTGACATTGTTATTCAGAGCAGTCATGCAAACAATAGTGGTGCAGAGATAGCAGTCTCTGAGGGTTAGCAAATGTAGCAAATGAGTGACCAAAGAATGTGCAGCGTCTGCCCTGGTGGAAATAGGCAGTTACATAAATAATGTGTGATCTTTAAAAATAAGAACATCATCTTGAACACAAGTGGGTCAGAATCTACATGTCAGGACTTGCTTTTACTGGCTGAACGGCAGCTCTATCTTCATGTTTCAGCCTGCTGGACAGTCTAAAACTCTTCAGTCCAACCTAATACCTGTGTGGCATATCCTAATCACACCTGTTCATTCATCTAGGCCAGAGGAGAACTGGTCCCCCAACTGAGCCTGGTTTCTCCCAGGGTATTTGTTCTACCTTTCTTAAGTTATTGAACTGAACTCTATCATCACTGAACTGAATGGATCTGAATAATAATCACTAATTATTATTACTTCCTTGTTTATTATTGCAAAGCTACTTTAGAACAATTTCTATTGAATAAAGATTTATAAAAAATAAAGCTGACTTGACTTGAGGAAGCAGGAGGACATAATACAGAGCTCAATGAATCCATATAGTCATGGAGCCCTAAACAGGCTTTGTGAGCCAGTCAAACAGAAAGAGAGAGAGAGAGAGAGAGAGAGAGAGAGGAGAGGTCATTTTTCACATGTCCTCGGAGTGAACTAGAGTGAATGAAATAAATAGCTCTAGACCTCAATAACAGAGACATGACGTAGCACTTTGACTGACCTCCTCACTGTACAAAGACAGCTAACTCTGTGTATTGTTCCTCAAAGGTGAAACTAGTAATCAAAAACTGGATTTTATGTACACGGCAATTAATCATGTTGTATAATTATGAGTCAGTAAAAAAAAAAAAAAACACTTGAGAGAGTTACTGTAGCTTCTCAATCTACAACTTCTCATTATAAGCTTTGGAGGCTATGATATATTGTAAAAATAGTCACAGCTGAAGGGGTGCACAATGTAGCATGACCTCACATTATTGATTAAATATGTAACATGAAAAAAACAGCATTTAAAATACAGATGGGTGACAAATTAAAGAGGGGTCTAATTCTATTTTATGCATTTTGACTTACACTGTTAAAGAGTAGGATTCTCATGCTAAACTAGAGAAACGGTGATCCGATACCTTAGTCAGAAAGAACGGATCCAAATCCGATACTGTGCATATAATATTCTGTAATTGTTAAGCCCCAGTGCCACACAAAAGGCACAAAAACATTATAAAGCATCATCAACGCTTTGTGCACTATATTAAGTGTTCTGAAGCCATGCCATAGTTTAATGTGAGATACAGATGAATATTTGGAGTTGTTAAAATCAAGTTCACATGAATTCCCTGCTGCAGCTGTCAGTCATTCTCCATTCAGTTTTCAATCTGTGTGTTGCGTTCGGTTACGACAGTCAACACATTGAAATTCTCTCCAAGATGATTCAATGTTCCTGTTATTATGCTTGATCTGTATATTACGGTCTATGGTTTTGCCTAAAATTACTTTATCTTGCTGGAGTTTATTGCCGTTTCTAAATCATGTAACTTTCTACCGGGTGTCTGTTAGATCACAACACTGGACTGTATTGACTGTATAGAGATTGTATTGTTCTTCACACACACGGTAACTGAAATGTAAAACTATTAAAACAAAAGGCTCAAAAAATATTGCATAGATAGATACACTACGCATCGATACCTCTTCTCTTTGTTTTGCGGACATGGCCAAAATTTAAAAAAATTAGTTGGACGTTTGATGGAGTATTTCTGTGCCAAAAACGCTCCATCAGGATTTGAACCCTTCAAAGTTTGTATGAAGTCATAAAGACATGCCTGAGTCTATGGGGGTGCTAGAGCACCCTCAAACGCAAGCAAAAGCACCCTCAGTTGATATTGTAATGATATATTGGCAAAACAGATTAGGCAGATTTGCACATTTGTGTCCGAGCTCTGGAAAGCGTCAAATGCATCCATTTACAGCGTGTTTTTGCAGCGGTGAGTAATGTAGCCAATCACAGATATAGTTGTGTTGATATCTCGAACGCGATCAGAATCTCACCACTCAAAATGCCAGAGTTTTTATGCAGTGCGTTAAGTGAGTTAATGCAGGCTCACGAAACCTCTCATTAACAAACAAAGTCAAGACACAATGTAAGTAAGAGATTTATTGTTGATAACTTCATTTTTATATGAAAATTTTGTGAGATCATCGTGATCAACTGACAAAGCAACAGCTTTTTAGTGATAGGAGCGATCTTTGCTCACTTTCGAGGCTACAGTCATTGAATAAAACTATTGTTGCTGAGAGGACCGATGGCCAACTGCATGCTGCAAAGTTTCGGAATTAACATCTTATTATAAATGCCACTCTGCATGAGACAGAAATATCCTCCCGAGACACAGAATAGAGATTTTGCCTCTGTAGAGGACATTCTATTTTTAAGCAAATTTCTCTGACAACATATACAGTTTTAAGTCTGGATATTCTTATGAAATAGGCCTAAGAATTTTTTTATGAAAATATTATTACGTCTTTTTACATTACATATTGTCCCAAAACACATTAATATGCACCTTAGATACAGTGAGTGTATAGATGCATTGCCTAGAATGGAAAATGGCATTTATGGCCATGTTTACCCACATATTGCATAAAGTAAAATGGTATATCAAATTATTCTGTATCTTTCATGATAATAAGAATCATCTTTATAAAAAGTATGGATAAAAAAATTTATTTTTAAAAACTTGAAGCATAAAAATTGATTGCTGAATTAACAAATAAGCCCATTGTTTAATTGTTTAATCCCATTAATAGACAATTTGTAGCAAAATATTTTTAAAATTCCAATTACTGGTAAATGACTTGTAAATAAATAATCATACATTTCTCACTGTACAATGCTATGGTGGAGCCGTTGCTTAGCCTATCTTGTTTACTAGAGCAATCTCAGTAATTTCAGAAGTACCCTCAGTGATTTGATTCTGGAACCAGGCCTGCTTAAAGGGCAGAATTCCTTGTATGTGCACTTCTCCCGGTTATGCGAATGCCCACATCAACCAGAGCACACAACAACAAGCTTTGTTCTGGTTATGGGAGCCGACGGCAGCACTGTGATTTTGTTTTTAGACCTCAAAACCACAAAAACTGAGTGAACTTTTGTTCTATAATAAATGTTCGGTAACGCTTTAGATTACGGCCCGGAAAATACTGTATAATTAAAGCAAATTTACAGCACAACTTTTGGTAATTAAAGTGTAACTATTAAGTAAGTACATGTAGGTATAAGGGAACAGTATGTAATATTTGGACAATAAAGGGGTAACTATCAGGAAAATTAACAAACTATTTATCCTGTATTTTTTAATTAAGGGGTAATTATCTGTGTAGTTGCAGGATAAGTACGAATCCGCAGGCTGTAAATTAAAGTGGCTCTTGTTCCCCTCTTTTTTCATGTAGTTAGAGGGTAAGTACAATAAAAACACAAACAAAATCTGATATCACTCAGAAACATTTATTTGAAAAATAACTTAAATAAAAAAACAGATTTATGACACTTCTTTCATTTATAAAAAAAAAGTTTTAATTTCAAATACAATCGTCCTGACCGATGACTGCTGGTCGGAAGCGATAGTCAACCGTTTTAAAAATGTAAAATATTGTTATTTTTCTTACAAACACTTATCGTTTAACTTCAAAAGACAATGATTCATCCATTGGGATTGTATGGATTACTGTAGTTATTGCTGTATGTTCTGTTTGATGCTTCAACTCTTAGAAACCCAAGTTTTCATTAGCAGAAATAATTTATTTTTCTGTGTTCATATGAAGAAATAAAGTTGTGTACATCTCGGATGGCATGAGGGTAGAAGATAATGAAGAAGTAAATGTAGATGGTAGAAGTAAATGGTTAGGACATTTCTGCGTGCACTGTATTTTCAGTGTAACAGTTACAGAATAATAGCTAGAGACATTGGATTCCTTCTTAAAATTAATCTGTGGCAAGGACGAAAAAGAAGAGGAACAAGAGGAGGATGAAGTCAAGCAAGAGAAACAAATAAGTGTTGTAAATCAGTTTTAAAAAACATTTTCTTTTATTTTTTTAATAAATAAACTGAGTGATATCAGATTGTGTATGTGTTTTTATTTTATTATTTTATTTAGTGTATGTACTTACCCTGTAACTACATGAAACAAGAGGGGAACAAGAGCCACTTTAATTTACAACCTGCAGATTCATACTTACCCTGTAACTACACAGATAATTACCCCTTAATGAAAAAATACTTACAGTATAAATAATTTGTTAATTTTCCTGTTATTTACCCCTTTATTCCCCCAATATTATATATTGTACCCTTATACCTACACGTGCTTACTTTATAGTTACACTATAATTACAGAAAGTTACACTGTAAATTCGCTTTAATTATGCAGAACTTTCCGGGCCGTAATCTAAAGCGTTACCAACATATATCTCCTCATAGGAATGAAAAATGCCCCAATCCATAAACAGTACATGGGGTCAATCAATAGTTTTAATGAATATGAAAATGTTTTCAATCATATAATATGGCCTTCGCAATCACCAGATCTCAATCCAACTGGATACCTATGGGAGATTTTGGAGCTACATGTTAGACAGCGCTCTGCACCATCAACAAACACCAAATGAGGCAATATCTTTAGAAGAATGGTGGCCCAGATTAAAGCTTTTCTGGTAGCATGTGATAACCTAACACCTTATTAACACCTTATTAAAATATGACTTCTGAATTGTAATGTTGCCTGAATCATAATCATACACTGTTTATTCGTTTGACCAGAGGAGAACTGGCACAACGACTGAGCCTGGTTTCTTCCAAGGTTTTTTTCTCCATTCTGTCACCTGATTGCTCAGTTGCGTTGAAACAATCTGCATTGTAAAAAGCGCTATATAAATAAAGGTGACTTGACTTGACTTGTCTTGACTTAAAGCTTTATTCGGATGGTAATTATTTATTGTGGGGTCGTAAGATATTTTCATTTCATCTAATTTTCATGATTTTATTGACATCTGAATCCAGAATGTCAGTGTTTTTCCTTTTTTAATTAAATTACATACTGTTTTTTTTTTTTGACAAACACCAAGGTGATGTGGTCATTTAATAGCTGTCCGAATACACAGTTTTCAAAAAGGGATCACTTCAAAATTCACTGTTTATATCCTTTTTTGATCACTGAGGAGCATTGTACGGTTGTGCTTCACGGTTATTGGAATGCATTTTAAAGATCTAGCCTACACTTTTATTACTGAAATTCTATACAAAATTATTTACAAGAACAATATTTCTTGTAAATGTATTAACTTATTTCCACTCATTTTCCATCATTTTGAGATAAAATACAAGAAAAAAAAAAGAAGAAAAATGCGTTCCCTGGTTCGTACAATCACAAAACTCGCCCCTCCACCTTGATTAAATCGTCATCCGAATGCACAGTTTTTTTTCACTGAGGTGGCATGCAAATTTATTTTTAGACGTCCACATGAGAAACAATTACTGTTTTGTTTTTTATCACGATGCAAACAGAATTCTGATGTTAAGCAGCTCTAAAAAGACAATAGAGTCATTATTCAGATGAAGTCAGATTTTGATTCAGTTTGGTTCAAGAACTGTGTAAAGTTCAGCTATAAGCATCTCTGCAGAATACAGTGATGTCATCATCCCGCCCAGTTCTCACCCAATAGTGACAGTGCAGTCAAATCAATAATATTTAAAATCAATAAGACTTCAGTTTGTCTCGGTTAAGTCTGCTAGGCATGCTGCAAAGATAATGCTGTACTAGTTTAAAATGAGATGTGTCATTCTTGCACATAAATATAACCAAGACAGCAACACCCGAACACAAATAGCAGCTTCTGCATCACAGGGCTTATTCATGTTTCCCTTTCTACAGATCACAACCTAACCTCTCTGCTCCTTCTCTCTTTTCTCTTGTACTTTTCTGCAATTTCACTTCTGCTTTAGCTTCTGTCCTGCCCAGCTTTTTCTGGAAACTTGAGTGTTGTCGATCTTGTGTGATAAAGTGTGATGTTGTGATGTTCCTCATTTGTAAGAGACTTGGGATGAAAGTGTCTACAGAATGACTAAATGTTCAGCGTATACTTGTGCCCTTATCCACCCTCTCTCATATCTGCCTACCCTCAGAATCACAAGACAACACCCAGCAATCTGCTGCTCTAAACAAGGCCTTTAAAACACCCATCTGAGCTATTAAAACTTGTAACAAAACGTTCCCAAGTCCACCCCAAGCCTGTAGACGAGTCTAGCCCTGAGCTTTAGACCCAGGAGGTTTCCACAGCAAGGTCAGACACCGAAGAGGGTTATTACATTACAATTAGACCCTGGCAAAACAGTAGGGAGTGGCGTTCAACTTTATGAGCCTGTGAGTAATAGGGGCCTGTTTGCTGATGTTATCACACAGAGCTCTGGGAGGGTTTTTGACAGTCCCTTGAGGTGTTTGCTGCTGTTTCAATCATGCACTTACTAGATTTCTAAATGTCTAAAATGGCCAGCTCTTTGAAGTCCTCATAAAACCTCACAGAAGAACAATCGATGGGGGAAAGGTTCGAGGAGCAGCAGGCTTGCTTTACTGGTAAATCTCCTAAAGAATAGCACCCTACCTCCTACCCGTTTTGCAGCAAAAACATGTTTTTTATTTATTTTAAAACAATATTTGTACAATCATTAGTTTGACCTTCTAAAGGTTTTAATGTTGTTCAGAAACCGAGCAAACTAGCACTGCACACACATACCTAAAAAAACTACAAGACAATAGACAGGGTAAAAAACTTTCACTCCATTAACTTACAAGTAAACTTTAGGTTTATTATGAACTGTCTGGATCATGTGACCTTCACAGACAGGACAGAGGAGCTGGAGTGAGTCCAAACCAGAGGAACTCCAGCAGTGTTGCTAGATTGGGCAGGTTCCCGCCCAATTGGGCGTTTTTTTATTGTGCGGGTAAAAATGGGTTTGGGTGGGTGGACACATTTTTGGCTGGTTTGGGATCAGTTCGGCGGTTTTCAAACATCTAAATTGTATAGTCTAATTGGTTAATAAATAAAACTCAAGTTTGCATGTACTCCATAAAATCAGTCAACATGACGTTACTAAACACACAGGCCCAAGCAGAGTCAGCTGGGTTTGGTGTTGACTTCACCAATGAGCAGTGCGTAATTTAATTACAAAATAAATGTAACGGTAACAATTTAGAATAATGTTCATTAGTTAACACTAATTAACTACATTAGTTAACATGAACTAATAATGAACGGCACTTATAAAGCATTTATTTATCTTTGTTAATGTTAATTTCAAAATTTACGAATACATTATTAAAATCTTGTCAACATTAGTTAATGCACTGTGAACTAACATGAACAAAACATGAACAGCTGTATTTTTATTTACTAACGTTAACAAAGATTAACAAATAAAGTAACACGTACTGCTCATGGTTAACTCATGTTAGTTAATACATTAACTAATGTTAACTAATGAAACCTTATTCTAAAGTGTTACCAATGTAACTGTAATCAGAAAATTACAGTTACTTATGAAAATATTAATGATTACAAAGGGGGTAGCATCTGTTTTCTGTAAAAAGCTAGGATTTGTTGAATAATACAGAAACCATTATGTCTCCTGCCATTTAAAGGCTGTTTAGTAAAGCAATGCTATTCTGATGCTTTTGATTGGTTCTCTGAAATGTAAAACATGATTGTGAACTAGCACTGCACACACTTACCTGAAGACCAACAATTAATCAATAAATGTCACATTTTAGCTGTGGTGTGTGCATTGGCATGCATGTGAAATTCCTGCAAATTACATAGCTTATTCTAATCACTTATGGTGGGCACTTTATGCACTTATAGTTAAACTGTGTACATTTTAGCAGCATCTAGCAATGAGGTTGCGAATTTCAAAGGGATTACAAATAATGGTGTGAAAAGGGAAAAACATCCAGTATGCGGCAGTCCTGTGGGCGAAAATGCCTTGTTGATGCTAGAGGTCAGAGGAGAATGGGCCGACTGATTCAAGCTGATAGAAGAGCAACTTTGACTGAAATAACCACTCGTTACAACCGAGGTATGCAGCAAAGCATTTGTGAAGCCACAACACGCACAACCTTGAGGCAGATGGGCTACAACAGCAGAAGACCCCACCGGGTACCACTCATCTCCATTGCAAATAGGAAAAAGAGGCTACAATTTGCACGAGCTCACCAAAATTGGACAGTTGAAGACTGGAAAAATGTTGCCTGGTCTGATGAGTCTCGATTTCTGTTGAGACATTCAGATGGTAGAGTCAGAATTTGGCGTAAACAGAATGAGAACATGGATCCATCATGCCTTGTTACCACTGTGCAGGCTGCTGGTGGTGGTGTAATGGTGTGGGGGATGTTTTCTTGGCACACTTTAGGCCCCTTAGTGTCAATTGGGCATCGTTTAATGCCACGGCCTACCTGAGCATTGTTTCTGACCATGTCCATCCCTTTATGACCACCATGTACCCATCCTCTGATGGCTACTTCCAGCAGGATAATGCACCATGTCACAAAGCTCGAATCATTTCAAATTGGTTTCTTGAACATGACAATGAGTTCGCTGTACTAAAATGGCCCCCACAGTCACCAGATCTCAACCCAATAGAGCATCTTTGGGATGTGGTGGAACAGGAGCTTCTTGCCCTGGATGTGCATCCCACAAATCTCCATCAACTGCAAGATGCTATCCTATTAATATGGGCCAAGATTTCTAAAGAATGCTTTCAGCGCCTTTTTGACTCAATGCCACGTAGAATTAAGGCAGTTCTGAAGGCGAAAGGGGGTCAAACACAGTATTAGTATGGTGTTCCTAATAATCCTTAAGGTGAGTGTGTGTGTGTGTATATATATATATATATATATATATATATATATATATATATATATATATATATATATATATATATACACGCCTGTGCACAGTGGCTCTGGATGTTTCTACTCCAGACTCAGTCCACTGCTTCTGCAGGTCCCCCAAGGTCTGGAATCGGTCCTTCTCCACAATCTTCCTCAGGGTCACCTCTTCTCGTTGTGCAGCGTTTTTTGCCACACTTTTTCCTTCCCACAGACTTCCCACTGAGGTGCCTTGATACAGCACTCTGGAAACAGCCTATTCGTTCAGAAATTTCTTTCTGTGTCTTACCCTCTCGCTTGAGGGTGTCAATGATGGCCTTCTGGACAGCAGTCAGGTCGGCAGTCTTACCCATGATTGCGGTTTTGAGTAATGAACCAGGCTGGGAGTTTTTAAAAGCCTCAGGAATCTTTTGCAGGTGTTTAGAGTTAATTAGTTGATTCAGATGATTAGGTTAATAGCTCGTTTAGAGAACCTTTTCATGATATGCTAATTTTTTTAGATGGTTTTCATGAGCTGTATGCCAAAATCATCAGTATTAAAACATTAAATAATTATTGTTAATTATAGGATACAACAGATCCATTGGTGACCCAGTCACAGAGGTGACCCTAACTGCCAAGAAACGTATATAGATTATGTTATGTGGGTGGGTGGGTTGGAAGAATTTGTCATGGAGCCAAAAAAAAAGTCAAGGCACATGTTTTCAGTCATTAGATTTACAGACTCAGCTCCTCTAAAAACACAGGAACGGAAATATATTTTGGACCACACAAATGCAAAAGACATTGCAGGTCAACAAAGAAGAGGCTTTCATCATGAAGACATGCCTGAACATGCCCCGTATCTGTGAAAGTCTTGAGCTCGCTGCCTCTGTGAAAAGACTGAGCTTTCCTTGACCTCGGGTTTGTATTCAGCAATAATTAGACTCTCAAATTCAACCAGCGGTAAATGTTCCGCACGGATGACATCAGCATTCCAGTGGGCAAATGGCAAACAGCCATTTAAACCAGTTTCATGATGAATGACAAGGTCCGTTTCGAGGGCTGGCTATGATTTAACCTCAGTGACTGCCATGCAACATTACTCTGTGCTTTACACAATACAGGGACAAGACGAAATGCATGAATGTTTGTTCACGATATAGTTCCTCCGAGCTGCCAGGTCAGCCATCCAGATGGTCCCACAGCACACAAATTAGCCTTTTATTGTGGCTGTTGACTGGAATACTCCTCACAAGAGCCACAGAGGTTTAGATCCGAGCTATAGTGAAGTCTAATCAAGCACAGCGGTTACAAAATGCCATGGAGGCTCGAGAAAGAGGATGAGAAAGTGAGAAACCGCAAAAAATCATTAGCATACCATCGTCTCTACCACCTTATTAACATTTTGCATCTGTCTTCCCTGACACTCTCTTCCGATCAGGGCAGGCCGCTTGAATCTTACACATAAAGATAAATGCTCTCTGGAAAAAGGCTGGAAAAGTTTCAAGGCACCAAACACATTCAAATGCCTGCCTGGGTTCAACTCTCTAATTCAACATTATCTCAAGGTTATTAGCCCTGACACACAAAAGCACTTAATAACCCAATAAAACAGCACTACATCATTAAACCTCCCTCACAGCACTGCCACTGCACTGGGGACGGAGACCACAACAACGGCCGTAATAATCTCAGAGACTAATTCACAGCTAGAGTTAGCCTATAATTCATGAACCCATATGTTTGGGTTTTGGATGACAATTCAATGTCAGCTCTCGAAGCAGACTCACCTTCAGGCAATAAGCCACAATGACTGTAATCATAATTTGTGTGAAAAGGAATAAAAAGTAGGGGTTTTAGAACCAGTTGTGGTCATCTGAGCTGGAAACTGCAGTGAATTGTATGGGCACCTTTGTCAAAGTATGTGACATTGAAATTGAGACCACTACAAGAGATCCCTGAAACACATTTCTCAAGATTCTCAAGTTTCTCTTTGATCTCAATTTAACTTCATTGCTGTCTGGGAGCAACAATTGAGCTGTGCTATCCAGACAAGGTACATCTTTACTTTTACCATCTTTAAAGGTGTCATGAACTGGCTTTTTAAAAATATTTATATACTGTTGTCTGAGGTCAACTAATGATGTTCGTGTGGGTTTTACATTCAAAAACATCATAATGAATAAGTAATAGATTATTTTCCACACTGGTTTTCTACACTCTCTCCTGAAGGCTGGGTTTTGATTGGCGTGCCGCACTAAAGACTCGGAAGTAAACGCCCACGGCTAAGATTGGATTAGATTTGTATATTTAATGAGCTCAGTTCACGAGAACTGGTCCATACATACAGGTCCTTCTCCAAAAATTAGCATATTGTGATAAAAAAATCATTATTTTCCATAATGTAATGATAAAAATTAAACTTTCATATATTTTAGATTCATTGCACACCAACTGAAATATTACAGGTCTTTTATTGTTTTAATACTGATGATTTTGGCATACAGCTCATGAAAACCCCAAATTCCTATCACAAAAAATTTACATATCATGAAAAGGTTCTCTAAACGAGCTATTAACCTAATCATCTGAATCAACTAATTAACTCTAAACACCTGCAAAAGATTCCTGAGGCTTTTAAAAACTCCCAGCCTGGTTCATTACTCAAAACCGCAATCATGGGTAAGACTGCCGATCTGACTGCTGTCCAGAAGGCCATCATTGACACCCTCAAGCGAGAGGGTAAGACACAGAAAGAAATTTCTGAACGAATAGGCTGTTCCCAGAGTGCTGTATCAAGGCACCTCTGTGGGAAGTCTGTGGGAAGGAAAAAGTGTGGCAAAAAACGCTGCATGACGAGAAGAGGTGACCAGACCATGAGGAAGATCGTGGAGAAGGACCGATTCCAGACCTTGGGGACCTGCGGAAGCAGTGGACTGAGTCTGGAGTAGAAACATCCAGAGCCACCGTTCACAGGCGTGTGCAGGAAATGGGCTACGGGTGCCGCATTCCCCAGGTCAAGCTACTTTTGAACCAGAAACAGAGGCAGAAGCGCCTGACCTGGGCTACAGAGAAGCAGCACTGGACTGTCGCTCAAATTTTGCATGTCATTCGGAAATCAAGGTGCCAGAGTCTGGAGGAAGACTGGGGAGAAGGAAATGCCAAAATGCCTGAAGTCCAGTGTCAAGTACCCACAGTCAGTGATGGTCTGGGGTGCCATGTCAGCTGCTGGTGTTGGTCCACTGTGTTTTATCAAGGGCAGGGTCAATGCAGCTAGCTATCAGGAGTTTTTGGAGCACTTCATCTCCATAAAGCTTTTCAGCAGATGGAAGCATGAAGATTTCGTTTTTTAAGCACGACCTGGCAACTGCTCACAGTGCCAAAACCACTGGTAAATGGTTTACTGACCATGGTATTACTGTGGTCAATTGGCCTGCCAACTGACCTGAACCCCATAGAGAATCTGTGAGATATTGTGAAGAGAAAGTTGAGAGACGCAAGACCCAACACTCTGGATGAGCTTAAGGCCGCTATCGAAGCATCTTGGGCCTCCATAACACCTCAGCAGTGCCACAGGCTGATTGCCTCCATGCCACGCCGCATTGAAGCAGTCATTTCTGCAAAAGGATTCCCGACCAAGTATTGAGTGCATAACTGACCATAATTATTTGAAGGTTGACTTTTTTTTGTATTAAAAACACTTTTCTTTTATTGGTCGGATGAAATATGCAAATTTTTTTAGATTGGGTTTTCATGAGCTGTATGCCAAAATCATCAGTATTATAACAATAAAAGACCTGAAATATTTCAGTTGGTGTGCAATGAATCTAAAATATATGAAAGTTTAATTTTTATCATTACATTATGGAAAATAATGAACTTTTATCACAATATGCACATTTTTTGAGAAGGACCTGTGTCTGATCCCGAAACGCAATGAACTAACAAATAAAGGATTCTCCAGCCTGTGACAGCGTGCTAAGGTATGTTCTGTTAGACACGTACACAACGACACATAAAATGATCTATAACAATGTAATACTATCACATATAAAAAATACATGTTTTACTCACATAAGTGTGTTGCACCATTCCTGTCGGATCCAATATAGACGGCACAGCATTGTGTTTTAATCTCAATATGTCTGCAAATCCAGTATCGACCTGTATTTTGTTTACAAACGATTATCTTGCTATCTTCGGTATGTTTATTGCTCGGTAGCGCGATTAGCTCAGTTTAGCACAGATTAGCTCCACGAGTTGGTGGGCGGGGCTACAGAAGCAGTCGTCCACATTTATCTGTAGAGGTGGCGTTTCCCGCTTCTATTACGTCATTGATATATATTTAAGAACAGTCGTTTTCTGGGCCTGGTGTCAATAAAAGCTTTTCTTTGACAAACAAGGAAGTTTTCAGCTCTGAAACTTACAGGATATTCTTATATTACCATGACCTTTTATATATCAATGGCTCAAGGGAAAGTTGATTTCTCAGTTCATCAACCCTTTAAATTTTAAATTTGTATTTACAGTTCTTATAGAAGAAAACTTAACATAACTGAGAACTCCATCAAGTATCTGAGTCAAATATTCTGTTGGTTCCCTTTCCTCCCCACATAGTAATTATTACAAATAAGAAAATGTCTCAAGAAATTGTGCCAATTTTATTTTTTGACATCCACGATTACTTTGTTATTGTATAAGGTCTAAATTAGTTTCCTGCAGCTCTGTTTATTAGTGTTCTGTATCTCAGCATGAAATGTATTACTTTATTGTACATTTTAATAAACCCCTTTGGATGGAGAACATCTAGAACAAAACATTTGTTTATTTCAAGTTAATCTATTTAATCAAAATTAGCATCAAATGCTTGGCCCCATAATTTGAGCTCAACATGAGTCATGAGTCCTAAGTTCCATGATGCAGTCTAAGCGAAAAGATACATTTACAGTTTATCAAGAGCCTATCAAATCCTATGCTCGCACAATCGCCACAAACGGCCACATGCCTTCCACAGCAGGGTGGCAGAAGCCCATCAGGGGTGTGAATTTAGTTCGCCCACTGGGCTTCTTTCCCCATCAGTAACAGCAGGGTATAAAAGCCTAGAGTGGAAAGTCCCTCTGAGCCCAGCCCATAAAAAATGGTCTGTAATCTGTGAGGTGTAAGGCCTGGCACTTCAGCGAGGTTCATACGGGGCCTTCTTACACTGCCTGACCTCACCGTTTGCGTGCATGTGTGTGTTTACTGTGTGAGAGAAGCAGATCTGACGAGTTTATACACAGTTTATTCTGTGTTTGGGTTTCCAGGGAATTACGAGTCAGTAATGGCTGCTTATGAGGCCAGATTACTGTGTCGCATTTGGACCAAGTTTAGATTGGACTGACTAATGTTGGGTTTGATCTGAAAAAGATTATCCTTATTCTCTTTGTGTTTTTTACAAAACAAGCAACATCTGTTTGAAATCTATGCATGTACAAGGTGACACGGAACAAGCGTCCTTAAAACAAACACACACATCTGGGGTCCTTCCTGCTTTCAAGAATAACAGAGGAAATGCAGACAGATAAGACATGAATTATGGACATAATACATGATAAATTGCCACATCCTGCAGAAGAAACACATCCGCCCTTTAGTTTAATTTCAAAACCATCTACCACTTCACTCAAAGATCTTCTCTTGCTTTTTTGTTGTATTCTTTCTTGAGCCCATTTCGTTTTCATTCTTATGTTTATTGACCCATAACCGCAACACAAATACTGTGGTAGCGTGATGGAGGGATGAAGATGAGAGAGAACACAGGACAGAGGCGGGAGGGAATTACTGACGGCATGAATCTACAGAGTCTTGGGCTTCACCACAGGAGCTCAGCCAGCAATTTCATCCATGGCCAAACCAGAAGACGATCAACCTAGTCTGGTCCTGTGCAGCCGAAGGATCACAGCACCTACATCTGTCTCAGACCTGCCTGTTCATGCGGACTGCAATCGGCAGGGCCAATCTGAACATGCTAAAGTTTGCAAGGGTAGTAGCAAAAATTATCTACAAGATTGTCAGACTGTCATGCAGTTTTCCAATGCCAGTCTACTGCTGTTGATTGATCTATTTTAGATAAATCTTACTCTAAATTGTCCATGAAAACTGTACAGTTTAGGGGTGCGTTTTGATCTGGCCAGTAAAACTACTCTCCTGCTGGTTTTAACTGGCCAAGCTGGTCTAACAGCAGGTTAGTTCACCCAAAAATGAAAATGATGTCATTAAGTTCTCACCCTCAATCCAAACCAGTAAAATCTTTGTTCATCTTCAGAAAACAAATTACGATATTTTTGATGAAAACCGAGGGCTATTTAATCAACATTTTAAGGCCCACAAAGGTTAAAATAGTCCATGTGCTGTTGACGTAGTGTAAACAGTGCAGTGCTCACATGAACAGCATTGACCAATGGTAAGCCTGCATTCTGAAAGTGCTACACTGTTCACACCGCGTGCGTCAACAGCATAAGAGTCTGACAAAGGCTAGAAGAAATTGTTGAATTAAGTTGTTATTTTTGTTTGGTTTTTTGCACAAAAAGTGTTCTTGTCACTGTGGTGCTCACATGAACAGCATCGACCAATGGTAAACTGGCGTTCTGAAAGTGCTGCGCTGTTCACACCGCGTGCGTCAACAGCGTATGAGTCTGACACAGGCTAGAAGAAATTGTTCAATTAAGTCGTTATTTTTGTTTGTTTTTTGCATAAAAAGTATTATTGTCGCTTTATAAAATTAAGGTTGAACCACTGTCAGGTTAAGTCACCTTCATTTATATAGTGTTTTTTACAATACAGATTGCTTCAAAGCAGCTTTAAAGTGATAATTCATTTTGTTTTTGAGGAAATAAGTTTGATTCATTTCTGTTGTAAAAACTGATTAGTTATTTAATTTGGTGCCGTTTAAACAACACGATCTTCAATCAAAACAGAAAACACCATCCGTGTTTGAATACGGCAAGCGTGTTTGAATATGTATGTGTGCATATGTGTTTTTATCTGTATAGAGGGGAAGGGAAGGAGGCCTTCGCAGGGGAGAGTCTAGTTGACACGGTCTCTGCTGACATTTCAGAGATGCGTTGGTCGTGTCTAGGCACAGGTCCACCATCTGATCTGGATCCGGAAGACCAAAGTAAACTTCGGGATAAACAGAGAGACTATCATTAACGTAGATGCATTCTTTTTATGATGCAACAAGTATATCAGGTGTTATGGGAACCTAGTTAATGCAGCCTAAAACAATAATTTAACTGATCTGAATAATAGAAATTGGCAATGTTCTGTGTATGCCATAGTATGTGTTTTTAGTCTAGATTTAAACCGAGTGTGTCTGCATCCCGATCAATGTTAGGAAGACTGTTCCCAAGTTTAGGTGTTAAGTAAGAAAAGGGTCGACCACCTGCAGTTGATTTTGATATTCTAGGTATTATCAACTGGCCAGAGTTTTGAGACGGCAATAGACTTGGAGTATAATGCGTCATACTTCCTGGTTCTAGTAAGAACTTGAGCTTCTGCGTTTTGGACAGGCTGAAGTTTGTTTATTAAGCGAGCAGGGCAACCACTCAGTAGAGCATTACAATAATCTAGCCTTGATGTCTAGCCTAGCATTAACTAACTGTTCAGCATTTTGCATTTAAAGCATGTTCCGTTAGATATATATTTTTAAGATGGAAGAATACAGTTTTACAGATGCTAGAAACGTGGCTTTCAAATGAAAGATTGGCATCAAAAAGCACACCCAGGTTCCTAACTGACGACGAGGACTTGACAGAGCAGCCATCAAGTGTTAGACAGTATTCTAGGTTACTACGTGCAGAGGTTTTTTGTCCAATAGTTAGAAAATCTGAATTTTCATCATTAAATTGTACGACATTACTAGTCCTCTAATTTTTTATAATAGCTATGCGTCAATCTTGTGAATTGGTAAGTTTTGTCAGGGCCCGAAGAAATATAGAGCTGAGTATCGTCAGCATAACAATAAAAACTAACAGCATGCTTCCTAATGATTTCTCCCAAGTGTAGCATGTACAGGGTTAAAAGCTACAGTCCTAACATGAACCTTGTGGTACACCATACTGAACTTGTTCTACCTTTCTGGGCCTTAAATGTGTTAATTAAATAGCTGTCTATGGAGGGGTCAGAGAGCTCTCCGATTTCATCAAAAATATACATTTGTGTTCCGAAGATAGGAACGATAGGAACAAAGTTAGCGTGAGTAATTAATGACAGAATTTTAAGTTTTGGGTTAACTAACCCTTTAATACTCCAACTAATACGGTCCATCTTAAAGTAGTTCCATCTTGGAATTTAAACAGATTGGTCTGTTTTTATTTTCAGTAGAGTTGTAATGGTTCTGTTGAAGAGTTACACCCTATCATCAGTATGTCATGTAGCTAAAGAAGATGGTGTCACAGACCATGATAAGCCACATGATGCATATCTTTCCCTGACACAACTGCAACACACTACCGTCCTTCCTGATTGGATTGGGTTTGCTTACAGTGTTTCCCATCACTGCTTAATGACAGTTAATATTTTAGAGCTGCTCCATGTTGGCAGTGTTGCATTACCAGTCATATATATCCAGATGAATGTACCGCAGTGCCTTTGACTATCAGCAGCTCTCGACTGGGCTAGAGCCAGACACCCCCCATCCCGCCGGCTCCAACCAAACATGAGCTGACCTCAACTGAACCGCTTCTGCTGCTGAAACCGAAGCACAGCACTGAAACAGAGTTCACTAGTGCCTCTCGCTGTTATTCTGCTCAGCTCAGGAACACAGTCACCCTGCAGCATGGAAAACAGTGAAAACACAGCAAAGTCTTCCTCTTCATGTTTGAGACATCAGAAAGGTATAAGGTGTCTGATGTTTGAGACACGTCTGGGCCAAAACGCTAAATGAAAGTAAGGAGTTTACAGTTCCATGCTTGTTTTCCAACCCATTAAACAGAACACACACTCAACTCTTGGAGGGAAAGGAGGTGTGACAGACAGGAAGCAGTTCTGCCAAATAGGGACAAGCCAAGATGCCTGTATATGATACCTGGCAGTGACCGGAACGAGGGCTGTTTAGAAACCGGTCTCCACTTAATATGCATCAGTTTCCAGTGCTCATGAAAAATAGATCAGATGTGTGAGACAAGGAAAGAGGACCATAGAAGACGGTGGCATAAGGATAAATGGAAGAAAGTGAAGAGAATCATAGAATGAAAAATATAAAACAATAGGCAGGAAATGAAAGGAGAGCTAATGGCTGAATTGCAGGCTGGTCTTTAATTATAGTCCTCTTGTGGGACGCTCAGCAGACACTAGGAGGTTGTACAGCTCGTC
Organism: Gobiocypris rarus; assembly: GCA_023029165.1. Classification (NCBI taxonomy): domain Eukaryota; kingdom Metazoa; phylum Chordata; class Actinopteri; order Cypriniformes; family Gobionidae; genus Gobiocypris; species Gobiocypris rarus. The sequence goes on from CM040926.1 coordinate 9,758,324, forward strand.
TTTTCACTGCAGCTCCTCTGGGAGAAACCCCTGACAGGCCGTTCCACCACAGGAGGGGCTGTATCCCACCAAACGGCCCATCAGCCTGGATCTCAAAACCAATAATGGACACTAGAGGGATGGCGCTGCTCATCACAATATTGCACACATTTTGCTTTATTAATACTACACACTTATATCTTTCAGGACCATTTTAATCAGCCTGAGGATTCCTGTATCCTCTCTTGTCATTAGGGGTGGGTGATATACCAGTAGACACAATAAACCAGTAGAAATTTGTCAACCAGTAGAGCGGCATCACGGAAGCTTATCATTTGAATGCATGTTTAAGTCTTGCGGTTTAAAACCAAATGATTTTAAACCCTTCAAGCATTGGAAGAGAAAATACAGCGGTATATGCACACACTGTCTGAGAGATTTCTGAGTGTACCCAGCTGAAACGCACACATACATACAGCCACTGAGTGTAAGATCCTAAAATTATTAATTTTGTGATAAGGATGCCTTATTTGTCTTGAACACTCAAATTCACACACTTGTGTGTCAAAATGCTGTCTTTGCAGTATCTTCAAAAACACAGTCATGTATGTCTTAACCAGTGGTGGACAATTTGTCTACTTCCTTACTGTACTTGAGTAAATTTTCCAAGTATCTGTATCTTGAGTATTTTTTGTTTTGTTTTACTTCACTACATTACAAAACATAACATTGTACTTTTTTTACTCCACTACATTCCATAAAAATGTTTTCTTCATTATTCAAACTTAAGAATGTTCCACCCATCTGAAGTTCAATGTCTAATTTGTAAACGTACAGTAATAAAAGAATAGTGTGTCCAGAGCCTAAATGTGAGACAAAGAGAAAGAAATAAGTATTATTAAAATAATTCATATTAGAAAATTCTATTAGAATAGTCTACAAGAAATTTGAGGAATATCATACAAATGGAGCTCTCTAGATCAGTCAATCAGTGTCTTTCTTGTTTACTAAAAAAAGTGTTTTGGAAAACAAGATGTTACACTACACTTTTCATTGAAATAAAGCTATAAATGACTGAAAGTGACTCCACTTATTAAGTAACTAGGATCCAAGAAAGCATTTTGATATATATATATATATATATATATATATATATATATATATATATATATATATATATATATATATATATATATATATATAGATAGATAGATAGATAGATAGATAGATAGATAGATAGATAGATAGATAGATAGATAGATAGATAGATAGATAGATAGATAGATAGATAGATAGATAGATAGATAAAAAGCGTGGGCCTGTTTATAACAAATATAATCAAGCTGCAAATGTAGTAAGAAGAACAATCTTTCTGCATAAACCATTCAAACATGCACAAGAGAATCACAAACAGGTACAAAACCTTTAAAAGACACAGAGGATGTTGCTCTCTGTTTCTTTGTTTCTGTGTCACTGAGCGACACATGTAATTGGTTTTGATTGCTTCCATCACACCAAATTTCCTCCTGCTAGTTTCACTTGTCTCTTATACCGAGTTCCTGATTTAAAATACAACCCACACATGATGACTCTGTTCACGCCAGACTTCGTTTGTTGCCTTTACCTAGAGAACCCTTATTCAAGTGTGCTTATATACTTTTAAACTAAAAATACAAAAGTATACTTTCAGTCTACTTTTTATACTCTTCTAAAATCTTTTATGTCCTTCTCAGAAATATACTTAAAATTGCTATATAATGTACTTTATATTATTATATTATTGCTAGTAATACTTGACTTATACTGACAGAAAAGTCTATGTATATTTGGTCTACGCTTGTACTTTTACACTTTACACTTGTACTGTATCTTTTGATCTAACTATACTTAAATATGAAATGATATTCAAGATAATATTTAAGAGAACATCACCTAAGGAATGCTATTTCACTTCTTTCGCATCCTGCCCCAACCCTAACAAAATTCAAATGGAATCGCAATCCCTTTGAACTTTTTGCACATTTCTGATGTCTAATACCGTCAACTGTCAATCAGTCTTGAGGGTGGTGCTTATTGATATAGTCGGAAAGTATGCCATGCCCTCTAGTTGTGGAAAACAAAGCACAGTTTCAACGTTATTCATTTCTATAAGGAAATCGAGGAGGAATATCCAATAAATGTCTCTATATTTGCAGCAACACCAACAACGAAAAAAGACGTCATAAAACTGCTGTGTAGTTTTTTGCACTTCACACAAAGCCAAAAACCTGGAACTAAATATTTATCACCTGCCAACCAAACAAAAAGGAACCAAAAGTTTATCAAGCAGAAATGAAGATGCATCTGTGGAACCCCACAACAAAGCAGCATGTGCATGTCTGAAAATGTTTTAAATGTCAAAATAAGGATACAAAGATAGTTGATGAATAGTGTTAAATTAAATGATGACATGATGCAGAATTCAGATTTCGAAACGAACAAGAACTGCGATTGAATGTCACTTATGTCATTTTGTTTTGTCATATGGACAACACACCACCACATCAAGTTTCTACAGATTCTTTGATTTTAACTCATCAAGATAATTTATTGTGTCAGCTGGAACAATTCTGATAGTCGTCATACTGAATGCAGTCGAGTCAGTTTTCTTATTTGCTTCTTTTTCTGGTTGCCAGGTGAACATACCATCAGTTCTGGATTTTTGACTTTGTATAAACTTAAGAGTAAAAAAAATATATATTAGAAAATATTACTTTCCAACTATATCGATAAACCCCACCCTTAAGACTGATTGACAGTTGACGGTATTAGGCATCAGAAATGCAAGTGCAGAGAGGGTTTCAATTCCATTTGAATTCTGTGAGGGTTGGGGAAGGATGCGGAGGAAGTTAAATAGCAAATGAGTGATTTTCTATAGCTTTTCCAAAATGGCAGGTTCATAACTCGTAAGACATTGGAAATGCAATTGCAAATGGACTTTGGGTTTCCATTTGAAATTTGGCAGGCATTTTACATATATGGAAAAGAAAATACAAATGCAATTGCAAATCACGTATTTGTGTTTCCATTATGTAACAACGTATGCATGCACAAATTGAAAATGCAATTTGCAGTTGCTTTCGAATATTGTCTGAAATATCATTCCATACTTAAAAGTATAATTAAGTGTTCTAAGTATACATGGTAAGTATAAAGTATAAGTATAAATATACTTTTTCACATAGTTTTACATAAATCTTATAAGCTTACATTGTTTGAAAATATTGGTTTATAAAGAAAACATATGTTCCAAATAGTTGCGCAATTTGGTCCACTCTTTTGGCAATTTTTGGCAATTTTTGCGCAAGCTGGTCCACTGATAGTGTACATAGGAATTTATTTAAAATCTACTTTACTCTTTCCTCCACTGACTGAATGTTTTCACATTTCACTTTTTCCCCCACTGTTATAGAGTAGGGGGCACTATTACATCTTCTAGTACAGAATCTCTGGATCAAAACACATGTGAGGAAGAAGCAGAAACAAGTGATAGAAGATTGCTCATGCAAATATAAAACAATGTGTTCATCAAACATAAACAGCAAATCAAAACTGCCTAACGTTACAGAATGAAATGTTGAACCCAAGAAGAGGAAACTACAGTGAAGCTTTGGGGGTGTTGATGGACTCGATCTAACATTACTACATATTTTGATCATCGTTCTGAATCTGATCCAGGCATAGTCTGACATAAAATTAGGTTTTCTCAGCTTTTTGTTTAAAATGTTGCTTTGTTTTTTTATTAAACTTACCAACATTCAAGTGTTCAAAAAAAAAAAAAAGATGCATTAAGCTAGAATTAGAGTTTTTTTTTTAATTCAAAGAGTTAAAGTACAGTTAAAGGTATATTTCAAGTATTAAAAAATATTATAAAATAAAAATAAATATTATAATAGATATATACTAAATATATAGTAGTATACTCCTACAATACACTCACCTAAAGGAACACCATACTAATACTGTGTTTGACTCCCTTTTGCCTTCAGAACTGCCTTAATTCTACATGGCTGAAAGAATTCTTTAGAAATGTTGGCCCATATTGATAGGATAGCATTAGGTGCATTATCCAGCTGGAAGTAGCCATCAGAGGATGGTCATAAAGGGATGGACATGGTCAGAAACAATGCTCAGGTAGGCCGTGGCATTTAAACGATGCCCAATTGGCACTAAGGGGCCTAAAGTGTGCCAAGAAAACATCCCCCACACCATTACACCACCACCACCCGCCTGCACAGTGGTAACAAGGCATGATGGATCCATGTTCTCATTCTGTTTACGCCAAATTCTGACTCGACCATCTGAATGTCTCAACAGAAATCGAGACTCATCAGACCAGGCAACATTTTTCTGGTCCAACTGTCCAATTTTGGTGAGTTTGTGCAAATTGTAGCCTCTTTTTCCTATTTGTAGTGGAGATGAGTGGTACCCGGTGGGGTCTTCTGCTGTTGTAGCCCATCCACCTCAAGGTTGTGCGTGTTGTGGCTTCACAAATGCTTTGCTGCATACCTTGGTTGTAACGAGTGGTTATTTCAGTCAGAATTGCTCTTCTATAAGCTTGAATCAGTCGGCCCATTCTCCTCTGACCTCTAGCATCAACAAGGCATTTTCGCCCACAGGACTGCCGCATACTGGATGTTTTTCCCTTTTCACACCATTCTTTGTAAACCCTAGAAATGGTTGTGCGTGAAAAGTAACTGAGTAACTGAGCAGATTGTGAAATACTCAGACCGGCCCGCCTGGCATCAACAACCATGCCATGCTCAAAATTGCTTAAATCTCCTTTCTTTCCCATTCTGACATTCAGTTTGGAGTTCAGGAGATTGTCTTGACCAGGACCACACCCCTAAATGCATTGAAGCAACTGCCATGTGATTGGTTGATTAGATAATTGCATTAATGAGAAATTGAACAGATGTTCATAATAATCCTTTAGGTGAGTGTATAAATAGTATACACATAATGTTATGATCACTTAAAGAAAACTTGCAAGTATTATAAAACTACTAAACTAGTAGTTTACTGAGAGTACACTTCTTGTGTACTTTCATAAACTAAAAAAATTACTACAAGAAATAAAATAGTAAAATACTAGGGTACTTATACATTTATTTGTAGTACAGATGCAGTACAAAGTGTACTTTCATAAACTAGGTGTTTTCCAGGTGTGAAACATATCAATATTCACGATGATTCACACCTTCCCCACATACAGTCTTCTTACACAAAACATATCTTACACATTTTAAATCAATATATTATTTTATGTGAATGAGTGGGCAGGATGATTTCACATTATTTTAAATCAAACAAACTGCAACATTTTCAAAAGTCTTGAACAGAAATATTCAGTATTGGTTTTATGCAACCCATTCTCACTCCCAAGGTGTCAAAATCCGAAGCATGGGTCAAGTGCCTTCTGTGTCACAATGAAGACACTAATGGTGCCGCTAGACGTCACTATATCAACGCCCTGGGCACTCCATTCATTTCAGTTGTTTGCCCAATGCGTCAGATCAAGACTCATTTAATTCTTTGCATTTGTAAAAGCAGACATGATTTTATGAATATTTATAAGCTACTTTTAAATATGGAAGCAACTAACCCCAATCCTACCCTAAACTTACCCACTTCTCAACAATATGAAACACGTAACAGGAAAATAAAAGCACAGATATGCATTGCAAAAACTGACCAAAAACAGTATAAAAGTATTAACCCATGTTTCATTCCAAATATTCTGAAGTCATACGATATTTTCATGTTTTAATTGCTGAAATGACGATTGTGCTGCTCCGTGAACGTTCTCATTCATTTATATAATTCAAATAAAACACACGACTCTTGAGCACGACACAATTGGTCACAAGACACACGAGAGCCAATGACATTTTACAATCAAAGCTGACGTAATGACGCAACTGGTCAAGAGACATACGAGAGCCAATGCAATTTCACTATGAAATCTGATGTAACAGGCAGCAATTTTTGAAATTTGATGAGTGCATGATCTTGATGAGTGCATGACGCTAATCGCTTTTGGGAAATTCCTTCACACAAATCAATCGTTTGACTTTACTTTCGTATCTGCTGTTATATCCTGTGTTTCATATCATATAATACACAAATGGGTAGGTTTAGGGATTGGATGGGGTTGGGTTACATGTTCAAATTTGTCTAAATAGTGTAAATAAAACTATGCTGGCTGATTAAATTGAGAATCACACTCCAACATGTCATAATGGCAAAATCATAACACAATATAATTTCATCATGACAAAATAACGTTCCCATGCCCAACGTGTCTGTGTATGACGCCAAAGTTTTCTCATTGAAATGAATGGAGTACACAGCGCGTCGGAATAGTGACGCCTAAGGGAACCTTTAGCGTCTTTATTGTGACGCAGAAAGCACTTGACCATGCTTCGGATTTTGACACCTTGGGAGTGAGAACAGGTTGTTTTATGGCCTTAATTTTTTTTAATTATTATTATTTTTCCACAATCCATGCATAAACGTCATTTTCTCAAAGCTACATACTTTTACATACATGCTACTTACATATTAGCAGAGTTTGTGCTAAATACAGTGTAATCAGACTTTAGCCATGAAAATGCTATAACAGAAAGAACATTTTCAGTATACATCACCAAATGACACTGAAAAAAATATTTCCTAAACAATGCCCATCTTCTATTGGTCAGACAAACAGATCCAGCCTAAACTAACCTCATTGGCTGACCTAATGTTGTCAATGTCAAGTATTTTAACATCAAAACAATGACACACTTCACCTGTGCATACGATTAGATGTGTGTCTGGTGTTGGTGAAGTGTGTGTGTGTGTGTGTGTGTGTGTGTGTGTGTGTGTGTGTGTGTGTGTGTGTGTGTGTGTGTGTGTGTGTGTGTGTGTGTGTGTGTGTGTGTGTGTGTGTGTGTGTGTGTGTGTGTGTGTGTGTGTGTGTGTGTGTGTTCCACAGCCTCCAGGCAGGGCATCTGCTGCTCATTTCAGAAACTCTATCAGATAATGGCGCATGTCTCATGTAAAGGCCAAGGGCTGGTGAAACAGACACCGACAGCCCATATCGCTTCCACTGCAGAGCGGACGGGCTCCAGACACTGGCTCTGAATGGCCTGTGCAGGAGCAGGGGGCCGATTTAGAGTCATTGTTGGGACCAGGATGGGGCGACTTCCAAGCCGCTCCATTAAACCGGACACCGAGACCCAGAGCCTAGCACAACATCTGTCAGGCAAGCCCAGCCAAATCAGTTCTACTACTGTTACACCCATGACCAGGAGAAGCTTACTGCTTTCACCTTGATGCACAGATAGAGTATCTGTCACCAGGAATTGAGATTTAATTTCATATGAAGCAATCATCATGTAATATCGCTACGTAGTTCTTCGCACTGGAAATCATCATCCTCACTGAGAGTATAACAGCAAACCACAACACTAGGCCCTTCCTGATTTACTAGATTAATTATATTGGATTATGATTTCGTAACCCCTCCTATAACCAAAACAAGCAAGTTACCGTACAAACTCAACAGACCAGTTAGCTGCGCAGTATGACTGATTTATAATGGTTTATAATTGAGCATGAGTGTAGAAATCACAGTATACTCTGTGTGCATTCACCAGCGCAGTCCAAAAGTGAAATAAGATGTGCGCAAGCTGTTCCTATCACGACACTGTTGATAAAATTCAAATTCTATTGAGAATTTACCACTTTAAAATGCTATGGAGAAAGTCGAATGTGACCTAGAACAGCCACATGAACTAAAAAGACTAATGAAAAGAGGAGAAAACATCATTCTGCACCAACATAAACTAGAAAGCTTTTTAAACTAATGACCACCTTTATTAGAATTCATCGCGTTCTGTTGCATGTTTTGTGGTACATTTATTTATACAAGATAATCTGTTAGGGGATTGATTTTTCACTAAAGAATTACAACTGTGGCATGTTGTAGCTAAAGTTTCTAAACGTGTATGTTGCTATTTTTCATTACAAATCCAATAGATATACAAAAGAAAGAAAATGGTTAACATTGACCTTAGTATTGTACTAAGGAGCCACCAATGGTCTTACCTCCTTATTGTAACAAATGCTATGGTTAAACAATTACAAGAACTTTGTTACTTTTTCATAAGGCCAAGTACATGTTAGAATCAAAAGGACCTTCATGAATTCAATTTTTTTTAAATGTGTTCTGCTGATAAATTACATATATTAGGTAAACCTGGCTTCAGATATCCCAAAAGATGACAGAAAATGTACATTCTCAATATACGAAAATTTTAAGTACAGTTAGTTTGACCTATCATAGCACTTTTTTAGGTGCTTAAAATACAAATACATCATATCCTATGTAAACAAGTAATTGTTAACTACGATATAATTCTTTTTTTTTTTGCAGTTATGATATCAATGCATGTGTGGATGATACCACAAAAGGCCATTATGCAAAATTAAACAAACAAGTCACCTTTATTTATATAGTGCCTTTTACAATGCATATTGTTTCAAAGCAGCTTCACAATAGTAACAGGAAAATATTATAACATAATTTAATAGAAAGAAATATAGTTAAATATTTAGTGTCCCCAACAAACAAGCAAACAAATAAATCTCAAGAGGGAGCATGCCCCAGGACCCCGCTAAATGGTTCACACTTCAAGTGTGCGACCACAGACTCACCCTGCATGGTATCTGTTGATGTTGTGAAGAATCAGCTGTGTCGTTGCTGTCTTGATGAGTTTGTGAAACAGAATCATACCTACAGCACAGAGCAGGAAAGAGAATGATTCTGTATTAGTTGTGTGATGGACCGACCAGAAAGAGTCGTTAAAGTCACCATGAAATCGAAACCGACAATTCTTATTTATTTCATTAAATATTGCAGTATTTACCAGTATTATGATTTATCGACACACTTAATTTGTTTTTAATTAATGTACCGTTGTACTCTTTAATTAAAAACTTCCCCTCCATATCATAACATCTCTTCTCTGATGACGTGTTTACTGGTGCAAGGGCGAAACCACAACCACCTAATCAATTCCCCCTGGACATAATCAAGTCCTGTCCTACATTTTTTTCTGGTTCCAAAAGCTGTTTCACTTGGATACATGTAACAATAAGGAAGAAACGATTATCACAACTTCCGCTTCATGCCGAAGTAGACGTACTTTAAATAGATGTAGGTGACTGGTTTTCGTTTTTAGTGTGCACTTGGTTTTATGGTTGACCAAAAGATTCAGTAAAAAAACACTAAAGGGATGAGCAGCATTCTGCAGGACACTGCTAACAATCTGAAGTCAAACCAGTCCTTTCTTGTGCCTCCAAAGGGCAATAATACTGCTCAAACTGTGGAAACAAGTGTCTAAAATGTGCTGTCATGTTTAAAGGGACTCCAAAATGAGCAGATGATTCACAGCCATACAACTGAGATGAAGATAAATGGCCTCTTCAATCTCAACTAATTAAAACCCGGGCCTACAGGAGGGAGACGTCCACGTTCATTTTAAATGTCAAGCTGGGCCCAGAGGAGCCTCTTTAACTTCATCAGAGAGGGCTCAAGTGACCACTGCTGGGTATCTATGTACCTCTACAGTATGATCGCTCCACAATAACAGGGTGTCACATTCAGAGACGCAGGCAAGCGGAATTAAACACCCAGTTCATTTTAATGAAGCACTTAGAGAGAATAAAGGTCATCAATGTACACCTCTGTACACTGTTCACTTGCTATAGCTCTCTGTTTCTGCCTCTCCCTCCCGACGTCTCTTACTTATTGAAAAAGTGGCTTAATGGTCTATCAAATGAGGCATGTAAGAATCTCAGGGCTTCATTAGACCTAATCCAGTGTATGTCTAGCTCCACACAGACCAGAGCTGCTCTCTGTGGACACATGCAAGGCACTGTAGAAGTTACCCTGACCATCTAATCTGAGCTAAATTGGGCTGCTTCTTTCAAAGTCCTGGAATGGTTTCCTCAAAAAACTATTTCTTTTTGATGGAAAAAAGAAAGACATGGACATTTTGGATGAGATGGGGGTGAGTAAATTATAAGGAAATTTCAATTTTGAAGTGAACTAATCCTTTAAAGGTACAGTGGCAAGTACATTTAAATGATCTGAGCTTCTCTCTACATTTGTTTTATAGCTCTATGCTGTTACTAGTAAAATAATTTGGGTCTGTTTTATTTCCCCTAAGAAATTTTAGGTGAAACACCTGAGACAAAATCAGAGATTATGAATTTAGGTCGACTGATCTTTATCGGCCTAAACCAACTTTTCTCCAAAACTTGAGTAAAGCTCAATGAATCAATAAGTAAACAGAGCTAAAAAAATAAATAAAATAAAAAAGTCAGAAAGAAAGCCTCCCCTCTGTGGCCTTACTTACATTGATCACACTAGTACAGTTAGTTAAAGCAAATAATAAATAGCCTTTAAAATGAGATTCATTGGGTGGTTCAGCCCTGGTTTAAATTGAGCTTTACTCTTATCGTCATGGAATATCATTCATTCCATCCTATTTCAAGGTCCATTTATGATTCAGACACCAGATCTGATAGAAAAATGAATTCTGTTCTCAGATGGGGACCATTACCTCAGTAAAGCCTCACGCGTCACATGCAAATGAAATATGAGTGCCGTTTGTGATTGAGTTAATTACTGACTTAAAGGCTTTATGAAGTTGAGCTCAATATGCCTCATCAGCATCCTGTAATCTGTGTTCAACCACGGGATCCGACCACCATCAGGCTTTGGCGTTATTCACATCATC